>JARTUT010000881.1:0-1200000 GCA_030674115.1 Micraspis discolor
CTTATCAGGAGAATAGCAAACCTACTAAGGTAGCTTCTAGTCGAAGACAGAGTTCGGTTTTATCTAAGCTATTAGCGATAATTTGAGCAATCAAATAGGCAAAAATTTAATATAATTTATTCGAATATATGTACAGAAAATTCCTCAGTATGTTGAATAAAAATAACGTAAGTAGTCAGCTATATTTCAACAAAATAACAGATTTAAACTGACAGTATGAAATGTGGAAATATATTAATTCAGCAAAATAACAGATTTAAACTGACAGTATGAAAGGTGAAAATAAATTAATTCGGTAATCTACTGTAACAATTTAAACAGAACACAAGAATTCAGTTATACTTGTGAAAATAACACTTTTTAAGGACATTAACAATTACAAGTGAAATGCATAAAAATGAACTTAATTCTAAATCAAATCAATCTGGCTGCGAACGCTACTTTCTCAGCAAATAGGACGCAACAAATTGTGATTGACGGTAAGCTGAATAAAATATTTTACTGGCTCGCGAGAAGAGCTAAGAATAATTATTATATACAGACTGAGGGTTGCTAACTGTCCACGTGGACAGGAAGTCCACAGAATTCCCATCAAAGGGAATGAAATCGAACTCGGAAAAATAGGCGATTTGATGAAATTGAAATAAAGGGGTTTCGGCAATGGGGTATTCGTTTACTCACTTTTTCTTTTCTTTCGTCGCTCAGGACACTGACGTCCGACAAAACCACACTCTGTGCACTGATGAGATAAACTAAAATAGCTACTATTGAATAATAAAAATAAAATAAACTCCTGTAAATAATGAATCTAACTGAAAACTGAACAAAATTACCTATCTTAAAATCTATATCTAACCCGGAACCACAATCACTAAATCGGAATTAATCTATTTTAATGAATGAATTATGGGCATATTGTTGGTGATATCAAATACGTGAAGTGAATTTAGATCAGTTACGCATGTACACAAGAAAATTGTATGTAACATATATATTTGAATGATCAATAAATGGACCAAGTTCTTATTTTATCACCCTAATTCTGAGGAACAACTGGCTTTTTTCTCAAATATTTTTTATCCTCTGTGTTGAGCCAAAAAAAAAAAAAATTTGATAGTTTCGGCGCACAGTTAATTGCGGAATAAAAACTTAGATTTCTGAAATGAATCTGGAGCAGTTCAGGTGAACGAAAAAGAAAAGAACGTGTAATGTTTCGGTGTACCTATTCGGATGTTTGAAGCAACAGAAACAAAATATTCATGAAATTTGAAGTTTTCTCGTTTTTTCGTATCCAATCCGTCTGTTTACGATGATCTCCCGTAATGAAATATTTTTTATTAATAATGGTATTGATGAATCGATAAATTCTTAGGATGATTCTACATAATAAGTTTTTCAATGGTATAAAGTGTAAAAAAATCGATACTTCAAAATCACCCTATAACTACCTATTGAATCCACAAACCTATCATGAAAATTTCACACAATTTTTCCTTCCGTTCGAGAGTGATCCTTTTGAAGGAAGAATCGATTTTTACCACACTTTCCGAAATAAAAAATGGTAATTAGTGGAATCCAGCACTGAGAATCTGTGAGGATAATGCAAATTGTATTATTTGAAGAATATATCCTGAAAACATTTTTCATTACGCCAAAATTACTTCATGACATCCTACAAACATAAAACAGTATTCTCTTTAGGTTTTTTATTTATTTTATTCCGTTTTTCCTCTATAAAAACACAAGTATAATATCATAACTGAGAAGATCCAATGACATAACATATATGGGATAAATTCGGATAAATTATGAGATGAGGGATTCAATTTATAATGCTACTATCTTGACCCTCCCTTGAATCTTAGTTCAGAAGAACAAATATCGAAATGAAATCTTCGTAAAGAACAACATATTTTCTGAAGCCGGCCCCGGCCATCGTCTAATAGTTCGGTAACTCTCCGTTAGATGCTGTAAAGAACAAATACATTTATTTCCAGAAACATATAGTCCATCTATAAATCAGAAATCGTACTAGTAAATTTCTGGCTTCATTTCTTTGAACTGCGTTTCCCCTCTAGGTAGATTTATACTCAATGGTAGTACACGTCTTAAAATTGAGTTTGTAAGAGGTGACTCATTTTTGTACTGAAGCGGTACATTGCACCGCTTCAAATGAGGCGAGAGGGTCTGGCCGTTAATGACGCGATACGATGTCGGGTCAAAATTTGTACTAGTATAGACGACGGGTTGTTGAGGCGATCTAGCGTAGCGAGGGCGAGGTAGGTAAGAACTAGGAACGTTGATGGTCTGTCTCAATTCGAATATGTCGATGCAAAAGGAGGGTAACGTTACCTGTCGACAGAATTGAAGTAATAAAAGATGCAAAATTTAGAATGCTTATTAATTGTTGGATTTTGAAACTTCAGGACGTTGAGCGAGTAAGGGAAATATTTTACTGAATATGAGGGTTTTGTTATTCAAAATAATCGAAGCTAACTGTGATTACAAATTCTCATGTAATTAAAAAATTTCAAGTTTCTTCTCATATCATACACAGTTTTCTAATTCGTTCTAGAACAAACTATTTTATAATAAATTTAGAAAGCACTGACGTGAGGTCAGATCCCTTTGGCGCTCTTGTTGAGTTACTTGCGAGTAAATATTCAAACCATAACAAATCTATAAGCACTCTGATCAAGTGAACAATAGTCTTTTCCCGTACTATGGGACAATGTGATACAAATATGAACGCCTAATGAATGAACAAACCTATATCTCAAATTAAAAATAACTATTCATAATTTTCCCCAAGTTTTGTTCGAAGCTTTAATTCCCTTTTCCTGAAAACTTACGTCAGTGCTTTTCTGAATTTTGACAACGTATATTTTCAGCCATCGAGATTGAATTCTATGTCTATGATTTCCCGTTATAAAAAAATTTGATTAATATTACGCCAACTGACACTGATTAATGAGCCCGGCATTTGTCAATCGAATATCGATCTGTGATGGCCATCGTTCAAAGAAAATGTCATTTCTCTTTTCTCTTGTGTAAATGAAGAAAATTATCATATCTTTAGATGGAAAAGAGCTACGGCAATGAAATTTGAGGATAAGTAAGTAATCGATCACCTCAATATATTCACGAATTTTTATTGAAATCTGAAAAATATCTTCTGAGATAGTGCGGATTGAAATTTTTTTTTTTGGAAATTTTTCAAAAATTTTCTAGCGTGACGATTTCTGCGAAATTTTGCGAGCCGTTTTGTTGCAATCTCCCTCAACAATATTTCAAGTATCAACTTGATCTGATGGATATTCTAGTAGTTATTGAGGAAACAAAATTTCAGATGCTCATAACTACTGAACCATCCGACGGATTTGGCCCAATAACGAACTTGACCGAGATATTTGGACAATTAACCTATTCTGAAAATATGAAAACTCTAGCTCATCTCTTTTGGATGCTAGAGAGGATACGGCCGGCCGGACAGACTCAACTTTCGCCACGAATTCTTCATCAGGGAGTCGAACCCAATCGATTGAGACCATTTTCGGCTCGATATTCCAAAATCACAGACATTCGGGCAAAATGATAGGCAGTCGTTCGGGTGAACAAGAGCGCCAAAAATGTATCCAATTACTAGTAATTTCGGGCTGAATTCTTTTTGCTAGACTTCATTATGAAGGAAAGATATATTGCTTATTTATGACTCATCGCAATTCGCAAGTTTAACATTTATTAGGGTCATTTGTTGATATTGATTGATATATATTGATTTTGTTGATAAAAAACCGAATATTTCGTCCTTTGATACAAATAACAAATCGTTCAATTTTTCGTCGAATCGACTTTTCATGTCTACTAATTTATCTTTATCTATGACCAACAGAATTCCTAATAATAATTAATATTTTTAAATCCGAAAAATTTACCCTATAACGTCATGAGATACTGGTACAAAACTAGCAGGTAGTAATAGAGAGTTTAGCGTTTTATTCCTTCTCTAAAGGATCAATATTTTGATACAATCATCGAAAATAAAATTGTTTTTCTGTTGAGTTCAAAGAAACTCCTATAAAATCTCATCATATTTTGTAAGATAATTTACGGCATCTGTGTACTATCTACTATGAATCAGTACATCCCCTCAGCCCTCATTTACCTCTGCCCCTGTCGTTTTAGTACCGGTGACCAGGACTTATCCCCTCTCCCTCTTTGTGTTTATCGCTTGGCTCCATCGCTTCTTGGTCCTCATCGAGGCGAAGTGGGACATTTGAATTAAGGTGGTACATTGTATAAAAATCAGCCGCTGTTACATTTCCGTCGTGTACGGGAAAACTGAGTCGCCTCTTGTAAGAGGCCAGTTGGTCTAATCGTCAACCGAGGATCCAACAAATAATACCAATTTATGTCGATTATATTTCAAATGCTGACCTAGGAGTCAGATCCCACTTTCCGTTTGCACGAGGTGTGCTGAAATGAACCGGACCAAGCGGCGCATAAACCTGCCAAGCTGACATGTCGATTTCATAATCCGGCCCGGGCCTTGACATCTTTATGACGTATGCGATATTATATTGAACCTAGATTTCAATATTTTATGCCCGGGACCGGCCGCGTTCGCGATACGATCGTCATACCCACATAGGACTGGTTTATTACCCTATTATCGCGGTCATATTTTCTGTATTGCCTGCCTGCCTCTTGTCCGCCCGGGCTTATTTAATGTGTACAAATATTGATCGCGATTGATTTACGAGCCGATAACGAACAGCGTTTAGAACGCTGAAGCGCCATGCTGGATACATGATGGCTTTCTAGACGGCACACAGTTGAATTATTTGTTTGGACGCTGTTTACGTGATGAATTATGGATAGGAGTTACCATATCTCCCCCATATCAACATTATGAACCCCTGACGACTGTTACGACTTATTCGACTAATAAGTCTTTTTTTTTCATATGTACAGTGTGAGCATATTTCCATATTTACCACTACAACTTTTAAACCAGGGAGACAAAATCTGATACCCCATTCTCGTTCTTTTTATCCGGGAAATTAACAGAAGTATTCAGTTACCTCCTTTTGTTTTCGAGTTATAAGCAAAAATTAGAAAATTGGGACATTTAAACTCCTAATCAATAACTTGGAGATCCTTTATAAACACGAAACGGTTGTCTCTAACATGGCACTGTATCACTCATGTCGTCAAAGAACTCAAGACGGTATCCCGATTAATTCCTCAGAATATGAGTGATGATGTCTTCTACTCTCTAATTTTCATAATTACAAAGAGGTAATTGCTGTTGAGTTTTTCCCGAACGTTATTCTTGAGGCAACAGACGCAGCTAGCGGCTACAAATCGTACGAGGAAGAGAAGAAAATTTAATCTGCCTGCACTGACAGGCAGTGATTACAGATTTGACATCAGACCTCGGGCAAAGTGATTTGAGTCCTGGTTATATGGTGCATTGGAGGTGACATGTTAACAAGTTTTTCATTATAGAAGCCATTTTTTACTTACTGCCTTAAACTGAAAAATGTATTATGGTAATTTCAATATCAATGTGATTTTCTACCGAGTGCTCTGTAGAGGGTGAATTCGTAATCAAATTTTTCTTTAATGATATGTTAAAAAGCATGGATACATTTCCCAAACCTGAATTGGAAACCTTGGAACTTTTGAGCTGAGATGAATTGAAAAAATTTTAGAAGAGAAACCCTTCTTTAGACCTCTGAATTCTATGACTAAAATAAATTCGGTAATCAAAGACCCCAGGAGGTGAAAACTGGTCTACTACAAAAGTGTTCACATTTTTTTTAGCCACGACAGAGCCATCTTTAGAGTATTCCCAACATTCGGGACAGTAAATTAGGAATTCCCATTAGTTATTCGTAAAAACGGATTTGATCGAATCTCTGCCTATGATGGACACATTGACGAGTAAGCAATTCCTCTCAATCGATTGGGTTCGAATCCCCGATGAAGAATCCGTGGCGAAAGTTAAGTCTGTCCGGCCGTATCCTCTCTAGCATCCAAACGATATGAGTTAGAGTTTTAATATTTTCAGAATAGGTTAATTGAACAAAATATCTCGGTCAAGTTCGTTATTGAGCCAAATCCGTCGGATGGTTCAGTAGTTATGAGCATCCGTAAAATTTGTTTGGTCTCAATAACTACTAGAATATCCATCCGATCAAGTTGATACTTGAAATATCGTTGAGGGAGGATGAAACAAAACGGCTCGCAAAATTTCTCAGAAATCGTCACGCTAGAAAATTTTAAAAAAATCCAAAAAAAAAATTTTTAATACTCACTATCTCATAAGATATTTTTGGGATTTCACTGAAAATTCGTGAACATATTGAGGTGATCGATATCTTACTCATCCTCAAATTTCATTGTCGCAGCTTTTTCCATCTGAAGATATGATAATTTTTTTCATTTACTCAATAGAGAAAGAGAAAGTTCCGGTGATTTTCTTCGAACAATGGCCATCACAGATCGATATTCGATTGGCAAATGCCGGGCTCATTAATCAGTGTCAGTTGGTTTCAAATTAATCAAAATTTTTCAAAATTCAGAAAAGCACTGACGTAAGTTTTTAGGGGAACGGAATTATAGCTTCGAAGAAAACTTGGGAAAAATTATGAGTAGTTATTTTTAATTTGAGATATAGGTTTGTTCATTTATTAGGCGTTCATATTTGCATCACATTGTCCCATAGTACAGGAAAAGACTATTGTTCACCTGATCAGAGTGCTTTATAGATTTGTTATGGTTTGAATATTTACTCGCAAGTAGCTCATCAAGAGCGCCAAAGCAATCTCACCTCACGTCAGTGCTTTCTAAATTTTCATTTCATTGAATTAGCTTATTGCTTTTTTCTAATTGCTACAATGATAGTAACGTCAAAAGGTATGTATATTATTAGATTCACTTGAGTAGTTGCTTTGTATTAACTTATAACTCACTGAAAATGTACTGTGAATTAATGATTTCTATAGTAATTTCATATTCTTGTAGTAATTTCTGATGAATAAAAAGTATAATGATGAGGTTATCAAGAAAATATAATAATATCATCCAAGATTATTCCAAAAATGTTCTGCTATATATACCAGAACGAGTAAATCTGATAGGGATCAGGATAAAATTATAATCGATATAGAGATTGAAGATAAAAAAGATCTGTTCTGTACAAAATATAAGAAAATAAGTGACAAATTTATTGATTTTGGTATTAAATTGATTCTCTACTTTAATGACATTTTAAAACATGTAAAACAGCACGGTAAGTTAGGTAAAAATGAAATTTCGACCGTCAATGGCGGAACCAATTGAAACGCGATCATTGTCGCCACTGTCAGAAAAAGAATCAGAATCGGAGCCAGAATTTATGCCAGAGTTGCATATCTATAAGTAGTCTATGAAAGACCTACCCTCTATGTATGAATGCGTTTCGTCACAATCAAACACTCATATCGAATTAGGGGTAAAAGTGGTTTGGGCTAAGTATAGAATAACACTGGAAAAATTAACGGTTACTGACTATGAAAACAAAGGTTCACTCATTCGTAACTGCAGTTATTGCACCATCAGAGTATCAGACTGCCGGTATAACGTCAGTTCGCTATGAGCTGCAGAGTTTCAGCGACGTGGACTAATTAGAGTGATTTGCCATTGTAGCAGCAATAAATTTTATTGCTACAACAAGGTGCAGCCGTCTCGAAAAGGCCATACGTCCACTCTATATAGAGAAATTAACTGAATGTTTTAATTAATTAAAACCAGTTATTTATTTGATTCTACCGACGGAATGGCATTTCTTGCCTTTATATGAAACTGGTGCGAATTCAAGATATTCCAACAATACTTTCGAGGTTTTAAATTGCCATTTTCGGATTTTTATATCCCATCTGGAATTTTCTCATCGTAGCTGCGTTCTTGTCGAGACTGTTTCACTTGACACCGAGTTTTTTTTTATCGAAGATTATTATTCGAAAATGGAGAGAATTGGATGTCTTCACATGTTCGCCGTGGATGCGATTACCTTCGAATGGTGTTTTGCGAAATTTATTCCACAATGAATGCGGAATATCTGGTGTGGATCGCAGAAACTAGAAAGGAGTGGACTGATTCAGTGTTGGAGATTTATCACCTCTGTAGTTCCTAGAACAGTATGAGCTGATGATTTTCTACTTCATTGTGTTTTTTGTTGAGGTAATTATTGAAAAATTCAGTTACGTTCTGCGTTCTTTGTTCAAAAAATAGATCGTGAAGGAATTTCATTTTTGTAAAATGAAGAAAGGCATCTACGTGAGGACAGAACCTTATGCTCCTTTTCTTAGATTCTAAATCGTACTGATTCTAGAACAACCACTGCGAAGAATGTTATATATCTTAAATACTCATTACCACTCACATTTTTCCCTCAGTTTTTTTAGAAACTTAAATTACTTAATTCTCTCGAAATTAAGCAAGGCAATGTGAATCTTTTTTCTACAAAGAGTATTTTTGCTGTGATAAAGAGTTGAGCAAAATATATTATATTCGATAAAAATCCCAATGAGGAAGATCAAAAAAAAATTTTTCGCCCAACGTGGGGCTCGAACCCACGACCCTGAGATTAAGAGTCTCATGCTCTACCGACTGAGCTAGCCGGGCTTATACATTTACGTGAATTAGCGAACTATATGTACTCTGTCGATAAATTAACCTAAAAATCATTTTGTCATTACATGCAATCAAGTTTTGAAGTTTCTACTTGTTGCTAATGTATATTTGCAATGACTTGAAGCAGCAACATAAATGTAATTTTCTTATTCGGCAAGGAATAATTGTAGAATCTTGTTCGATTATTTGGATCTGTTCCTGTGAATCATTTGCAATTTTATTTTTTCTATACAGTGTAACGTATTCAAATTTCATTCAAGAAATTTTTTAAATTACGCGGTTGCGACAGTGTTGCAGGTTATATTGTTGTTTTGGTTGAGTGACGCGAAGTTGTTCCATGCACCTTAGTCTATCTCGGGTCCAGTTTCTTGTTCTGTGCACAGATACCTGGATTTGAATGATGACGGAATTATCTGTGGGCGAGATAATCTTTTTTTTGATTCGGGAGACGGCATTTTGTTAGAATTTTTGGTGAATTTTCAAGTCATTCGTGCGATTAATATTCATAATTGAATAGCTGACTTTGTGCCGATATGTTTATTTGTGTTATTTTTGGAAGATTATGGATCAGGTATGTTTTCATCCTTCATGCATCCTGCAAGTTTACATTAGGATCATAGTTGAATGAATTTTCTGCTGAGCAGGTTTGTTGGTGTAGTCCAGATTGCTATCACTCTTAGAGGAGGATAATTGAAAGTTATTCTGCTCTGACTGCGTTTTCATTTTATTACTTCTCATGAATCAAGACGAGATTAAAATAATCAATACGAAAAATCGACCCTGATAGGCCTACAGAAATTTGCCACCTTTGGGAATTATTCGTAGTAAAAAATGTCATGGTCGTGCCCTATAAAATGTTCATGCTATGATATAATACGAATGTGACATATGGATTTATAGTGGAAAGCCCTCGCGATTGTTACACACAGAAACACGCACGCACATGGCTAATGCTGAACAAGTTTATTAGTCGAATTTTGAGATTGTCACTTCGTTTATGCACAGTCCTTTCTGAAATAGGAAGTAATTACTTGATTTCTGTTTCATAAGGACCGTCGAACATCATATTGTCAATAACCAGACAAAAATTGGACGAGAATGCAATTTGAATGACAGCGTCTTTTTTATTAGTAAAGAAGCATTAGTTGGTAACGTGGGCAACACAATTCACAACAACCTTGTGATTATTTGAATATTGAAATCTTAGAGAAACTCACATTTTTCCTTCAGTTTTTTAGAAACTTAAATTACTTAATTCTCTCGAAATTAAGCAAGGCAATATGAATCTTTTTTCTACATAGAGTATTTTTGCGGTGATAAAGAGGTGAGCTAAATATATTATATTCGATAAAAATCCCAATGAGGAAGATCTAAAAAAAGTTATTCGCCCAACGTGGGGCTCGAACCCACGACCCTGAGATTAAGAGTCTCATGCTCTACCGACTGAGCTAGCCGGGCTTATACATAAACGTGAATTAGCGAACTATATGTACTCTGTCGATAAATTAACCTAAATATCTTTTTGTCATTACATGCAATCAGGTTTTGAAGTTTCTACTTGTTGCTAATGTATATTTCCAATGACTTGAAGCAGCAACATAAATGTAATTTTCTTGTTCGGCAAGGAATAATTGTAGAATCTTGTTCGATTATTTGGATTTGTTCCTGTGAATCATTTGCAATTTTATTTTTCTACACAGTGTAACGTATTCAAATTTCATTCAGGGAATTTTTCAAATTACGCGGTTCCGACAGTGTTGCAGGTTATATTGTTGTTTTGGTTGAGTGACGCGAAGTTGTTCCATGCACCTTAATCTATCTCGGGTCCAGTTTCTTGTTCTGTGGTCGAGTGCACAGATACCTGGATTTGAATGATGACGGAATTATCTGTGGGCGAGATAATCTTTTTTTTGATTCGGGAGACGGCATTTTGTTAGAATTTTTGGTGAATTTTCAAGTCATTCGTGCGATTAATATTCATAATTGAATAGTTGACTTTGTGCCGATATGTTTGTGTTATTTTTGGATGATTATGGATCAGGTATGTTTTCATCCTGCAAGTTAACATTAGGATCATAGTTGAATGAATTTTCTTCTGAGCAGGTTTGTTGGTGTAGTCCAGATTGCTATCACTCTTAGAGGAGGATAATTGAAAGTTATTCTGCTCTGACTGCGTTTTGATTTTATTCCTCTCATGAATCAAGACGAGATTAAAATAATCAATACGAAAAATCGACCCTGATAGGCCTACAGACATTTGCCACCTTTGGGAATTATTCGTAGTAAAAAATGTCATGGTCGTGCCCTATAAAATGTTCATGCTATGATATAATACGAATGTGACATATGGATTTATAGTGGAAAGCCCTCGCGATTGTTACACACAGAAACACGCACGCACATGGCTAATGCTGAACAAGTTTATTAGTCGAATTTTGAGATTGTCACTTCGTTTATGCACAGTCCTTTCTGAAATAGGAAGTAATTACTTGATTTCTGTTTCATAAGGACCGTCGAACATCATATTGTCAATAACCAGACAAAAATTGGACGAGAATGCAATTTGAATGACAGCGTCTTTTTTATTAGTAAAGAAGCATTTGTTAGTTGGTAACGTGGGCACCACAATTCACAACAACCTTGTGATTATTTGAATATTGAAATCTTAGAGAATAGATTAAGATTAAAATGAATTTTAAAGTTCAGTGTCATTCCAATTTTGCCTACTTTATTATCAAATTAAAATATACGAAAAACCTTGTATGATATTCGTGTTAAAAGTGGTTTCATTTCGTTCATGAAATTTTTCTCACTTATAAAATAAAATGTCACTTTTAACAGTCATATCATAACTAACTATTTTCGATTGCTGTTGTTTATACAAAGTGTCAAGAAAGGGTATCGGGTATTTATTTTCGCGCCATATTCGGAAGCGAGGAGCGAGGCGGGGTTCGTGGCGTCCGCCATTTTGTGGAGTTTTAGTCACGATGGAACAGTACTTGGAACGCATCGCGCATTTTGCGTATGGACGTATTACCGTAATGGTGATTCAATAGTGACTGCTCAACGTCTCTATCGTGCCACGCGCCAAGTGACGATAGCATTAGGAAATAGACCAGGATGTTCGAGAATACAGGTGCAACAGTTGAAATTCAAGAATCTGGTCGTCCTGGTTCAGAGAAATTGAAGAATTGAGGCGTCGGTTCCTCAAAATCCGTCTTTATCCATCCGAAAGCGAAGCCAAGCGTTGAGCATCAAAAAATCGTCTTTACATTCGATTTTAAAGAGAGACTTACATATAAAACAATTGAAGGATGCGGGCTGTGCTAATCGACGCAATTCGATCGCAGTTTTAGGATCCTCCTTCAAAAATATTCGATATAAATATTCCAACCGATTCAAATCAGAAAACGAAATTTTCTACCATTTATATTTCCATTTAACTAGTCATAATTGGATTTTGATTACGACCACTCCATCAATTAACCATTTTGAGAGAGGTTCCGCGAAGAAATAGATGTTCTTGCATTGAAAGTAAATGTTCCCAGAGAGAAAAAAATATAATATGTCATTAGGTACATTTGCTGGCTATAATGATGATTGTAATCAAATTGCAATTAATTAATGTTTTATATTGTAGAACTGATGAATGTTATCCTTTCATATTAATATGCAGGCATCCATCTAGTTCTACCAGTTTTTTAGAAAATATATTTGAAATAAATAATAGGAAAGCACTTAAGTGAGGTTAGGAGGAACAAACCTATATCTCATATTAAAATCATTATTTCCGCAATTCACATAATTAGGTGTACAGTTCTACTTGCTTTGAGAAATCTGAGTATAATCACGTAAATTTGCTTCTGAAAAATATATTTCTTTACAATAAATTGAGCAAACTGAAGTTCAAATGTTCATTAATGCTGAAGCATATTGCTGACATTTGGGGGATATTCAGCATTCAGTGTGTAACGTTCACACGCGTTTTAAGTAAAACTTCTTGGGCATTGTACGGGATTGCAAGTTAAAAATCATATAAAATTTTACCCGTTTTTATATAGAACAAGTATTTTTTATAGCGATAAATGTTTTTTATTGTTGATAAGTGTATATGTAGCATAAGTTTTTTCATGTAAAATGACTGTTTTTCATATATGTTTCTTTAACTTTTTTGTTGTTTATTAATTCATTTCTTATGAAGTCTGAAAGTTCATTAGATCTATTCATCCCACATGAATTTCATTTTTTTTATATTGTTTTTCCATTGCATTGTATTTTCAAAGGATGCTTATCAAAAACATTGAATCCTCTAAATAATTTTTATTCTTTCTATTGTTTACGTGTTAGCAATAATGAACACTCAACTCTTCCTATCAATACGTTCTGCTCTGCTTCTAAATAATTTGTATTCATGGTTGAATGTCATGTTATGATTTTCAAAATTTTTTGTGTTAATTTTATTGCGAATATGGGTCAAATATTCTTCTTTCATTTATTTCTGTATAACTTCGGTATCAGTTTTTCTCGTTTTCATTTCATGTTTTCTTTTCATTCTGTTTATTACTTTCATATCATTCAGTAAATGAGCTCGATTAATCGAGTTAATCCAAAAAAGGCTAATTTGAGGAAGTTTTCTTTATCTCTTTCAAATTTTGTATTTTTGATATTCAGTTCTTTTTCTGCTTTTGTCTTTTTATTTCCAGATTCGATGTGGGCACCTTGAAGAAGTCTCTGTTTCCATCAATAGAAGATCACTCTTGAAGAAAGAAATCCCAAATATATTTCAGCTTATTTTTGTACTTTCACACTTAGGCGGGGAGCCAGGGTTTTTTTTTTTTTACGGGGGTTTTTTCCTAGGCTTTTATGTGATACGCCGAATTGTATGACACCCCGTCACTAACCCCTGATCTGTATGCTTTATTGTTTGCTAACGAAATATTGTAAGCCAAAAGTTCAAAAGAATATATATATATATAGTAAATGAGCTTTCATTCATATTAATTTAATTATCCCTGATCTGAATTCAATGAATTTTGTAGTCTGTTCAGATTTTGAATTAATTTCATATGAAATAATACTCTATAATTATATTTCAAAATATCCATCAGAATAAAGATAAATGATGAAAATTTATAACAGCTTTTTGCTTTATTTTAATAATCTAGCATATGCCTGAATTTCACATGAGCGGCCTAATTCAATGCATATTAAATATACGAGGGCCATTCAGAAACTAACCTCCGATTGGTCACAGTGCGGGTAGTGGGGGAGTAGCGCGCCATCAGTGCATTCACGCGCTCAGCAGGTCAGTCGGCATCAAGCCGTAGTCGAGTGAACATCGTACCTGCGCTAGTTTAGTTTTTGTGGCAGTTTGAAATGTGTGCTGCAATAGAAAATCCCGCCAAATGTGAGGTGCGTGCTGTTATAAGGTTTTTCAGAGCCAAAGGATACTCTGCAGCAGCTATTCATCATGAGCTTTGTGCCGTGTACGGACCAAAATTTATGAGTGAAGGAGTTGTCCGTGAATGGGTACGTTTATTTGAAAGTGGACGAGAAAACGTTCATGATGAAGAGAGGAGTGGTAGACCATCATTGGTGATTGACGAACTCGTTCAGACAGTTGATGCAAAAGTTGTCTACTAATTTTCCACAGATTTCTAAGACTCTTTTGTACGAGATAGTGACAGCAAGATTGGGTTACCGTAAGTTCTGTGCACGATGGGTGCCTCAAGGCACAAGCGGATGATTTTTATGCAGAAGGAATTTCAAAGCTTGTGAAGAGATACGATAAGTGCCTCAATCGTAATGGAGACTATGTCGAAAAATAGTGCAAAGATGTAGTTGTAAGATGTATATATTAAAATATTTTTACTTAACTTGGTGTATTTTTTCAATTAACCGGAGGTTAGTTTCTGAACGGCCCTCGTACATGCTTGACAAAATTTAAAATTCCCGCTGCTTCGTTCCTGTCCTACCAAATATGGCGGCCGATTTATGTTACCAAAAGCATTGAGTATAAATCTACCTAGAGGGGAAACGCAATTCAAAGAAATGAAGCCAAAAATTCTACCGGTAAAGTGGCGGTCTCAAGCGTGTAAACACGGTAACCTTCATTTAATTGTATTTATGGTTGCAGCGACTTGGTCTCTCTGTCGTATCATTTTGAGAACTAGCGCCCTGAAATGCCATCCTCACGCTAGTGCTCTTAAACGATTTTCGTAAGATATAATGACAGCAGAAAGTCTGTCATATTATTTTAAATTATATAATATAGAAAGAGCTGCATTTTAGCGCTCGTTCACAATGAATGTAACGCATAGAATCTTATAACATATATTCAAGTTTAATCATTATTTTATCAATATTCAAGTTCATATTCATTACAAAATGCAGCGCGAGTTAAATTATTATGGGACCGTCTATTGTCTATCAAGTTAATTAATTGCCTAAAATGTGTAACTCCATAAATGTGATGATATTTTATGGTTGCGTTTACGTTACACTCAGTGTGAATAAACCTCACGATTTTCATTTTTAGTTGAAAATGATAGCCGAAGTAAACGCGCCATTTCATTTCGAAATGTTATGTTCGTTCAAAGAAGTGTTTCCTGAAATTCTATAAAAAAAGTATAATATATAAAATCATAACTGAGGAGATTCAATGACATAACATATATGGGAGAAATTCGGATAAATCATGATATGAGGGATTCAATTTATAATGCTACTATCTTGGCCTCCCCTTGAATCTCAGTTCAGAAGAACAAATATCGAAATTAAATAACTATGAATCTTCGTGAAGAACAACATAGTTTCTGAAGCCGGCCCTGGCCATCGTCTAATAGTTCGGTAACTCTCCCTTAGATGCTGCGTTTCCCCTCTAGGTAGATTTATACACAATGCGAAAAGTTAGTTTTTATAATTATTCATTCTAATATTTTTTACTAATTATTTTATTTTTTCGAAAAGTTTTGATTGATTTGTTTATAAACTATCTATTGACAAAATCAACAATATTTGTAAACCGGAAGTTACAGAAACGTGACGTCATATTGGCGTAACGGACTTCCGTTGCATTGTCGTCCAGTTACCGCCTAAAGAAGTTTTATAATAATTGTAATATTTTGAATGAATCATATTTTACGTAAGGCCATAATTGACCAGAGCAAGGATAGAACCGACTTGCCAATTGAAATTATATGAGGTCGTTAATAACAATCCGTTCGACCACTGGTGATATTGTTCTAATTGTGTCTTTCCACTAATGCCAATAAATGTCCCAATGTTAACAATAGTCAATGCTGAATTTGACCGGCTCGGTCGTATAGATTAAATTTATATCCCGGCGAATTTATTAAAATGGTGAAATTGCGGTATTTCGATATCGGCGGTGTCATTTTCCCATGTCGGCGTAGTTTATGTTTTGAAATGAATTTTTGGTCGGTTATTTCGTAACAGCAAATAATAATTTCCGCGGCTAATTTATCAGCTTCATATTTGAATTTTTGATTTCATCATTTGCGTTCGATTGCTATCTGTTCAATTCATGCGAGGAATATTCATTTCTAGATTTTACATTAATTATCTATTCGCATTGAAATCCACAAGTTATAGATGAACTGATGCTTTTTTCATCACTTTTATTTATAATTGAGTGAATAGTTTCGATATGATATGGATTTTGCACTGATTCTGCTTGGAAGGCTTGTACAGAGTGGTCAGAACTAGGCATTTGGAATATTCTGTCATGACTATCAGATTTGTTGCTCTCTCGGGTAAATCACTGAGATATAGAC
Organism: Micraspis discolor; assembly: GCA_030674115.1. Lineage (NCBI taxonomy): Eukaryota > Metazoa > Arthropoda > Insecta > Coleoptera > Coccinellidae > Micraspis > Micraspis discolor. The sequence continues at coordinate 16,479 of JARTUT010000881.1, forward strand.
TGAAAAGTAAAGGGACTAGAACTGATCCTTGTGGAAGGCCGTTTTCAATGTCTTGAAATTGCTACTCTAACATATTTTCTAATAATCTTACCATTTTCCCACACTTCAGATGGGTATAGAGTTCGAAAATTAATGCATCTTTCCACACAGTGTCATATGCCGAAGCTAAATCAATAATAGCAACTCCTATTTTCAACCTAATATTAAAGCCTGATTCTATGAAAGTAATAAGACTGAGAAACTGATCTGAATTATTTCCATTTTTTATAAAACCTCCCTGGAAATTTTGTAGAGCATTTTCTATAGAAGATTCAATTCTAAAAAAAATAACCTTTGTAAAAGCTTGTCTTTAGCTCTTTAGTGTCGAAAGAACTCGCATGTTAGTTTTAGGCATCATTGTGAAACACATGGGTGGAAACTTGGCAACGTCGCTAAAATATTTCAATCATCAATATGCAACTCCCATTTTCGGAGTGATTACAGAGCATCAAACGAAAATGATGCTGCTGGAGCATGTCCGAGCTATGTCCATCACGTTGTGGCATGCAAGGCTGCCGTTTACTCACCGCAACTTATACTTATCGGGTGGAGTAACGACATACAAAATGATAGGGTGCAATACTTCGGACCTAATAATTTCATGGGTTTCTTTATGACCGCCATACAACCACGTCCTGATTGTAAACATCGTTCTGGCTCATAAACGAGTGGAGAAATAATTTAAAACCTCGGAGATAAGATCGCAGAGCGCTGTGGCATTACCAATTTTAAGCATTATATAACAACTACGGCATTATGTATATATGATGGTGCGGTAGAATTCAATTCGATCCTAATAATAGCCGTATAGTTTTGTGAATAGGCATATGATTTCTGTTTTAGTTTTATATTAGCCATACAATTTATGATTGGACGCTGATGATGAGCTGTAAATGTCATTCATATTGTTCTTCCATATAATAATAATCGTTACAGATAGGAATGTGGAATTATTCGAATGAATATAGAGTGATGGGCAAATGTGTGGAACTGAAATTACCATAGATATCAAAATTGAATTTGAAAACATATTGAAATTTATATATGGGACAATTATTGATGAGAGGTATTGTCGCTTGCACATCCACGTTCACAACTTGCAATAGGAACTGTGTTCCATCAAATAACGTGCTATTACTATGAACATGACCTGGTCTCAAACGTTTGAGATCTGTGCAAATTTTTCTTGGAAGAGCAAAACCAGGAATTTTTTTATAAAGATCTGAAATGAGATCTTTACTGGAAATTTCATAAGAGTTCTATTCAAGCTTCCATAATTCTTTATCGCTTATGTTCATATTGAAGAACGTATTATACCAGAATGGTTTACGTGACTTAAATCTGGGAATTCTGTTTTGTGGAATGTCCGAAATAATTTCATAAATTAGGAAAATAATGATATGTGCTCCCAGAATTCAGAACTTCAGTCTGTCTGCGAATATGGGGAGGGACAATGTTAGACAAAACTGGTAACCAATGAACCGGTGGAGATCTTATGATGCCAGTAATTATTCACATGGATGTATTCAATTGTGCATCGATTTTTTGTATATGTGCACTATTAAACCAAACAGAGCAACACTACTCAATACAGAAAAAAACTCAGACTAGAGATGCTGTGCGTAGAGTGGAAGCATCAGCACCCTAAGATGATCCAGCTAATTTCTGATGAATATTATTCCTATATTTTATTTTTCCTCTTCAATATCATTACTGAATGAACCAAATTAGATCTCAGACCATTTTTTTAATCGAATGTTCTCAAACTTCATCACTAGACGAGTACTGTTCACTTTGCATATGCTTCAAAAAACCTTGAGAAGCCACAATCATCATTAAACATCATCATTCACCAGTTTGAGGGTCCCAGACCTCAATTTGCTCAAATAACGATTCACAACTACTATGATTGACTTGTTGAGTTACAGACCATTCCAGGAAAAGTCCCGAATGCTCCTAAATATATAATGAGTACACTCTCATTAATTATAGATTATTGGTAGTACTGAAAAACGTTCTTCTGTCGTAATTATTCACACAGATTGTTGGCAATTTGTTTTTAATAATATTGTTTGCTATGGAGAATGGCATATATTGTAATCAAGAGACAATTAGTGATGGCATCCATATAATTTATCTAAGTACACGTCTGGCTTGAAGAAAGATTGATAATTATAGTTCGAGATAGGCGAGATATCTCGTGTCGGTATGTTGGCTGCAGTGACTGTAACTCGACATTCTTGGCTGGCCTGTTGTTATGTTGAGCAGCTGATATCTTTTATTTTAACGCCCGAGGCCTTCTTTCAATGCAAATCTTTGTTTAATGTGTAATTGGTAATATATCTCTGGCTGCTGCATCCATTACAGTTGATTTAATCGTCATGCTTCAGGCTTAAGGTGTAACGGCATTATGATTTGTTAACTCTGATATTTTTCATCGAATCACGTCGACTTCAATGGTTTCCAATTTAATTTTGTTCACTGAGCACACTGATTCATTGTAAACGAACAATGTTCATCGGCCAAGAATAGTTCGTTTTAGGTCAGAAAGAAGCTTTTATAATCTATTATGCCGGATTCCACAGTGTGGAAGCGTATTCTAGAAACGAAAATGTGCAGTAGGAGCAATTGCAGAGGTTCCTGATACAGAAATTTCTTCAAGGACTTTAATATTCCAATATTACATGCTGGAAGTCCTGAGCTTCATTCTAAAAGGAGTGAAATGTAGTATACAATATACAGTACAATCACGTCAATGCTTCTGAAAGAATTTTCTGTTCACTGTCAGAACGAAAACTCTATTATAACTCCTATTCGGAGAAATCAACAAGTCGTCCATCCCCTCAAAACAAATCCATCTTCTTTCATATTAGAAAATCCAACTCCCATCAGCACGCCACTCAAACTCCTGTCCGTTTCAAGACAAGCACTTATGATGGATCGCCACCCAGTGACCTTCTCGACGCTGAAATCTGAAATCTCTTGTGGATGATGGATTGCATCGCCACGTTGGTTGGTCATTCATCATCGCTGCACGCCACTGGTTGCGCTAATTGAAAATTGGTCGGCTAAACGTCTAAGAAATAAATTTGTCATTAACTCCACCGATATATATATATATATATATAATTTAAGAAAATTCGTGACTGAATATAAAGTATATAGATGATTCTCGTGGGTTAGCAGTCAAATAAAAAGTAGAAGACTCTTTTATCCTTTACTCGAGCTTTCAAAACAATTTGTTTCTTTTTCAAGAGTGCTGCAAATTATTAAAAATCAATTGGTGAACAGGTTACAGATCTTCAGTACTTACGATAGCGAGATTGATTATGAAATGATGTTCATTAAATCTTAATCTAATTAACATGAATTCAAGACCTTAAATTATGATAGCTCAAAATATAATAATGATTGACATATAATATATATATATATATATATATATTTGTCCCACTATATTTAGGTCCTCCATCAACACCCGATTTACATATCATAGGTCCTCCGGGGTCGATAGGTCTTCCGTATATGGAGGACCTAACACAATCAATGCTAAACGCTTACAAACAGCACCCTGAGTCTACCATAAAATTTTCAGATGGACGACTGAAAACTGGAATTTCGCATTTTATATAATTTAGTTCAGCGCTTTGCACACTCGCTCATTGGTGGCGCTCTCGCTCGCGTATACCCTTATGAGTATATGCAATTTACATTTTACGGTGGATCACTCCTCCATGTATACGTCAGAACTAACTTACAGTGGATAGGTCCTCCGTAGAATTGACAACGTTGCATTCACCAAGAATGAATCCAAATTAAATGAGAATATCGCCTATTCTGCAAGTTTGGCGTGAGCTTGGAGAGATCGCCGAGTAGAAAGAAGTGCGTTCACGATATTTGTCCGACTTTCTTCTTCATAAGCGTAAAGATACTTTACTCTATTGAATAAATAATAAATAATTGAATAAATGTATAGTTGTATAGGGTTATGTTGGTCGCATGTGTTTTTTGTTAGGTCGCAAGGGGTTATAAGAATGATTCATTTCGTCATAATTCCTAATCTACTGATGATACATAAAAACTAATAACAGATTAGGAATCCACGCCCTCGATCTGGTAAATAACGAGATCCACGTTTTCTTGAACAAAACATTGTAGTTTTCCAATTGGTAGTGAAACTCGAGAAACGTTTTTGTCAATTGACAAATTATCTAATTTCCCCATATCTCTCAAAAAGATAGGGATGCAGAAAACCTAAACACATAAAAATCAACAACGGGCTCTGACTAGTAATCAAGGAAAAATCGTTAATCGAGAAATATAAATTGTAGATTTCCGTCTAGGGAGTTTTTTCGCTAATTTTCGGGTCCGAAGTGTCGAGTCGAAAAATTTTTTCACTTTATATCGATGCAGGTCTCGTCATTTACTAAATCGAGGGCGTAGATTTCGAATATAGTTTTTCGTGTTTTCAGCAATTTGGGAAATAATCCACTTTTAGTGAAAAATTTGTCAAAAATTGGTCAAATTTGATCAAACACACAGCTCAGATGAAGCTAAGTAGAAAGATGCTGATTTTTTGGATTCACATCGTTTCTTCATCTATCAAATAATTCTGAAAACGACACCTCTGGTCGGTACCTACCGTTCGAAAGTTACGGTTTTTTCCCAAAGGTCTTTTTCTCGGATAATTCAGATCGCGATAATTTCCTGGATTAATTATTGAAAAAATTAGAAAAGCACTGACTTGAGGTCAGAACTACCGATTAAACGAGAGTAATTTTGCTCTGAGTTCAGTTCAGTACCACATAAATATTTGCTAAATAATAATAATAATATTTATCTTTATTGATCCATTAAGACTACAAAAGTATAGGACAGATCGGCAAACCAAGGTATAAAGAGATACAGATAAAATAATCTCATATCACAAATCCAACATGGCGTCATTCGTGAATTCCGCCACCGAATTTTAACATCCATCATACAATAGGTGCTTTATTGCCTTCTTGAAATGAAGTTCACCCAATATCTTAATTTTTGTTGGAAGATGATTGAAAAAGACGTATGCTCTGATATAAAGGAGAGCGCTCTTATTTAGATTTTGCATGAACTGGCACTTCCGAAACACTGTTATGTCTTGTAGAACAATGATGACGACTCGATAATTTGTGCATAAAGCTTTCATTATTCTTAACATAAAGGAGATACTTATATATACAGGGTGTTCATAAATTGAACGTACAAACGAAAAGGGAGATTCCTTAAGTGATTTTAAGAAAAAAGAGTCCCATAAACATGGGGTCGCAAACGTTTCGTTTTCGAGATACAGAGTGTTGAAGTTTGAATTTTTTCAAGTTTTTTCTCATAGTATCTACACTTCACGAGATATTCAACTGAAATTTGGCATAGATATTACATTTGAGAGTTCTCACCACGTGAGATTGCAATTTCGATAGATAATCTACAGGGTGATATTTATTCTGGAACACTGCCACCTGTTATTCTGCAGAACTTTTTTGGTGAGCAACTGTTAATTTGAAAAATGTTAAAAGAAGCTTTGTTCTTATACTAAACTTTTCGGTCTCATGTAGTTTTGTCGTATCTACCAACGATTTCGAGAAAAAATTTTTGATCGATTCTCTCGAAATCCTCGTGAAAATCCAAATTATGATCGAAAGGTCAGTTTGCAAGCTGTGGTCAATGAATTCAGTGTCAGTTTTTATGGAAATTTTCCTGATCTGTATCGATGATTCATAAAGATTCGATAAACTCGTATAATCAACACAAGAAATGTATTACAACAGGAAACGTAAAACTAAAAAAATCATAACAAGACACCTCAACAAGTAACCGCAAAAAGACTGAACTACAGCAATTGTTGAAAATGTCCTCTCCCAACTGTTATACAAGTTTCTGATCTTCGTCTCATAGACGACCGAACTCTTTCAAACACTCCCGGAATATTCCTAACTGTATCAAATGCGCCTATTTTCTCAGTTCTTCTACGGTGTTCACGGGTGTCGAGTATAGTAGAGATTTCAGGTGGCCCCATAAAAAGTAATCTAAACATTTAAGTCTGGGGATCTGGCGGGCCATGACTGAGGACTACCCCGTCCAATCCACCTGTTTTCATAATTTTCGTCCAAATACTTTCTTGCCAAAACTGAAAAATGAGCAGGAGCACCGTCATGCATGAACCACATTTCTCGTCGTAGCATAAGAGGTATCTTCCAATAACAAGGCCAAATCGTTTTCTAAAAATGTCTTTTTGATTGACCTGTTAGTCGACCTGGCAAGAAGAAAGGACCAATCAAATCATCACCAATATTACCACCCCACACATTTTGTGAAAATTGCTCTTGAAAAAGGGTTTCTACTTATCCATGCGGATTCTCCTCAGCTCATACGTATTCATTATGAAAATTGATAATTGAAGTCCTTGAGAAACAGGCTTCATCAGTGAAAAGAATTTGGCAATCAAAATAAGGATTTATAAATAGTCTACTGACGTACCACTGACAAAAACTAACCCTCGGATGAAAATCTCGAGGCAGAAGAGCTTGCACCCTCTGAATGTGATAAGGATATAGCAGAGAATCCAGCAAGATCCGCCAAACAACTTGATGACGTGCATTCAAAAGTGCACCAATTTTTCTTGTACTAGTTCTTGGATGTTGTTCTATTTCGTTCATAACTGCCTCGAGTTGTGGTGTTCTCACACTGCGTGGTCTCCAGCATTAATTCTTTCCGTGGAAAAAGATCCAGCTTCTGAAAGACGCCTATGAATATCAGAGAACATTCGATGATTTGGTATCACTCTATTGGGATAGCGTTCCATGTAAAGACGCCTAGCTTCTCTTGCATTTCCATTTGCAAAACCATACATGAAATGCATATCAGTCATTTCGGAATTCGTGAAATTCGGCATGTTTTGGTATTGAAATGTGTAAAGGTTCTAATTTCTGATCAAATTATTGTTGTAACAGTCATAAAAATCGTAATGAAAATAGTAGTCTAACTACATTCAAAAAAATAAATAGCTACAAATGCAACCACCTTCACTTTAAAAAAAAACAAACGCTCAATAATTTGATGTGTCAAAACTGGCACTGAATTCATTCACCACAGACTACAAACTGGCCTACCAATCATAGTTACGAGAATTTTGATGGAATCGTTCAACATTTTTTTCTCAAAATCGTTGGTAGATACGACAAAACTAAATGAAACCGAAAAGTTTAGTATAAGAACAAAGCTTCTATTCACATCTTTTAAAGTTAACAGTTTTTCACAAAAAAAAGTTCTGCAGAAGAACAGGTGGCAGTGTTCCAGAAAAGATTTCACCCTGTAGATCTTCTATCGAAATTGCCATGTCACGTAGTGAGAACTCTCAAATGTAATATGTATGCCAAATTTCAATTGAATATCTCGTGAAGTGTAAATACTATGAGAAAAAAATTGAATAAAATTCAAACTTCAACACTCTGTATCTCGAAAACGAAACGTTTGCGACCCCATGTTTATGGGACTTTTTTCTTAATCTCACTTAAGGAATCTTTCCTTTTCGTTTGTACGTTCAATTTAGAACGCCCTGTATAAATACATGACATGTCAGAATATTATTTGCTATATAATATGGTCGACAAGAAGGTAAATGTGACAAATTGAAAATTACTGGGATTATCCTCTTTTGACAAATCAACACCCTTTCCAGTTCGGTAGATCCTCCCCAGATAAGAACATTATATGCCATGTGTGGATAAGCTATACAATAATACACATTCAAGAGTGAATGCAGGAAAACAAATTTTTGATCTTATTTATGGCAAAATATGAGTTGTTCAGTTATTTACAAACCGAATCAATATGGTGGTTCCATCGTAAGTATTCGTCAATTTGTACTCCAAGAAATCTAGGGGAGCCACTTGTAGTTACTGACGAGTTTTCACAAGTGAAGACAGATCGTTTTCCACCGAAATTTGTCAGTTTGAAGAGAATGCATACTATTTTTTCTGTGTTAACAATCAAATTATTCCTACGCCACCAAGTGGTAAACGTTTGAAGTAGTAGGGCTATCAGGTCCTCAAGCTCCCAAAGCTCCCCGCAGTTACCAAAAATGATGAATCATCCGCGAAAAGTATGATCAAATGAGCAAGAACATAATCCGGCAAATCATTTATAAACATAAACGTGCCTAAAGAAGTTTTCACTTCAAAAAGAGTTCACAACTCCCAATTCAATAGTATGCTGATCCTCTAATGAACGAGTGGGACTCCACGTCAGTGCATGTGGCATTCAAATGATATTCGAAGTTGAAAAATTTGTCTTGGTTCATGTGATTTCTGATTGCCTTCTGGACGAGAGCTATTGGCTTCAAGTGTCAACAATTTTCAATCAATTCAAGTTCCAGTGATTTAGATATTGGGATGGGGATCAGAGTGACAATATGTTGGCGCTTTTCATATTGAAATAGAGGTGAAAAATATCAGTTGAAACCGTTTATTGAAGTAGATTGTTTTTGACAGTACGTCATTTCTATCGAATTTTAATATTTTCCCACTCTTCCGGGTTCGAACCTCACTCTCGAACTGAATTTTTTCATTCAATAAATAACCAATAATCTATTATTATTTGTAACTGGAAATATTTTTTCAACTCTTCTTTATTTGCTGCCAAACTTCTTGCATCTTCCTGCGGCGTAGCACTCTCGCCTTCCAAATCTGCCTATCAGCTCTCTTCCTCCATTCTACGGTTCCTCTTAGATATTGCTTTCTGTATAACTCTCATCAAGGTAAATTTTGGTGGAAAAGACACTTCACTGTAGCTGTTGGGTACATGGTTTTAACGAAACGTTCATAATCACCTGTGATGGGTCCTACGATGACTGAAAAGAGCTTTGCCACATTCTGAACATTCGAAATTAGTGCTGAAGGGTTTCTACGTCTGATTGATAAAGCCAAAAGAAGCACGCTCTTCCCGCAGCATTGGCTACAGGCGTGACATTTGGTTTATCCATGGCACAGAAGGTCTGCGACGATAAGCCTCTTGTCAGGCCTTGGGTAGCCTGGAGTCTTATTACTTATACTCCCTTCATGAGCTCTTGGGTTTGTTCACGGCAGAGCCTCGTTTTTGGATAAATGTGCACCACTTGAAAGTGAAGTTAGTATTTCGGTAGCAGGGGCTTGAGTTCGTATATTTACCCCTTGCTCTGGCAAAGTAGAAATTTAAATTCTCAGTGGACAATTAATAACTTCACTCATTATAAAAACTTAGCTTAAAATTAATACTACCATCACAGATACTTATAGATGATCACAGTGGTGTGAATCCATGGAGAAATATAATCTGTAACATCATTTTTAGAAAATCTCTTATATCTTCTGGAAATTGAACGCTATGATGATGAAACTTCAACATATGCTAAGTACCTATTTTGTTCATAAAACCCAAAATTTTGTTGTCTGTTCTGACTAATAACTGATGAGGTAACGAGTATTGAGAAAAATATTTTGGGATTTTTTAAAAAATGTTCTATCGAGCCGATTCCTTCGAAACTCAACACACACCTTTCTGCCAACGTTATGTAAACATTTTTGAGTTTGAAATTGATTAGAGGAATATTCATTTCTAGATTTTACATTAATTATCTATTCGCATTGAAACCACAAGTTATAGATGAACTGATGCTTTTTTCATCACTTTTATTTATAATTGAGTGAATAGTTTCGATATGATATGGATTTTGCACTGATTCTGCTTGGAAGGCTTGTACAGAGTGGTCAGAACTAGGCATTTGGAATATTCTGTCATGACTATCAGATTTGTTGCTCTCTCGGGTAAATCACTGAGATATAGACTGAAAAGTAAAGGGACTAGAACTGATCCTTGTGGAAGGCCGTTTTCAATGTTTTGAAATTGCTACTCTTATAGTCAACAAAAACAGGAAACCTATCAGATAACATATTATTGAAGCCTGATTATATGAAAGTTATAAGACTGAGAACCTGATCTGAATTATTTCTATTTTTCCTAGAACCTCCCTGGAAATTTTATAGAGCATTTTCTAAGGAAGATTCAATTCTAAAAAAAATAACCTTGGTAATATCTTGAAAGGAACACTAAATGAACTGGTTGGTCGATAACTCTTGGCATCACACAGTTTTTTCCTCGTTTCAAATTCTTACCAATTCCAGATTCGATATTGATTGTGAACATATTTAACTGATGCAAATCAAGACCAAAGATCCTCTTAAGTGTCGAAAGAACTCGCATGTTAGTTTTAGGCATCAATCTATAACACATGCGTGGAAACTTGGCAACGTCGCTAAAATATTTCAATCATCAATATGCAACTCCCATTTTCGGAGTGATTACAGAGCATCAAACGAAAATGATGCTGCTGGAGCATGTCGAGCTATGTCCATCACGTTGTAAGCATGCAAGGCTGCCGTTTACTCACCGCAACTTATACTTATCGGGTGGAGTAACGACATACAAAAATGATAGGGTGCAATACTTCGGACCTAATAATTTCATGGGTTTCTTTATGACCGCCATACAACCACGTCCTGATTGTAAACATCGTTCTGGCTCATAAACGAGTGGAGAAATAATTTAAAACCTCGGAGATAAGATCGCAGAGCGCTGTCAGCATTACCAATTTTAAGCATTATATAACAACTACGGCATTATGTATATATGATGGTGCGGTAGAATTCAATTCGATCCTAATAATAGCCGTATAGTTTTGTGAATAGGCATATGATTTCTGTTTTAGTTTTATATTAGCCATACAATTTATGATTGAACGCTGATGATGAGCTGTAAATGTCATTCATATTGTTCTTCCATATAATAATAAACGTTACAGATAGGAATGTGGAATTATTCGAATGAATATAGAGAGGGCAAATGTGTGGAACTGAAATTACCATAGACATCAATTTGAAAACATATTGAGATTTATATATGGGACAATTATTGATGAGAGGTATTGTCTTTTCTGCACATCCACGTTCACAACTTGCAATAGGAATTGAGTTCCATCTGAATAACATGCTATTACTATGAACATGACCTGGTCTCAAACGTTTAAGAACTGTGCAAATTTTTCTTGGAAGATCAAAACCAGGTATTTTTTCATAAAGAGTTCTATTCAAGCTTCCATAATTCTTTATCGCTTATGTTCATATTGAAGAACGTATTATACCAGAATGGTTTACGTGACTTGAATCTGGGAATTCTGTTTTGTGGAATGTCCGAAATAATTTCATAAATTAGGAAAATAATGATATGTGCTCCCAGAATTCAGAACTTCAGTCTGTCTGCGAATATGGGGAGGGACAAAGTTAGACAAAACTGGTAACCAATGAACCGGTGGAGATCTTATGATGCCAGTAATTATTCACATGGATGTATTCAATTGTGCATCAATTTTTTGTATATGTGCACTATTAAACCAAACAGAGCAACACTACTCAATACAGAAAAAACTCAGACTAGAGATGCTGTGCGTAGAGCGGAAGCATCAGCACCCTAAGATGATCCAGCTAATTTCTGATGAATATTATTCCTATATTTTATTTTTCCTCTTCAATATCATTACTGAATGAATCAAATTAGATCTCAGACCATTTTTTTAATCGAATGTTTTCAAAGTTCATCACTAGACGAGTACTGTTCACTTTGCATATGCTTCAAAAAACCTTGAGAAGCCACAATCATCATTAAACATCATCATTCACCAGTTTGAGGGTCCCAGACCTCAATTTGCTCAAATAACGATTCACAACTACTATGATTGACTTGTTGAGTTACAGACCATTCCAGGAAAAGTCCCGAATGCCCCTAAATATATAATGAGTACACTCTCATTAATTATAGATTATTGGTAGTACTGAAAAACGTTCTTCTGTCGTAATTATTCACACAGATTGTTGGCAATTTGTTTTTAATAATATTGTTTGCTATGGAGAATGGCATATATTGTAATCAAGAGACAATTAGTGATGGCATCCATATAATTTATCTAAGTACACGTCTGGCTTGAAGAAAGATTGATAATTATAGTTCGAGATAGGCGAGATATCTCGTGTCGGTATGTTGGCTGCAGTGACTGTAACTCGACATTCTTGGCTGGCCTGTTGTTATGTTGAGCAGCTGATATCTTTTATTTTAACGCCCGAGGCCTTCTTTCAATGCAAATCTTTGTTTAATGTGTAATTGGTAATATATCTCTGGCTGCTGCATCCATTACAGTTGATTTAATCGTCATGCTTCAGGCTTACGGTGTAACGGCATTATGATTTGTTAACTCTGATATTTTTCATCGAATCACGTCGACTTCAATGGTTTCCAATTTAATTTTGATCACTGAGCACACTGAACACTGATTCATTGTAAACGAACAATGTTCATTGGGCCAAGAATAGTTCGTTTTAGGTCATAAAGAAGCTTTTATAATCTATTATGCCGGATTCCACAGTGTGGAAGAGTATTCTAGAAACGAAAATGTGCAGTAGGAGCAATTGCAGAGGTTCCTGATACAGAAATCTGTAGAAATTTCTTCAAGAACTTTAATATTCCAATATAACATGCTGGAAGTCCTGAGCTTCATTCTAAAAGGAGTGAAATGTAGTATACAATATACAGTACAATCACGTCAATGCTTCTGAAAGAATTTTCTGTTCACTGTCAGAACGAAAACTCTATTATAACTCCTATTCGGAGAAATCAACAAGTCGTCCATCCCCTCAAAACAAATCCATCTTCTTTCATATTAGAAAATCCAACTCCCATCAGCACGCCACTCAAACTCCTGTCCGTTTCAAGACAAGCACTTATGATGGATCGCCACCCAGTGACCTTCTCGACGCTGAAATCTGAAATCTCTTGTGGATGATGGATTGCATCGCCACGTTGGTTGGTCATTCATCATCGCAAGACGGGCTGCACGCCACTGGTTGCGCTAATTGAAAATTGGTCGGCTCAGCATCTATGAAATAAATTTGTCATTAACTCCACCGATATATATATATATATATTCTTTTGAAATTTTGGCTTACAATTTTTGGTTGAATTAAATAGATAAATTACATGTTAAAAATTGCAAGAATTTTTTACCCTACTACTTGACATGCTCTACGCTCATGCATTATCTACCTCAAATGGATCATCGGCTATCGCCGCTATCAGATAGCGCCTCTACTGTCGATATTCGATATTTAGGCACACATTACTCGATCTAGTCAAATGATTGCGCTCTTTCTCAAGTAAGCACAACGTTCAGATTTTTCTATCGTGAAATATGACTGAAGATAACTTCCCAATTATTGGTAATAGTTTTAGTCATTGCCAAAAATCTCAACACCCAGATTTAGGAACATTTTCATTACCTAAGATTAATTGCAATATGTGCAAATTGTGCCATATCAGTAGTAAGTATTAATTCATTGAGGTAATTACCAGAATACTAGATATGAGAATCATTTTTTTTTAATTGTTGGGTTTTGTGTTTCCGAAGTGAAACTTTCCCGAATATTGTACCACAGATGAGGAGAAAAATCAGTGTGTGCGTTAATACTGAATTTTCAATTCATTTATTCGAAAGTATGTAAAATGCATTGAATAGAAAAGTCAAAATATCAACATAATTTTTCTATTTGATTTTATAAAAAAATTATTCAATGATGAGTGAATGTTGCTTTTCCCCGAGTTCTGGTTATACTCGCAATTTGCATTAGATCCGCAGCTAGTCGACTGGAAATATAAAATTTGCATAATAATCTTTATAACACCATTCAGAATGATATTTTTGTTCGTTAGTCCGACAACGATAAATTTCCGTCGTTCTGAAAAATAATATCCTACGGTTTGCGTCGAATTCTTCAGACTAACAGTATTTCATTCGTTCAAATAGCCGGAATATATCTGAGATATGCATCATCAATATTCAAATATTCTGATTTATTACGTTAATTAAGGCGTATGGATAAATAAATAAATTTGGCGAAACTTGAGTTGACAGAAATATCTGAAATAATTTTAATGATACATCGCTTCGCAATATAAATTATTAAATTTCATGGTTGCTTCTGAATTCTGTTTAATTTAAGCCGGCTCGAGTATCATTTTTTAGCTTGAATGATAATTCATAGCATTTTTTATTGATACAGGATGACCGAGATTCAATAAATTTGTATGCAATTCTTAAATGTTGCATTAGTCTCAGCCCATGAATAGTTTTTTTCTCACATATACAGTTCTTCGTCCTTTGATTCTCGTTAAAGGGTTCAACTTTTGTTAGATAAGCCCTGATCGAACCTTGTGTCTTGAAGACGGTTATTTGTTGTACCTATTTCCAAAATTAGAAGAATTGGAAATAGATACGATGTAACATGGTATCTTTTTATCTTGAAGACGGTTATACCGTACCTATTTGAATTGACGGTTGTGTCGTACATATTTCCAAATTGAGAAGAATTGGAAATAGGTCGTACCTAATTCCAATAAGAAGAATTGGAAATGGGTACGAATTAACAACCGTCTTTAAGACACCAGCTACCATGTTACGTCGTACCTATTTCCAATCCTTCTCATTTTGGAAATAGGTACAACCTATTTCGAATTCTTCTCAATTTGGAAATATGTACGACACAACCGTCTTCAAGCCACCCGATACCATGTTACGTCGTACCTATTTCCAATCCTTCTCATTTTGGAAATAGGTACGATGTAACATGGTATATTTTTATCTTGAAGACGGTTATATCGTACCTATTTCCGAAATGAGAAGAATTGGGAATAGGTCGTACCTATTTCAAAAATGAGAAGGATTGGAAATAGGTACGACGTAACATGGTATCGGGTAGCTTGAAGACAGTTGTGTCGTACATATTTCCAAATTGAGAAGCATTGGAAATAGATCGTACCTAATTCCAATAAAAGAATTGGAAATGGGTACGACATATCAACCGTCTTTAAGACACCAGATACCATGTTAGGTCGTACCTATTTCCAATCCTTCTCATTTTGGAAATAGGTACAACCTATTTCGAATTCTTATCAATTTGGAAATATGTATGATACAACCGTCTTCAAGCCACTCGATACCATGTTACGTCGTACCTATTTCAAATCCTTCTCATTTTGGAAATAGGTATGATGTAACATGGTATATTTTTATCTTGAAGACGGTTATATCCTACCAATTTCCGAAATGAGAAGGATTGGAAGTAGGTGCGACCTAACATGGTATTGGGTAGCTTGAAGACAGTTGTGTCGTACATATTTCCAAATTGAGAAGAATTGGAAATAGGTCGTACCTAATTCCAATAAGAAGAATTGGAAATGGGTAAGACATATCAACCGTCTTCAAGACACCAGATACCATGTTACGTCGTACCTATTTCCAATCCTTCTCATTTTGGAAATAGGTACAACCATTTCGAATTCTTCTCAATTTATAAATATGTACGACACAACCGTCTTCAAGCCACCCGATACCATGTTACGTCGTACCTACTTCCAATCCTTCTCATTTTGGAAATAGGTACGATATAGCATGGTATCTTTTTATCTTACATTACTATTTATCATACCTATTTCCAAAATGAGAAGAATTGGAAATAGGTCGTACCTATTTTCAAAATGAGAAGAATTGGAAATAGGTACGACTTAACATGATATCGGGTGGCTTGAAGATTTTGTGTCGTACATATTTCCAAATTGAGAAGAATTCGAAATAGGTTGTACCTATTTCCAAAATGATAAGGATTGGAAATAGGTACGACGTAACATGGTATCTTGTGGTTTGAAGACGGTTGTGTCGTAGGTACATATTTTCAAATTGAGAAGATTGTCACGGTTTAAAATTTCCGTTCCGTTAGTTCCGACCAACTATTGGCAACGCCGCTATCTAGATAGTACATTTTCCGACCCGTGGCACTACTGTTGATGGTAGCGTTACTGAATGCTCTCCGCTCTGTGATTGCGTCTGTGGTCGTATATGTCGGGTTGACGCAAATCAGCTGGAGCGTGTCACTTTGCTTTTCTCCGTTTTTCTGGCGAGTATCAAACCATTAAACTCTTGGATTTTTATCGTATTGATTGCGGATTGGAACAAGATTTATGGTTTAAGCCCTAATAGAGACCTGTTTCTATTTGGTTTATGGAAAAGGTTAACGCTTAATGCGGATTATAAAGGGAAGATATTCGATGGAGAAGATTAGGTAAGATAACCTATATTCGGTCACGTTGCCCATTTCTGCAACTTCTTTTATTTTAGCTCCGTTTTATGTTGAGAGTACTTATGTTTGTTGTGCTGCGGATCTCGAACTGTCTGTGAACTCTGTGAACTATCTGCAAACTGTCTGCGAGCTGTCTGAGGCGGTTTTGAGGTTGTCTGAAATAAGTGAGTCTACGTAGGATCTACGTTCTGTACAAACCATCTGTACTAGCTATCTGAACACATTCTACTTGGAAGATCGAACAATAGACACCCTGGTTGCCATTTGCCTTGTGGAAGTAATGTGAATTATTGTATTACGAAGAGCCTGAAGTACGTATTGACCCAATTTCCTTTCTACGAGGGTTGAAGAGTGAATGTTGGTTGAGAACCCATAATATCCTTTTTGTTCACAGTCACTGTACATCTTAGACTGTTATGTAAGGTTAGTCCGTAGCATTTAAGTTATCTGAGAATATAAACGACTTAGGTCGAGACATTGATATAGCGATAAACAGTTGACCTGTTGTTCAGTCACCTAGATATAGACCGTTACATAGGTGTTTTATTCATGCTGGCCAGTATTAATCTAACTTTGAGGTTCACCTTTGGGTGATAAGTTTAGTAATATAATTCGGTTAAACGCATATTAAGATATTTGACTAGTAAGTTCGATAGAGATATTTTGTGGTAGGACATTGATTAGTTGTAGTGTTATCACCACATTTTTGGTGAGATTAAATTGTTAAACAATTGATTCTTTTTTTTCTTCCTACCAGTCACTACTCTCATTTTGTGTGATCGAGCTTGTTCTGGCTTCTAGAGAGTGGGTTTTCGTGTACGTTTTCTCTCTTTTGTTTTCCCCCCCTGAGATCTGTGGTGATACCTCCCTTTTATTTAACATCATAAAAAGAGAGTGGCGCCCTAGTAAATAGTCTCAGCTCTGAGAGCTAGTCCGGGAGGTATTTGGTACACTCTCTGGAACCGGGCGGGCTCGTGACATAAAGTGGCGCCCAACGTGGGGCCTCGAAGTGGTTTCGAGGGAACTTGTTTTGAGATTGTTTTTATTTATACAAGTTCAACTGAGGTGGTGACTGGATGAAAATAGATTGTTATTTTTAAGGTTCATTTGAATTTTTTTTGTGCGGTTTACTTTGATTTTCAGATTTTGATCATATTTTGATTTTATTGTAAAGGTATTTGGCAAGTATGGTTCTGAAAAATAATCTTAATAGGCTTAAGAAAGATGAATTACAATATGAATTGCGTGTAAGAGGTTTTAAATGTTCGGATACACAGACAGTTCGGGATTTGCGTGCCTGTTTGCGTCCTTTGTTGAAAGTAGAGAAGGGTAATAGGTCTTTTGAGTATCCTATAGTTGAGTTGGATACTGTATCAGAATTTAATATTTGTATGAGCAAGTATGATGAATTGTTAACGTTGTTTAGGGGACCTGACCCATGCCTTGAGGCGATATTTACTAGGTTGTGTCATGTCGTTTCTCGGTTGGAACGTTTAGAGTCTGGTAGTTCGAAAGAATCTTTGCCATTGAATGTTGCTGATATGCTTAAAAATGTAAGAGTACTTTAGTTGATGTTTGCGCTCAGCCTCCGGCTTATGATCCTGCCTCTGTTTTTTGTTGCTCCTCCTCTGAGGGTGACTGTTCTGATGATGAAGCCTCGGTTGCTTCCGCGCATCCACCATTTGCTCGTACTAGCACTCATGCGAATTTTGGGAACCTCCCTCGTTCTTTGAATTTACAGAAGTGGAATTTAACTTTCACGGGTGATCCGAAGGATATTACGGTGCATAGTTTCTTGGAACGTGTTGTAGAGTTGGGAAGGGCTCGTGGAGTGACAGAGAGTCAAATTTTCGATTCAGCTGTTGATCTTTTTCCGGTAGAGCGTTAATGTGGTATCGATCTAATCGTGATAAATTTAAGGACTGGAAGAGCTTGTCCTCCCTGCTTCTTAGGCATTACGAACCTCCAGATTATCGTTCTCGTTTGTTCACCGATATCTTGAACCGAACGCAAGATCCCTCAGAATCAATTGTGGATTATTTGACATGCATGAACTCTATGTTTAGGAGATATGGGGAAGTTGATGAACAGATAAAGTTAGGAATAATAACCAGAAATTTGGCGCCTTTTTATGCGACGCAGTTGCCTGTTGTTGATAGCCTACAGGAACTGGAGGATGTGTGCCTGCGCCTCGAGGTTAAAAAGTATCGTGCTGATAGCTATGTGCCTCCATCTAGGAAACGTCAGAGTTATGTTGACTCCGAACTAGCGTGTGTGTCGCTTCCTTGTGCTTCTTCTAGCTCTCGGTCTAGTTCTCTTTCTGAGGTGAGTCCTCGTGAACCGCCGACGACGTCGACCGCTGTCGTGTGTTGGAACTGTCAGAAGTCTGGTCATAGACGTGTCAATTGTCCGTCACCAAGACAATTACTTTGTAATCGCTGCGGAAAAACCGGTTTTACTGTTCGGACATGCCCTGATTGCTCTCCTCAGGTAAATTCTCGATCTGTACGCTTTGCTTCTCCTCCGCCTTCGGAAAACTCCCGACGAGGAAACTAGATGACCGCGGGTCGTCCTCGTCTGATCATAGTGCGGTCATAGGAAGAGCAGCTGTTCTTGATTACATTTTGTCCCATGCTGATGGAGACAAGCGACCTTACCTTACTGTACATATTTTGGGGCTTAAATTTGTGGGTTTGTTAGATTCCGGTGCGAGTGTTTCGCTTGTGGGTGGTAAGGGATATGAGAGACTTTTGGAGATTGGATTGAAACTGACTCCATCGCTTAAATCGTGTACTGTGGCTAATGGGGATATATGCGAGAGTCCTGGTTATATTTCGGCTCCTGTTAAGTTGAAGAACAAGCTGATTTGGTTGAACCTAATGGTGGTTCCATCTTTGCGGCATTCCTTGATACTTGGGATAGATTTTGGAGAAAAATGGATATAGTGCCTAATATAAGAGATGATGTCTGGCACTTTGCTTCCCCTGTAGAAGCTTTGGATGAACTCGAGGCTTCGAATGGCGTTAAGGAATTCCTTTCACCTGCTGAGAGGATGCAGCTGGATAGAATGTTGAAGAAAAATTTGCTCGCATGGGCGATGACCTTGATGTGCGTCTGCTGCTGAGCACCAGATTGAATTGCTTCCTGATACCCGACCTGTCAAACAACGTTGGTATCCAGTTTCCCCACACAAACAAAAGATCATAGACGCGGAAATTGATGATATGTTGAGAAAGGGAATAATTGAACCTTCTGGTAGCTCGTGGTCTTCACCAGTCTGTCTCGTCCCTAAGAAGGACGGTACTTATCGTTTTTGCGTCGACTATAGGCGCCTTAATGCCGTCACCAAGAGGGACGCTTATCCTATTCCATATATCTCTGGAATACTAGACAAATTGCGCGATGCTCGTGTGTTGAGCACTTTGGATATAAAACGGCCTATCACCACGTTCAGGTGGCTTCTAACTCGAGGGAATATACGGCTTTCACCGTCCCTGGTCGCGGCTTATATCAGTTTCGACGCTTGCCTTACGGACTAACTAATTCTCCCGCTACTTTCCAACGTATTATGGACGGTGTTCTTGGTCCTGATCTTCAGCCGTACGTCTTTGTGTACTTGGACGATATTGTCATCGTTAGTGGAGATTTCGCCACACACTTAGAAATTTTGGGTAAGGTGTTGGATAGGCTTATAGCGGCTGGTTTTGTCGTGAAGCGTGAAAAATGTTTTTTTGTCGCCCTCAGCTGAAATATTTGGGGTATGTTGTCGACAGACATGGTCTTCGCCCGGATCCTGAAAAGGTCGAGGCTATTTTGAGTATTCCTACTCCCACCAATGTTGCCGCCATCCGTTCCTTTTTGGGAACCGCCGCATGGTATCGCCGGTTCATTCCTAATTTGGCCGATTTGAGCGAACCCCTCTCGAATTTGACTAAGAAAAATGTCCGCTGGAATTGGACACCCCAGTGTGAATTAGCTTTCAGTGAAATAAAAGAGAAGCTAGCGTCTGCCCCTGTACTCACTTGCCCTGACTTTGATCGCCAGTTCATTGTGCAAGTTGATGCCTCCGCCTACGGACTCGGAGCCGTTCTCACCCAACAATTTGATGATGGTGAGAGAGTCTTGTGCTATCTTTCCCGTTCGTTAACTCGACAAGAGCGCAACTATTCGACCACGGAGCGTGAGTGCCTTGCCGTGATTTGGGCTGTTGAAAAACTACGCCATTACCTGGAGGGTACCTTCTTCAAGGTAATTACCGATCACCACTCTTTGCTGTGGCTGCATAACCTAAAGGACCCACAGGGTCGATTGGCTCGTTGGAGTTTGCGCCTAATGCCCTTCACCTTTGAAATTGTCCATCGCAAGGGTAAACTGAATGTCGTGCCTGATATGTTGTCCAGGTCCGTCCCAGTGTCTGTGGACGAGGTGCTGGACTCTGATGATCGCCAGCTGTTCCATAAGTCTAGGGATCCTTGGTATCTCAAGATGAGAGAAGACTTGAACACATTTCCGGACAAATACCCTACCTGGAGGGAGGAGCATGGCTTACTTTGGAAATACGTTTCCGCCCCTTATCCTGGTTTAGGAGATGCGGGGATTGTTGGAAATTGGTGGTACCTAGGGAGTTCAGGAAGAGCCTACTTCGTCAACATCATGATGATATTTCCGCCGGACATCCTGGTGTCTTTAAGACTTATTGGCGCTTGAGACAACGCTATTTTTGGCCTAAGATGCGTGCCGATGTAGCCCGATATGTGAGTCGTTGCTCGGTGTGTCTGGAGCATAAACCTGACCTTCAAGCTCCTGCTGGAACTATGGGAACCCGACCGGTTGTTACCGAACCTTGGGAGATGATAAGTTTGGATTTCGTGGGTCCCTTGCCATCGTCCAACGGATATAAGTACATCTTAGTAGTTACTGATTATTTCTCCAAGTATGTTTTGACCTTTCCTTTGCGCAATGCTACTGCTGTTCCCTTTGTCATCTGCTGGAGCAGCATATTTTTCTTGTTTACGGAGTTCCTCGTTTGCTCATTTGCGATAATGGCACCCAGATGCGCAGTACCTCTTTCACGTCGCTGTGTCAGAAATATAAAGTCAACATCATATTCACTCCAGTTTATAGTCCGCACTGTGATCCTACCGAGCGCAGCAATGGTATAGTTAAGACCATGCTCTCCTGTTATGTCAAGGATAACCATAAAACTTGGAGTAAACACCTTTCTGCTGTTACTTGCGCCGTTCGTACTGGTCGTCATGAGGTTATTGGTTGTAGCCCATACTTCGCTAATTTTGGCAGAGAATATCGCCCATCTGGAGATGCCTATAACACTGTGGTAGAGTTGGACCCTAGACGTCCTTCGGAGGTTGTGGACGCTAAAAAGGTTGGCTACCGGCTGTTGTTTGCCGACATTCAGAAGCGCTTGGCTCGCGCTCAGGAGCGTAATCGTCAACGTTATAATTTGCGCCGCCGTCCTGTCACTTTCCGAGAGGAGATCTTGTCCTGACCCGCAATAAACTTTTATCTGATGCCTCTAAGGGCTTTGCCTCCAAGTTGGCGCCCAGATTTGTCGGACCCTGCACTGTGCGTCGGAGAGTTGGCCATAATGCTTATCAACTGCAATGGAGGGATGGAAGTGATAGAGGTGTCTGGCATGTTAAAGATCTCAGACGATATCCTGATACCTGTTTGGAGGAGAGTACCTAGTTTTGGTGGTTCTGAGTTGTCGGGTGGCTTAGTGCTTTATGAGTGCGTTCCGGCTTGAGATTGCCTTTTGTTTCTACGTTTTAGCCCCGGTGACGGTGGGGATATTTTGGGACCGTCATACGCTCGGGAATATGACCGTCTAACATCTGACGAGTCCGTTTCAGTAAGTAAATGTCGTTCGTACCTTGCCTTTTTCTGTACGTTTTAGCCCCGGTGACGGTGGGGATATATTTTGGGACCGTCATATGCTCGGGATTATGACCGTCTAACATCTGACGTGTCCGTTTCTGACGTTTTGTTTTTTTGTTGTGCCTTGCCTTCGCTTTGTGAGTTTGGGATCCCGATTATGGTGGGGATGATTTGATTTCGTATTGGCTTACACTGTTGGCTGCCTTGGAGCAGAAGTGTTGTGGTTTTTTTTTTGCCGTGTCGGCGATTGGATTTTTGTGCCGATGTGGCGACTTTTGGCGTTTTTGATTCCGAGTTGATGACGTGAAATACCCGATTGTGACTTTTCTTTGCGTTTGCCTGGAAGGCGCGTGTCTTGATTGAGATTTTCCTTTTATTGTGTTTTTTTCGAGAAACTCCCGACGAGTTAGTGACACCAGTGGTCGTGTATTGTCGCAGCGCACTTTACCCACGAGGACCATTGGAATTTCCGGCTTTGACGTTGCCTATATTTGAGTAAATTATTATCCCGATTTTGAGTTTCCCGATTCGGACATCACCTCTCTAGGATGTGATGGGGTCGTGGAGGTTGCGACCTTCGATAAAGCAAGTCCTCCTTGTTCAGCACCTTAACCGTGGTCTTCGATTCGGATTCCGGTTAAGTTTTCTTTTGTTTCAAAATTTGACATTTCGACCATTTTGGCTTATTGTTTTGTTTTTGGTTGAATCGATTGCTTTCTTCTTCTTCTTGTAGTTTTTCCGTTATACCCAGCTGGACAAGCCGGTATCTAGTCGCCCTCAGTGACTAGATATCTTTCACTTTTTGATTGTTTTGCCATCTTGGCGTTGAGTTTTGTTTGGCGAGTGCGCAATATGGTTCTTATGTGAGTCGTCGGTGACCTATGCTCACCTCCTGTGGAAGGAAGGGGAGTTGTCACGGTTTAAAATTTCCGTTCCGTTAGTTCCGACCAACTATTGGCAACGCCGCTATCTAGATAGTACATTTTCCGACCCGTGGCACTACTGTTGATGGTAGCGTTACTGAATGCTCTCCGCTCTGTGATTGCGTCTGTGGTCGTATATGTCGGGTTGACGCAAATCAGCTGGAGCGTGTCACTTTGCTTTTTCTCCGTTTTTCTGGCGAGTATCAAACCATTAAACTCTTGGATTTTTATCGTATTGATTGCGGATTGGAACAAGATTTATGGTTTAAGCCCTAATAGAGACCTGTTTCTATTTGGTTTATGGAAAAGGTTAACGCTTAATGCGGATTATAAAGGGAAGATATTCGATGGAGAAGATTAGGTAAGATAACCTATATTCGGTCACGTTGCCCATTTCTGCAACTTCTTTATTTTAGCTCCGTTTTATGTTGAGAGTACTTATGTTTGTTGTGCTGCGGATCTCGAACTGTCTGTGAACTCTGTGAACTATCTGCAAACTGTCTGCGAGCTGTCTGAGGCGGTTTTGAGGTTGTCTGAAATAAGTGAGTCTACGTAGGATCTACGTTCTGTACAAACCATCTGTACTAGCTATCTGAACACATTCTACTTGGAAGATCGAACAATAGACACCCTGGTTGCCATTTGCCTTGTGGAAGTAATGTGAATTATTGTATTACGAAGAGCCTGAAGTACGTATTGACCCAATTTCCTTTCTACGAGGGTTGAAGAGTGAATGTTGGTTGAGAACCCATAATATCCTTTTGTTCACAGTCACTGTACATCTTAGACTGTTATGTAAGGTTAGTCCGTAGCATTTAAGTTATCTGAGAATATAAACGACTTAGGTCGAGACATTGATATAGCGATAAACAGTTGACCTGTTGTTCAGTCACCTAGATATAGACCGTTACATAGGTGTTTTATTCATGCTGGCCAGTATTAATCTAACTTTGAGGTTCACCTTTGGGTGATAAGTTTAGTAATATAATTCGGTTAAACGCATATTAAGATATTTGACTAGTAAGTTCGATAGAGATATTTTGTGGTAGGACATTGATTAGTTGTAGTGTTATCACCACATTTTTGGTGAGATTAAATTGTTAAACAATTGATTCTTTTTTTCTTCCTACCAGTCACTACTCTCATTTTGTGTGATCGAGCTTGTTCTGGCTTCTAGAGAGTGGGTTTTCGTGTACGTTTTCTCTCTTTTGTTTTCCCCCTGAGATCTGTGGTGATACCTCCCCTTTATTTAACATCATAAAAGAGAGTGGCGCCCTAGTAAATAGTCTCAGCTCTGAGAGCTAGTCCGGGAGGTATTTGGTACACTCTCTGGAACCGGGCGGGCTCGTGACACGCTGGGCAATAAATGCCACTTTATGTCACGAGCTATCGCCCGGTTTCAGAGAGTGTACCAAATACCTCCCGGACTAGCTCTCAGAGCTGAGACTATTTACTAGGCGCCACTCTCTTTATGATGTTAAATAAAAGGAGGTATCACCACAGATCTCATTGTCACGAGGGGGTTCCAGAAACAAATAAAGAGAGCCACTCTCTTTTTATGAACGTACACGAAAACCCACTCTCTAGAAGCCAGAACAAGCTCGATCACACAAAATGAGAGTAGTGACTGGTAGGAAGAAAAAAAAGAATCAATTGTTTAACAATTTAATCTCACCAAAAATGTGGTGATAACACTACAACTAATCAATGTCCTACCACAAAATATCTCTATCGAACTTACTAGTCAAATATCTTAATATGCGTTTAACAGAATTATATTACTAAACTTATCACCCAAAGGTGAACCTCAAAGTTAGATTAATACTGGCCAGCATGAATAAAACACCTATGTAACGGTCTATATCTAGGTGACTGAACAACAGGTCAACTGTTTATCGCTATATCAATGTCTCGACCTAAGTCGTTTATATTCTCAGATAACTTAAATGCTACGGGCTAACCTTACATAACAGTCTAAGATGTACAGTGACTGTGAACAAAAGGATATTATGGGTTCTCAACCAACATTCACTCTTCAACCCTCGTAGAAAGGAAATTGGGTCAATACGTACTTCAGGCTCTTCGTAATACAATAATTCACATTACTTCCACAAGGCAAATGGCAACCAG
The DNA here is from genome assembly GCA_030674115.1 of Micraspis discolor. NCBI lineage: Eukaryota > Metazoa > Arthropoda > Insecta > Coleoptera > Coccinellidae > Micraspis > Micraspis discolor. The sequence goes on from JARTUT010000881.1 coordinate 41,713, forward strand.
GGTGTCTATTGTTCGATCTTCCAAGTAGAATGTGTTCAGATAGCTAGTACAGATGGTTTGTACAGAACGTAGATCCTACGTAGACTCACTTATTTCAGACAACCTCAAAACCGCCTCAGACCGTTCGCAGACAGTTTGCAGATAGTTCACAGAGTTCACAGACAGTTCGAGATCCGCAGCACAACAAACATAAGTACTCTCAACATAAAACGGAGCTAAAATAAAAGAAGTTGCAGAAATGGGCAACGTGACCGAATATAGGTTATCTTACCTAATCTTCTCCATCGAATATCTTCCCCTTTATAATCCGCATTAAGCGTTAACCTTTTCCATAAACCAAATAGAAACAGGTCTCTATTAGGGCTTAAACCATAAATCTTGTTCCAATCCGCAATCAATACGATAAAAATCCAAGAGTTTAATGGTTTGATACTCGCCAGAAAAACGGAGAAAAGCAAAGTGACACGCTCCAGCTGATTTGCGTCAACCCGACATATACGACCACAGACGCAATCACAGAGCGGAGAGCATTCAGTAACGCTACCATCAACAGTAGTGCCACGGGTCGGAAAATGTACTATCTAGATAGCGGCGTTGCCAATAGTTGGTCGGAACTAACGGAACGGAAATTTTAAACCGTGACAACTCCCCTTCCTTCCACAGGAGGTGAGCATAGGTCACCGACGACTCACATAAGAACCATATTGCGCACTCGCCAAACAAAACTCAACGCCAAGATGGCAAAACAATCAAAAGTGAAAGATATCTAGTCACTGAGGGCGACTAGATACCGGCTTGTCCAGCTGGGTATAACGGAAAAACTACAAGAAGAAGAAGAAAGCAATCGATTCAACCAAAAACAAAACAATAAGCCAAAATGGTCGAAATGTCAAATTTTGAAACAAAAGAAAACTTAACCGGAATCCGAATCGAAGACCACGGTTAAGGTGCTGAACAAGGAGGACTTGCTTTATCGAAGGTCGCAACCTCCACGACCCCATCACATCCTAGAGAGGTGATGTCCGAATCGGGAAACTCAAAATCGGGATAATAATTTACTCAAATATAGGCAACGTCAAAGCCGGAAATTCCAATGGTCCTCGTGGGTAAAGTGCGCTGCGACAATACACGACCACTGGTGTCACTAACTCGTCAGGAGTTTCTCGAAAAAAACACAATAAAAGGAAAATCTCAATCAAGACACGCGCCTTCCAGGCAAACGCAAAGAAAAGTCACAATCGGGTATTTCACGTCATCAACTCGGAATCAAAAACGCCAAAAGTCGCCACATCGGCAAAAAATCCAATCGCCGACACGGCAAAAAAAACCACAACACTTCTGCTCCAAGGCAGCCAACAGTGTAAGCCAATACGAAATCAAATCATCCCCACCATAATCGGGATCCCAAACTCACAAAGCGAAGGCAAGGCACAACAAAAAAACAAAACGAAACGGACACGTCAGATGTTAGACGGTCATAATCCCGAGCATATGACGGTCCCAAAATATATCCCCACCGTCACCGGGGCTAAAACGTACAGAAAAAAAGGCAAGGTACGAACGACATTTACTTACTGAAACGGACTCGTCAGATGTTAGACGGTCATATTCCCGAGCGTATGACGGTCCCAAAATATCCCCACCGTCACCGGGGCTAAAACGTACAGAAAGGCAAGGTACGAACGACATTTACTTACTGAAACGGACTCGTCAGATGTTAGACGGTCATATTCCCGAGCGTATGACGGTCCCAAAATATCCCCACCGTCACCGGGGCTAAAACGTAGAAACAAAAGGCAATCTCAAGCCGGAACGCACTCATAAAGCACTAAGCCACCCGACAACTCAGAACCACCAAAACTAGGTACTCTCCTCCAAACAGGTATCAGGATATCGTCTGAGATCTTTAACATGCCAGACACCTCTATCACTTCCATCCCTCCATTGCAGTTGATAAGCATTATGGCCAACTCTCCGACGCACAGTGCAGGGTCCGACAAATCTGGGCGCCAACTTGGAGGCAAAGCCCTTAGAGGCATCAGATAAAAGTTTATTGCGGGTCAGGACAAGATCTCCCTCTCGGAAAGTGACAGGACGGCGGCGCAAATTATAACGTTGACGATTACGCTCCTGAGCGCGAGCCAAGCGCTTCTGAATGTCGGCAAACAACAGCCGGTAGCCAACCTTTTTAGCGTCCACAACCTCCGAAGGACGTCTAGGGTCCAACTCTACCACAGTGTTATAGGCATCTCCAGATGGGCGATATTCTCTGCCAAAATTAGCGAAGTATGGGCTACAACCAATAACCTCATGACGACCAGTACGAACGGCGCAAGTAACAGCAGAAAGGTGTTTACTCCAAGTTTTATGGTTATCCTTGACATAACAGGAGAGCATGGTCTTAACTATACCATTGCTGCGCTCGGTAGGATCACAGTGCGGACTATAAACTGGAGTGAATATGATGTTGACTTTATATTTCTGACACAGCGACGTGAAAGAGGTACTGCGCATCTGGGTGCCATTATCGCAAATGAGCAAACGAGGAACTCCGTAAACAAGAAAAATATGCTGCTCCAGCAGATGACAAAGGGAAACAGCAGTAGCATTGCGCAAAGGAAAGGTCAAAACATACTTGGAGAAATAATCAGTAACTACTAAGATGTACTTATATCCGTTGGACGATGGCAAGGGACCCACGAAATCCAAACTTATCATCTCCCAAGGTTCGGTAACAACCGGTCGGGTTCCCATAGTTCCAGCAGGAGCTTGAAGGTCAGGTTTATGCTCCAGACACACCGAGCAACGACTCACATATCGGGCTACATCGGCACGCATCTTAGGCCAAAAATAGCGTTGTCTCAAGCGCCAATAAGTCTTAAAGACACCAGGATGTCCGGCGGAAATATCATCATGATGTTGACGAAGTAGGCTCTTCCTGAACTCCCTAGGTACCACCAATTTCCAACAATCCCCGCATCTCCTAAACCAGGATAAGGGGCGGAAACGTATTTCCAAAGTAAGCCATGCTCCTCCCTCCAGGTAGGGTATTTGTCCGGAAATGTGTTCAAGTCTTCTCTCATCTTGAGATACCAAGGATCCCTAGACTTATGGAACAGCTGGCGATCATCAGAGTCCAGCACCTCGTCCACAGACACTGGGACGGACCTGGACAACATATCAGGCACGACATTCAGTTTACCCTTGCGATGGACAATTTCAAAGGTGAAGGGCATTAGGCGCAAACTCCAACGAGCCAATCGACCCTGTGGGTCCTTTAGGTTATGCAGCCACAGCAAAGAGTGGTGATCGGTAATTACCTTGAAGAAGGTACCCTCCAGGTAATGGCGTAGTTTTTCAACAGCCCAAATCACGGCAAGGCACTCACGCTCCGTGGTCGAATAGTTGCGCTCTTGTCGAGTTAACGAACGGAAAGATAGCACAAAACTCTCTCACCATCATCAAATTGTTGGGTGAGAACGGCTCCGAGTCCGTAGGCGGAGGCATCAACTTGCACAATGAACTGGCGATCAAAGTCAGGGCAAGTGAGTACAGGGGCAGACGCTAGCTTCTCTTTATTTCACTGAAAGCTAATTCACACTGGGGTGTCCAATTCCAGCGGACATTTTTCTTAGTCAAATTCGAGAGGGTTCGCTCAAATCGGCCAAATTAGGAATGAACCGGCGATACCATGCGGCGGTTCCCAAAAAGGAACGGATGGCGGCAACATTAGTGGGAGTAGGAATACTCAAAATAGCCTCGACCTTTTCAGGATCCGGGCGAAGACCATGTCTGTCGACAACATACCCCAAATATTTCAGCTGAGGGCGACAAAAAAAACATTTTTCACGCTTCACGACAAAACCAGCCGCTATAAGCCTATCCAACACCTTACCCAAAATTTCTAAGTGTGTGGCGAAATCTCCACTAACGATGACAATATCGTCCAAGTACACAAAGACGTACGGCTGAAGATCAGGACCAAGAACACCGTCCATAATACGTTGGAAAGTAGCGGGAGAATTAGTTAGTCCGTAAGGCAAGCGTCGAAACTGATATAAGCCGCGACCAGGGACGGTGAAAGCCGTATATTCCCTCGAGTTAGAAGCCACCTGAACGTGGTGATAGTTATTTACATATTCTTGTTTTATTACTTCCTGATGGCCAAGTTCTATCCTTATGAATCATTTTTTTCCTTTCTGATCCACATAAGCTTTTTCATTCGCCAGATTTCGAATTGCCTTCAGTTAAGCCACATTAAACATAATTATTTGAGTTAAAACCCACACTAGCTCATTCGCTTCACTAATTACCCATAAATTATAACATAAAAGACTCGCCTTTTGATCTCGGGAAGCATAAATAAACATTTACTTGTCAGTCACAACATGAAAAGGTAGATGAACTGGGTGAATTCCGGTGTTGCCAAACCATATTTGATCTTCAGTAAATATTCTTGTTCCATATTCCTAGCGATCGCATTTGGGAATTTACGGTTGTGAGATTTAATCTAGAAGACTTTAAGGGATTTTTTAGTTGCACTAGGATATAATTGTTCAGAAGACAATCATATTTATGTTGTTTGGATTTACCATCACGATCCAAAGCGCAATAAGACTCGACTGAAGCTGGTTGATGGAAAGTCCAAGTATCACAAAAGGATCATGGCAACACTGTTTGCAGGATTTTTCCTTCAATGGTCCCATTGCTCGACCTGAAATATTTCACAAGGTGGCAACGATGCAACTTATTCATTCCGTGAATTAAAAAGAGTAAAAATACCAAGCTTGTCATTCTCCTTTTCATAAATAATTCAGCTTTTGCCGTTGAGAATTTATGACTGATAATGAATTATAGTTATTTGGTCTGCGTAAACACAGAAAGGATGTTACTGATCCGACTGTCTGGAAACCATTTTCATTTGATTTACGAGATGGAAAAACATTGAGGATATCACCATAAGTTATTTCTATTTGACAGAAATTAACTGAAGAGTGGCCAATATGAAATTGTCGCCGGATTTCAATTTCAGATGGTATAAATGTGTGTCATCAAATTTTGAAATTGAAGTTATTTTTGATCAATTTTTACACAGATATCTTTTCGGGCCGAATAAATCTATTATGGAAGGAAAGCATTTGAGTGTTTTTAGCAGTTATTATGGCAAACTAAAACCTTACTGTTTTTGATTTTGAATTGGAAATTGAAATTATTTATCTTTAGTCTAATCTTATGTAACTATTGTTAATTGACTTAAACTTACCTAGTTGATTGTCTTTCGCCTTCGCTACAAGAAAAGTGTGAGAAATCAAATACATCTATAAAATAATAAAGGGTCTTTTAACAGAACTTTTTTATTTATGGCCACATCTACCACATGACAGCATTGACAGTTAGTTTTTGACATATTCGTAGTAGATGCTTTGGTAATCATTGTTACAATGAATTCAATTTCGCTCGAAAATCGCATTAAAATAATTGAAACTGACTATGAAAATGGTGGTTCTGTTGAAATTACATTCTGTTGAATTCGTGATATTTTCGGACAACATAATCGACCTTCTGAGACCGCTATTGAGAATTTAGCCGCTAAATTCGTGTCAACGGGCTCGGCACAAAATGTGCCAATACCAACGCGTGTTCGACCGGGCCGTTTAACTGAATAAATCGCAGCCATGAGCCAAAGTGTTGAAGAAGATCCAAATTTGTAAATTTCTAGACGTTCTCAACCACTGGGGTTATCCCAAACCATCACATAACGAATTTGGTTTTGAAGCCCTACAAGATTCAACCTATACAGAAATTGAATCCGACCGACCATTCACATCGTCGTAGATTCGCTCAATTTATTCTGGTTTATCTGAAAAAATCATTTTTTCAGACGATGCCAGCATGTGTAGTGGAAATACATCTTCATCAGTTATAGAAACTAACACGTCATGGATCTTCTCCAGTTGTTCCTTTGTTAATTGCACCTTTAAATAAATTATTTTAGCTCTGTATTTTTTCTATAGTTAGCAAAAACTGTTCTATCCGAATAACCCTCGGACATTGATAAATGCTCAAAAGTGTTATGACAACTTTCTCAAGCTTGTTGCTTGTAGGACACAGACCTCCGCCTACGGCGTCGGTCTGTTTCCAAGCAACAAGCTTTCGAAATCTGTCATAGAATTTTTTCGAACAATTATCAATGTCCTGGGGTTATTACTACTGATACTGACTATCATATAGGCACGAACTAGGATTTCAACAGCTCATAAAGTCAATTTGATGGAACTTTTTTTCATTAATTAAGAAGTAATGAATTAAAACATAGTAAGCTTTCTTCCCAGTTCGTCATTTTTTTTATTTTCTTAGAGAAATGATTGAATTTCATCTCCAGAGAAACAAAAATATCCTAAAAACTTAAGGAAATCCAATTTGAAAACTAACCTGTTTGAAAAATTCTCCTAGCAATTATGGCCGAAACTTGCCACCAGATGTATCATTTTAGAATTCAGTGTGTTCGCAATTGGCATTCATAGATCACGCTTGAAAAAATGGCAGGTTTAACCGAACAGTCCTTTTCTCACAAGTCAATCAAATGAAATCTTATTTCAATTAAGCGCCAATCTTCGTTCACTGATAAAATTCAACATGAAGACGAAAAGGGTTGATTTTGAACGCCTCTGACCTCCTATTCCTCTCATAATCATAAAGCAGCATCCATATCTCGGTGAAGATCTACATCCAGCTATCGGAATGAAGTACAGCCTCGTCGAAATAAACCTCGCCATTATCTCATCCGACCATCGCCGAGCTGGACTTGCCGCCAAAGAGAACTAGCCATAAAGGCCTATCATAATGTCGAGTAGTCATCTTCTTCCAATTACGCACCAAGATGACTTGACTAGCCGGCCAGACCCAGTCGGCCATTTCCATAGCTGAACAAGTTTAATGGTCATCCTTCATCTATCTATAATAAATCGGACGCGGTGTTCGTTTTCTTTTGATGGATTAACTACGGCCTGCTACTGCATTGTTCTTGGTAGGATGATTAATGACCATCACGGCAACTTCGATATGGAATTAGGTCTTGGCGAGAACCGTTACGAATTTATTTCTTCAGGTTTGATGCTAGTTGGAGAGAACTTTGCAACTTCGAGCCGTCAATGTTTTCCGTATCTGCTTCGTTTGAATTATCGTTTCAATAATCTTTATAAATTTCAATAACATCTTATGATTAATTATGAGAAATACGCGGATGATGGTTATAAAATGAACATTGTTCATGAATTGATAATAATATTAGTATAATTATTAATTAATATCAAAATGTTGAAAAACATTGAAAACAGACAGACAGAGACAGACAGAGAGAGACAGACACAGACGGCTCTGACTGACGGTACTTACGGCACTGATTGAAGGCAGTGGTGGCACTGATTGCACTGACGGAGCTGACTGACGGTACTGACGGCACTGACTGAAGGCATTGTCAGCAGCTTTTGAGCCTTAAACGTCAATCCCAATCGGTCTGTGCCTTAGACTATATAAGATAGACAAAGCATTCCTTTGTAAAATGTCGATTTGTTTTGACTCCCACATTGAAAGTCTCTTGTGAAACCTCACCCGGCAACACCGCATAAAATCTTTTTCCATTTACTCGGATCACATTATCTTCAGGGTCAAAATGATCTGAACAAATGAAAATTGCTTTCTTTGGGCAAACACTTGACAATCCCAACAGCTGAGCCCAAATTCTTCTTTTTACATCGTCATCTGGGAATCTTAATTCAAGAAAACCTCATTTTATCTTATAATAATCTCATTGAAAACTTCCCTAGTAAAACTTTCCACGCTACTAACATGTAAATAACTAATTACTTCGGTTCTAACAATACATTACCTATGGAACGATAAATTCGGATTAAAATCCCTTTCTTCACTACAACTTTCACACTTACGAACCATTTTTAGTGCGATGAAAAGTAATAAACAATAAAAAATGTGAAAAACTTAATACTGACTCTCACAAATTTTCTTCAAATTGCGCATTTATTTTCGATACAGAGGTGGCAACGTGTGTCTTTTAAAACATGTGACCTTCAAATTGTCAAGCAGAAATGGAGCAGCGTTGTCTTGACTTTCACCTGAATTTCTTTCCATCTGTGGTCTCTGACATAAGATAGCAGAATCCACTAATGTTTTTCTTTTACTTCTTGCTAATATATCCGATAAGATAGTTTCAATTCAAAATATAAAATTTTATACAATGTTTTGAATGCAAATTGGAGAAAAGGTTTTTATTCACAATAATAGGGTAATAGAGAAACCTACTATTTGCTCAGTTTGGCAACATGAAAATTTTTTTATGACCTGAGTGGACCAGCTCAATACGTTACAATCGACCAGCTCAAAGTTTCAAATGCGACACTTTTCAATGTAAAAAAAGGGGTCTATTCTTATGAAGTCCCAGGTCTGTGCCTATCTGCCTGCAGTGTTGGTACAATTCTCTTCCTCAATCCTCTTCATCCCACACTTGCTACCACTCTGGCATGGTGACCTCTCTGCTTCTTCTCCTCTCTCCATGGTGTCCTCGGTTTGCCCACCAAATTCCTGCCCTCTGTTGCACTCGCACGGTCGATATATCACTGTTTCGCTTCCATCCACCAAGGAGGTAATCCAGCTAGCACCTGTAGTGCCACTGTTGGTGTTGTGGCATAGGCCCTATTGATGAGCAGAAGCGAGGGTCTTTGTGTTAGTCTATCTGTGTTATTATCAATGGGCTTTCCGCATTGATTCCCCATATTTTAGAGGCATACAACGCTGCTTATTATACCTTACTCCACTTTCTCCTTCTCATCGTTTGCACCCGCTCCATACGTAGCTCCACTTCCTCTCTATCTCCTTAGCTGAGTTACCCCGCACCAAGATCTCTGCGAACGCTAGAAAAGTTGCCAGACCATCTGTCATGCATGCTTTGGCATCGATAGATTTATTCCATTTCTTGCGGGTTTCTCACTACTACTACAGATTGGTTAAATGCATGAAGAACAAATATCACTTGAACTAAAGGTCCGTATCTTGTACTTCCTAGAACCATTGGTCTTTCTTGCAGATAACATCATTTTTTTTCCTAAATTGCACCATTTTTGATATATTTGAAGTTGAAAGAAATTAAATTGATATAATCATCTGATGAAACAGTGAGTGAATCATTTCTTAGAGGGACATTAATTTAGATTCAATAGTGGATGCTGTGGAAGGTAATTTTTCATTAAAACTAAACTGGACTAAGGAGGGGTAATTGCCCAATGTGAAAACTTAAAATGCTTATAACTTTTTAACGCAGCTGAATGTGGAAAAACGGTATGGGAAAAGTGTTTGTTTTTATCTCAAGAACCTATGGTTAAAATTAACGTAGTGGTCAAAGACTCACTTTGTATATTATTCCAGAAACACAAGCCGACAAGAAGAAGAATCAAAGACTCTCTCAATCCCATAAGTGCACCATCAATTGAGTTTGGAGACCAGTTGTTCGAAATAACATGAAGAAATCTTCAAAGCACAGATGAGTACCTATTTCATTTAGTCTTCGTAATTCTGTCAATTTGACATTTATCAGTGGAAATTGAAAAATTGTCTGATATTGTCAGCGTTTTTCAAACCCCATTTTTGCCTTGAAAACCAAAGAAGATGTCTGTTCAACCGCTGAAGAACATTAAGGGATGATGGTAATTCTACACGAGTTCCATGATCAAAAATTTTCGTCAACATCCTTTGTGGATGCTATACTGAATTTTAAAATTTTTGTGTTTCCAATACACGCAGGATATCCTGTGTTCTTGATTTAGCATGTTATTCACCAATAAAGGCACAAACAAGAAACACGTTTTTCAGAGATGCCGAACATTTATGACCTCTGTCATAAACGTGAAGAACGCAACCTCTCATGTCTATTTTATATTTTTATGGCGAATAACTCGAGAACGACATGGGTGGTCTATTGTAAATATTTCGGATATATCAAATATTGTCAGAAAAAAATTTAGAAAGCACTGACGTGAGGTCAGATTGTTTCAGCGCTCTTGTTGAGCTACTTGCGAGTAAATATTCAAACCATAACAAATCTATAAGCACTTTGATCAGGTGAACAAAATATGAACGCATAATGACTGAACAAACCTATATCTCAAATTAAAAATAACTACTCATAATTTTCGCCAAGTTTTATTCGAAGCTATAATTCCCTTTCCCTAAAAACTTATGTCAGTGTGTAACGGATTTATTTAAGAAAAATCTATTATATACAAAAAACTGAAAGCCTGTTGACAAAAGGGTGACCAGCTAGCTCGCAAGGGGGGTTCTTCACCTTGGAAATAAATTCAAATTTACTTAAAATGTGAATGAAGGGCGCCAGGTAATTTAATCAGGCAGAACACCTTACTAAGACAAAAATTACCAAAGAATGTGTCCGTCCGTTCCGTGAACACGATAACTCTCGAACGGATGAAGTTAGAGAGTTGAAACTTTCAGAATAGGTTTGAGGTATAAATATCTCGGCTAAGTTCGTTATTCGGTCAAATCGGCCGAATAGGTTCGGAGTAACAAAAAAAAATTTTTTTCAAATGACACTGTTCAAATAAAAATTTTTTTATGGTGCAGTTTTATCAGACGTATACAAAAATACCACTCTCGACTTCGACAAGCTAATAGTTCTGGAGATATGATTTTTCAAAATTTAAATAATTGTAAGTGGTTTACAAGAGCGCCTAAGCCAACTGACCTCACGTCAGTGCTTTCTAAATTTTTGCATATAAAATCATTCCTCATCTTTTCTCCTAAATTGCACCATTCTTGAGATATTTGAAGTTGAAAGGAATTGAATCGATATAATTTTGTCCAAATTTTCTGATTTTCCCAAATCCAACTTTGTGCTGAAATGATTCAATAATCAGATTTATTCAATGTTGCCATATTTTATGTCTTTATTAAATATTTCTACAAAAGATTGGGGAAATCTCTCCAGCCAATTAACCACTGAACAATTTTTGTCTTACATTCACCACAAAATCTAAATTGCCATTTGCTGTATTCATTGTTAATGATGTCTAGCACCTTGTTTAATATTTAATCCAGAATAATATTCCATAATAAATAAAGAAAAAGTTTTCCATCACTCTTCGGTATATTTTGACCGTTGAAATAGGTAAAGTATTTTCTGTCAGGACCTGTTAAATTGAAGACTTGTCTTTATGAAGAGCTGGTTTTTTATAGCTTCAGGCTTTCAGGGTTCATCAAATTATATCTATTCTAACATAGGAATGCTGCAAATTGAGCTCATATGTGTTTTAAAAACTTCGAATCCAGACTCCTAGATTTGTTTTATACCTTTATTATCTTTATTTCATACACCGATTCAACCTTGTTCACAAACTTAAGAGATAATAGAATTTGACTTAGTTTTAATATTTCTGAATGTTTGTTATGATGCATGGTTAATTAAAATTCAAACAATATTGAATCTGGAAGCTATAAGCTCATAAACAAGAAAGATTAGAATAGAATGCAATTTCTGACCATAATCATTTCATACTGAATTGAATAATTTAAAACTATCGATATTATCCCTAAAAAATTTTCCACTTTTTTTTGAAGATACAAATAACTCTTGACAGTTTCAAACGGAATCAAAACAACAAGAAATTGTTGAAACACTTTTTATTTGGAACTACCCACCACAGAGACGTTATAATATTTTAATGTGATAATAATTCACTCTAATTATTCTGAGGCAAATTATAACTAAAGATCAATAATAGTTACAGATATTATCTTTCATTTAAAAAACATTGCAAATATTAATTTTTTTCTCTCCTGGGGTTCGGTAATAAATTAATATTCTATGGTAAGGTATTAAAATTTGACATAATCTATGAATAACCATTATTCAATATTTATGTTCTTGTTTACGTAATTAAAACAGATACTCTGATTATAAAAATCAGTAATCAGTAATTATAGTCTAAACAGAATAGATTCATATTAATGATTTAACAAAAAATTTTTTATCAAAGAACACCTAGTTGATATTTCAAAATCAAATTTAGGTATTTCTTCAAGAAAGTATAATTGCACACCTAAATCTGGAAATACTTGTAATCTATCCAGGTAAATTGTTATTGGGATTCAGTACAGAAAATACCTGTTCACTGGTCTCTGTCAAGGAGAAGAAACTTCAGAAATATCAGTGTTTGGAAAATCATAGATGATTCTTTCTGGCTTTGAGTGAAAAAAAAAAGCACAGTGACAACCTCTTGCCTTGGAAGTTTCATAGAAATGATGGTTATCATGATTTGGAAATTTTAAGAAGAAAATTACAAATGTATGATGATAACAACCAATAATTCTGAGGTTTTTTGGAATTTCTCACTAGAAAGGCATGGTTTATAATCTTGAAGTAGAAAGAAAATATAGTAGAACAACAAAAATCTATGTTTATGGTGTTGAATTTTTTTTACCAGAAAATAAGTATTTTGTATCTTCCTTCTGGATATGGACCTCATCGGATGTAACATGAGTGAGTGAATCATTACTTAGAGGGAAAATAATGTTTTTAAGCAATTCAGATTCAATAGTGGATGCTGTGGAAGGTATTTTTCATTCAAACTTAACTGGACATTTGCTCAATGTGAAAACTTAAAATGCTTATAACTTTTCAACGCAGCTGAATATAGAAAAACCGTAATGGAAAAAGTGTTTCTTTCGATCTCAAGAATCTATGGTTAAAATTAACGCAGTGGTCAAAGACTCACCCTGTATAAGAATAGACCCCTTTATTTACATTGAAACGTGTCGCATCTGAAACTTAGAGCTGGTCGATTGTAACGTATTGAGCTGGTCCACTCAGTTTATAAAAACTGTTCATGTTGCCAAACTAAGCAAATGGTAGGTTAGTCTATTCCCCTATAGTTGTGAATAAAAACTTTCTTTCCAATTTGCATTCAAAACATTGTATAAAATTTTATATTTTGAATTGAAACTGTCTTATCGGATGTATTACCAAGAAATAAAAGAAAAATTTTAGTTGATTCTGCTATCTTATGTCAGAGACCACAGATGGAAAGAAATTCAGGTGAAAGTTTAGACAACGCTGCTCCATTCTCTAATTGACAATTTGAAGATCACATGATGTTTAGAAGACAGACGTTGCCACCTCTGTACCGAAAATAAATACGCAAATTGAAGAAAGAGTCAGTATGTGGTTTTCACATTTTTTGTTGTTTTTTACTTTTCATCGCGTTTGTAAGTGTGAAAGTTGTAGTAAAGACAGGAATTTTAATCCGAATTTATCGTTCCATAGATAAGTGTATTGTTAGAAACGCAGTATTTAGTTATTTACATGTTCAGTAGGGTAGAAAGTTTCAATAGGGAAGTTTTTAATGAGATTATTTTAAAATAAAATGAGGTTTTCTTGAATTAAGGTTGACGATGAAGGAAGAAGAATTTGGGCTTCGCTGTTGGAAATGGTCAAGTATTTGCCCAAAGAAAGCAATTTTCATTTGTTCAGATCATTTTGACCCTCAAGATATTGTGACCACAGTAAATGGAAAAAGATTTTATGCGGTGTTGCCGGGTGAGGTTTCAAAAGAGACTTTCAATGAGGGAGTCAAAACAAATCGACATTTTACAAAGGAATGCTTTATCTATCTTATATAGTCTAAGATACAGTCCAAGCCAAAAACAATTTTAGGAGGCTATCAGTGAAACCTTAGAAAAAGTCCGAAAAAGCTCCTGTCAATATGTCGGTATTCTTCTATTTCTTTCCGATTTTGTGCAAGAAAAATTCCGTTAAATTTCCTTCAAAAACCTTAATCTTTATTATCTGGGGCCCAATTATATTAAATCCCTTTTTGCTGTCAACCCCTGTTATCAATTAGTTTCAGATGGAACAGGATCGTTTCCCCCAAAAGTGATAAATTTGGTGAGGCCATACACCCTAAAAGCATTATAGGGAATTCGGAATTGCAGACTAGAACTCTACGCCCTAAAATGCGATTAAGATTAGATCCAAACGGCGGGAGAAACACTCGACGTCCTATCTTCACTTCAGATCGAATTTGCTACAATTCTTCTGCAGTCTACATGGCAATATTCACTTTATCTTTACGAGGTGTCTCTAGCGATGAAGATTTTCTTATCCTTTATCGTGAGTTCAGTTGAGAGCTATATATTGCGTCATTATGCGATGCCGATTTTTAAGTTGGAGATCGTAAAATGTGTTGGTATGATTCTTATGAACATGGAATTTTTTTTTACAGAACGATTATCATCCCAATTCTGTTTATTACGTATAAAATACTGATCTGTATGCTTTATTGTTTGCTAACGAAATATTGTAAGCCAAAAGTTCAAAAGAATATATATATATATACGTATAAAATAATTTGTAATTATTTTCTATGTTGATGTATGTATTCTATGCTTTCATTCTATGGTCACACTAGTTAGGTTATGTTAGAAATCTTTCCTCAGCCTCACAGTGTACAAACAGCTTATTTGAGGGACTTTCATCTTCAAGAGTGGTCTTCTATTAATGAATACAGAGGCTTCTTCAAATTGTCCATTCCAAGAAAGAATAGGAGACATCAGGATTAGCCCTAAAACCATCTCTATATGGGACAATTGTTGATGAGATTCACAACTTGCGCTTAGAACTGAGTTCCATCTAAATAGCATGCTATTGGTACGACCATGACCTGTTCTTAAACAATTAACAGCTGTCCAAATTTTTCTTGGAAGAGCGAAACCAGGAATTCTCACACTGTAAAAAATAAAATTCTGCGCTCAAACTCCTCAGGAGTTTGAGAATTTTTTTCAATCAAACCATTTTAATTTGAATTAATCTAAAATTGATTACGCCAAATAAACTATTTTTCTTGATTAAGACAACCTAGTTGATTATAGAGAACAGCTAAAACATTCGCCTGAAACTTTTTACATTTCAGCGAAATGAAAGAAACAACTGATTCAACATAAACATGCAATTACATGAAATTGTTTATGCACTTGTCTCAATATCCATAATTGATTGATACAAATACATTATTCTAAATAGGTTTTAACGAAACCATTCGTTCGTTTCATTTTTATTTGTTCAATAGAACGAAGGTACGGTTGTCGTAAATTCTGTCAGTTGATGCAACGACTACAGTTTCTTGAGACAAGAATCTCGTGAGATTATATTATTCGCCTCATTTACTTGAAGAAAAATATAAATATTTGAATAAAATTGAACATATAATTGTTGCAATATGAAGTGACATTTGTAAAAAAATATTGCGTAATTGATTTAATAAAACGAATTAATTGTAGCAATTTTTTTATATTGGCTGCAATTAAATCAAAACTCTATCTCTTTTATATTAAATATATCCCATTTAAATGCAATTATTTGTGCATTTTACTCACAATATTGTTGTATCCGATGATAAAGATGACATGGAATACATGATGCGCAAGCTAATTGAAGAATACGAGAAGTGGGGCAAATGTCAACTTAGAGAAAACCAAATATCTTTGTGTTGGTGGAGAATCGGGTGATCTGGTATTGGATGATGACAGGGATGAGATGATAACCCACTGCCTGGACTATAGCTATTATAGCGGCACTCTGTCAGCGGCAGGGGAGTGTATAGGGATCTCTTGGCGGCACTCTATATAGCCACGCATAGCTTAGTTCACAGCGCTTCGGTGGCCTAGAGGTTTGCGCTCAAGTTTCACACCGACTAGGTACTAGGTGCCGGGTTCAACTCCCGGCGGCTCCCTCAAAATTTCTAACCCCTGCGTCTACGGCATGGCGCACACAAGCCATACTGATGAGTCCAAATGTGTGCGCCAGGGACGAAACGCATAAGTAGGGATAAATTCCTTCGATTCTACATTAGTGACCCCGACGTGATGGGAACGGTTGTCTTTACGACGTGTCTTGGAAAAGCAGACGGTTGACGCTTGAGGTATACTCGCTCCCTCTCAGCAACTTCCAACGAAACTCTAGACGCCTTTCCCATTCCGTACAATATTCATGGTCTGCCGCGGTATTGCGGTATTTATTAATATAAAAGAGAAATTATTGTTCTGTGAAGAAAAATAATGATTACATACAAATGTTTTTTTTGTTTCATCAAATTATTCCTTTGCTAGTGTCAAAAACCCTTCAATTTAGCTCAAATCAATCAGTTTCTTAACCCAAGAAACTCTCACTTGACATAAGAGATATCATCATTTTTATCGACTGAATTCTCGACCCATTCAACTAAGATCCTTTAAATCAACTACAAATCGAGTTTCAGTGAAATGTAATATTTATTTACATGAAACCAAAATTTTTATTCTACAAAAAGTATCAATAGTTACATACTAATTAATATTACCGTTGGATCAAATTTTTTTACCACCTGAGTCAAAAACTCTGAGCTTGGTTGAAACTAATCAGTTTCTTAACTCAAGAAACTTTTATTTAGGGTAAACGCCATTCTCAACCGTAGAGGGCGGTAGGGTCAAGTACTTTATGCATTTGGCTGTATTCAAACGTACGGAGTACTTGAGACAAATTAATATGGTTTGAGATGAGGAACTATTTTTTACAGTGCAGGAGTTTCAGAAATGAGATCTTTATTGAACATTTCATGAAAGTTCTACTCAATTTTCCATAATTCATTATCGTTAATGTTCATATTGAAGAAAGTACATGATGGTTTTCGTGACTTCAATTTTTGTGGAATGTACCAAATAATTGGAAATAAATTAGAAAAATCTGCTCCAAGAATTCAGAGCTGCAGTCTGTCTGCGAATATGGGGAGGGACAATGTTGGACAAAACTGGTAACCATTGAACCGGTGTAGATCTTACGGTGCTAGAAATTATTCTCATCGATGTATTCAATTATTCATAGATATTTATGTATTTGACTATGATGAAGAGATGCTGTACGAAAAGTGGAAGCATCAGCTCCCCAAGATGATCAAGCTAATTTTTTTATTTTTATATACAGGGTGTAACTAAATAAGTGTAAAATATTTAAGGAGGTGATTCCTCATCGAAAAAAAAAGGATCTTTCATATAAAGAAACTTCATTATATCATCCCTTGTTAAGATACAGCCCCTCAAAGGGAGTACATGAAATTTGTATAACAATTTTTTTCACAAGCACCAAAAAAGTTACAATATTGAAATTAACATTACGTTTCCTACTAGCAAAAAGACACTTATCCAGTTATTTTTTTGGTTTACCCCATGGTTGTAAGGGTGGGAAACGCAATGATGATATCTCTGTAGTTGTTCGTAAAATAATTTTTTGCTGCGACTGGTTTATTTTGGGCAAAAAACTCACGGAGATTTTTAAATGGTAAACAAACAATAAGACAAAAAGTCTTATATCGATTGAAATAAACTTTAGGGGTTGCGTTTCCCACCCTTACAACCATGGGGTAAACCAAATAACTAACTGGATAAATGTCTTTTTGCTAGTAGGAAACGTTAGGTTAATTTCAATATTGTAACATTTTTGGTGCTTGTAAAAAAATTGTTATACAAATTTTATGTACTCCCTTTAAGGGGCTGTATCTTAACAAGGGATGCTCCAATGAAGTTTCTTTATATGAAAGATCCTATCTCTTTTTCGATGAGGATTCACCTCCTTAAATATTTTACACTTATTTAGTTACACCCTGCATATTCTATATTTTTATATATTTTAATTATTCCTAGTTTTTAATTTTGTTTTTTGTCTATATCCAATTAATTAAGATAAATTATGTTTCGGTATTCAATATCTCTTTTTGTGTTAATGGTGTTTTCTGTTTCATTTCTAAAAATTGTCTTTTAACTCCTAATCTAATAGTGTCGAGATTTCTCTCAGGATATTAGTCGGACATCAAAGAATGACACTGGATATATGAATGCGTTGCTCTTGTTCCAGAGTACAGAAAAGACACTGAACTAAGTGCAGAAAAACCCCTGAACTAATTCCATTGTTTTTTTACATTTATTTCACAAAAAATCAAATCGCTGCTCGGAGATCAAATTTTCCATTTTGAAAAACTGTCAATGGATTGTACACAAAGACAAGATGATCACTTCGAAATGAAATTTATCTATTTCCGTGTTGTAATGAGTTCATTACAGTACTAAAAAGAGTGCTGTAATGAATTCATTACAGCATTGTTTTTAGTTATATTTTTCGTTTTGTGATTAACAACACTGACATCCTATCCTTTCGAAAGTCAACACGAGTCCATTGCACGTCAATTGTCAATATTAAACCATGTAGAGATTTGAACCCACTCTTCAAATTCTACAATCTGTCAATCAATTTTCGTATCAGTCACACCAAGTGCGAAAATAAAATACAAAAGGCACTAGGAGGTATAATCTGAATATTTCATTGAATTTCAATAAATTTCTCACAAATCTTGTCTAATACTGGTTGCAGAAAGCAATTCTAACACTCATGCGTTCAAAAACTCGCTTCTTCGTCGCATTCGTGTTGGAATAGGTGCCCATTCTGCAACTTGTTTTAGAATATACTATTTTAGCGTTTCATATTAAAGATGAAGAACAAATGTTTCAGATTTAGGAAATCAATTCGTTCCATATTCCATTCTAGGCAGACGCATCCACTGCGTGTGTTCAGATGATGCTTGAGTGGATTAAGTATTGATTTATTGCATTATCTTTCACTTCCCGGAGCTAGTGGTGGGATGATGGAAGAGAACATTAAGGTTTCAACAACATCAAAGAGCAGACAAGCAAAAGAACACGCTTCTGGTTTTATGCTGTCATCAATAAATTAGACTCAACCTCCACAGGGTTTTGAATAACAAGCTCCGTTGCGTGCGTATGCAAAAAGATTCCTAGCACCGACTGTGCTAACGTCTACGAGTCCGGGTTTTCCGGGGAAAATTATTTATGGAGTTCGTTTAACTAATTCGCACGTTTGAAGTTTCACTTTCCAGCGCAGTGATTTATATTCGGAGTATCCCTTATTTCTGAAATATAGATGTCTGTTGAAGGAATTCATACGAGGTCTGCCTTTCATATTTCGTGATTACAGAACAAAAACAAACATTGATCATCGAAAATCATTAAGATCTATACACACGATGTCATCGACGTGCTTCGAAGCACCGCGATGCTAATGCCTAAGGTTGTCTCAATCTCACGATAGGTCACATGACGATCTTGCAATATTAGTTGCCGAACAGCATCAATGGTTTTTGGAACAACAACTGATCTTGGATGACCTTCACCCGCACCTCGGTTGAATTTACCATACCATCGATAAACACTGGTCCTTGATGGAGCTTCATCGCCAAATATTGAATTAAGTTCATATATGCACTGTTGTTGAGTTAGTCCACGTCGTTGACGATTTAATCCCATTATTTTGGCGAGATGAATCTTGTAAGTTACTGTAAACAACACAAATTGCGCGCGTATGTCAAAACGTTCTGACTACGTATAACCTCCAAAATGTCAAGCTTTCCTATAGAGCTGCCAGTCGGTAGATTTCAACACAGAAGTTGTCCAATCCCCAAAATAGAAAAGGTAACCCTCGTAGATCATTTCTGCAGACCAGTTCATTGACTTGATAGATGATTGAGAGCAATAATATGTACTTCAATTATCCATGTAAACTTTAACGATCTAAGAAACAATATTAACCACTATGCATTCAACTCCAATGTAATGTCATACCTGTCTTGTGATAAAGATAAAAATTTTACAACCACAAGGATATCAGCTGCTTGCAAATGTTGTGCAGAACCTACTAGTATCGATTTACGTATTAAATTTAATTGATGTAATATATAACTCTTGTGACAACTACTCGTATGCATGTTGTAACATGCTTTATTAGACTTGGAGTCCATTCTAGTATAAATGCAATATAAAATGTACGAGGGTTGCCATTTATATTTCGGGACTGGACAACCCTCGTATTGCAATCTGCCAATCTATCGTGAAGCTTGACATTTTGAGGTTACGTAGGCAGTACGTTTCGACATACCAGCGCTATTTGTGTTGTTTACAGTTACTCAAAAGATTCATCTCGCCCAAAAAATGGAATTAAATCGTGAACATTTTCGTGCGATTTTTTTTTACAAATTTAAATGTGCTTCAACTCAACTAACTTGGCGCCTTTGTGTCTTTTGAATTTCGCGGCTATGTACAAAGCGCTACAGAGCTCGTAACTGGTAATACTATACATAATTTGAAAGGTCTTGACATAACCTACAAAACGACGCTATGCATTATTAGTTTGGATATTGCGTTCAACAGTTATAGACGTGTAAACATGGAGTTCTCTAACGCCGAAATCAGTTCGAACCGCGGAGGAATGGTTTCGACGATTCAGAGCCGGTGACGACAAATACCGATCAAATCATGGAATGAAATCATGAAATGACTACAGAAATGGCAAAGAAGATTAAGAACAGAAAATCGCCAGGGCTGAATAATATACCGAATGAGCTGTTGAAATACGGAGGTCAAAAATTGATGGTGGAACTTACAAAGCTCTTCAACAAAATATTAACATCCAAACAAGTCCCTAACGAATGGAAAAAAGTATGACCATTCCTATATTCAAAAAAGGGGACAAGAAATCACCAGAAAACTATAGAGGCATAACCCCTACTTAGCTCAGTAATGAAACTGTAGCGGCACTCCGCCACTGGCAGGGGAGTGTGTAGGGATCTCTTGGCGGCACTCTATATAGCCACTCATAGCGCTTCAGTGGCCTAGAGGTAAGCGCTTAAGTTTCACACCGACTAGGTGCCGGGTTCAACTCCTGGCGGCTCCCACTCTCTAATATCCCCTGAGTCTATGGCATGGCGCACACAAGCCATACTGATGAGTCCAAATGTGTGCGCCAGGGACGAAACGCATAAGTAGGGAAATATTCGATCCTACAAAACTTTTCACAAAGATCATAGAAGCAATAATAAGCGAACGCCCTTGGTGGTGTTGAACTCAAAAGAGGGAAAAGTGGCTGTCCGAGTTGTTCGCAAATAAGGAGGGGGCTTCTACGAGGGAAGTTGCCGTCTAGATGGAAACAGATTATCGAACAAAACGGCGCATATTTGAACTAAATCACTGTAACACTTTCTATAAAGCATTGAATAAAGAGCAAAAAAGCGGAAGGAGATATTTGACAACCTATTTTAAAAAGCAACCATCGTATGATTAATAGACTCTTCGATAAGGAGAACATTTAAAAAGCAGTGACGTGGGATCAGAATTCTTTGGCTATTTTGTTAAATAACATGTGAGTAATAATTGAAACTGTAGGATTGAAATCTCTCAAAGATAAAGAGTAAATTTTATTTTATCAAAGGCTCTTCACCCCACGTCACTGGTTTTCTACATATTTTCTTTACAATTGATTCTATCACCATTTAACAATAGTTCTTATTTGATCTAGAATGTCCCGCTCTACTTTATTGGCGCCATGAATCAAATCCAGAACATTTTCGGGAAAGATCATAAATATGAACCTCCATTCACATCATCCTACTAATTAGGGGGACATGATTCAGTGGAGTTGTGAAATACATTTTTATTGATGTAGCTTTCATGTCTCCACCAGCCATGTCAACATATTTTTCAGGAGTGTCGGCTGTCATACTTTATTATTGCTATTTTCAGTTCGATTTATTTTTATTCAGTGAACCTTCACATTCTGTTCAACAGGCCGAATGTTAATCGAGTCGGATTAGCATAATTTCTATGTTCTAATTCAATGACTCAGTTCCACTCTACATAATGCTCGTTTTCACGCCTCTGTTTTAATTATATTACCTACAAGTGTTTATTATTTCAACACCTCTGTCGCCTTCTTTCGATCAGAAGCGGAAAAAAATTACTCATGAATAGGCATATTAATGAATTATCATTGTGTAAAGTATATACAGGGTGATTCACGACTGTGGCCAATAAGAAAGAAAAATTAGTCACAATTTGGAGTTGAATTGGTTTCAGATCTTCACAACTTTTGGTTATATCGGAAAGTGACTACTACTTACTATTTCAAATATGGCATCTAGTATATGATGGCATCATCAGGTAATACTTTTATGCGATCATATTAGATACTACCCAAATTATGGACGATACTATCATCATTTGGCAACATGGAATCATACTACTACGAGACATGTTTTTTGAGTAAGTACTGTTTTGCGATCCCGCCGCCGTAGCGCTATGGTCGGCGTTCCGCGCATGCGCCCTGGTTACCTACATCTCTTATCTACGCACTGACGCAATTACAGTCTGATTCTTCATTGTATACATTGTTTACTGAGTGTTTAAGTTGCCTCCGACAATCGTGAGTCCCGCTGATTGTGAAGTACGGGCTGTTATACGATTTCTTAGTGCTAAAGGCGTAAAACCGATCGATATTCATCGTGAGACCTGTGAAACATCATGAGTGATGGAATGGTAAGGAAACGGATGAGAGCTTTAAAAGATGGCCGCAAAAATGTGCATGATGAAGAACGCAGTGGGCGTCCATCGGTCGTTAATGAAGATTTGGTGCAGAAAGTGGACGAAAAGCCCTAATCTGGCAGCCAGCGACTACCATTTGTTCCTGCACAACACCTGGGCGGTCAGCGTCTGCAAGACGAAGTCAAAACATTTGTGACACAGTGGTTAACAAGTCAGGCGGCAGAATTTTATGAGGAGGGTATCCAAAAACTGGTGCCTCGTTATGTGTCAATATTCAGGCTTGACGGTACTTACTTAAAAACATGCCTCGTATTATAAAGGCGAATGTAAGTTTGTTTGTTACGCTTTCACGCAAAAACTACTTAACCGATCATCATGCAACTTTGTACATTTACTCTTGATGGTATTAGAAGCAACATAGGATACTTTTTATTAAAAAAATTTTTTTGTCTGAAAATCGGCAAATTTAGCTACTTCAACGCCATCTAGCATTACAGTAATGAAGTTAACAACTCTGAATATTGTAATACCGTCCCACTGTATTACCGACGGTGACGACAATATCTAAGTCAATTGGCTTTAGTTTCAACTGTTTCTAACTTTTCTATAATATATATGAAACTATTCAAATTTTTGAGGTTAAAAAGTGTTGAAACTTCATTGTATGTAGTAATTTATAAAAATTATTGATCTCAGCCATGCAATAAAATTTAGTTATCTTATTGATTTATTTCTATTTTAGAACAAAATAGAAAAAACTGTTTCACAAAAACAATTGCTACGCCCAACCAAACGACTCGAGCAAGGTCAAACTTGTACTGAAGGTTGATCAAGTGTTCCTCTACCGCCCCACTGAGCTCCGCGCTTCCTGTGTTGCCAGAGCAAACGCAACGTTGCCAGTTTCATTACTTTACAGACCTCGTATGTACGATAGGACTATAACATCTCATTTGAGGAGTGAGCTCATGCCATCCAGGTGTAATACGATTTTGATTAAGAGTCCAATCGAAACTATTGAAGCAAGTTTCACGCAGATATTCGAAAAATTCAAATTATTTTGGTCTATACAGGGTGTTACTAAATAAGTGTAAAATATTTAAGGAGGTGATTCCTCATCGAAAAAAAGATAGGATCTTTCATATAAAGAAACTTCATTGGAGCATCCCTTGTTAAGATACAGCCCCTCAAAGGGAGTACATAAAATTTGTATAACAATTTTTTTCACAAACACCAAAAAAGTTGAAATTGACCTAACGTTTCCTAGTAGCAAAAAGACACTTATCCAGTTATTTATTTGGTTTACCCCATGCTTATAAGGGTGGGAAACGCAACCCCTAAAGTTTATTTCCAATGTAACTTTTTGTCTTATTATTTGTTTACCATTTAAAAATTTATTTCCGATAGCCTGTTTCATTCTAAACAAAAAATGTCTCGTGAGCTTTTCGCCCAAAATAAACCAGTTCGCAGCAAAAAATTTTTTTACGAACAACTACAGAAATACGTACATCGTCATAAATGTGAACTGGATTTATTATTATTCTGTAGTTAGTACCTGCGTTAAACGTCTAAATGGTAAAAAATATAACTAATTAGGTTAATTTCAATATTGTAATTTTTTTGGTGCTTATGAAAAAAATTGTTATACAAATTTTATGAACTCCCTTTGAGGGGCTGTATCTTAACAAGGGATGCTCCAATGAAGTTTCTTTATATAAAAGATCCTATCTTTTTTTCGATGAGGAATCACCTCCTTAAATATTTTACACTTATTTAGTTACACCTTGTATAGTACTTTCAGTTTATTATTATGCATAAATCCCAAAATTACTTATTGAGAGTCTGAAATCTAAAATCACTCTAATTTCTTGTTTCGTTATTCGAAATCAATCATCACATAATAATCGATGAATTTCTGAATTTCTCAGGAATTGCATTCATTAAGGAAAGGACAAAAACACTGACATAGTAACTCTACAAACATTTTATTAAAGCATCATCAAAATCAACATTAATTCTTACAAGTCTATACAAGGATGAGTAACATAATGTCTGATATGAAATAATAACTTAATGGAAAAAATTTGGATCCTTCAGAATAGAATATATACAATTTTAATTTCACTGGATTGCACTCGAACCTCACAAGGTCATTACTATATACATGTTATCACAGTAGTATTTATGGATTTAATGGTCACAAATTGTAACTCACCGCCTGAGTTACTATGGATGTACTGCTGCAGCCCCTATGCGCTGACCATATAAAGAATAGGGAGAGTAGTAAGGATTCAAGGTGGTCGGGTTGAATGCGCTGAAGGGAGAAGCTCCCAAACTATTTGGGAGAGGTTTTCCATAGGGATGGAACCTACCAGAAGACAAAGGGCTCAGAGGTGGATTCGGGTATCCTGAACGATGTAACGCGGCTGTCGAAAAAAGATGAGGGTTCAGAAGAGAAGACGCTGTTGATGTTACAGGGTTACCATCGGCACCACTCGTGTGTGTTCTAAGATGTTGTAACAATTCCTCTGAAGTCACAAACCTTTTACCGCAATAATTATCACCAGCAATCCAATTACAAATGTATGGTCTTCCTAGTTGTGAATACGCTAAAGAAGAGGGAACTGAACCAGGCGGTACGAGAGACATCGCTACAGCGAAATTGTATTTTTGATGATCACACTGTGTACATCCACTAGGACAAGGACCACCTCCAGCACCACCCATAAGATACTGATTACTGTGCATATTCAATGAACATCCAGTACACAAAGGATCCCTGCATACAGGTACCAAAGCTTCACCCCCTGTTGGCGTCTTGACACGCGCATAACTCATGTAAGGTGATGGTGAACCATAACCAGCCGCCAACATGGCCGCGTGATGCGAAAAAGGAGCCCCGGAAAATGGAGGCCTGAAAGCGGGATTTGTATGTTCTAAACCTGGCGGACAACACAAAGAACTCAAATGACCACTCAATCCGGATGATAAAGTCGGTTTGAAACCGCTCAAAGATGTGTCTTTATGTCCTTGCAAAATCTCTAAACCCGATCGGATTATTGGACTCGTACCACTCGCGGAAGGACTCGACGATTTCTCATTGGAACTCGCAGAAGGAGAAGTTTTTCCAGTTTCCGGTACAGGAGTGGCTGAAGCGCTGCTGGTCGGTGAAGCAGATTTGCAGTCCGGCGATTTCGATTCCATTTTCTCTTCGTGAACGCTTCCAGATTTCGAAGATGGGCGTTCTTCGGATTTTTTGACGCTGTTAGTAGACTCGTAAGGCTTGAAACCGAGCTTGTGTTCGGTTGGTGTGGATCGCTGATTGGTTTTGTCTCTCGAAGCAGTAGGAGACGAGCGTGTGCTGTCGGATGACTTCTTAGGTTTGTCTATAGACGACATCAACGGTTTGGACGATGGAGAATCTGCTCCTATCTGACTGCATGTCTGAGCCAGAAGCGCCAACGGACTCTTTTTCGCATCCAACTGTAAAAAAAAGTACTAGATCAGATAAAGGTTCTACTAGTGACATAGATGTTGTGATCAAGATCATTTTGAGAATATCTCAATATAAATTATTTGGTATTTCAAAGCTTTGATTGGCGTAACAAACAGAAAGTTTTAAAAATTGTTTAAATGTTAGTATTTGACAATCAAACTGGTTATTGTTGGAACTAATTTTCCTGACAAAATTGAAGAGTCAGCAAGATAAGCAACTTATCAACCTGTCTAAATTCCACGAACAAGTAATTAACTTGTTATCATAAAGAGAGGTAGGAATCAATTCGAACAATGAATTGCTTGAACACACGTTTCAGGGGTGGCAACTGGCCTACTACACTGTTGGTCACGTTGATTTTTTATAAGAAACGGCAGTGCCATCTTTGGAGTATTCCTGACATTCGAGACGGTAAATTAGGAATTCTCAGTAGTCATCGGTAAAAACGGATTTTATAAATATCTTTATCGGGATCTTATGATTCAATAATGAAGATGGAACCCGAAAAAAAATAATTCACATTAAGAAATTGTTTCTATCATAAAATGTAGATATAATGCAATTTCATGCATTCATTGAATTTATTTATCATAATTTGATGAGTAATTGTTACAATTATTTATTGTTGGTTAGATTGTTTAGGCTTTTACTATGAAAATTATTATATAGAAATTAAATTCTGCATTATATATATATGTATTTTCGAAGATTCTGTTGTTTTCATTATTTCCCTTCATCCCAAAGATTGATATATGTCCTTTTATTTGAAGGCATATTTGAAATGAAATGAATTTTTTCAATCTACTGCAAATTATCTTAATTTTCTGTTCAAATGATATTTTTTCAGTGAAACTGAGAATCTACAGCTGATTAAAAAAATGGTCATTTCGAATCCCATGAAAATATGGAATTTAACCATCGCTTGCGTGGATTCCTATGGAAACTCAAATAAAATGCTCTATAGGGCGCCACAAGAGGGCACATTATGCGATTGGAATCTGTAGAAGTGTCGGGAATAAAAAATAGATGGCGCTGTAAGTTAGGGTCAGAATCGAGGCCAGAATTCAGTCCAGATCTATAGGAAGTCTACGACACGTAATATAATTAACATCATAAATGCACTTTATTTAATATGCCTTTCAAACATGTTATTAGATGATGCATGCTGAGTCTCTGGAAACTATTTATTTAAACTAGAATTTCCGGGTAATCGATTGTTCAAACGATTCAGATTTGTTTGAATTGAATTTAAACTGAAAACGACCGGTTGAAGTCAAACTGTTCAGAAATGATTTCATCGCATTAAATTGGATCATGTATTAACAAAATAAGATAGTAGTGTCTATTGTTGGTATCTCTAAAACACAGCAAAATTCGTAAAAATATATTCGATTAGTCTCAAGAATTTATAATTAAAACTGAAGTAGTTTTCGATAGTTCATCAGTCATATTTATTGTTTTTATTTATATGCCACAATTATAATTTATTGTATAATGGGATGCGAGAAATGAAATTTGGTGAGCCGACTAATCCTAGTTACCTAGTTATTTTTGACAAATGAAAATTTGATTTTTGCGCACTTGTTTTTTTATAATGGATAATAATGTATAAGAAGATTTTAATTTCACAAAAATATGAGTTGTTGTTTATATTGTTGGAAATTACTATTGGAAAAAATGAATAAAGTTTTGTAGATGAATGTTCCAAAACAAAATATTAGATATTTGTGGTATTAAGTATATTTAGTTCATAAAAAAAGAGTATAGTACAAGAAAAAGAATATTTGATCACTAATAATAGGTTACTTTTTATTCAAATTAATCTTCTAGCCAATCGGATAAATGTCTTAATTGAAGCTTATGGCATTAATGTAAAATATGTGCTAGTTTGATGTAATAAAGCAATAGTTCAAGTTAATTCAAAAATATCACAATAAACTATCAAAAATAATTTAGATTTGAGCATAATAGATTTGAATTTATGATCAAGATACTTTGCCAGAAGCTGTCGGGATAATATCAAATATTATTTACCGTCGCTAAATTTTGAATACTGACATTGAAATCCGAAACGGATTAAAGAGGTTGAAAGATATGGCGAATAGATTAAATTTATTAAATCAAAATACATTTCTATTTAAACATGAACTCAACTATCCGTCGGATAGTGTCGTGAACAAAAAGGACGAAAATTGAAATATTAATAAAAAGAGTAACAAGAAATGATGAATATTGCTCCCTACTGATAATTATCTGCCAAATTTCAACTAATTGTTAACTTAAATTGCCAAAATGCAATCTGAATACGAACTCACCGTAGTTGGCAATGGAGATAGGTAATCCGGTTGTAGATATTGATTTCCTGATGATGATAACATTCCGCCACCTTCAAGCACAACCATTTGTAAAATATTAACACTTAATTTCAACCACTAAATCGAAAAATTTGGCTTTACGCGATATTAGAATTAACAGATCTCTGAACGACACTGATCTCACGACGGTACGTTTAGTTTTGAGGGGAGAGGAGGATAAACTAGCAGTGAACTGCGATCTGAGAGACTGGTTGTGAACATGTTTGCGCACGCTCGGGACTTCCGCCAAAAGTGTTCACGGCGCTGATCTAACGGAGCCATTCGTTCTAAACGAATGGATTCTTCGGTGAAAAGAAGGCGTTCATATGTCTTTCCATTACATCATTTGCATCTGTCTGCAACTCATTCATTCCTGTTTTCCCGTGTTTATTCAAATTTAGTTACAGCGATGATGCTCGAAATTGCATCAAGTAGGCGAATCTCAATATAACCTATCATTTCGTGAGAAAATCACGGAATAGAGATAAGTAGTTTAAATTGGGATTTGATGAAATGCAGTTTTAGTAAATACAGGCTATCCGGGAAAATGTGAATGGTACAGTATGGATCTCCGAAATATTTGTTTGTCAGGAACTTCTAAATGAACAACCACGGCAGAAAAGTAGATTTTCAAAATTTATTTTGTCAAAATTTGAATGATTGATAGCATATAAAATTCATATGGATATGAAGGTCGTATGGGAAATTCCTAAACCACTTCCTTAAGCATTTGTTGCTAAACGGAATAAAAGTTTATTATTTCATGAGGAGAAGTGTTTCATAGCGAGTCATATAACGCCTCATTTGCTTCAAATGAAATATATTATAACGCCGAGTGTTCCGTGAGTAGCAGGTTCGAGTCCACATGAGGTCGTGGTTGTTGTGTACGTAGTGACTATTTATACGAATTTTTAATAATTTTAGACTACGCATTGCCTAACTGCTGGCATATACAAAAAGAAGCTTTAACCTTTAAAAATTTTATTTCAATCAATCTGAAATCCATAAATATCTGATCATCAAGTTTTGGATTTATTATGAGTTTAGGCACATAATTCTATTCGATTGAAATAATGGAATATTTTCCTAGTAACGGTTGCTACACAAAATATATTCTAACTTCTGTCAGATATGAAGTAAATTAATTGAGAGTAATTTATTCAAACTGAGGAATCACATATTTGTTTCTCAGAGACATTTTAAATGTTCAAGTGAATAAAAATGCCGAAATAGTTGGTTTTATAACGGACTTGATTTATCCTAAATCAAAACTAATGACTATGATGGAACTGTACGAAAATAATTGATTTGAAGCGAGTAATTCGAAATAAAAATTTCTGTTCCTTCTTTGGAACTGTAAGAATGATTCGACCGAATAACTAAATGAGCAAAGATATTTAAACAATCAAACCAACGTAGAAAAGGTATAGCGAGTGAATCCACAAGTAGCAGAACACGTGTCGGCAAGTACCATCTTCGTTCATTTCCTTTTGCTACTTGTGGATTCACCCGATATACTTTTTTTACATATCATAATATCTAGTTAATATTTGTCATAGTAAATTTTCAAACCCCCTTCCTGTAACTATTTTTGAGCATTTGTTTCTACTTGAACAGCGTACTATCGTATTGCCCAGACGTCTAGTCAGTAATTTTTGAACACCGAAAATGATGAACTGATTGGCTTTGACTTCCTCATGAAGAATTTCTCGTCTTTGATTGGTCCTCGTGATTTCGGTATATTTTATCTTGATTGGATACGTTTCTCATTGGTAAGAATCATTAAATATCTGGATTTCTTTGTTATAGTATTGAGTTCACGTGTTTTCGGTATATTTAATCTTAGAATTGGCATTTTGAACTTTCGAATTTCTTGATAAGACATTTTTTCCTCATGACCGTTTTGAAATATTGAGTCACATCAACAAATTTATTCAGCTATTGTTGATTTTCGTAACAATCCCCTAAATTTATACGAATTTACCAAGATGTCAGATGGGCGGGGCTTAAGGTTCAGTTGTCATGGATTTGTTTGAGTCACTGTCACGTACGGTGAATAACAAGAGAGTAGCGAAATTAGAGATTCTCGTCTTTGATTGGTCCTCGTGATTTCGGTATATTTGATCTTGATTGGATACGTTTTTCATTGGTAAGAATCATAAAATATCTGGATTTCTTTGTTATAGTATTGAGTCCACGTGTTTTCGGTATATTTCTTCTTTGAATTGGCATTTTGAACTTTCGAATTTCTTGTTAGGGTAATTCCGATAAAGGATAAGACATTTTTTTCCTCATGACCGTTTTGAAATATTGGAGTCACGAAAGTGGGGTATATAATTGCAATTCATTAAGAATATTATTATAAATCAACAAATTTATTCAGCTATTGTTGATTTTCATAATAATCCCCTAAATTTATACGAATTTACCAAGATGTCAGATGGGCGAGGCTTAAGGTTCAATTGTCTTGGATTTGTTTGAGTCACTGTATCGTACGGTGAATAACAAGAGAGTAGCGAAATTAGAGATTCTCGTTTATCTAGAGTTAGACTTAAGTATGTCCGTCCAGCAGATGAGCTAGAGTTTTTATTTTTTCTGAAGATCTAGCACCTTGTTCCACATCCATCCCAGAGTAATACTCCATAATTAAGGTTAATTATTTTTAGAATTGAATCTTCTATAGAAAATGGTCTACAAAATTTCCAGGGAGGCTTTAGGAAAAATAGAAATTGTTCAGATCAGGTTCTCAGTCTTACAACTTTCCTTGAATCAGGCTTCAATAATAGGTTGAAAATAGGAGCTGCTTTCAATGATTTTTTATCTTCTGCATATGATACTGTGTGGAAGGATGGATTAATTTTCAAACTCTATACCCATCTGAAGTGTGGGAAAATGGTACGATTATCAAAAAATATGTTATCTGATAGAAGGTTTCGAGTTTTTATTGATAATAAGAGTAGCAATTTCAAAACATTGAAAGACGGTCTTCCTCAAGGATCAGTTCTAGCTCCTTTACTTTTCAATTTATATCTAAGTACCTACCCACGACATCATCTCAGAAATTTGTTTATGCTGACGACATTGCTATTGCTTACAAACATTCGGATTTCCATACTCTGGAAAACATACTGTCATCTGATTTGGAAATTTTAAAGAATTTATTGAGTGGCGATTATATCCAAATCCCTAGAAAACAGAGGTATCTTGTTGCCATCTGAAGAATCATGAAAAATATAGGAAATTAGCTGTAACTTTCAATGATTCTCCTATCGAACATAATTTCTATCCAAAATACTTAGGAGTTAAATTAGATTAATCTGTCAATTACAACGTTCATTTAAATGATCTGAGCCTAAAACTGAAATCTAGGAATAATATTGTTCAGAAATTAGCTGGTTCGTCTTGGGGTGCTGATGCTTCTACTCTTCGCACAGCATCTCTAGCTCTAGTCTTTTCTGCAGCTGAGTATTGTTGCTCTGTTTGGTTTAATAGTGCACATACACAAAAAATCGATGCACAATTGAATAAATACATGAGAATAATTAATGGCACCTTAAGATCTACACCTGTTCATTGGTTACCAGTTTTGTCTAACATTGTCCCTCCTCATATTCGCAGACAGACTGCAGCTCTGAATTCTTGGAACAAATATCATTCTTTTCCCAATTTATTCCCAATTATTTCATATATTCCACAAAATAGAATTCCCAGATTGAAGTCACGTAAACCATTATGGCATAATATAATAAAGCGATAAAGAATTGTTGAAGACTGAGTGGAACTCAGTTCCGAAATGTTCAATAAGTACCTAGTTTTTGATCCTTCTGAAAAAATTCCTGGTTTTGATCTTCCAAGAAAATTTGGACAGTTCCTCATTGTTTGAGAGAAGGTCATGGTCGTACCAATAGCATGCTTCTCAGGTGGAAATTAGTTCCAAGCGCAAGTTGTGAATGTGGAGAAGCAGAAGAAACAATACCTCATCTCATCAATAGTTGTCCCATATATAAATTTTAAGTAAGGATCTGTTGATTTCCAGACTGATCTGATTATTATAGCTTCAGACTTTCAGAGTTCATCTATTCAAACATAGGAATGCATCAAATTTATCTCAAATGAGTTTTAAAAATCTTGAGATTCAATATTGGCACGATTTAATTCCAATTTTTGTCTAGATGAATCTTTTAAGTTACTGTTAACATCACAAATAGATTCTGACTACGTATAACCTCAAAAATGTCAAGTTTTACGATAGAGCAGTCAGTTGGCAGATTGCAACACTAAGGTTGTCCAATTCCGAAACCCTTGTAACACTGTCGATGGAATGGAATATTTGTCAGCTGGAAAATGTTACGTTTCTTGTGGCATTCAAGAAAATTAAGAGGAACCGCTGGTTTTCTTTTCTATGCATTCAAATGGCCTAATCGCACCCTTAAGTAGGAAATAATCTGTTCGAGCACCTGCAAGAACTTGGATTAGCATCATTCCAGACAATACAACGCATTAAATATACAAAAGCGCTTACATACAAGTCGTAAGATGCTTGTTACTCTTTAATCCCAGACTGCAGTCAACGGTGTAATGTTTCATTCCCATCCAAGGACCAACCCAGCTCGCACGGCAGCATGACAAAGCGTCAAAGCAGCCACGTTTCAAGTCTGAGGCAGTGCCGAGTGTGCCACCCATGACGACGAGTGACAATGACAAAATCTTCTGGTCGCTTTGATCTTTGCCGACATGTCGGAACGATCTTGGAAAGCGTAATCAGTAGCAAGGTAAATAGAATAATAAATTTGGGAGGGTATAACAACGAGATGGATGGTTTCGGTTTGTGTATGCAAGGGGTCTCAGTTTTCAGTTTCCTTTCACGGTTATAATGCCCTACAAAAAGATTGGGACAAGGAAATTTTCGGGGAATTATGTTGGGGCGCCTGAAGTTGTTCGGTTTTTTATTTATGGCCTTTAATTGGAGATTTGGGCTTGTCGGCTTATATTAGAATTTCTTTCAAATTTAAATTAAACTACAGTCTATTCAATTATAAGTGAGAGAGGATTATACAGGGTGAGTCTTTGACCACTGCGTTAATTTTAACCATAGATTCTTGACGTCAAAAGAAACATTTTCTTCCTATGACATTTTTCCAAATTTGGCCCCGTTCAAAAGATATAGGGTGTTGAAATTTCATAAAAAAATTGCATTTTCACCTGTAATATTCAAACGACAATATCAATTGAAATGATCTCTTGTAGGAGGTTTTTGATAACACTCGTGCATATTTTGGCATCAATAGATTTATTCCACTTCTTGTGGGTTTCTCACTACTACTTTACAGATTGGTTAAATTGCATGAAAAACAAATATCGCTTGAACTAAAGGTCCGTATCTCGTACTTCCTGGAATCATTAGTCTTTTTTGCATATAAAATCATTCCTCATCTTTTCTCCTAAATTGCACCATTCTTGAGATATTTGAAGTTGAAAGGAATTGAATCGATATAATTTTGTCCAAATTTTCTGATTTTCCCAAATCCAACTCTGTGCTGAAAAGATTCAATAATCAGATTTGTTCAATGTTGCCATATTTTATGTCTTTATTAAATATTTCTACAAAAGGTTGGGGAAATCTCTCCAGTCTATAGTTCCACCACTAAACACTATAGATGAAATTAACCACTGAACAATTTTTGTCTTACATTCACCACAAAATCTAAATTGCCATTTGCTGTATTCATTGTTAATGATGTCTAGCACCTTGTTTAATATTTAATCCAGAATAATATTCCATAATAAATAGAGAAAAAGTTTTCCATCACTCTTCGGTATATTTTGACCGTTGAAATAGGTAAAGTATTTTCTGTCAGGACCTGTTAAATTGAAGAGTTGTCTTTATGAAGAGCTGGTTTTTAATAGCTTCAGACTTTCAGGGTTCATCAAATTATATCTATTCTAACATAGGAATGCTGCAAATTGAGCTCATATGAGTTTTAAAAACTTCGAACCCAGTCTCCTAGATTTGTTTTATACCTTTATTATCTTTATTTCATACCCCGATTCAACCTTGTTCACAAACTTAGGAGATAATAGAAATTGACTTAGTTTTAATATTTCTGAATGTTTGTTATTATGCATGGTTAATTAAAATTCAATCAATATTGAAACTGGAAGCTATAAGCTCATAAACAAGAAAGATTAGAATAGAATGCATTTTCTGACCATAATCATTTCATACTGAATTGAATAATTTAAAACTATCGATATTAACCTTCCAATATTTTCCACATTTTTCTGAAAGAAAGCTACAAATAACTGTTGACAGTTTCAAACAGAATAAAAACAACAAGGAACCGCAGAACACTTTTTTATTTGGAACTACCCACCACAGAGACGTTATAATATTTTAATGTGATAATAATTCACTCTAATTATTCCGAGGAAAATTATAATTAAAGATCAATAATAGTTACAGATATTATCTTTCATTTAAAAAAAAACATTACAAATATTAATTTTTTCGCTCCTGGGGTTCGGTAATAAATTAATATTCTATGGTAAGGTATTAAAATTTGACATAATCTATGAATAACCATTATTCAATATTTATGTTCTTGTTTACGTAATTAAAACAGATACTCTGATTATAAAAATCAGTAATCAGTAATTATAGTCTAAACAGAATAGATTCATATTAATGATTTATCAAAAAATTTTTTATTAAAGAACACCTAGTTGATTTTTCAAAATCAAATTTAGGTATTTCTTCAAGAAAGTATAATTGCACACCTAAATCTGGAAATACTTGTAATATATCCAGGTAAATTGTTATTGGGATTCAGTACAGAAAATAATCATCAAGCAAAGTAACATCACTTTAAAATGATTATTCATAGTGACATCATTCATTGTTGTTGAAGATTTTGAAAAAGATTTTCATATTTTTAACAGTATATCAAGAGACCTCATAGACCTGTTTGGAAAATCATAGATGATTTTTTTCTGGCTTTGAGTGAAAAAAAAGGACAGTGATAACCTCTTGCCTTGGAAGTTTTCATAGAAATGATGGTTTTCATTATTTGGAAATTTTAAGAAGAAAATTACAAATGTATGATGATAACACCCAATAATTCTGAGGTTTTTTGGAATTTCTCACTAGAAAGGCATGGTTTATAATCTTAAAGTAGAAAGAAAATATAGTAGAACAACAAAAATCTATGTTTATGGTGTTGAATTTTTTTACCAGAAAATTAGTATTTTGTATCTTCCTTCTGGATATGGACCTCATCGGATGAAACATGAGTGAGTGAATCATTTCTTAGAGGGAAAATAATGTTTTTAAACAATTCAGACTCAATAGTGGATTCTGTGGAAAGTATTTTTCATTCAAACTATACTGGACTACAGAGGGGTATTTGCCCAATGTGAAAACTTAAAATGCTTATAACTTTTCAACACAGCTGAATATAGAAAAACCGTAATGGAAAAAGTGATTCATTTGATCTCAAGAACCTATGGTTAAAATTAACGCACTGGTCAAAGACTCACCCTGTATATAAGTTTCTCTATTTCAGTTTCGTAATGAGTTTATTACAGCACTAAAAACAGTGCTGTAATAAACAATTTTTCGTTATGTGGTTGACAACACTGACATCCTATCCTTCCGAATGTCAACACGCGTCCATTGCATGTCAATTGTCAATTTTAAACCATGTAGAGAATTGAACGCACTATTCAAATTCTATAAGCTGTCAATTTTCGTATCAGTCACGCCAACTGCGAAAATAAAATACAAAAGGCACTAGGAGGAATAATCTGAATATTTCATTGAATTCCAATAAATTTCTCACAATTCTTGACTGAAATAGAAAATATCGTCTAATACTCGTAGCAGTAAGCAATTCCAACACTCATGCGTTCAAAAACTCGCTTCTTCATCGCTCCTTTTCGAATTCTTATTCATGTTGGAATAGGTTCCCATTCTGCAACTTGTATTAGAATATACTACTCCTGCTCTCACAAAATCTGAAGTCAATAATTTGAAAATCGCATAGAAGGTGTTGTTTTTTAAGAAAAATGAAAATTTCTGAGTCCAGATCTGATTTTATCTCGAATTTTTCATTCTAACAGATCCCTACTCACTCTATCATTGTTCATACGAAAAATCATCGGATTAGTTCTAATATTTCCTGAATTAGAGCCATTTTAAATTTCGTAATTTTTTTATTGCAGAGCTGCGTACCAACCAGAATTAAAAGTTTTATACTACATGTTAGATGTTCCTGTATCATTCATCATCACTCAATCGTCTGTATATTTAGATTCGACAAACTTTAAATATATTTCGAGAACTTTTCCTTTCATTCCTCTGTCAAGATGTACGCAAACAATCATCCAGAAAAATTTGATGAAATCCAAGCTTCCTTATAGATCTAAGAAAACATGTATTTAGAATGATCGATAATGATCCGATTAGCATAGACTGATAAAATTTATCAACACTTCCCTGGATGTTCCGGCGTCAGAGATATCTCGGAGCAGGTAAAATATACAAGACAAGTTTATAAAAGTTATGACAGCTGTAACAGCTCAGGCAGTAGAATAAACACTGCCGCTGGCAATACTTCAAGTGATGAAACGATGCCGCTTCACAAGTCCACAGAGCTTCTCAGAATTAGAATTCGAAGTTGATGCTTCTGAATTTCTGTATTACAAAAATTTAATTATACAGAGTGCGGCAAAATCAGTTTGCACTGTCTGGTATACATACATGCACGTATTCTCGGTCAGTATCGTACCTACGGCGGAAGGAGGCAGTTGAAACGTAGCGATTCGAGTTGTCCGCGTGTAGTAGTGTTGTTGTGTACGTTTACAGTGCGTGTAAAGTACACGAATGAAGAACATATTTGTTTTCTCACTTTTCAACTGAAAATTGGCTCAAGTCGGGTGACTAAGGTGGCTGCGGAGCCACAGGAATATCTTTACTGGCCATTTCTACTGATTTTTGGCGCTCTTGTTCACCCGAACAGAGTGCCTATCATTTTGCCCGAATGTCTGTAATTTTGTAATATTGAGCCGAAAATGGTCTCAATCGATTGGGTTCGACTCCCTGATGAAGAATTCGTGGCGAAAGTTGAGTCTGTCCGGCCGGCCGTATCCTCTCTAGCATCCAAAAGGAATCAGCTAGAGTTTTCATATTTTCAGAATAGGTTAATTGTCCAAATATCTCGGTCAAGTTAGTTATTGGGCCAAATCCGTCGGATGGTTCAGTAGTTATGAGCATCTGAAATTTTGTTTCCTCAATAACGACTAGAATATCCATCCGATCAAATTGATACTTGAAATATTGTTGAGGGAGGCTGCAAAAAGACAGCTCACAAAATTTCGCAGAAATCGTCGCGCTACAAAATTTTTAAAAAATTCCCAAAAAAAAATTTTTTAATCCTCACTATCTCATAAGATATCTTTCGGATTTCGATAAAAAGTCGTGAATATATCGAGGTGATCGATATCTTACTTATCCTCAAATTTCATTGTCGTAGCTCTTTTCCATCTAAAGATATGATCATTTTTATAATTCACTCAAGAGAAAAGAGAAATGACATACGTCCCGATGATTTTCTTTGAACGATGGCCATCACATATCGATATTCGATTGACAAATGCCGGGCTCATTAATCAGTGTCAGTTGGCGTAATGTGAATAAAATTTTTCCTAACGGGAAATCATAGAGATAGAATTCAATCTCGGTGGCTGAAATAATATACGTTGTCAAAATTCAGAAAAGCACTGACGTAAGATTTTAGGGGATGGGAGTTATAGCTTTGAACGAAACTTGGGGAAAATTATAAGTTATTTTTAATTTGAGATATAGGTTTGTTCATTCATTAGGCGTTCATATTTGCATCACATTGTCCCATAGTACGGGAAAAGACTATTGTTCACGTGATCAGAGTGCTCATAGATTTGTTATGGTTTGAATATTTACTCGCAAGTAGCTCAACAAGAGCGCCAAAGCAATCTGACCTCACGTCAAGCTTTCTGAATTTTTTAGAACTATTTTTACGCAGATTTTTCTTATCTTCAATTCGTTGGTCAAAATTTGATGAACGGTGGTATGAGTAAAATTTAACTCTTCCACTATCATTCTGACTGTCAACCGACAGTCTGAATGCACAAGATCCCGGATTCTGTCGACATTTTCATCGGTTCTTGAAGATGAAGGCCTTCCGCTTAGTGGTTCATCTTCAATCGACTCTTTTTCTTCTAAAAATGCCTTAAACCCTGGGACCGTGACAAAGTATTATCTCCGTAGGCCTGCTTAAGTCTAAATTGATGTCATTCATTCTTAAAACACAAAAGAAAAAAGTGTTTCACAAAAACAATCGCTACGCGCAACCAAATGACTCGAGCGAGGTCAAACTCGTACTGAAAGTGGATCACATGTTCACCGCCCCACTAAGCCCCGCGCTTCCAGTGTTGCCAGATCAAACGCCACGTTGCCAGTTTCAATACTTTATTTACAGACCTCGTATTACTTTCATCATATGCATAAATAAGGAGTGTTTTTGAATGTATTTTTGTATACAAGTATTAGAATTTGTTTTGTTTGCCATATAGTTTTGATATTTCTATCACATTTGCTTGCTAACTTTCCTCTTGAATGAGGTGTGACCTGATAAATGAATTATAAATATAATTATTAATATTTTGCGGACATAAACTTGATGTTTCATCTGTGTCAACCGCTGAGTGAATAACATTTTTATGGCTACCATATAAATAATCTCGAAAGCTACAACACTTTCTCGGCGCCATATTTCGTCCATGATTAAGTACCGGTCAGCTTAAAGTATCAGAATTCTCATTACAAGTCTCACTCGAAAAATGTTTCTTACCATATAATGAAGACACGACTGGTAGCCAGAACTGGTTATTTGGTGTGCCCTAGCACTCTCAACTGTGAAAAAATGCGAACATACCGTCGGAGAATGCGTTTTATTTACATACCGACATTAAATCCTGTCGTTCTGCACGGCGGCATTAGTAAACTTCAAGTTTTTGATTGCTTGTCCGACTGTTCTGCCTATGGGTCAGATGGTATAAGTGGTTTCGTGGAAAATATTTTTGCTAAAGTGTAAGGCTTTTCAAACTTCTTGAAAATTAAAAATGAACACATTGAGATTAAGTAAATAAATGAAGAATATCAACATTAACATATAAAATATCTGAAACAAATTCTCAAGTTCAACAATAGACAACGAAAAATATCAACAGAATATAGAGATCATTGACATTTTCTGTATTTAACACTTTTGCAAGATACATAAGTGGATACAAATATACAACTCAACAAAGACATAATAATAAACTCAACATGCTGCATTTAAAACAATACTCTGTCTAATTCTACAATGCCAAACACATTTTGTGAATGCTGGAAGCAAGACAAACACTGAAAACATAAAAAATAGTTGTTTAATCAACTAGTTTATTTATTAATCACTAGATTAATAAACGAGTTGATTACTAGATTTTTCCGTCGACCTCATTATGAATTAGAAATAAATTATTTATTCAAATAAATTTTATTTATCACAATATAGAATTCGAAAATGAAAATCTCGATACTCACTTTGACATATTTATATTTATGGTTCCACAATTTGTAAAATTAATAGACGGAATTTTCGAGATGTGACATTCTGAATAGTCCACATTTACATCGTTACTGACGATTTGCGATAGGGAATGTGTGGAACTGGTGGGAGCTGATGTATAAGTTATTGGCGAACGATTATCGCATAAATTTTTTCAGCAGTTTCTTATCTATTTTTCATTGAGTTTTCGATGTAAACTTCTGCAACAGATGTTGATTTTCATCCTCCAAGCCGTTTGATGGCTGCAAAATCTGCAATTTTGCAATTAACGATGGTAATTTCGAAAACGTATTGAATCCTACTGGCTGTATTGAGCATTTAAAGTAAAAGACGAAAAACTTTTCGTGCGGAGTGGGACTTGGTCTCAAGGATATACAGGGTCTTTCACGAGGAACCTCACCCATATTTATACGGGAAACTACTGAACGTATTTTCATGAAATTCAGCACTTATAAGTATTTCACGATGCTGATGAAATCTAAAATATTTTCAAGGCATGAGCACCTCCGGTTTTTCCGGAAATGACGTCAACTTCCATTTTTTTATTGCAGAAATAGATTTCTTAGAAAATTTTAAGTTATTTTGATGTAACATTTTTCAGTTTTGGTTGGAAAATTCTCTCTGAGCGGGAAAATTCGAAAAAAAAATCGAAAATAGAGCTCCGCTGAAACAAGAATAACTTCGAGGTTTTTGGATAGAAAATTTTCATTTTTGGGATTTTTCAAGATGTAAGATTGATGTATCCACTTTAAAAATTGAAATCGCGATTCATGATACAGGGGGTGAAAAAATCGCTTTCAAAATTAGGGATGACAAAATCGTGAAAAATCAATTTTTTCAAATTAGAACCCCATTTTTTTATGGCAGATATTGAATCTACGTTAAAAAATAATGTGAGTGTACGCATCACACCCTTGCCCTAAAGTGGATATTTTCTGAGTTATTCACAAAAAACTGTTTTTCGTCTTGAATTTTCAGCTATTTCTTTTCCCTTCACGCCAAAAAAGATGAAATTTTCAGGAACTGTTACTTAAACCATGTTTTAGATTTTACTACCCTAATATGCAAGAGAAAAAAGTTACAGGTTGTCCCTAAATAGATGGCGAATTTGGATTCGAATTTGAATCGGAAACCTCTTTATTTCATCATTTTCATCTAATCGGCCATCGGTTTTCTCTCCAATGATTAATAAATAATTTTTTATGAACCATATGCAAAAACTTACCATGTTTTACATTTTTTTTTAATGATAGATATCATTAATTACATCTGCCAAATTCCTCTTTATTCAGTAGCATTTTGTGTTTACTATTAATTTGGTGATAATTCGTATTAAGTTATAAAATCGATCACTATGCCTAATTTTACCAATGAAGATTATTTAAATCTCATTCTACTTCATGGAGAATGTAATAAAGTTGTAGATAGAACGATTCGACTGTTCATTGAGAGGTTTCCTGACCGACCCAGACCAACGAGAGATACCATTAACAGAACCATGACAAACTTGAGAAATGTCGGATCTTTCGATAAGAAAACCATACACAGAGAAAAGAGTGTAGTAGAAGATGAGAACAACGAAATTACAGTTCTTGTATATTTTCGTGTGAATCCTCAAAATTCTCTCAAAGATGCCGAGATTGTGGGAATCTCTCGAGTGTTTGGAGAAATTAAACATAAAATGCACCCATATCTCTCAAAGAAGCATTTGAAGGAAAGATTTCGTCAGGAGAACAGAGTTTTCTAATCTAATTCGATATCAAGAGAATGAAAACTTTTTGGACTGTATAATTTGGGATGAATCTAAATTCACAAAGAATGGTTCTTTCAATAGGCATAACAGTCATTATTGGGATGAAGAGAACAACCACCACTTCAGACAATGGAACTTTCAAGAGACCTGGAGTTTCAATGTTTTTTGCGCCATCAAAAATAATGCTATTCTCGATGTTCACATTTATGATGGGACTTTAACTGGTAAGATAGAACACTACACATGTTTGCATTATTTAAAAAATGTTCTTCCTTAGGAGATAATATTGACTCAAATAATTGAGCCGCTAGTACAGAACCATAATGACTTATGGTATCAACAAGATGGCGCGCCTCCACACAATTCACTCAATGTGTCAAATATCCTATACAGGCTATTTGAAGATCGATGGTTGGCGAACAATGGTCCACACCGATTTAACTCCTTTAGACTATTATGTTTGGGGTTGACTATTATGTTTGGGGTAGGATAAAAAAATATTGTTTACTCAACTCCCTGACTGATAAAGAGGACTGCATAGAACGAGTCAGAAATGCGTTCAGGTTTGTTTAGATTTTTAGATTCATAGTTTTGAAACTCAATTTGGTTTTTAAACACTTTTGCAGATCTCTTCCTCCCGATGAAATAAGAAGAGCAACGCACGAAGCATTCTTGAGACGTATAAATAAATGTCTAGAAATTAACTGTCAAAACTTTGAGCATCTTCTCTAGTTATAACTGCGAGAGTTTGCCATGGTTCTCCTAATAGTAACTTGAAGTCGGTTTCAAGAAGGGGTGAAAAATCTACAGCATGGTTCAAATAACAGTTCCTGAAAATTTCATCTTTTTGGCGTGTATACTCTATTCAAAGTTTATTTGTAACTCGGTTGGCCTTAATGGAAGTTTGACACATTTAACTCGGTTGGTATGGAAGTTTGACACATTTCACTCTGTATATTAAAAAGTTAGGTTGGGTTCGCTATTTTCCTGTCAGATTATTACGCACTGTTGTCTATATCACATAAAGGTCCTAGTAAACTTGGATACACTCAAAATGCCAATTTACTTCTGAACCTTGGAAGAGTTTCGAAAGGTTTGAAATTATTATGGCAGAAATTTCTAAAGGAGCTGCTCTTATTTTGATTGGGATGTTGTATGATAACCTCAAAAATATTAATTATAATATTTAAGTTACCGTTCATCAGGGATGAACATATTTTAAGTGATTTTCGGGAATCTGAAGAAGTTTGAACATTAATCTGTTCATCATGATACATGAAACTTCCGATTGGAATTTGTTTGATATTCGAAAGGACATTGCTTTAATCGTTTGGAAGCTGGTTCAACATTTCAAAAGAATTAAGGAAG
The DNA here is from genome assembly GCA_030674115.1 of Micraspis discolor. NCBI lineage: Eukaryota > Metazoa > Arthropoda > Insecta > Coleoptera > Coccinellidae > Micraspis > Micraspis discolor. The sequence continues at coordinate 84,820 of JARTUT010000881.1, forward strand.
GTATCACAAAGAAGTAATGTTGAATCTGAAGATGTAGCTAATAAGGGAATGGTATATATTCTTGAATGCAGAATTGGAACAGAGCATCTCGCTTCTATGAAACACTTCGATTTAATTATCAACAAAATAAGATTCAATACAAGTTTGTATTCTGAACATGTTCTAGTTGATCAATGCATAAAAGTGAGGGTAGGCACATTTAGTTTTTCAAATCTCTTATTTTTCCTCATAAAAATACCTTCATTGTGATCTTCTCGATGAGAGCTATACATGCTTCGTTCAGTAGGTATTCTCTGCAAATCTCTTGGTGATTATGTGAAATGAAGGTTTCATTTTGAGTCACTGACGAAAAGAGTTGATTCTTCCATTCAATATATATTTTTTATCGTGATTGTTAAATAGTTTTGTTGGTCTGGGATATACTCTGCTCTAATCACATCCTCAATATTCAAAATTGAAATAATAGCTTTTAACATAAAGAATAAATGTTGATTACTTCTAAAGTTCTTTCAATCCGAATAATATCTCTTACAGGTATGTTATGTATACAACAGAATATTTTGAAGAATATGTCATAAACACATTCAGGAGCATTCACAATACTGAACGCTATGGAAAGTGATGTATGTGTTCATTTCTTCGTTTGCCTTTTTTTTCAAATAAGAACTGAGAGATGAATAAATTTCATTTACTGAACCCTTGATCACTCAACAACAGTCAACAATTCAGTAGAGATTGTGAATTGATCATACTTGACTGAAGTGGAAGCATAAAGCACAATTACGAAAAATTATACAATACTTATTCACATATAATAAAAAAATATTGAAAATGCTTTTTATTTCTCTAACAAATAAATTTCAATAAACTTGAATTATACAAATAAGGATAGAACATCAATGATCTGAAAACGATGAAGAATAACGATCTACCATAATCAAATTAGATATAATTCAATTATTAATATTCAATGTGTAGACTTTTACTATTATCAAATAACTTCCAATCATTATTGAAATCAAAATAGATATTTGAAAACTTAAATGAAATATCATATGATTGAAATTTGTCAAATTATTATTAGGGTTTTACAAATTACACAATAAGTATTTTTCGAAAAGTGAAAAAAATCTTTGTGAAAGAAAGAGAAGAGAGAAATTAACTTTATTGATAATAAAAAATAATCAAATGGCTATCGACCGAAGTCTTCCTGCCAATTTTACATTTATAATTTATTAATTGTATTTATTGTATAAAAAAAAGTTATTCCAATGATATTAGATGTTCATAAATTGGTAGTGCTTGTAGTTTGGCCTTTGGTGGGCTCTCTGTGTCATATTGGTGCACTAGTGAAGAAGCTCGGTATGGGGGAAGGGCCTATTAGTCCAGGTTGAGCTATCCGATTGATGATTCTTAACAAACTTATCCACCTGTAGGAGAAAAATCTTCTTTTAACGCCAACAGATTGTGCTCCTTTTACTAAATGAAAATGAGTAGCATATCCTCCTAATAATAACTGTATATTAGCATGTAACAATAATTTACTTACATACATTTCAAATTATATCCTTAAATGAAGTGACAACTTGAGTTCTTCTCGACATTATTCCACATCCATTACTTCAGTGAACGAATCAGACTCATCATCAGATAATTCTGGATCTGAATCACTTTCCTCCAATGAAATAATAAATGGAGGAATATTATCTATAGGTAGGTTACCCATATGTTTCTTCCAGTCGTCTTCAATAAGTCGTTGGCAATGTAAATAAAAATTTTGCCACATTTCAGTTGTACATTTTGAAAGAGCTAGAGTCCATAAATTGAACACTCTATCCCTTGTGTAAGGATGAGAATTTATGTTCTTGTTGTAGAAGTTTTTACAAAACGCCCATGCCATTTCAATAGGATTATATTGGCAATGGTATGGGGGTAATCTAAGAACTTCATGTCCATGCTCTTTCAAAAGTTCATCAATAACGTATCGTCTCTGTCGGTCAGTTCTAAATGGTAATATTAAATTCCAAAGTTGTTTTTTATTTAAATTCCGATCGAAATCAATTTCACCAACCAATTCTGCATATCAATTTTCTTGCTTGAACTAGTTGGTGGCTTATCCAACTGCACTGAATGATATGTAGCATTGTCCATTATGATCACAAATTTACCAGCAAGCTTTGATAAAGCTGAAATTAGTTGATTAATAATCCAATTTTGAAAAATTTCACTGGTCATAGTCTTGTGATAGTCACGGTCATTATTCTTCGAATCTAAAATGAAATCACAACCCTCCAAAAATCCAAAATTACTTCCTGTATGCAAAACAGTGAATCTTTTACCTTCAGATTTAATTTTTGATGGATTTCCTCTCATATCAGATTCGTGTGTCCATTGACGAACAGATGAACCATTTTGGTAAATCCAAGTTTCATCAAGAAACACGAATCTTATATTTTCATCCATCGACTTAAATTGCAAAAATTTTCTCAGGAAAGTAATTTTGGCTGCAACGACATGTTTTTTGTTCACATAAAATTTTGCGTCCATTTACCTTTTTATATTTATAACCCATTGATTTAATAATGTTGAATAATGAAGTGCGTTCTCCATTATAATCCAAATGTTTCTTAGCGTAAGTCAGTAGTGTGTCGATAGAAAAGTGTTCATTTTTCAAATTGTAATTCCAAATTTGTCGTTGCAGGTCTTTTCTAAAAATGAAATCGTCTACTTCTTGTGTTTTTTTGGGCCTACCAATAGAAGGAAACTCTTTATCGTCGTCTTCATTAAGAATTCCTCTGATTGAATTAATATGAACCTGTAATGAAATTTCGATTAGGATAAAACATAATATTTACATCTCACTTACGTTGAAAATGTTTGATACACTTTGCTGTATCGTTGAGTCCATAACTTCCTGACCACTATCCGCAGATTTGAGTGCAAGATAGCATTTTTTGGTGCTAAGTCTTTGTTCTTTAGTTATTACTTTAGGCATTTTGAAAAAATTCTGAAATATTTTGATTCTCTTCAAAATCAAATGTGACAGATGACAAGTGAAAATTGGCTTAACTGCTTGACATCGGCAACGTCGAAATCCGAAGAAACACTGCGGCCAACCCAAGAAACTTAAATCATGGCCACCCGGGATACAAATAAACTTTGAATGGAGTATAATTTTGAAGAATATGTCATAAACACATTCAGGAGCATTCACAATACTGAACGCTATGGAAAGTGATGTATGTGTTCATTTCTTCGTTTGCCTTTTTTTTCAAATAAGAACTGAGAGATGAATAAATTTCATTTACTCAACCCTTGATCACTGAGTTAGTCAACAATTCAGTAGAGATTGTGAATTGATCATACTTGACTGAAGTGGAAGCATAAAGCACAATTACGAAAAATTATACAATACTTATTCACATATAATAAAAAATATTGAAAATGCTTTTTATTTCTCTAACAAATAAATTTCAATAAACTTGAATTATACAAATAAGGATAGAACATCAATGATCTGAAAACGATGAAGAATAACGATCTACCATAATAAAATTAGATATAATTCAATTATTAATATTCAATGTGTAGACTTTTACTATTATCAAATAACTTCCAATCATTATTGAAATCAAAATAGATATTTGAAAACTTAAATGAAATATCATATGATTGAAATTTGTCAAATTATTATTAGGGTTTTACAAATTACACAATAAGTATTTTTCGAAAAGTGAAAAAAATCTTTGTGAAAGAAAGAGAAGAGAGAAATTAACTTTATTGATAATAAAAAATCATCAAATGGCTATCGACCGAAGTCTTCCTGCCAATTTTACATTTATAATTTATTAATTGTATTTATTGTATAAAAAAAGTTATTCCAATGATATTAGATGTTCATAAATTGGTAGTGCTTGTAGTTTGGCCTCTGGTGGGCTCTCTGTGTCATATTGGTGCACTAGTGAAGAAGCTCGGTATGGGGGAAGGGCCTATTAGTCCAGGTTGAGCTATCTGATTGATGATTCTTAACAAACTTATCCACCTGTAGGAGAAAAATCTTCTTTTAATGCCAACAGATTGTGCTCCTTTTACTAAATGAAAATGAGTAGCATATCCTCCTAATAATAACTGTATATTAGCATGTAACAATAATTTACTTACATACATTTCAATTATTATCCTTAATGAAGTGACAACTTGAGTTTTTCTCGACATTATTCCACATCCATTACTTCAGTGAACGAATCAGACTCATCATCAGATAATTCTGGATCTGAATCACTTTCCTCCAATGAAATAATAAATGGAGGAATATTATCTATAGGTAGGTTACCCATATGTTTCGTCCAGTCGTCTTCAATAAGTCGTTCGCAATGTAAATAAAAATTTTGCCACATTTCAGTTGTACATTTTGAAAGAGCCAGAGTCCATAAATTGAACACTCTATCCCTTGTGTAAGGATGAGAATTTATGTTCTTGTTGTAGAAGTTTTTACAAAACGCCCATGCCATTTCAATAGGATTCTATTGGCAATGATATGGGGGTAATCTAAGAACTTCATGTCCATGCTCTTTCAAAAGTTGATCAATAACGTATCGTCTCTGTCGGTCAGTTCTAAATGGTAATATTAAATTCCAAAGTTGTTTTTTATTTAAATTCCGATCGAAATCAATTTTGTTATTCACCAACCAATTCTGCATATCAATTTTCTTGCTTGAACTAGTTGGTGGCTTATCCAACTGCACTGAATGATATGTAGCATTGTCCATTATGATCACAAATTTACCAGCAAGCTTTGATAAAGCTGGAATTAGTTGATTAATAATCCAATTTTGAAAAATTTCACTGGTCATAGTCTTGTGATAGTCACGGTCATTATTCTTCGAATCTAAAATGAAATCACAACCCTCCAAAAATCCAAAATTACTTCCTGCATGCCAAACAGTGAATCTTTTACCTTCAGATTTAATTTTTGATGGATTTCCTCTCATATCAGATTCGTGTGTCCATCGACGAACAGATGAACCATTTTGGTAAGTCCAAGTTTCATCAGAAACACGAATCTTATATTTTCATCCATCGACTTAAATTGCAGCCAAAATTACTTTCAGGAAAGTAATTTTGGCTGCAACGACATGTTTTTTGTTCACATAAAATTTTGCGTCCATTTACCTTTTTATATTTATAACCCATTGATTTAATAATATTGAATAATGAAGTGCGTTCTCCCTTATAATCCAAATGTTCCTTAGCGTAAGTCAGTAGTGTGTCGATAGAAAAGTGTTCATTTTTCAAATTGTAATTCCAAATTTGTCGTTGCAGGTGTTTTATAAAAATGAAATCGTCTCTACTTGTGTTTTTTTGGGCCTACCAATAGAAGGAAACTCTTTATCGTCGTCTTCATTAAGAATTCCTCTGATTGAATTAATATGAACCTGTAATGAAATTTCGATTAGGATAAAACATAATATTTACATCTCACTTACGTTGAAAATGTTTGATACACTTTGCTGTATCGTTGAGTCCATAACTTCCTGACCACTATGCGCAGATTTGAGTGCAAGATAGCATTTTTTGATGCTAAGTCTTTGTTCTTTAGTTATTACTTTAGGCATTTTGAAAAAATTCTGAAATATTTTGATTCTCTTCAAAATCAAATGTGACAGATGACAAGTGAAAATTGGCTTAACTGCTTGACATCGGCAACGTCGAAATCCGAAGAAACACTGCGGCCAACCCAAGAAACTTAAATCATGGCCACCCGGGATACAAATAAACTTTGAATGGAGTATATCAATATTCTATAACATGAACGGTGAGGGAAACATTTAGCAGTTTCTTCAAAGTTTAAAATTAGTGATGTTACTCAAAAATACTTTTTCTGAACCTTACTGCTTTTATTGGAAATCGGCGATTTGTCCGAATAACGAACTGAGCCAAAATATTATTTCCTCAAGTCTACCCTGAAAATGTCAGCCATTTAGTTCATTCCGTTTGGACTAAATCGGATGGACAAAATCGATTTTGACCTTCATCATTGACTCCAAACAATTCATATCAATTTCATCCAAAAAAAGTATTGAAACATTTGAAACTAAGTCAGTATATTTCCTGTTTGCGGTACTCAATGAATTCTTTCTTTCTTTAGAAAAAGGCGATGAACACACCTGAAATGATCTGTATGTAACGACATGTTTTTTCAAAATTTCCAATCCAGCCCTGGTCCCCTGCCGTGAAAAGCCATCGTCGGCATCAGCAGCCCTTTGATTGTTTATACACCGCCACTTTCATCACTGTCTGGAAAACTTCGCCAATAAATCAACCCATGCTTGACGTTGTATGGTTGAGAATTATTTATACCATCCAGTATGCTGTGGTTTTTTGCGCTGGCCAACTTCTTGAACGCGGTCCAATTATTGGCTTTGATGAAGCCGACGAGCGTTTCGCATTGCTCTGTGTCGCCGATAGATAAATCATTGGTTCTCTTCAGAATTCTGAATTACATTAATTCGAAATCGTTTAGGCAACCAGTGTCGTTTTTTGTTGGAAGGAGATATGGACAGAGGCATTCAGGTGAAGAGTTATGGCCAAAAATCGATGTCTGCCGTTTTTGTCTGCGAATTCGAATTTTATTCATTGGTTTCGGCTTCCGAAAACAAAAAATTTCTTGGATTTCACCTGTACTTGTCAGGGACAATGGTCCCTTTCAGAATCGGCTTGAAATACGATCTATTCGAGCTCCGCAACTATTCAAATAAGTTTGGGAGATTCGGTCCCGTTTGCACTGATCACAATTAGTGTGAAGCGACCCTTAAAATGAACCCTTAACTTGCGTTGCACCAACTGTTTTAAATTTACTAAAAACTCAACTTTGATGAAAATATTCTCGAGCTTATATTTATTTATTTATATCTTAATTAATAAACAAAGATCTCGACCACTGAACGATAGATAAAGTATCTACATTTTGTTGATGCGCAGAACATCAAATATCCCGGCCAGCCAATGAAATGGCTTCAACTAACTAGAGAAAAGTTGCAACTTGAAATATATCTAAGCGACCCCTAATTTAATGCGGCACTCAGCTAAGCGATAATTTTAATGGTCACTGTTGCAAACCAGCCTCAGTGTACTGGACCTAACCTTACACTATACAGGGTGAGTCTTTGACCACTTCGTTAATTTTAACCATAGGTTCTTGAGATCAAAAGAATCACTTTTTCCATTACGGTTTTTCTATATTCAGCTGCGTTGAAAAGTTATAAGCATTTTAAGTTTTCACATTGGGCAAATACCCCTCTGTAGTCCAGTATAGTTTGAATGAAAAATAAAATCCACAGCATCCACTATTGAATCTGAATTGTTTAAAAACATTATTTTCCCTCTAAGAAATGATTCACTCACTCATGTTTCATCCGATGAGGTCCATATCCAGAAGGAAGATACAAAATACTAATTTTCTGGTAAAAACAATTCAACACCATAAACATAGATTTTTGTTGTTCTACTATATTTTCTTTCTACTTCAAGATTATAAACCATGCCTTTCTAGTGAGAAATTTCAAAAAAACCTTAGAATTATTGGGTGTTATCATCATACATTTGTAATTTTCTTCTTAAAATTTCCAAATCATGAAAACCATCATTTCTATGAAAACTTCCAAGGCGAAAGGTTGTCACTGAGCTTTTTTTTCACTCAAAGCCCTTATGATTTTCCAAACACTGATATTTCTGAAGTTTCTTCTCCTTGACAGAGACCAGTGAACAGGTCTATGAGGTCTCTTGATATCATACTGTTAAAAATATGAAAATCTTTTCGAAATCTTCAACAACAATGAACGATGTCACTACGAATAATCATTTTAAAGTGATGTTACTTTGCTTGATGATTATTTTCTGTACTGAATCCCAATAAAAATTTACCTGGATAGATTACAAGTATTTCCAGATTTAGGTGTGCAATTATACTTTCTTGAAGAAATACCTAAATTTGATTTTGAAAAATCAACTAGGTGTTCTTTAATAAAAAATTTTTTGTTAAATCATTAATATGAATCTATTCTGTTTAGACTATAATTACTGATTACTGATTTTTATAATCAGAGTATCTGTTTTAATTACGTAAACAAGAACATAAATATTGAATAATGGTTATTCATAGATTATGTCAAAGTTTAATACCTTACCATAGAATATTAATTTATTACCGAACCCCAGGAGCGAAAAAATTAATATTTGCAATGTTTTTTTAAATGAAAGATAATATCTGTAACTATTATTGATCTTTAGTTATAATTTTCCTCAGAATAATTAGAGTGAATTATTATCACATTAAAATATTATAACGTCTCTGTGGTGGGTAGTTCCAAATAAAAAAGTGTTCTGTGGTTCCTTGTTGTTTTGATTCTGTTTGAAACTGTCAACAGTTATTTGTAGCTTTCTTTCAGAAAAATGTGGAATATATTGGAAGGATAATATCGATAGTTTTAAGTTATTCAATTCAGTATGAAATGATTATGGTCAGAAAATGCATTCTATTCTAATCTTTCTTGTTTATGAGCTTATAGCTTCCAATTTCAATATTGATTGAATTTTAATTAACCATGCATCATAACAAACATTCAGAAATATTAAAACTAAGTCAAATTCTATTATCTCCTAAGTTTGTGAACAAGGTTGAATCGATGTATGAAATAAAGATAATAAAGGTATAAAACAAATCTAGGAGACTGGGTTCGAAGTTTTTAAAACTCATATGAGCTCAATTTGCAGCATTCCTATGTTAGAATAGATATAGTTTGACGAACCCTGAAAGTCTGAAGCTATAAAAAACCATCTCTTCATAAAGACAAGTCTTCAATTTAACAGGTCCTGACAGAAAATACTTTACCTATTTCAACGGTCAAAATATACCGAAGAGTGATGGAAAACTTTGTCTCTATTTATTATGGAATATTATTCTGGATTAAATATTAAACAAGGTGCTAGACATCATTAACAATGAATACAGCAAATGGCAATTTAGATTTTGTGGTGAATGTAAGACAAAAATTATTCAGTGGTTAATTTCATCTATAGTGTTTAGTGGTGGAACCATAGACTGGAGAGATTTCTCCAAAATATTTAATAAAGACATAAAATATGGCAACATTGAACAAATCTGATTATTGAATCATTTCAGCACAGAGTTGGATTTGGGAAAATCAGAAAATTTGGACAAAATTATATCGATTCAATTCCTTTCAACTTCAAATATCTCAAGAATGGTGCAATTTAGGAGAAAAGATGAGAAATGATTTTATATGCAAAAAAGACTAATGATTCCAGGAAGTACCAGATACGGACCTTTAGTTCAAGCGACATTTGTTTTTCATGCAATTTAACCAATCTGTAGAGTAGTAGTGAGAAACCCACAAGAAGTGGAATAAATCTATTGATGCCAAAATATGCACGAGTGTTATTAAAAACCTTCTACAAGAGATCATTTCAATTGATATTGTCGTTGGAATATTACAGGTGAAAATGCAATTTTTTTATGAAATTTCAACACCCTATATCTTTTGAACGGGGCCAAATTTGGAAAAATGTTATAGGAAGAAAATGTTTCTTTTGACGTCAAGAATCTATGGTTAAAATTAACGCAGTGGTCAAAGACTCACCCTGTATAAGATAGACAAAGCATTGTTTGTAAAATGTCGATTTGTTTTGACTCTTTTTATTTACTGGGGTCATTTTCATATCTTCAGGGTCCTCATTCCATTCCATCCCACAGCGAAGCCCAAATTCTTCTTTTTTCATCCTCATCTGGGAACCTTAATTCAAGAAAACCTCATTTTATCTAATAATAATCTCATTGAAAACATCCCTATTGAAACTTTCTACGCTACTGAACATGTAAATAACTAAATATTTCGGTTCTAACAATACACTTGCGTATGGAATTCGGATAAAAATTCCTGTCTTTACTACAACTTTCACACTAACGAACCATTTTTAGTGCTATGAAAAGTAATAAAGAATAAAATATATGAAAAACCTAATACTGACTCACAAATTTTCTTCAATTTGCGTATTTATTTTCGATACAGAGGTGGCAACGTGTAGCTTCTTGAACATGTGACCTTCAAATTGTCAAGCAGAGAATGGAGAAGCGTTGTCTTGACTTTCACCTGAATTTCTTTCCATATCTCTGACATAGAATAGCAGAATCAACTAAAGTTTTTCTTTTCCTTCTTGCTAATATATCCGGTGAGACAGTTTCAATTAAAAAAATATAAAATTTTATACAATAATTTGAATGCAAATTGGAGAAAAAGTTTTTATTCACAATTATAGGGGAATAGAAAAACCTACTATTTGCTCAGTTTGGCAACATGAAAATTTTTTATGACCAGCTCAATACGTTACAATCGACCAGCTCTAAGTTTCAATGTAAATAAAGGGGTTTGTTCTTATAAAGTCTAAGGGCTAACTATCATGTAAGTTTTTTAAAGTGCTGTCCTCCATGGTGTTTATTTAATTATTTATCGAGTTACAGTGGTGCAAGTTCAGCTATTCTTGTTATTATATTTAGAGATTTGTATCTTTGGCTCTTATATCAATTAAGAGCCAATAAATTTAACGTATCTCAGTACCAATATCTCTAAAAACGTTTACTCACTAAGGAAGTTAGGGATGTAAAGCAAATGGGGGGATACTACCTGTAAATTACGAACAATCGGGGCAAAACGATAGCACGCTCTTCCAGTGGAAAGGAACAGCTATGTGACCTCTGCAGCACATTTATTTAATTCATATATTCACTTCGTACCTGATTGAGTATTAATCTAATTATAATTTTCTTCATTTCAAGAAAAATTCCTAACACACACCTTTGTTTCATTAAGTGCCAGTTCGAAACGATTAATCACAATTTATTAAAGCCGAAGCATACGTGATACTTATAAACCATATTTATCAGTCACTTAATCAACAAGTCATATTTACTAGACCCATGTGCATGTCATTGGAATAATAAAGGATTGAATATGATTTATTTCACGAAACAAGGCCAAAGTCTGGCTGACATCCAGTCGAGCATGCTGGCAATCAACTCGCGAACGTAACAAATAGGTGGACATCAATCAAAGTTGATTGCGGCAATAATAAATGCCACTAGGAAAAGAGCACGTCAATCTGAAATTTTCGTCGTTGAATATATCTCAGGATTTATGTTGTGGAAATTCTCAATTCTAAACCTGCTTCACTCATTATTTATCTTGTTTTATTAAACTTTTCATGTAACGGGATACCGTAATTTGCTTATGACGTCATATTCTTGAGGATTAAATACTCATTTGGAATCTTATATCACTGAAAATTTTTTTCAATGACTGCTCTATCTTAAAGCTTGACATTTATGAGTTATACGCAGTCAGAACGTTTTGACATATGAGCGTTATTTGTGAGGAATCATGAATTTACGCATATGAGCAGTAAACAGCAGTCGACTATATAGGTGGTTCAAGATGAGCCAAATCCTACTAAAGTTGCTGGCGTACGTGGAACTTCTAAGCAAATGGTCGCCTGGTCTTTCGGAAAAACTGGACATGTCGCAATCGCACAACTAGATCATCGCAGAACAGTCAATTCTGAGTTTGTACCATTGAGTAATCTACCTAGAGGAGAAACGCAGTTCAAAGAAATGAAGCCAGAAATTTACTAGTACGATTTCTGGTTTATAGATGGACTGTATGTTTCTGGAAATAAATGTATTTGTTCTTTACAGCATCTAACGGAGAGTTACCGAACTATTAGACGATGGCCAGGGCCGGCTTTAGAAAATATGTTGTTCCTCACGAAGATTATTTCATTTCGATATTTGTGCTTTCGAACTAAGATTCAAGGGAAGGCTGAGATAGTAGCATTATAAATTGAATCCCTCATATCATGATTTATCCGAATTTCTCCCATGTATGTTATGTCATTTGATCTTCTCAGTTATGATTTTATATATTATACTTGTGTTTTTATAGAATTTCAGGAAACACTGATATAAATTCACTTCACGTATTTGATATCACCAACAATATGCCCATAATTCATTCATTAAAATCATCATCTAAATATACACAGATCCTTGGACAGTAAGTCAATATATCTAAATAATAAAATATTCTGAGAGGTGATGTCGAATAAATCCGGCCCTGGCTCAAACCAGCTCAAACAGAGAGATTTTGCGAAATGTTATTGGTTGAGTTATTTTCACCGGTTCTGAGAATCGATTAGTTGTAAAATTCCATTCGTTCGATCAACTGCATAGTTGGCTTTTTTCACAGATTTTTTGAATATCCTAACTTTATTGTAAAGGGTTGAAAATAGCCACCCCTATTAGTGTTTCTGTTAAATCTTTTTTTATGATCGACAGTATTTTAAAACTTTCTCTTTCCCGAATCCTCGCAAAATTTCGAAAAGAATTGTCTCTTGTAAAATTTGGACATAAATTCTAAAGTCGTGAATTTCGAATTTCTTGAAGGCACTGCCATTTCGTAGAAACTAACCCTCATAAATTTTCGGCACTTTGATCCCGTTAACTGTGGCTTGTTTTCCGGTATCATTGACAATGTTCGATTGAATTCAGCTGGTGATAAATATGCAACTCAACACCAATGAAGATGACAAATTGTCTATCCTTAAGGTAAGTATGGGAGGAAGGTATACGCCCAGACCCTCATAAATGCTACAGTAAAATCACATCGGATTTGACTTATTTTCAGAAATGCTTCAAATCCTTTGATGAAGAAATTATCAACCTTTTCCAGTTGCTATTATTATATTATCCGGCCCTATGGAGATATATATATATTCTTTTGAACTTTTGGCTTACAATATTTAGTTAGCAAACAATAAAGCCTATATGCTTCATATATTATCCATGGAGATGAGCTAGAGTTTTCGTATTTTCAGAATGGATTATCTGTCCAGATATCTCGGTCAGGTTCGTTATTCGGCTAAATCCGTTTAATGTTCCAACAGTTATGGAAACCTGAAATTTGATTAACTTATTAAATCCTTAAATATCCATCCGATCAATTTTTTCTCGGAAGATGGTTGAATGAGGTGTGATCGAATCATTGATTGTTATAATCAGTGATATTATAGTTATAATCAAACCCAACTCACGAAATAAGACCATCGTGGTATTCTTCATCATGCAATTATTAAAACACGACAGAAAATATAAAAAGGAAGAACATTACCGAATAGAATATAACAGTAATAGTTATTTATACAACAAGTGAGTTAAATGAAAGTTTATTCATGAGAAGAAAGTTCAACCCACGAGCCCGTAGGGCGAGTGGGTTAATTTCTTCGTGTGGAAAGAATGATTTCCAGAAAGTGAGTGGTGAACATTTTACTAGTGAATAAAAAAAACTTTAATTCACTCAGTGGATAAACGTCAACTTACCCTTGTTACCATGAGTTGAATATTGTCGTCTTTAAACGTCAAAATGGGATAAAATATATTACCTTGGAATAATTCTGAACGAATAATTGAATTTAAAGAAAGATGAACACCAAAGCTAGACGCTTCAAGACCTACATAAATGAATACCTACATCTCTGCTTTGTGATGATTTCAATTTGAGCTTACGATGGAAAATCGAATCATAAAATTTGTCATCATCTGGAAATTTTGTTCTTCCTTTTAGTGCGCTTCAGAAAAGCACTGACGTGGGTTCAGGAGCTTTTTCGCACTCGTTCTAGAGCCACTATAATGAACAAACCTACATCACAGTTTAGAAATAAACACATACTGCTTTCCTTCAATTTTGTGCGAGGTTTCTGTTTGAAACTAACCAGAAGTAGGTACATTTACTCCATCGAACACCTAATGGAATAGCGGTGATCAATATCGATCACAAAATTGAATACGTTGAAATAATATTGGAAGTAAAATAAATCCATGTTTCATTTAACATTTATAATACATTTTCATATAAGCGCCGACCCGTAAATACATAAGGATCCATTACTAACCTTAAAATTTTTCGAGTTAATAATTTCTTAATTCAGTATTTAACTTCTTCTCTGTTTTGAGTTCAGATGTTTGGCAAATTATTCAATTTCCTTTTACATGACAAGACTCAGTAACTGTCGAATGTCTGAAATGATGTTACGGTCATAAATTCAAAGACACCACCTCCAGTTGTTAATTTTAATCTTGTTAAAACTCTGTCGCATTTACTTGCTGTCAAAAGCATCGGCAATGTTTGACCAGGTAAAACCGTTATTGTATGTGAAAGCAATAAATTTGCTGCAATAATGAAAATGAGAGTTTATGAACAACAGAAATATCCGTTGGTGCTATTTTGTTTGCGAATTTCTGAAATGGGGTGCGATGTACTTGGAAGACATTTCTTGAATTAGTAAGTTGAATAGAATAAGATGAATGGATTTTATTATGGGCTAATAACTCCCTTCTGCTTCCCTGACAACTCATTGGAATTGTTTAACCGTCCCCAGTCGTTTATCATTTCTCAAGAATTATTGACTGAAGAAGTACGAATAAAAACTTCTGAACGAAAATTTTGAAATATTAAGTATACATTCATTTTTGGCGAAATTGTTCGCCCGAACAGAGTGCCTATCATTTTGGCAAATGTCTGTAATTTTCGAATATCGAGCCGAAAATGATCTCAATCGATTGTTTTCAACTCCCCGATGAAGAATCCGTGGCGAAAGTTGAGTTTGTCCGGCCGTATCCTCTCTAGCATCCAAACGAGATGAGCTAGATTTTTCATATTTTCAGAATAGGTTAATTGTCCAAATATCTCGCTCAAGTTCGTTATTGCGCCAAATCCGGCGGATGGTTCAGTAGTTATGAGCATCTGAAATTTTGTTTCCTCAATAACTACTAGAATATCCATCCGATCAAGTTGATACTTGAAATATCATTGAGGGAGGCTGAAACAAAACGGCTCGCAACATTTTGCAGAAATCGTCACGACAGAAAATTTTTTAAAAATTCCAAAAAAAAATTTTTTAATACTCAATATCTCATAAGATATTTTTCGGATTTCAACATGCGTGAATATATTGAGGTGATCAATATCCTATTACTCATCATTAAAATTCCATTGTCGTACCTTTTTTCCATCTGAAGATATAATCATTTTTTTCATTTACTCAAGAGAAATGACATGAAGTCCCGGTGATTTTCTTTGAACGATGGCCATCACAGATCGGTATTCGACTGACAAATGCCAGGCTCATTAATCAGTGTCAGTTGGCTTAAAATTAATTAAAAGTTTTGATTACGGTGAAATCATAGAGGTTGAAGTTTATCTCGATGAGAGATATAATATACGTTGTCAAAATTCAGAAAAGCATTGAATTAAGTTTTTAGAAGGGAATTTAGCTTCGAACAAAACTTGAGGAAAATTATAATTAGTTTTTTTTTGAGATATAGGGTGGTCATTCATTAGGCGTTCATATTTGCATCAAATTGTACCATAGTACGGGAAAAGACTATTGTTCACGTGATCAGAGTGCTTATAGATTTGTTATGGTTTGAATATTTACTCGCAAGTAGCTCAACAAGAGCGCCGAAGCAATCTGACTTCTCGTCAGTGCTTTCTACGACGATTTTCATTTAATGTGCATATTATGTTCTCAATAAAAATGGCATTTTATTTTAAATATGCACAAAAAGAAGTGAAACCCAACCAAAAACATTCTGTATAAAACTAGCCAAGTCTCGATGGAGGTTTACCTTCACAATTATTTGTCTACGTACAACAAATTCGTACGAACATTTATCGTATTGATATTGTTGAATACAAGTAACAAAGTTTTCTATAGTATTGGATGACTTTCACAAGTATAACCCTCTTACTAAAGTCATAAATTAGCTAGTTTATGACAGATATGACAGAATTTTAGAAGAGGTGGACAACCTTAAGCCAATTATAACTCTAAGTTGACTTTTCAAAATGGCAAAAGTCACTTTTAGATTTATGACAACGAATGAATAGAAGCACACACCCTCCTTCAATTCCTATTGATATTTCTCAGGATGAAGGTATACAGGATGGTCCATTTAGTCACGTCAACATTTTTTTTTTCAGATTTCTCCACCCGGGACTTTTTGAGATATAATTTTTTGGGTGTATTTTTAATGATTTTAATGATTTCTGTCAGCTAGGTCAAAATTAATGTCATTTTTCGTGGTAGGTATTTTGCAGTTGATTTTTGTGACAGGATTGTATCGATTGATGTTTCAATAAAAACAAATTACTCAGCTTCCTGAAATATATATATATATATAATTAGGAGGGGTTTAAGGCTGTAGAGACTCATTTATTAGAGTATTAGAAAAAAGTGTACTCTTTTTCTTCACCAAGCTTTCGCAATTAGTTTATTGCATCTTCAGGGTTTCTAAAATCATGGACACAATTAAGAACTATAAGAACTAACATCAATCTTACCGAAAGTGAGGTTATATAAAACTAACATTTTTTTCCGGAAAACAGGTCATGACACTTCGTACAAATTAAAATATAAACTTATGCTTCATTTACGTTTGTGGACAAATGGAATCCTTATGTCAATCATCAAGTTGACCTTCATAATACTCCTCTTCTCTGGTATGTAACAGGTAACTGTTATTGCTCAATTTCTGTGTATCGGATTTTTTATTTATTGTATTCTCTTTTTTGTTTATTTGAATCATCTCATGAATTAGTCGTTTGTGATAGTTATTTTCGGTTTTTAATATTTTTACATTTTCAAAATCAACCTGATGACCTAAGTCATGCGCATGCGTTGCTAGTACGATTCTATTCTTGTTTTGGACTATGTCAGATTTATGGAAGCAATTCTGCTTTTTACCCATTGGGAGGTTTGTCCATTATATATATCTCTGCAGTCTAGGCAGCTAAGATGGTATATTACATTACTGTTTTAATACTGTTGGTATTGTGATCTTTCAGTTGGCTATATATCTGATCTTACTAACTAAATATTTAGCCAAAAGTTCAAAAGAATATATATATATACTGTTTTTTGATTATATGTTGTTAATAGTACCTTCTCGTTTTTGAATATAAACTTTAATTTACTTGACAGTTTGCGGACATTAGGAAACCCCTCCTAATCATAAAATCTAAGACTCTTAACGAAGTTGATTTATATATATATATATATATATTTTAACTTTTGGCTTACAATATTTAGTTAGCAAACAATAAAGCATATAGATCAGGGGTTAGAGACGGGGTGTCATACAATTCGGCGTATGACATAAAAGCCTAGGGAAAAACCCCAGTAAGTGTGAAAAGTGTGAAAGTACAATAATAAGCTGAAAAATATTTTAAGGACTTCTTTGTTCAAGAGTGGTCTTCTATTGATGGAGACAGAGACTTCTTCAAGTTGCCCACATCGAATCTGGAAATAAAAAGACAAAAGCCGAAAAAAGAACTGAATAACTAAAATACAAAATTTGAAAGAGATAAAGAAAACACCCTCAAATTCGCCTTTTTGGATTAACTCGATATTGTAAATCAAGGATTCACAAATAACAACTAAGCTATTCAAAAAATGTTTTATAGCTGGAACTTCAGTATTCAGTAGAATTTACTTCAATTGAAAATACAAAAAATAATTTCTGGCTAACTTCAAACACTTTACATGGTTTTAAACTACCAAAATCATAAAAACAATTAGAAAGCACTGACGTGAGGTCAGATTGCTTTGGCGGTCTTGTTGAGCTACTTGCGAGTAAATATTCAAACCATAACAAATCTATAAGCACTCTGATCAGGTGAACAATAGTCTTTTTCCGTACTATGGGACAATTTGATGCAAATATGAACGCCTAATCAATGAACAATCCTATATCTCAAATTAAAAATAACTACTCATAATTTTCCCCAAGTTTTGTTCGAAGCTGAATTCCCTTCTAAGAACTTAATTCAGTGTTTTTCTGAATTTTGACAACGTATATTATTTTTCTCATTGAGATAAAATTCTACCTCTATGATTTCTTCGTAATCAAAAATTTTGATTACTTTTACGCCAACTGACACTGATTAATGAGCCCGGCATTTGTCAATCAATATCGATCTGTGATGGCCATCGTTCAGAGAAAATCACCTGGACTTCATGTCATTACTCTTTTCTCTTGAGTAAACGAAAAAAATGATCATATCTTTGGATGGAAAAGAGCTACGACAATGAAATTTGAGGATAAGTAAGATATCGATCACCTCAATAGATTCACGAATTTTTATTGAAATCCGCAAATTATATTGATATTGAGTATTGAAAAACTTCTTTTTGGGAATTTTTAAAAATTTTCTAGAGTGACGATTTCTGAGAAATTTTGCGAGCCCTTTTGTTTCAGCCTCCCTCAACAATATTTCAAGTATCAACTTGATCGGATGGATATTCTAGTAGTTATTGAGGAAACAAAATTTCAGATGCTCTTAACTACTGAACCATCTGACGGATTTTGCCCAATAACGAACTTGACCGAGATATTTGGACAATTAACCTATTTTGAAAATATGAAAACTCTAGCTCATCTTGTGTGGATGCGAGACAAGATACGGCCGACCGGACAGACTCAACTTTCGCCACGGATTCTTCATCGAGGAGTCGAACCCAATCGATGGAGACCGTTTTCGGCTCGATATTCGAAAATTGCAGACATTTGGCAAAATGATAGGTACTCTGTTCGGGTGAACAAGAGCGCCAACAATACAACTTAATTAGCATATTTTTGATGTGATTCGCTTTAAAAGGAAAGCAGGAAAAGGTATTAATTTTTATGTAATATTCATATGAATGGTGACATGTGATGCATTCTTCAAAGTCAGCAAAAATTTTGTAGCAAGATCAGGGAATTTTCTAATATAGATTAAATTTGAGAAACCATAAATTTTTCTCATTACTCAAAAATGGTTGGTTGATATTGTTGATGATGGAGCTCGTGTTGATGATTGTTTGGGAATTTTCTAATATAGATTAAATTTGAGAAACCATAAATTTTTCTCATTACTCAAAAATGGTTGGATCAAAAATTTCAATCATATTATATTCTAATTAGTCCTGAAAAAAGCCTGTTGAGTCTGATTTCGAGTACAAGAAGCGAGTTATTCAGCTTTATTGAAAACGAAAATTTCTCAATTTTCGTTCTTAACTCAAAATTTATGAACAGTAAGCTGGATCTGTTTTCAGGGGTTATTCAGGAAAAAATAGTTCGACAATGTGTTTAGAGTGTTCTTTCAGCTGCTATAGTTATCGAGATCCCTTCAGTAGGCAACGAATTTAGCCCACCCTGTATATAATATGTCTTTCGAAAAGGTTCACGTGAACAGACTTTATTTCTTATTCATGTTTCAACAGATTTGAATGACATGTGTGTTTTTACCTACTAATAACTACTAGAAGGATTAAAATGTTTTCGGATCATTGGAATTATTAATAGTTCGGTTTGAAAGCTGTTCCATATTAAATTTAATTTAATTCAGCATTTTTTCATTATTTGAATTGGTAATATATGTTGACTCAAAGACATTGTGACAAATATATGTAAAGAGGTTGTCCAGTTGTCAATGGGGAGTGGTAAATAATTCCAGTTCATTTAAAAATGATTATAATAAATGTGATTAAGTGGCCCATAAATACGGAGCCGGTTTCAAAACATCTGAAAGAGAGATAAGCTCAAATAAATAACATCGTTAATTTCCGTATACATGTCGATCAATTAGTCGCTGTATTTTCAAATGAGTTATTAATTCTGAAAGATGAATAAATTACAATCCGATAGATAGGTTTGTGACATGATTTATAGTTGTCAATTATTCACATTAATAGTAGCCTTGTAGGTTTCCCCATTAGAAAACACTTTTTCTGTCTCGTTAAAAAAACCGACTTGAACGTAATTACATCTGCTTCAAGCAAGGTGTAATCAAATGAATTATGACAGAGGGAATTACGAAACATCATAAAAAATGAATTATATGTCGAATGAATAGTTTCTATGCCAGGCTATTTCACCTTCGTTGCTATATGAACTGCTCGTGAAATTGATTTATTTTTCTGTAATTCTGTGGGGTAATTCATGCAGTCAGAAACGATTCACTTGGAAAAGTTAACGAGAGAAATTCTTATATTTCACTGAATATAACACTGGTCAACAGTGGTTTTGGTGCCTAAGATTTTGGAGGTGATTTCATATGAATTTGATGGCCTGAATTCAAATATGCTATTAGTTTTTGCATATCAACATTTTTGTGAGTTATTCATTACACTATTTAAAAAAAAAAACCATGGTTTAAAGAAAAGAAATTAATAAAGGAATTTTTGTTATATTACACAGATATTATTCATTATATACTATAGAAAACAGAAAAAGTCATCATTTAAACCAATTACTCACTAAACATTTAGGAAACTTCGTTTGCGTAACATTCTTGAATGTATTTTAGAACAATCCCGTTTTAAAGACTAGCAGTAATCTGCCATCATGTGAATATCCCATCTTCCTTGATAGCGATCATCCATACATTTGATATCTTGGTGAAATCTTTCATCTAGACAACGGTCTAAGTGGCTGTGTGAATAATGCACCTTAATGCTTTTGTTACACCCAAGTGATTTGAAATTATTCAGCATCTCATTGACTAATTCAACATAGTTTTCAGCTTTGTATTTACCCAGAAAATTTTGGACAACTGAAACAAATGAATTCCAGGCATTTCTAAATCATTGAATTTATGAATTCAGGGTCTTTTATCAGCTGTCTTATTTGTGGGCCATCAAATATTCCTGCATTAATTTTTTCCTTACTCAGCTGAGGCATTTTTTCCTATATATGCAAAGCATGATCCATTCTTATCAAGAGCCTTTACAAACTGCTTCATTAGGCCCAGCTTGATATGCAGGGGTGGAAACATGATTTTCTCTCGTGGAACTAAAGGATCATTGATGATATTCTTTCCCCCAACATCCATGTTTTCTCTTCTAGGCTACTCTTCTTTAACCCAGTGTTGCGTTTTGTCTCTGCTATCCCAGAGGCACAAGAAACAAGGATACTTGGTGTGGCCACTTTGCCGTCCAAGGAGAAAGTTTACCATTTTTAAGTCTTCACTAATCACCCATTGGTGTTCATGATACTTTATTTTTTCCAAAACCAAAGCTATATTGTCATATTGCTCTTTCATTTTCGTTGAATGAGCAATTGGTATTGGGCCATATTTGTTCCCATTATGTAGAAGAACACGTTTTGAGCTGTCAATAAATAGGAGACAATCATCCGGAAAATGTTCAGGAAGACCCATTTTTACCAGGAGTTCTCTAATAGCATGGCAAAATACAAGATTTTGTTCTTCAGAAAAAAAGGTAGCAGATCTTTCTCCCTTGTGAGATAAAATGTAATTTTTGTTCATGGTTCAAGTAAATTTTTTTCCTTCAACCTGGAAGCTAGTAATTCAGAAGCTTCTTTCGACAGGTTGAGATCTCTAGTGAGGTCATTTATTATAACTCATCTTGGTTGAAACATTGGGGAATTGATGACATCGTTTCAAAATCACTGTCACCTTCAGTAGTGTCAGAATTCTGATCAGAGAGACATGTGTCCTCACAGAGTTCTGGTAGCTGCTGAAAAGTTGGAATTGGCACTTCTTCTGAGTGAGGGATAGGGCGTCTTGCAGAGACTAAATCTGCATACGGTTATTTTGATTGATTCCAGTAATATTTACTAGGCAGAAATAACAGTCATCGAAGTGATTTTTTGTATCTCTCCAAACCACTGGTACTCCGAATTTCAGACTTTTCCTTTTCTCGGTAGTCCACTGTCGTTAATGCTCTGTAAAAGTTTTACAGACAATATGTGGTGCCCATGTTTTATCCTGATCACCAAGCTTAACACCAAAATATCCAAGATAAGCCCTCTCTACAAAGTCACTAATAGTTTTTTTGTTTTCCAAGAACGTGTATTCTCCGCATATGTAGCAAAAAATATCAGGATGATGTACACAGCTATTGTTAGTCTTCTATTTGTAATACATGATTTAAAATAATAATTATAATAAATATTATTATTTTAAATTTAATTTGTTTCAAATGAAGACTGACAATAAGGAAAATATACAAGAATCTATCTCTTGTTGAATGATTATTATTATTATTGTAATCTATCTCTTGTATAAATTTTACAACACTCATACTTGAAAGTATTAAATAGGAAAAAGCATTGATAGATAAGTGAATTTATCTAAAAATCTAGAGCTGATACAGAAAAACTGCTATCATATTTAGATTTAGCAATAAAAATATAGTTAAAATCAGCTCAAAAATTCTAGGCACCAGAAAAAATTTTTTTTTGTAGGCCTGTGTAATTGTAACGCAGTCCTTTCGTGCTATTGTTTCTGGTCGAATTGTTCATATCCAAAATACCACGTCTCGTCACCAATTGTAATCGATTTCAAGAAGTTTTGATCCTTCCGAAGACATTGAAGATTCGATGTTAACGTAACACTTTATTTCGATAGAGATAAAAATTTTGATTTTTTGAATAATATATGCAATGGAGGGGATAAAATAATCACATGTCTATTCCCTCGTGACAAACTCTTCCCCTGTGTGCTTACTGGTTGGAATTGATTAGAAGTTGATAGAACTGATTGCTCTGAATAAGTTTTCTGTCGAATTGTTTCAAAATTTCGCATTCTTATATTATTCATTTTCTGTTAGTATAATATTTCACTCGACGAGTGCCAGTCTGTGAAAATGTTCTTTCAGTTAGATTACAGATAACCCGAGGTACTTCATTATGATACAAACGGAAAATGAATAACTAACCGGGGTCATCGATCAAGTGGAAACTCAAAGAAACAAATCCACCAGTAGGATGAAACGCATTTGAATGGAAAGTGGTATGTATTATTAGGGATGATATATTAGCCTCATTTATAAAAGTTGATAGGCACCCGTCAGGGGTTAGACAGCTGTCGTTTGTCAAGAGGTCGGGGAAGCTCAGCCAAGGCGTCGTTCTATTTCCTTCCAGGGGTGTAATTCTATAATCCAGAACTCATAACTTTTTTAGCATTAGGAATATTTTGAAAATTTTTATTAACACATAATCGAAGAGGGAGCTCTATTTGTTTGCCATGTGATAGAACTTGAATAGACTTATGCACTGCCTTTATCCAACATTTTGTAACATCATAACAATGAGTTGAATTTCGCGTGAACATTTAAAAAAATATATCATTTATGATTCGGTTTCTTGTGCTGTTTATATATATATATATATTCTCGAAAGTGAAGGATGCCATAGATTACATGAAGATGAGTGGTGTGGTTTATAGAATTCCCTGTTCGTCTTGTGACAAAAATTATATAGGACAGACATCACAACAATTGGAAAAAAAGAATATCACAACATAAAAGTGATATAAAAAACCCAAATAAGAAATGCGCTTTGGCAGAGCATTGCAGAAAGACACTACATAACATGGCATACGAATCAGCCGCTATTTTAGAACTTGAACAGAACTCACATAAGAGAACATTCTTAGAAATATACCATATAAAAAAAGATAAAAACGTAATGAACTCAAAAAAAGACATAGAAAATATAAGTAATATATATTCTTATCTAATTACATACGATGAATCAGAAAGTTCAGAGAGCAGACAATTAAATGTTATAAGATGAAATGAATGTTGTGGCTAATATAAGCTGATTCCTCATAAAATCGAAAAAGAAATTATTATTGTATCGATCTAAAAAAAGATGAATAATATTGCCTCATGGTTACCTTCTGTGTTTGTAATATGTCAATTTTGTTTTCACTTTCTATGACCTAACCTAAAATTAAAAAAAAGTTTACTTAGAGATTTTTTCGTTTCAACATGGTGAAGATGATTATAGTGCACTTTTTAGATAAGAGTTTTATGCTGGAATATAATGTTTGTTTTTCCCTGACGATAGTTTAGATGTGCTTGTTATCGGAGAATTGTTTTGCTGAATTGTACTACTCACTTGATGACACTACTTTTAGAAAAAACCTCAAATATTCGGTGAGTTTTTGTCTAGAATTGTGTATGATGATTATTGTAACATTGTAACACATTTATAGAGTCCTGAAGAAGATCCAAAATAGGATCGAAACGTTGACTAAAGAATAAAAGAGTATCCAAAATCTTGGCCCTTTAATATTCATAGATCCACGAAAACCCTTAAAATACTGAGATAGAAAAGAGCAGTGGAGTTATTGGTTTAACTGTATATATATATATATATTTTGTTTAAAATTTCTTGGGTGTATAGCACTTATCCTACTAATAAATGGTAATTGTTAAATTATTATTTTATTTATTTTATTTTTCCAACACATGTTTCGGCGTGTCTACGCCTTTTTCAAGGAATATAATTCAGTCGACAATTTCTTCATTCAAATCGTCCGTCAAGATATTATTTTCTCCTATAATCAAACTTTAAAAACTCTTCAAATATTAAATATTTCCGTCAGCCATGAATGAAATAATGAAATGAAATTATTTCATTCATGGCTGACGAAAATATTTAATATTTTATTTAGTTTATAGCTACCAGTTTCAATTCTTATAGAAATATTGTAACAAAATCAAATTGTAATTGTTGACGAGAAATTGTTTATTATGGGACAATAATGCTATTGCATAAATAATAATTCTATAAAGTCAAATTCCTTAGTTTGTAAGCCAGGTTGAATCAGTGTATGAAATAAAGATGTAGAAAAACATCTATAAACTTCCAAAACAAATCTCTTGATATTTAAAACTCATACGAGTTAAATTTGATGCACTCCAATGTTAGAGTAGAAGAACCCAGAAAGACTAAAACTATAAAGAATCAGATCTTCATAAGGACAGGTCTAGCATTCGAGAGGTCTTGACCAAAAATACATTATCTATTTCAATGCTCATTAAGAGAATATACCCATGTACCTATGTGGGTGATGAAAAAAAAAATTTTATTATGTAATATTACTCTGGGTTTGATATTAAACAAGGTGCTAAACCTCATCAATAATGAATACAGCAAATGTTAATTCAAATTTTGTGGTGAATGAAGCCAAAAATTGTTCAATGGTTATTTTCATCTATAGTGTTCACAAGTGAAACCATCGTTTGAATATTTACTCGCAAGTAGCCCAACAAGACCGCCTAAGCCATCTGACCTCACGTCATGCTTTCTTATATTTTGGAATACGAATTATATTTAATATCAGTTTAAATGAACTGAAATAAAAAAAAAATCTTCTAATCGATTTGCTGTAATCGTCATGTTTTACTAACCATAATCCAACCCTGTGCGCAAAGGGTGATTTCGTATATTAGATTGATGAACTCGACGCTATATCACCCCTAATAGAAAAGTGACAAGGCAACAATAACCCATCGAACGGATATTAATGATCTCTGACACTAATTTTCATCCAACGTGGCCGGATAGTAACGAACAGTTTAACGAGTAAACCTGGCAAGCCATGTTGCCAATTTCCATCAATAATTTATGGACATCAAATCGAGTGGGTTCCACGAATCGGAAAAAAACTGTGATGCTCTTAATTTAGAATTCGTTTGAGGATCATCGTGATGTCGAAATTATATTATATGTATTTGGGCTTGAGTTAATTAAAAGCGAATGCAAAAAAATTTTTTGATTATTGAAAATGTGGGTGCAAGACAGTTTGGAAATTTTGTATTTTTAATTGATCAACCTGTAGACGGTTTTGTGTTCAATAGGAACATGAATTTTCCTTGACTTATACTTTGATATCCCTAATTGTTGTGGAGCAGCTTATTATGAATGCGTTCATTCGATACATTACGTCTTTTCATATGAAAAAATATCAAAAATGTCTATTGTTCTTTTCGTTTAATAATCATAGAATTTACAATGCAACCGAATGCATGTAAGGTCATCGGTTCATTTCAAATCAGTACAATAGGAGATTAGCTCCTACTTTAGAACATGCGTCGCATCCATTTAATATGGATGAATTGAGGGCTGTAATCAAGTCTACCAAATCGCGGGAAGCAGCAGGTTTTGACGGAATTTATCCTTAATTCATCAAGCATTTGAGAAAAAAGGCCTTGTCTTGGTTATTGTCTTTCTATAACAATATTTTGAATTCAGCAAAATTTTCCTTCCGTATTCCGTAAGGCTGAAGTAATAGGTATTTTGAAATTAGGAATATCGACAAATCAGTTTAATTAGAGTTGAATTAGATTAATCACTCAATTACAAGGCTCATTTAAATGATGTGAGCCCAAAACTGAAAACTAAGAATAATAGTCTTCAGAAATTAGCTGGATCATCTTGGGGTGCTCTTCGCACATCATCTATAGCCTTCATCTTTTCTGCTGCTGAGTACTGTTGCTCTGTTTGGTTTAATAGTGCACATACACAAAAAATTGATGCACAATTGAATACATCCATGAGAATAATTACTGGCACCATAAGATCTACACCGGTTCATTGGTTACCAGTTCTGTCCAACATTGTCCTTCCCAATATTCACAGACTGCATGTCTGAATTCTTGGAGTTATTGAACTTCTGCCAAACAATTAAAAAGTTCTCGTCAATAATAAAATTGATTTTTCAATGATTTAAGATTCAATGCCATTTCGTCAGTTAGTAGATATTGTTGGGAAATCTCATACTACTTTATTATATAATGCGACGTCTTCAATTAATTGATAACTTTTACGGGGTCTGGGTCTTTAAATTAAGTAACGAGACTGTTTTTTTTTGAAATTTTTAATACAAAAATAATTACAATTCAATATTGTCACCTTCAAAGTATTTTCTTTCTGAGGCCACACAGCTCTGGAGACGTTTCATTTACTCCTTTAGCAGTGCTGGAACTCCGATACTGAAATAACCTTCAGCTGGTCGGTTACAGCCGTTTGAATTTTTTCGACTGTCCCAAAATGATCTTGAGGTAATTTTTCAACTATGGAAAAAGAAAAAAGCCACAAGGACTCAAATCGGGCGAATAAGGAGGCTGAGGAACCACAGGAATATTTTCACTGGTTTTTTGGAACCGTAGATTTTTCTCATCCCCATTTCATTGGTCAAAATTTGATGAACGGTGGTGTGAGTCAAATTTAACTCTTGCATTATCATTCTGACTCCCATCTGAACGCATGAGATCCCGGATTCTGTCAAAATTTCCATATGTTCTTGAAGATGGAGGCCTTCAGCTTCGTGTTTCATCTTCAATCGACTTTTTTCTGTACTGAATCCCAATAACAATTTACCTGGATAGATTACAAGTATTTCCAGATTTAGGTGTGCAATTATACTTTCTTGAAGAAATACCTAAATTTGATTTTGAAAAATCAACTAGGTGTTCTTTAATAAAAAATTTTTTGTTAAATCATTAATATGAATCCATTGTGTTCAGACTATAATTACTGATTACTGATTTTTATAATCAGAGTATCGTTTTTAATTACGTAAACAAGAACATAAATATTGAATAACGGTTATTCATACATTATGTCAAATTTCAATACCTTACCATAGAATATTATTTTATTACCGAACCCCAGGAGCGAAAAAATTAATATTTGCAGATAATATCTGTAACTATTATTGATCTTTAGTTATAATTTTCCTGTGAATTATTATCACATTAAAATATTATAACGTCTCTGTGGTGGGTAGTTCCAAATAAAAAAGTGTTCTGTGGTTCCTTGTTGTTTTGATTCTGTTTGAAACTGTCAACAGTTATTTGTAGCTTTCTTTCAGAAAAATGGGGAATATATTGGAAGGATAATATCGATAGTTTTAAGTTATTCAATTCAGTATGAAATGATTATGGTCAGAAAATGCATTCTATTCTAATCTTTCTTGTTTATGAGCTTATAGCTTCCAATTTCAATATTGATTGAATTTTAATTAACCATGCATCATAACAAACATTCAGAAATATTAAAACTAAGTCAAATTCTATTATCTCCTAAGTTTGTGAATAAGGTTGAATCGATGTATGAAATAAAGATAATAAAGGTATAAAACAAATCTAGGAGACTGGGTTCGAAGTTTTTAAAACTCATATGAGCTCAATTTGCAGCATTCCTATGTTAGAATAGATATAGTTTGAGAAACCCTGAAAGTCTGAAGCTTTAAAAAACCAGCTCTTCATAAAGACAAGTCTTCAATTTAACAGGTCCTGACAAAAAATACTTTACCTATTTCAACGGTCAAAATATACCGAAGAGTGATGGAAAACTTTGTCTCTATTTATTATGGAATATTATTCTGGATTAAATATTAAACAAGGTGCTAGACATCATTAACAATGAATACAGCAAATGGCAATTTAGATTTTGTGATGAATGTAAGACAAAAATTGTTCAGTGGTTAATTTCATCTATAGTGTTTAGTGGTGAAACCATAGACTGGAGAGATTTCCCCAACCTTTTGTAGAAATATTTAATAAAGACATAAAATATGGCAACATTGAACAAATCTGATTATTGAATCATTTCAGCACAGAGTTGGATTTGGGAAAATCAGAAAATTTGGACAAAATTATATCGATTCAATTCCTTTCAACTTCAAATATCTCAAGAATGGTGCAATTTAGGAGAAAAGATGAGGAAAGTAAGAGGAAGTACGAGATACGGACCTTTAGTTCAAGCGATATTTGTTTTTCATGCAATTTAACCAATCTGTAGAGTAGTAGTGAGAAACCCACAAGAAGTGGAATAAATCTATTGATGCCAACATATGCACGAGTGTTATCAAAAACCTTCGACAAGAGATCATTTCAATTGATATTGTCGTTTGAATATTACAGGTGAAAATGCAATTTTTTTATGAAATTTCAACACCCTATATCTTTTGAACAGGGCCAAATTTGGAAAAATGTTATAGGAAGAAAATGTATTTTTGACGTCAAAAATCTATGGTTAAAATTAACCCAGTGACGAAAGACTCACCCTGTATAATCGACCTTCATAATTTAACTATTATTTTTTGTTAGTTTTTTGTCTTTTGTAAGATTTCATTAGTTTGCTTTATCTTGTCGCTCATATCGCCTTTTTGAACGTTTTATGCTTAGTTTTTTCCTTACTTTGTCCTTGTCTTTTACTGTAAAGAATTTTTGAGTTTTCTCCATGAATTTTTGTTGTGTTTCAGCTTCACTTGTCTGATTTTTATACTCCTGAAGATGAGCTGAATTAGCACGAAACATGTAGAGTTACAAATTATAATCACAAAAGTACTTATATCTAAATAGTGTTTCGATTCCATATCATGAATTAATTTGACCAGAAAACATCGCAACGAAACAGTAAAGTCCTTGCACGAAGTTCGGTATATGGATTCTTCCTTGAAAACTATATCCTGAAACATCAAATCATTCTGTTTTAATGATAAATATCAATTATAAAAATCGAACGGTCTATAATTTCCTTTGACACGAGTTTCAAGCGTTCATTGGAATAGGTAAATATTCAAATCGAATCAGAGACTAGTCACATTTGAATATTAATGAACCTTCTAGAGATAATAATAATCAACACATGAATAGAAATGAATAACTATGAGTGGAATAAAGGTCACTTCCCGTTTTAAGTGGGGCTGCCATTTGGCGGAAACAACATGAATTATACACACGTATTTCACTCCTGGGACCCCATCATTATTATTCCCATAAAATCATCGGAGCGTAGGTAAAATAAATAATTTGTTGGAAGTGCAATTATAATTAATTTCCATCGGTATCTTAATTAATGATCTCGAATAAGAATTAAATGGCCTGCTCTGTAATCTTGTTGACGTATGACGAGAACGAACCCGTCCTTATTTGTTCTGTTGAGATGAGTTGGGAGAATACGAATTTAACATAACGGGTAGTAGATGAATAATTATGGCATTCAACGTTTACAAAATAATATCATTGTATAAAGAATTCGCATTCTTTATACAATGATAATATTCTTTCATTTAATGTCTGTTCGACGTATATATATTTTCATTACTCTTATATCCAACATCCGATATGGTCTAGTGGCTAGGATACCTGGCTTTCACCCAGGAGGCTCGGGTTCGATTCCCGGTATCGGAAGAAATTTTTATATCGTATTTAGATAATAGAAATATTCTTATTCTTGACTCCATTATCGGATGAATCTTTTTATTTGATGTCGGAGTAAAACTACTGGTTTTACTGCTAAAGAGCTTTCAGAAGATTCGATTTCGAACAATCATCGTTTTTGTGTAAATCCGATTTGAATATAGAAGGTGAGTCTTTGACCACTGCGTTAGATTTAACCATAGACTCTTGACGTCAAAAGAAACATTTTCTTCCTATGACATTTTTCCAAATTTGGTCCCGTTAAAAAGATATAGGGTGTTGAAATTTCATAAAAAATTGCATTTTCACCTGTAATATTCAAACGACAATATCAATTGAAATGGTCTCTTGTAGGAGGTTTTTGATAACAGTAGTGCATATTTTGGCATTAATAGATTTATTCCATTTCTTGTGGGTTTCTCACTACTACTCTACAGATTGGTTGAAATGCATGAAAAACAAATATGTATGTATATAAACAAAATTTTGATTCAGATTCTGTTATCGACGAGTCATGTTTTTCAAGTAACTACCGTTTTGGAATAAAAAAAAACCAGATCAGGGCTTTTCGTCCACTTTCTGCACCAAATCTTCGACCGAAGGGCGACCACTCCGTTCTTCACCATGCACATTTGTGCTGCCATCTTTAAATGCTCTCAACCATTTCCTTACCATTCCATCACTCATAATGTTTTGTCCGTAAACTTCACAGATCTCACGATGAGCATCGATCGGTTTTACGCCTTTAGCACTAAGAAATCGTATAACAGCCCGTACTTCACAATCAGCGGGACTCACGATTGTCGGAGGCATCCTAAACACTCAGTAAACAACGTATACAATGAAGAATCAGACTGTAATGGCGTCAGTGCATAGACAAGAGATTTAGGTAACCAACGAGCATGCGCGGAATGCCGACCGGAGCGCTACGGCGGCGGAATCGCAAAACGGTACTTACTTAAAAAACATGCCTCGTATATACAGGGTGAGTCTTTGACCACTGCGTTAATTTTAACCATAGGTTCTTGAGATCAAAAGAAACACTTTTTCCATTACGGTTTTCCTATATTCAGCTGCGTTGAAAAGTTATAAGCATTTTAAGTTTTCACATTGGGCAAATACCCCTCTGTAGTCCAGTATAGTTTGAATGAAAAATACTTTCCACAGCATCCACTATTGAATCTGAATTGTTTAAAAACATTATTTTCCCTATAAGAAATGATTCACTCACTCATGTTTCATCCGATTAGGTCCATATCCAGAAGGAAGATACAAAATACTAATTTTCTGGTAAAAAAAATTCAACACCATAAACATATTTTTGCTGTTTACTATAATTTCTTTCTACTTCAAGTTTATAAACCATCCCTTCCCAGTGAGAAATTCCCAAAAAACCTTAGAATTATTGGTTGTTATCATCATACATTTGTGATTTTCTTCTTAAGATTTCCAAATCATGAAAACCATCATTTCTATAAAAACTTCCAAGGCAAGAGGTTGTCACATTGCTTTTTTTTCATTTAAAGCCAGAAAATATCATTTTGATTTTCCAAACACTGATATTATTTAAGTTTCTTCTCCTTGACAGAGACCAGTGAACAGGTCTATGAGACTGTTAAAAATATGGCATATCTTTTTCGAAATCTTCAACAACAATGAATAAAGTCACTACGAATAATTATTTTGCAGTGATGTTACTTTGCTTGATGATTATTTTCTCTACTGAATCCCAATAACAAATTACTTGAATAGAATATAAGTATTCTCAGATTTAGGTGTGCAATTATATTTGCTTGAAGGAATTAGGTTTGATCACCTACATTTGATTCTGAAAAACCAACTACATGTTTTTTCGTTAGTAAGAATCTATTCTGTTTAGACTATAATTAATTACTGAACAAATTTTTGGTTTTTACAATCAGAATATCTGTTTTAATTATGTAAACAAAAAAAGAAATATTGAATAATGGTTATTCATAGATTATGTCAAATTTTAATACCTTACCATAGAATATTAATTTATTACCGAACCCCAGGAGAGAAAAAAATTAATAATTGCAAAGTTTTTTCAAATGAAAGATAATATCTGTAATCATTATCGATCTTCAGTTATAATTTTTCTCAGAATAACTAGAGTGAATTATTACCACATTGAAATGTTATAATTACGTTTCTGTGGTGGGTTGTTCCCAATAAAATAGTGTTCTGTGGTTCCTTGTTGTTTTGATTCTGTTTGAAACTGTCAACAGTTATTAAAAAAATGTAGAAAATATTATAATAAAATAATAATAATAATTTCGATAGTTTGAAATTATTCAATTCAGTATGAAATGATTAAGGTCAGAAAATACATTTCTATTCTAATCTTTCTTGTTTATGAACCTATAGCTTCCAGTTTCAATATTGATTGAATTTAAATTAACCATGCATCATAACAAACATTCAGAAATACTAAAACTAAGTCAAATTCTATTATCTCCTAAGTTCGTGTAGGTACCAGGTTGAATCCGTGTATGAAATAAATATGTGAAAAAACTATAAACCTACAAAATAAATCAAGGAGACTGGACTCGAAGATTTTAAAACTCATATGATCTTAATTTGAAGCATTCCTATGTTAGAATAGATATAATTTGATGGACCCTGAAAGTCTGAAGCTATAAAGAACCAGCTCTTCATAAAGACAAGTCTTCAATTTAACAGGTCCTGATAGAAAATACATTACCTATTTCAACGGTCATGAGAATATACCGAAGTACCTATGTTAGTGAAGGAAATCTTTTTCTCTATTTCTTATGGAATATTACTCTGGATTAAATATTAAACAAGGTGCTAGACATCATTAATAATGAATACAGCAAATGGCAACTCAGATTTGTAGTGAATGTAAGACAAAAATTGTTCAGTGGTTAATTTCATCTATTAGTTTTTAGTGGTGGAACCATAGACTGGAGAGATTTCCCCAACCTTTTGAAGAAATACTTAATATAGACATAAAATATGACAACATTGAACAAATCTTGTTATTGAATCATTTCAGCACAGAGTTGGATTTGGGAAAATCAGAAAATTTGGACAAAATTATATCGATTTAATTCCTTTCAACTTCAAATATCTCAAGAATGGTGCAATTTAGGAGGAAAGATGGAGAATGATTTTATCTGCAAAAAAGACTAATGATTCCAGGAAGTACAAGATACGGACCTTTAGTTCAACGATATTTGTTTTTCATGCAATTTAACCAATCTGTAGAGTAGTAGTGAGAAACCCACAAGAAATGGAATGAATCTAACGATGCCAAAATATGCATGACTGTTATCAAAAACCTTCTACAAGAGATCATTTCAATTGATATTGTCGTTTGAATATTACAGGTGAAAATGCAATTTTTTTTATGAAATTTCAACACCCTATATCTTTTGAACGGGGCCAAATTTGGAAAAATGCTATAGGAAGAAAGTGTTTCTTTTGACGTAAAGAATCTATGGTTAAAATTAACGCAGTGGTCAAAGACTCACCCTGTATGTGAAAGGTGAAAATTTGCACACGAGGCAAAACCCATTTACGTCGAACAGCTGTCAAAAATTAAATATACCTCGTATTACGAACGCGAAGTGTCTTCTGACCTAGGTCAGTACTTCTCAACATTTTAATAAAATATTCTTCACTGAAAGAATTAATGATTAACAAATTTTCTTGCTAAGAATTTAATTAAAAACCTAGGAATTAATTCATTTGTATATCGAACCAAAAACATTCTTCACATGCATGAGAGAACGAGTCTGAAGACTGGTCTGGCGCTTGACTTTCTGTCATGTTTCAGTAATTGGCAAGTTACGAAGTTTGGGGACGTAGTAATTATACAGCACGATTCGGCGCACGGTACACAGAGTATAATATGGAGTGCCCGACGTTCCATTAAATCTGTTATCAACAGCTTAATCACTAATACGCCCTGTCATGTACAACATTAGTGTCGCCGGAGATTTGCAACCCTGTCAGCGCTTGCAGATGAATATTGGGATGTCAAGGGAGATCAGAGCCGCACTCGTAATTCACCCTTTGAAGGAAAATTTGCAATCTGTTATATTTTACTTCACTGTTCAGAAATCAGATTCAGATAATCCACTTGAAAACTATGATGCACTTTAATTAACCAAGTCCACTCAGGCGAGGAGTTATCAAAGAAAATTATCTGGGAAATATACAGGGACGTCCAATTAGTGACGGAAACAATTTTTTTGAATTCCTCGCTCTGGGGTATCTGAGAACAGCGGATCTATGTTATGCGATTGTTCTTAGTGTTCTAGTTATAATTTTTTTGTGTGTTTTTTATGATTTCTATCATAATGCTGTGATGCTATGGAAGGTAATTTTCATTAAAACTAAACTGGACCACAGAGTGGTATTTGCCCAATGTGAAAACTCAAAATGCTTATAACTTTTCAACGCAGATTATGGAAAAACGGTATGGGAAAAAAGTATTTTTTTGATCTCAAGAACCCTATAGTTAAAATTAACACAGTGGTCAAAGACTCACTCTGTATACAAAATAAAGCTATCATTCCATTCAAAATTCAGTCCTTTCGATTTTCCCTCGCTCGGGCTTTATTTCACTTCTTATCAGGCCGATAGATGTCGTGGTGAACTATGTTCCAAAATATTGCGAGAGATTCCTATCTATGTAACTTTTATCTATGATTTCCCATCATGTACAGCTCAGCTTCGCAAAATTCTTTGAAAATCGATTTCATATATTTGGAATATTTGAATTTTTGGGTAAAAACTTTGGGAAATGTTTTTTGGTGAGACAAATTGTGCCCGTTCCTGAGCATGATGACTCCCGATTGGAATGATTTTGAAAACTGAGTGGGTAGGTATGGCTATATCATCAGCGAATGATGCTTTGGTGGTATTTTGATTTTCTGGTATGCCTGAAGTGTAGATGGTATATAAAAGTGGTCCCAAAATACTTCCCTGTGGGACTCCTGATTTGACTTTGGCAGGAGTGGTTGTTTGTCCTCATACGTCACAATAAAATAACGGTCTGCTATACAGGATGTAACTAAATAAGTGTAACATTTTTAAGGAGGTGATTCCTCATCGAAAAAAAAGATAGGATCTTTTATATAAAGAAACTTCATTGGAGCATCCTTTTTTAAGATATAGCCCTTCAAAGGGAGTTCATAAAATTTGTATAACAATTTTTTCCACAAGCATCAAAAAAGTGTGTTTTGTTATTAATAAATTAGTTTTTTTTTACCATTTAGTCGTTAAATACAGGTACTAACTACAGAATAATAATAAATCCAGTACGCATTTATGACGATTTACCTATCTCTGTAGTTGTTCGTAAAATAATTTTTTGCTGTGAACTGGTTTATTTTGGGCAAAAAACTCATGTTTTATGTTTTATGAAATAAATTTTTAAATGGTAAACAAATAATAAGACAAAAAGTTACATTGGACATAAACTTTAGGGGTTACGTTTCCCACCCTTACAACCATGGGGTAAACCAAATAAATAACTGGATAAGTGTCTTTTTGCTAGTAGGAAACGTTAGGTTAATTTCAATATTGTAACTTTTCTGGTGCTTGTGAAAAAAATTGTTATACAAATTTTATGTACTCCCTTTGAGGGGCTGTATCTTAACAAGGGATGCTCCAATGAAGTATCTTTTTTCGATGAGGAATCACCTAATTAAATATTTTACACTTATTTAGTTACACCCTGTATATGACTGAGGAGTTGTTTGAGTTTGTAATAGCAGTCCAAGAAAATTAAAAAGTGAATTTTTGGCCGGACAAACTGAATTTATTCTTCATCAAAGACCTCCAATCATTTGAGATGATTTCCGGCTCGTTTTTCGAAAATAAATGTATTTGTACCAATTGAAAGCTAACAATCAGAATATGAGCCCAAAAAAATTACAATTTCGAATCGGACATGTCGAATCAACACGCGAATTCACTGTAAATTGAAGTTATGGATGAATATTACCCCGAACTGGTTACTACATCCTACTCGATATACTATTTATTGAAAATTCCGCAGATTCAATTTCCATATTATTATTGGGATTCAGTTTGCAGTGAATTTCTACATTTTTTCAATGAGAAAAATAACGAGTGTATCATAATTCATACTAAAAATTTCATATAAAACATGAAATATCGATGGGAAATAAAAGCTGATAGCCAGGGAATTGATTAATAAATGACATTTGCCCATATATTCATTAAACTGTTAACTACTGAATAGGATTCTCGAATTTAATGCAGCGTTTTGACGGAACATAAAATTTGTTCATTATAGTTACTGGTAATGGACGGTATATTCTTTTACTCTCTATTTTATTATAGGATGAATGGTCAATTATTTATTTTTACCATTCAACATTTATTGCGGAACATCGGTCCTGTTAATGAAACTGTCATATTTATTCATTTATTTATGCCTAGGGGGAATTGTTCTTTATTTTACGACTCTTCAATAGAGGCAATTTCTCCCTAATGAAGAAGGAAGTGTATTGGGGTCAAATGGGTAACCATTAGCCACGCATCGTCTGTTGTCTTGACTTCGCGATCAATAAAAAACTTAGAAATTCTTTCTTCAGTTCCCCTGTAAACAACTGCACTAATCATTTTACGCAATCATTAAATAATTTTTTTCTGCAACATTTCTAAATTTTTTGCAGAGAATATCATATCGCGCACAAAATTTAATGGAATACTTATTGATATTATAAAAAAGAAAATGCGTATGTCGAAAATTAAAAACTTTATTGAAGTGCTGTTTGGCACACATGTCAAATACAGTAGTACCAACTTAAAAATCGTGACTTTATGTTATCAGTAGTGAATTTCCACTATGATGATGTCTGTTCACACCCCATCGTGTAATATCCACTTAATGCAGCACGAACGCAGCACAGTCCACACAACCAGTCATATTGATAGGAACAAGTGAGCATGTGACTCACAACCCTCTAGCGATTTGCGCCCATCGTCAAACAAAACATCATCAGCTAATGGAATCCGGTACATTAATCACATTCGGTTGGCCAAACTGCACTCCATGCCCTTATAAAACGGAAATTATATCGCCCAAGGGGAAAAGAGGGTGAAAAAAGGTATGAAGTTCTTTCATCTATTTTTCTTGTGGTTTGTTCCCACATTACGCTAAATAATCGGATCCAGTCTACAAGATGATTCTTTAAAGCACAATCTATTATGTTCGGTATAATAAGCTCGAAACCTTTGTGGTACATATTTACCTTGAGCGTTATCTTAGGGATGTTCTCATCCATGAATTATAGAATGAATAGAGAATTGCCACGATCTAACTTTTATCATTTGAATGCAAACACTCCTTTATTTTCTGCAAACATTCTTGGACTACCTCAGGCGTGTATCCAAGTATATACGAGTATAATCTGTTCATATCCATATTATTGACAATAGGAGTAGCAATTTCAAAACATTGAAAAACGGTCTTCCTCAAGGATCAGTTCTAGCTCCTTTACTTTTCAATTTATATGGCAACATGGCAAAGTTTGAAGAGTACTTTACAGAATTACTCCGTTTGAAAAAGGATCAATGAATCGATATTATTATTAATAGAAAAGTGCCTGAGGTGGACAATCTTAGTGAGAATCTCAGAGATTATATATCGAATGGATTCAGTCAACGTTTCCAGAGTTTTGAAGAAGATTCAAGCTGTTTTATGATGATAACCTAGAAAATGCTGATTCAATCTTGGTTGTAGAAAGTAAGCTGAAACTAGCAAATATGGAGATCAAATATTTAAAGGAAGCTTGTGGTCGCCTTGAGAAGGTAATTGAAGACAAAGAACGTATAATCACGCTGTTAGACAATAATACAAATCATGATAACGAAAACTGTAACTTCCCGCATTTTGGAGTTCCATCCGGCGTTGCCGATGTGAAGAAAACTTCAGATGTTTTGGTGAAAAGCAAGATCCCTAATACTAAGATGGATAAAAATGCAGCATCAGTCTTGAAGAATTCTGAGCCTGCTATTGGTGATGAAAATAAAGCACAACCATCGGTTATCTCTGAAAGCCTCCATGAGGACGAAGCTGGTGGTAAATGGTCTGATGTTGTAAGAAAAAAGCGAACAAATGGGGAAAGGTATATGAAGAAGTTCTGTTTCGGGACAAAAGCTACTGACCAAGATGTCGCAATTCAAGGTGCTATCCGTAGGCAGTGGATCTATGTGGGTAGAATTGCTGGGAAGCAGGTCTCTGAGGACGAGATAAAAAACTACTTGAAGGAGGTTCCTGGAAACGATTTAATCATTGTGAAGAAGCTAAACACCCTGGGCCAAAATTCCGCTTTCAGCATTGGATTGCCATCTGAGGAGTCACGAAAACTGGTGTACGACAGTTCCTTTTGGCCTGAAGGTATAATTCTAAGAGATTTCACCTTCGATAAGCAATTTTTCCGGAAAAGCAGAGAACTCAAGGACGCAATTTAGATTCGTTATGCCACTCCACATTCCCAAGATCAGAGCCAGGTGAGCGTTTTTGTTTGTTGGTTCAAAATGTTCAATCCCTGGGTACAATGGCCTACAACTGATGATAAATCAAGAGGAAGCAGACGTGATAGCAATAACTGAGCACTGAAAGTGTACTGATGAACTAAAAACATATCAATTCAGTGGTTATAAACTAGTTTCAAATTTCAGTCGTTCAAGGGGCTGTCATTGGGGTTGTGCCATTTATAGTAGGACTAAATTTAAATGTACTGAAAGGCTGGACTTTAGTTCACTAAATATATGTAATGTTTTCGAATGTTGTGCTGTTCAACTAAAATTGGAATGTCGCAAGTTGCTCATTATTTGTGTTTATAGGCCCAACACTGTACCACTTGCTGATGTGGGTTTATTTCTTGAACAGCTCAGGGCAGTTCTTGAACGATGCGCCACAGAGAATGTTGAATATATTCTGGTAGGTGACTTCAATATTAATATTTTAACGAATTCCCTTGATAAAGTGGAGTTTTTATCCTTATTAGAGAACTTCCATGTGAATGTTACTAACTTTGCACCTACTCGTCCTGCCTCTGGGTCCTGCGTGGAAAATGTATTGACCTCAGTTGCTGGTAAAACTGAAGTTATCGAATACCACATCAGTCACCATTCGGGACTCAAATTCGTCTCCAATCTTCATGTAAATTCAGATAATGTATTACATAATACAAAAATCAAAAAACGTTTCATCAATGAGAAATCCATCGACAATTTTCTCCAGGAACTTTCATATGCCGTATGGGACGACATCTATGCCAGCCAGCTTGACCCTAACCAACTCTGGAAAGCTTTTCACGAACGCTACTTGGAATATTTTGAACTGTGTTTTCCTAAGCGCACTATTAGATTATCTCCATCAATAAGAAATTTCAAATATTTTAAGGAAATTAAAGAATTCAAGGGTATTTTGGACAAACTACACACAGTTATATTTGCTAAGCCTGAATATAAGATAACGTATTCAATTAAAAAAAAGAATTTGATTCTCTTTTGTCCAAAAAAAAAAAGGAATATTACAATAATATTATTCTGAATTCAGATAATAAGTCGAAAGCTTCCTGGAAGATAATGAAATCAGTTACAGGAAAAGGGAGTTTTAACAAGATTCCTCATTCTAGTAGTGACCCTTCTTCGCTTGCAAAAGAATTCAATAACTTTTTTGCGGACATCTTAACAAAGATAACTAAGAACTTGGCCAAATCTCCTATGGGAGATTCGGTGAAAAGGCTGGAGAAATCTTTCTACATGTTCTATATTTCACAGAATGAAGTTTTGTCCACCGTCAAATCTTTGAAGAATAAAATGTCTTATGAGTATGATGGTATGATGAAGTACCAATGAGGGTCTTGAAGGCATCAATTAACCATATAATTGAACTACTTACTTTCCTCATAAATCGTTCATTCAAGGAGGGTATATTTCCCGATAACTTGAAGATAGCCATAATAAAACCACTATTCAAGAAAGGTGATATTGATGACTTGA
Organism: Micraspis discolor; assembly: GCA_030674115.1. NCBI lineage: Eukaryota > Metazoa > Arthropoda > Insecta > Coleoptera > Coccinellidae > Micraspis > Micraspis discolor. The sequence goes on from JARTUT010000881.1 coordinate 124,990, forward strand.
ATAACTATAGACCTATAAGTATTCTCCCCTCATTCTCCGAGGTTTTCGAGAAAATTCTTTGCAAAAGATTGTCCAGTTTTTTCCGTAAGTTCGATATACTTTCACCGAACCAGCATGGCTTCCTTAGGGATAGAAGTGTTGAAACTGCTATTTTTGAGCTTCTTAATTAACAGCTGCTATGGAAGAGGGGGAGATTCCATTGGCTATGTTTTTAGATCTTTCCAAAGCCTTCGATTGTGTTGATCATAAAAGGCTCTTGGAAATCCTTGAGGAATGTGGAATAAGAGATACACAACTGGAACTTCTGGAGAGTTACCTAACGTCTAGAAAACAAAGAGTTGTCCTGGAGGTTAATGGCGATTATTTTACATCAGATGATGTTGATATAACCTTGGGCGTTCCCCAGGGCAGCATTATAGGTCCACTTCTATTCATTGTGTATATAAATTACTTGGCTCTTTTGAATTTTTGTTCATACAAGAAAGTTTCATTGAGATTGTTTGCTGATGACACAAATTACCTGATCCGTTCTCCTTCTATCGGTTCTGCCATTCATGATTCAGATATCGTTATGAACCTTATATTTCAGTGGTTGTCCAATCACAATCTTGTGATCATTGTGGATAAGTCTCAATGTTTGTTTTTCTATAGTGAGAGATCTAAACTTCAGTATCCTACATCGATTCACGTGCTAAATGGTACTGTTCGGGTGGAGGCTGATGTCAGGTTTTTGAGGCTGGTTCTTGATAAACATCTGAAATGGGGACCCCATATCGAGCAATTAAGAAGTAGACTTAACTCCACCTGCTATGCACTTTTCATGTTGAGAAGTCAGGTTGATTTCGAACTCTTTGAATTGGTTTACTATGCAAACTTCCATTCGCTAATTTCCTATGGAATTATTTTCTGGGGTTGTTCCACTCACGTGGACACAATTTTTGTAACTCAAAAAAGAGCATTACGTACCATGTTAAGATTAGGTTATAGAGCGAGTTGTAGAGGACTGTTTAAGGGAAATAATATTCTGACAGTTTACGGTGTGTACATTTATAAATTGTTAATATTCTTCAGTAAAAACAACCATTACTTCAGAGATTTCAGGAATTTGAATAACACGAGAAGAATGTATCCCTACATTTTACCTTTACATAGTACTGTCATCAGGGGTAAAGCTGTGGAGTGTATGGCTATAATTTTATTTAATGTTATACCAAGGAAGCTCAGAGATATAATGTGTCGTGAAAAATTTAAGAAATCATTGTATAGTTTTATTATGGATTGTGAACCGTATAGTTTAGAGGAATTTAAGGAGTTTTGTAAGAAATGAACAATGTTTTTTTTTGTGCGATTTATTGACTTGTTTCATCTTTTATTCCAAGCTGGTGTAATTGATTGAGACCAATAAACATTTTTATTATATTATTATATATTATCTAAGTGATTTACCCACGACATCATCTCAGAAATTTGTTTATGCCGTCGACATTCCTATTGCTTACTACCATTCGGATTTCCATACTCTGGAAAACATACTGTTATCTGATTTGGAAATTTTAAGGAATTATTTTATTGAGTGGCGTATATGTCCAAATCCCAACCAAACAGAGGTATTTTGTTTCCATCTGTATAATCATGGAAAATATAGGAAATGAGCTGTAACTTTCAATGATTCTTCTATCGAACATAATTTCTATCCAAAATACTTAGGAGTTAGAATGAATTAGATTCATCTCTCAATTACAAGGCTCATTTAAATGATCTGAGCCTGTTCAAAAATCTGGGTGTTGAGATTTTTGGCTATTACTTAAAAGAGGACTGTTACCAAATGATTGAGCTAGAGGTGGTAAAGTAAATGTTTATTGTACAATGTTCACATTCACATAAGAAATAGGTACTCGCACGAAGTTAAAATATTTACAAATTAACTACATCTAAACAGAGTTGACCTATTTACAATTATGGAGTAGTTATAGAGAGAATATTGAATGTGAGAATAATTGAGAAGTTATCTTGAGAAAATGTAGAATCATATTTCACAATAAAAGAGTTATAACGTTGTGGTTACTTGAGAAACAGCGTTGTCTTCAAGACTAGATCGAGTAATGTGTGTTGCCGAAATTATTCAAGTCAAGAATATTGAGAGTAGAGGCGCCATCTATCAATCAAACACAAAGTTTACAGTGATAGAGTTTGAATTTATTTCAAACTGTCTACTATCAGAAAAACAAAAGGTTTTATTGATAAAGTGAGATGTTGAGGTTTATAATGTAACAAAACTTTCAGAGCGATTAAAGAGAAGAATAATTACGATTCACAATGTTTACAGTGATAGCCTGTCGAATCTATCAAAAAAACAGAAGTAGAAATACATAATTATCTGTGAAGAGTTGAACTGTATGAAATGAGGCTTGAGAGGAGATTAAGTTATATAAAATATAGAGCAGTTGAAGAAGTCATTAGTTTGTAAGAAAGCATCTGTATCATACTAACTTAATTGAGAAATTTATCATAGAATGATCAACGCTTACAGTAATAATAGTTATATTAGAAAAGCAGAAGAATTCCTATGATAATTCAAGAATTGAGATGAAATATTTGTACAATATGAGATGTGAGATGTAGAGAAAATTATCATAAACTGGAACTAAAGTGACAACACTATTATTTGAGATGATATAATATGATTGTTGAGAACAATAATAATATCAGGCAGTATAAGTACTGAGAGGTTGAAAAAAGAGTCGTTAGAGTGTATACTTAAGTATTCCAGCTGCAATATCAATGTAGAATCATCAGGTGATTTCTCCAACCAGGTCTAACGAAGGTTCTGGTAACTATATTTCTTATCGAGAAGTCTTGAATGAATATTGAGAACATACTGGTTGCAGAATCCCATGATGATCCCAGCATGGCACGTACAGATATCTGAAACTTATAAGGCCTGAGAAGTCTAATCATAAAGAGATGAACATGTCTAAAAGTTGAGTGAAATATGTGTGAGTAAAAATGAGTAAATTACAAGTGAATCTGGCAGTGAATTGAGGAATTCAGTGTTAACGTAGGGAGGTGATTTGCGAAAGAACAGGTATGGAAAAGATAGCTTGGCACGTGGTTGGACGTAGAATATTTTAGAATATGAAAAATATTACTGAAAACATGAATTAGAGGTGTCGAGAATATAATTGAGGAAAAAGTAACTTATTCATGGTTATAGGACATATATATATAGTAAGTGCAGATAATTCATGTATTTGAGAAAACTGTACTGTACCTTTTTGAGAGGATTATAGGTGTCTTAAGCAGACAAGAAATGTCTTTGATTGTAAAATAAAAGTAGAGACGTCTTGAAAAAGACTGTGAAAAAGCAATATAGAGCACTAGTTACTACCAGGTTCACTTGTAACGAGGAGTTCGAAGAAAATTATAATTGAAAAAAAGAAACTCGGGCAATCAAAATTGAGAGAATCACAAATGATTTGTTATTTTTTTGAGCTGATTTTTTCATCGATCGTAAGTATCGATCAACTGTCACACACATCATTAAGTTAGCGATGATACATGAGGTAGACAATCCATGAGCGTAGAGTAGGTTGAGTTGTTGGGTTAAAAATTCTTGCAATTTTTAACAGAGCCTAAAACTGAAAACTGGAAATATTAATCTTCAGAAATTAGCTGGATCATCTTGGAGTTCTGATGCTTCCACTCTTCGCACAGCATCTCTAGCCCTAGTCTTTTCTGCAGCTCTTTGTGGCTGTGGTTGGTTTAATAGTGCACATAAACAAAAATTCGATGCACAATTGAATACATCCATAAGAATACTTACTTCGGGTGTTCCACAGGGTATCCATTTGGGACCTATACGTTTCAATTCGTGTATCAATAATGTTAAAGACTGCCTCAATTCTAACATTTTGATTTTTGCGGATGACTTGAAATTATACCAACCAGTGATTTCTGTGGTTGATTGCCTCTATTTTCAGGAACAGGTTGATAGCTTTCACGAGTGGTCAACTCTCTGAATCTGGCGCAGATTCGTGCGGCATCTGGCCTTCAGATTGGATTTTCCCAGAGGGAGTGTTGGGGCCGCCAATTTATCATCTAGTCTGGACACTTTCCGTAGTAGACGCCACCGGATGGACTTGACCAACCTTTAAAAAATTTTGAATGGCATCATAAGCTGTCCTAAACTACTATCTGCTGTAAACTTTAATTTGCCTTCGAGGATAACGAGACTCCAGTCTTTTACATCTACACACATAAGACGAATTATGCTACCAACTCATTCCTCAATAGAAGCATGTCTGCGGCGAATGCTCCAGGTTCAAGTTTGGATTTTTTCTCGGGCTCTCTTTCTTCATTTAACGCAAGGTTGCGGCGAATCAATCGAAATTTCTAAAATATGGTGAAAGACTTTATTACGATAGTGTTTGACTGGATTGTTGGTTTTAACCTGTAAGACTCGTGCTATGATGACATACAGTCACGTAGTATGGGTCCATCTTTTCGTTTGATTTTATTGTTCAAAAGGGGGTTATCCCGTACATTCTTGTTTCTATTATTATTATAATATGTAACATGTAATAAATAAATAATTAATTACTGGCACTATAAGATCTACACCGGTTCATTGGTTACCAGTATTGTCTAACATTGTCCCTCCCCATATTCGCAGACAGACTGCAGCTCTGAATTCTTCGAACAAATATCATTCTTTTCCCAATTTATTCCCAATTATTTCATATTTTCCACAAAATAGAATTCCCAGATTGAAGTCATGTAGACCATTATAGCATAATACGTTTTTCAATATGAACATAAGCGATAAAGAATTATAGAAGACTGACTGGAAATCCAAGAAAAATTTGGATAGTTCTTAATCGCTTGAGAACAAGTCATGGTCGTAACAATAGCATGCTATGCAGATGGAACTCAGTTGCAAGCGCAAGTTGTAAATGTGGAGAAGCAGAAGAAACAATACCTCATCTCATCAATAGTTGTCCCATATATAGATTTCAAGATGGTTTTAGGGCTATTCCTGATGTTTCCGATTCTTTCTTGGAATTGGTTATGAATTTTAAGCGCTGTGATTGAGCTACGCGGGGGCTGTATAAAGTGCCGCCAAGAGATCCCTACACATTCCTCTGCCGCTGACAGAGTGCCGCTACACACTCCTTACCAGTGATGGAGGAACGAAACCAGAGCGTGTTACAAGGTCAGTAGGTGTAGCCGGGTGATGGCCACCCGAGCTGAGCTACACCACACGGTATGGTGCGGACGGGTGATGTGCACTTTTTTTTTTTAATCCGCCTTCATAGGTAGGGGGAACTCCTCATGCCTTCCCTGCAGCCACTTGGGATTAGTGTCTGACAGGTTCTTGTGGGACTTGCACCTACTAAAACCCCCTCTTAAGTCCTACCACAACCCTCTCCAGTTAGAGTCGCAAGGACACCGACTCATACTGGCGGGTTGCAATTAGGGGCGGAACATTCACTTCGCGAGCAGTATACGTGCCACCCACGCACTCATTCAAACACTCACTGGGAATTTGGGGATGTGAGGAAGAGCTTGTATTGCGCTCCGGAAAGGTTCCATTGTCTTCACGAAGAACTCGTGAAGGTCAACTAACTCTTTTCGGCCGTTCCGTGTTCACCTGGCTCTGGTTACGGAACTAGGAGAGCCCAGGTATAGATCCTTGGGAGGTCTTGACCCCGTCCTGCCATCGACCATGCGATCACCCGGCAGTACGATTGTGTGGCCCTGTTGATACTCGAGGACTTGGCTCCGAGGTTGTGATAGCGCTACGATTGTACTCCCCAGATCTATGCCAGGCCCCTTAAGAACTATGGGGGGGAGACGGGGCTCATCCTCTCGCCTAGTAATCGGATTAAGCCAGCAGCCATATCGTACCACTTCCTCTAGCTAGTCGTTCGACAACTTAGCTTGCTGGCTCTGTCTCCAGCGTCTCTAGGGGGCGAACCTAGGATGGTGGCATAGGTATACACGGACCTATGCCTCGCCTAGACAGAGCCCTGGATGGGAAGGGATTAAGGGGTATGGTCATTCTTGGTTCGTCGCTTATTACAGCTACATAAGCCCGTACACCACGACAAGGTGATGACCACGTACGGGGGGTGATGTGCACCTAAGCAGATCCGCAATACCGCGGCAGACCAAGTATATTTGTACAGAATTTGAAAGGAGTCTAGAGTTTCGTTGGAAGTTTCAGAGAGGGAGCGAGTATACTTCAGTGTCAACCGTCTGCTTTCCAAGACACGTCGTAAAGACAACCATTCCCATCACGTCGGGGTCACCAATGCAGGTTCGGAGTGACGTTGTTCAAGTCGGGGTCACCAATTTTGGGATCGAAAGAATTATCCCTACTTATGCGTTTCGTCCCTGGCGCACACATTTGGACTCATCAGTCATGCCATAGACGCAGGGGATGTTAGAAGTTTGAGGAAGCCGCAGGGAGTTGAACCCGGCACCTAGTCGGTGTGAAACTTGAGCGCTAACTTCTAGGCCACCGAAGCGCTTTGAATTAAGCTATGCGTGGCTATACAGGGTGTGTCTTTGACCACTGCGTTAATTTTAACCATAGATTCTTGACGTCAAAAGAAACATTTTCTTCCTATAACATTTTTCCAAATTTGGCCCCGTTCAAAAGATATAGGGTGTTGAAATTTCATAAAAAAATTGCATTTTCACCTGTAATATTCAAACGACAATATCAATTGAAATGATCTCTTGTAGAAGGTTTTTGATAACACTCGTACATACTTTGGCATCAATAGATTCATTCCACTTCTTGTGGGTTTCTCACTACTACTCTACAGATTGGTTAAATTGCATAAAAAACAAATATCGCTTGAACTAAAGGTCCGTATCTCGTACTTCCTGGAATCATTAGTCTTTTTTGCATATAAAATCATTCCTCATCTTTTCTCCTAAATTGCACAATTCTTGAGATCTTTGAAGTTGAAAGGAATTGAATCGATATAATTTTGTCCAAATTTTCTGATTTTCCTAAATCCAACTCTGTGCTGAAATGATTCAATAATCAGATTTGTTCAATGTTGCCATATTTTATGCCTTTATTAAATATTTCTACAAAGGTTGGGGAAATCTCTCCAGTCTATGGTTCCACCACTAAACACTATAGATGAAATTAACCACTGAACAATTTTTGTCTTACATTCACCACAAAATCTAAATTGCCATTTGCTGTATTCATTGTTAATGATGTCTAGCACCTTGTTTAATATTTAATCCAGAATAATATTCCATAATAAATAGAGAAAGTTTTCCATCACTCTTCGGCATATTTTGACCGTTGAAATAGGTAAAGTATTTTCTGTCAGGACCTGTTAAATTGAAGACTTGTCTTTATGAAGAGCTGGTTTTTAATAGCTTCAGGCTTTCAGGGTTCATCAAATTATATCTATTCTAACATAGGAATGCTGCAAATTGAGCTCATATGAGTTTTAAAAACTTCGAACCCAGTCTCCTAGATTTGTTTTATACCTTTATTATCTTTATTTCATACACCGATTCAACCTTGTTCACAAACGTAGGAGATAATAGAATTTGACTTAGTTTTGATATTTCTGAATGTTTGTTATGATGCATGGTTAATTAAAATTCAATCAATATTGAAACTGGAAGCTATAAGCTCATAAACAAGAAAGATTAGAATAGAATGCATTTTCTGACCATAATCATTTCATACTGAATTGAATAATTCAAAACTATCGATATTCGATATTTTCCACATTTTTTTGAAAGCCACAAATAACTGTTGACAGTTTCAAACAGAATCAAAACAACAAGGAACCACAGAACACTTTTTTATTTGGAACTACCCACCACAGAGACGTTATAATATTTTAATGTGATAATAATTCACTCTAATTATTCTGAGGAAAATTATAACTAAAGATCAATAATAGTTACAGATGTTATCTTTCATTTAAAAAAAACATTGCAAATATTAATTTTTTTCTCCTGGTGTTTGGTAATAAATTAATATTCTATGGTAAGGTATTGAAATTTGACATAATCTATGAATAACCATTATTCAATATTTATGTTCTTGTTTACGTACAGATACTCTGATTATAAAAATCAGTAATCAGTAATTATAGTCTAAACAGAATAGATTCATATTAATGATTTAACAAAAATTTTTTATTAAAGAACACCTAGTTGATTTTTCAAAATCAAATTTAGGTATTTCTTCAAGAAAGTATAATTGCACACCTAAATCTGGAAATACTTCTAATCTATCCAGGTAAATTGTTATTGGGATTCAGTACAGGAAATAATCATCAAGCAAAGTAACATCACTTTAAAATGATTATTCGTAGAGACATCATTCATTGTCGTTGAAGATTTCGAAAAAGATTTTCATATTTTTAACCGTATCAAGAGACCTCATAGACTGGTGTATCTGTCAAGGAGAAGAAACTTCAGAAATATCAGTGTTTGGAAAATCATAGATGATTTTTTCTGGCTTTGAGTGAAAAAAAAAGCACAGTGACAACCTCTTGCCTTGGGAGTTTTCATAGAAATGATGGTTTTCATGATTTGGAAATTTTAAGAAGAAAATTACAAATGTATGATGATAACACCCAATAATTCTGAGGTTTTTTTGGAATTTCTCACTAGAAAGGCATGGTTTATAATCTTGAAGTAGAAAGAAAATATGGTAGAACAACAAAAATCTATGTTTATGGTGTTGAATTTTTTTTTACCAGAAAATTAGTATTTTGTATCTTCCTTCTGGATATGGACCTGATCGGATGAAACATGAGTGAGTGAATAATTTCATAGAGGGAAAATAATGTTTATAAACAATTCAGATTCAATAGTGGATGCTGTGGAAGGTAATTTTCATTCAAACTAAACTGGACTACAGAGAGGTATTTGCCCAATGTGAAAACTTACAATGCTTATAACTTTTCAACGAAGCTGAATATAGAAAAACCGTAATGGAAAAAGTGTTTCTTTTGATCTCAAGAACCTATGGTTAAAATTAACGCAGTGGTCAAAGACTCACCCTGTATAGAGTGCCGCCAAGAGATCCCTACTTACTCCCCTGCCGCTGACAGAGTGCCGCTACACACTTTTGAAGAAAGGAGTTCCTCAAATATTTTTCAGCTTATTTTTGTACTTTCACACTTAGGCGGGGAGCCAGAGATTTTTTTTACTGGGGTTTTTCCCTAGGATTTTATGTCATACGCCGAATTGTAGGACACTCCGTCACTAACCCCTGATCTATATGCTCTATTGTTTGCTAACTAAATATTGTAAGCCAAAAGTCATCAAGCCATAACTTTAGTTTCTTACGTTGGTACCCTTGCTTTCTACATTTCTTCGGAATACTTCAGATGACGACGTGCTAAATGAATTCTTGGAAAAATTGCTCAGTGAATCGCACTGTAAGAAATACCATGAATTTGATTTGACGATTTTACTGTGTGATATACTTTTTGGTTGTTGAGAAGATAGAAGGTATAGTTTTGAGAGAAACACAGTTGATAAAAGCCTACGTTTCGATTTACTTAAAACCTTCCTCAGGGCAAAGTTTATGGTTTTCAAAATGTGCTAGTTTTTTGTTGGTACTTTTCCTAATTTTGAAGTCCTTCACTGTATCATTTCCATATATTTTTTAAACAATCTAAGAAACCAATAATATCATTCATCCAGAGTCTGTTGTTTTTCCCTTCATGATATAGTGAAGTCTGAAACTGGAAACTTTAGAATAATTGTGTCACTTCAAAACCTACACCAAGGACCTAACTACTAATGTGTTAACTCTTTACTCTCCGTTATACGGAGAACCTTCACTAACTTTTCTGCATACACAAATAGCTTGGGAGTGATAACGCCAAATTTGGCCATTTCCATAAATTTCAACATTCCACCGCGGCCATTCCGATACTGTTGAACAAGTGGTAGCCGTTGAAAATGTTGGTAATAAAAATGAAAACTCGAGGAATAAATTCCAGATCGCACATTCGCAGAAGACATCGTAATCTGTAAAGAGACTGCACGGGTGAATATCTTATATTGTAAACCTTTCGTTCTTAATGTCGATTTAACGCTGGCCACAATGAACACATGCAGGTACCAGACGACAATATCAGATGACATAAATAGTGACGTCTTGGCCGAGGAAAAATCCGAGGGTAACACGCGTTCTTACATGGCTATCTCCATGCCCTCCTGTGAACTATCAATTCCGAAACAGGGCCGAAGTTGTGAGGATAACTATACTCTATTCAGGCATTAATCGTCACGTGGGGTGCAATGCAAATTTGACACCTTTGACTAAACATATCGGAAAATTAGGTTAGATTTGTTATTTTTCTGTCAGATTAATATTCACTGTTGTCTGTATCGCAAAAATGTACTGTCAAGGTGGATTTCTGAAAATGTCAATTTAGGTCTGGATATTGATGGTACTTCAAAATTTGTGGCAATATGTTGTGTTGAGATTTTGAAAATTACTTCGTAGAGGACTGTTATGAAGCTAGAGGTGATAAAACAATAGTATATAACATTACTAGCAAGGTAAGAGGGTTTTTACTGGCGAATGGAGGATATAACTGACGAGCCGCAGGCGAGTTAGTTACCTCCTAACTGGTTTATACTGGCCGGTACCTTATGCCGTAAGCCGTTACCTTATTCCGTATTCCCTAAGAATTTCAGTAGGCGTTTATACTGGCCGTTAACTTAACCGTAAACAGAACATAGAGTTTATGGATTTTGCTCTATGCTTGTTAATAATTGTAATTTTGAATTTAAGTTTCAATGTTTTGAAACGTGCTGACCATCTTGAATTATATTTTATTATATTATTTGAAATAACCGCTATCAAAACAGAGATTGATTCTGTATTCAATACTCTGATATAAATAATTGACGCTCTATGGAATGCGCATGTGTCAGAAAAACTCGCTCACTATTACATTCTCCTGATTTGTCTTACTTATAAGATAATCTTATACCCATATATGATAATCTAATCTAATTATCTAATATAAATATGTAATTTGTCCAAATAATTATATGAATATATATTTCTATGAATTTGTCCCTAGAAGTTGAACACTTTACCGGTGCCGGAAAAGGTTACGGAATCAGTATGAACGGAAGCATTGAATTCCTGTGGTTCAACTTTTACGGTACCGGTTACGGCATAAGGTACCGGCCAGTATAAACGAGCCCTAATGGTGAAGTTATCTAAAGAAATTTGAGTATCGAGAAGTTATCCAGAGAAGTTGGAGAGTTCTATTGCACAATAGAAAATTCTGAACATCGTGCTTACTTGAAAAAAAGCGCAATAACTTGAACTAGATCGAGTAACGTGTGTTGAAGTATTGAAATCAAGAATATTGAGAGTAGAGGGGACATCTATCAACATAAAGTTTACAGTGATGAGGCTTGAATCTCTTTGAAACTGTCTCTTATCAGAATTAAATACTTTAGTATTCTGGAATCAAAAAGGATGAATTAAAATAGGAATATAAGGAATTATAATTGAAAAATCACATATGGTTCCTTTTTTGTAAGTTAGTTTTCTCATTGATCTTAACCATCGATCAGATGTGGAAATACTGACATATCATGAAGTTAGCCGATGATCCATTTGAGGTAGATAATGCATGAGCGTAGAGCAGGTCGAGTAGTAGAGTAAAAAATGTTTGCAATTTTTACCAGAGGGGAAAAAATATCTTTCACTCACATAAAGATTACTACATTTGTTTAAAATAATTCTTTGATGATATCTCTTAGTTGATTTATGATTGAAAGTATATTGTCATCAATATTTTGAAATAAAGAGATCCTGCACCTCCTCAAGCATATCCAACATGAGGTCCATAGTTGACCCAGTTTCAGCATTTTTAAAAAAAAAAAATTGCACGGTGAATGCTAGATAGATGCTAGTAAATGCTGTAGATAAAAATAATTATCTTCGATAGTGGTGGAAAAATCGATGATGAATTTTCCGGGCCAACTTATGTGCAGCCCGGAGACGTCAGCATTTTCCATCGAAAAGCTAACGGAGATCAATGCTAGCCAAATGCTGTAGAATGCTGAAAAAAAATCGGAATATTTTGGACCGTAGTGAAAAATTCGGTAATTCAATTTTCCGGGCCAACTTCTGTGCTGCCCGGAGACATCGGCATTTTTCAAATGAAATGCTGACAAATATTAATGCTAGCCAAATGCTGATGAATGCTGAAGAAAAAATCGAAATATCTTCGACCGTAGTGGATAAATTGCAGGTTGAATTTTCCGGGTCAACTTATGTCAGGGGTAGAAAGTCCTTACTAAACAACGTGACACTGTTTTGGCCAATAATAACGTGTTCCAAAAACGTCAATCAGATCGACCAATCAGAAAATAGATTGGAAAGGAACAAAGGAATTTCTGACATAATGGCGGATAACAAACAAAGCATGAATAGAAGTGAAAGCTATTTGTACTATAAATACGAACTTTCATAAAATATCGGTCTTTTTGACTTCAGAGTTATTGCAGAGTGAATCATTTGAAACCTAAGCATTTAATTTCAAATTTTGAAATGGGTTACAAATGTGTTGTTCCAGGATGTTCAGCTAAATATGGGAAAAGTGTAGGTTCCATTTCCGTAGATTTCCACTAAATAGGGAGGTGAGTGTAACAAATAATTTTAAACTACCACAAACTGTTTATCTTAATATAAACTTGTAGTTAGCGGAGAAGTGGATGGAAAAAATTGGAAGAGAAGATTTGAAGGCGAAATCCCAAAAGGATCTTTACGAAAATTGCAGGATTTGTGACAAACATTTCAGGCCTGAGGATTTTGTCCGATTCAATAATAAAGCAGGCAGTCTTCTTGATGCTGATGCCGAACCATGCTTATTTCTTAATCATGATGTCGGGAAGTCAGGTACACTTCTTCTTTTATAATTTGCAAATTTTATTACTCGAAGATCTTACTTAGCTATATCATAAATAGTTTCAACCTCATTATATGACTATATTTTATAGATGAATTGTTGTAGAATTGTGAAACGTTCACTATGTTTCTCAAATCGTTATTCTTTTCAGAAGCTCAGGAATGTCTATCGGAAAAGGGAGTATCTCATACGGAAGAAGTGCCACCAAGTAAGTTTTACATGGACTATGGCACTAATTGTGAATAATTATGTCTGCCCATTCGCCCTCAAAAAATTGTGAAGAGGATAATTTAAAACCGTTGTCTGACCTGAAGCATATGTTGAATGCTTGTAGTGACTCTTCACAAGAAAAAGTTGTGGCTTTGCCAGAATTTTTTGTGGAAGAGTATAGGCATGGGCTTCTTCTCTTCTTCGAAGGGGTAAGGAAACATATGTTGCAGGTTATGCAGCGAGGCAAATTGGAAAAAAAAAATTAAAACATGTGTGCAATGTCGGGCTGATCTGATGGGGGTGATCGGTCTCAGCCAGAATATTTTCTGATAAGAGCCAAAGCGTATTCCCCAAATGCTCTTTTGGCACCCTCAACTAATTTTAATAATCTGTTTCAGGAAAGCGCTTTGGTTCTATCTAGCTTACTCCCTCAAATTTGCTACCGAACAGATGTTCGTAGAATATTAAGAACGATACTTCTTAATATTCTAAGAAAATCTGATTGGTCAAGTAATTTGAATGTAGTAAACATAATATTATAGACATTTTTCTAGATTTTTTGTTAAATTCTATTTGTTAATATGGATAAAAAATGTCTGTAATATTCTCACAGGAAAACAAATTTTGGGCCAGTCTAGAGATCCCATCAAACATATAGCTAGTAAAAAATTTGAAAAACATAGGAAATATAAGTCAAGAAAATGAAGTTTTAAGGATCTTGGGCCTACCAAAATTTGTTTTCGGTGTTTTAATTGTTTTCCTAATTCGTATATGAATTCTTCTTTTCATAATTCTTTGAGGTAGATATTTTTATTAGCAATTAGTGTTTTTCTAGCCAGGTTATTGTTTTATGTCTCATATCCTTGAAAGATCAAATTGAAAATCAATTTGAAATATTATATTTTGAAATGAATTTTTGATTAGGTATAAACATTTTGTTCCAAGCTAAATAAGATTATTATATATGATGATGAATTGCAATTTATTGTAAATTATATATCTACGTTGCAAATATTAGAGTCAACAATTCAATCTGTCTTATGAAATATATACCTATGTTTTTATGATTAGACGATATGCAATAATAATTCTTCAATTTTAATGTATTGATCTTGGCCTGAAGAAGACTATAAATAGACTTCGAAAAGTAGCTCCAGATCGAAGCATTTTTTTTCCTTCAACCGAAATTGTACTTTCAACATTGTAAATCATTCAATATCATTATTCAATATTATTCACTCTGATCCTATTGTGATTGTAATCCCAGAAATTTTGCTTAAACTAATTAAATACACAATTGTTATATTAACTAGTTTTCATTTCCCTGTGACAAAATAATTTCAGGAATCCATTCTAATTGCATTTTCTCTGATCTTGAATTATTGAAAACTTTCATTTCCAACTTGGTTAATTCAATCAGGTTGGAAATGAATTGTTTTAATTAATTCACGTTCAGAGAAGAATGCAATTGGAATTTCTGGATTTCGAACAGCCTGTCGATACCCCTCATTTACCCCCACCTAAATTTCACCTCCCCTACCCTTTTTTTTCGGCTGGTACCAGAAATGTCAAAGTCTCGCATTGTCATCAAAATTGGCGAGAGTTTCCGATCTATATACTTTTATTTATCTATGACTTTATGTGCCGATGTCTCCAGGCTGCACATAAGTTGGCCCGGAAAATTGAATGACTGAATTTTTCACTGCGGTCCAAAATATCTTCAGCATTCATCAGCATTTAGCTGCTCGTTAGTATTTCGTTGACAAATGCCAATCTCTCCGGACTGAACTTAAGTTGGTCCGGAAAATTCAACGATAAATTTTTCCACTACATCAGGAGAAATTTCGATTTTTTTCAGCATTCATCAGCATTTCGCTAGCATTAATATTTGTCAGCATTTCAATATAAGAGGCCGTTGTCTCCGGGCTGCGCATAAGTTGACCCGGAAAATTCAACATGCGATTTTTCCACTACGGTCGAAGATATTTCCATTTTTTCAGCATTCATCAGCATTTCGCTAGCATCAATATTTGTCAGCATTTCAATGAAAAATGCCGTTGTCTCCGGGCTGCACATAAGTTGACCCGGAAAATTCAACCTCCAATTTTTCCACTACGGTCGAAGATATTTCGATTTTTTTTCAGCATTCATCAGCATTTGGCTAGCATTAATATTTGTCAGCATTTCAATGAAAAATGCCGATGTCTCCGGGCTGCACATAAGTTGGCCCGGAAAATTCAATCATCGATTTTTCCACCACTATCAAAGATAATTATTTTTTTCTACAGCATTTACTAGCATCTATCTAGCATTCACCGTGGAATTTTTTTTTAAGAAATGCTGAAACTTCCGGACCAACTTGATAGACCTTCAACATGCAGCTGAAGCTGCTCAAGAGGCTGAATTCGTCCCGTTCCTTTTGCCATACACATTTATTCGTTGTTGTTGTTGTTGCCGGTTAATCTCATTAGCGCCGTTATCGCGGTGGCGACTGAGTTCTCGCTTTCTCGGGCTTCGCTACGCCACGTTTACGAGGCAATTAATTAATCCCTAATCTGTGCACATTCGTTTCTGTGCGACCCGCCGCCGCTTGGCGGCACAGCTACGGCACGCCGAACATGGATCGTACCCGGGGGAGTTTTCGAACGAACACTTTTCTCTAATTAAAATGAACTTGAGGCCGAAATGTACGGTTGCTGGTGCCAAATCCGGATTTTTCTGGCATTCGACATGGACAGCGTGTTTGTCACTTGAGGAGATCTTCCTGAATGGAAACTTTGCAGACAGATGAGGAAGAATTACTGGTAGTTATTTAGAAGAAGCCATAATGGGAATATTTTTATGAAAAAATCAGTACAGGGTGGTCATATTCCGATATTTAGCACTACATCTTTTAAACCAGAGAGACAAAATCTGATACCCCATTCTCTTCTCAGCAGTAGAATTAAATTTTTCCCAAATGGCGATTTTTTAAAATTAACAACAGTAGAATTAAATTTTGGCTACCTTGAAAATAGGGGTTTTGGCTACAAAGTTCTCCCACTGGTATTTAATTCAGAAAGAAAAAATTTATATTTTCGATCAGATGCTGAGCCGCAGCCTGGTCCATCGAAACGACTGAGGACGGAGTAGTTTCTAATTTAGAAAATCACCGTGGATTATGCCTATTGGGTATAACACGTAAAAGAAACGCGCCTCTAGACTCTACCTCGTGGGTGGTGGGAAAAAGAGTCAATAATTAATTATTAATAATATTGCAAAATTTTCAATTGACTTGCAGCAAAAGAACTTCAGATAATAATAAAGATAAAAAAAAAAGTATTTAATTCAGAAAACAATAACTGATGACATGTCACCGTATAGGTACACACGTATAATATAGGTATAGTTAAGAGTACTGTAAAAATAGTACTCACTTCGGAGCGCTGTAAAACCTTAGCTATTGACTTAATGAAAAAATGATGCGAATAAAAGTTGTTCCTCAAAAACGATGTACAAAAATGGTCAGACATCATTTTTTCGTAAAATGATAAAAAAAAAAAGTTACATCGAAAAATATAAATTTTTATCTCAAATTTCCGGAGATTTTCGCTTATAACTTTTTATTTATAGTTCTACGACAAAAAGTTACTGGAGCAAAGTTGTAGAGAATTTAATTTGCAACAAAAATGTTAATAAATTTTTTTTTTTTATAAAATTAAGAGATATATCGTAAATACCATTTCAACCCCTATTTTCAAGATGGCGGCCGTGGGACAAGGGTGGCGACCCCACAAACTTGGTTTTAGCTTTACACTGACCCCCCCTATACATCAAAAAAATAAAATTGCGTCCTCTAAAAAACGCAAGGTAAAGCCTAAAAAATGTAACATTTCAATGGACTACATTGGACAGGCACTTTTTAACGTTGAATCCAGTGGCGTACTTCTCCTTTTTGCACCATTTTCAATTACGAAGCTATGACCCAAAAATATGGTTTTTTAAATAGGAACAAAATATTTCTGTTCCATTTCCTGTTAACCCATTTTTTTTTATTTCAAAAAAGTACAACATCATATGGTTTGCATAAACATAGGTTATAGAAAATAGCTAAAAACCTATTTTCATCTGGTTTCATATGGTTTCAATTGTCGATAAACACAGAAAAATTCAGCGTCGTATAATTACCACAGTCTCCTTCTAGTAGTTTTTTCATTTCTATCCTACTATTTTCAATTTCTCCAAGATCAAAGAATAATGGACTGCTGTCATAGAGATTCGAGATTTTGGCTGTCAAATCGTTCGAAATTTTGAATTGAAATCAGCGCTATTATTGTTTCGAAATACGTATACAGGGTCTTTGTCCACTGTGTTAATTTTAACTATAGGTTCTTGAGATCAAAAGAAACCCCCACTGTAGTCTAGTTTAGTTCGAATTAAAATTACCTTCCACAGCACCCACTATTGGATCTGGATTGGATTGGATCATTTTCCCTCTAAGAAATATTTCACTCACTCATGTTTCATCAGATGATTGTATCGATTTAATTCCTGTCAACTTCAAATATCTGAAATGGTGCAATTTAGGAAAAAAGATTTATTTATTTAATTGATCGCGTTGCCTGCATTACAATATCATGCAGTGCAACAATACAAAAATATTTTTTGTATCTGCAGAGATGTACAACATCTATACGCAGCACAATCTTAAACCTATTATAAATCCTAAAAACAAAAATATATCTATTGTACCAAAAGTTGACGAATTATTTTATCTACAAAAACACTAATGATTCTAGGAAGTACAACATACCTTTCATTCAAGTGATATTTGTTTTTCATGCAAATTAACCAATCTATAGAGTAGTAGTGAGAAACCCACAAGAAATGGAATAAATCTATTATATATATATATATATATTCTTTTGAACTTTGGCTGACAATATTTAATTAGCAAACAATAAAGCATATAGATCAGGGTTAGTGACAGGGTGTCATACAATTCGGCGTATGACATAAAAGCCTAGGGAAAAAAACCCTGTGAAAAAAACCTGGCTCCCCGTCTAAGTGTGAAAATACAAAAATAAGCTGAAATATATTTCAGGGACTTCTTTCTTCAAGAGTGATCTTCTATTGGTGGAGACAGAGACTTCTTCAAGGTGTTCACATTGAATCTGGAAATAAAAAGACAAAAGCAGAAAAAGAACTGAATAACAAAAATACCTATCATATTCGTTTGAAATTTATAACCCATTCCAAGAAAGAGTTGGAAACATCATGAATAGCCTAAAACCATCTTGAAATTTATATATGGGACAACTATCGATGAGATGAGGTATTGTTTCTTCTGCTTCTCCACATTCACAACTTGCACTAGGAACTGAGTTCCATTTAAATAGCATGCCATTGGTACGACCATGACCTGTTCTCAAACGATTAAGAACTGTCCAAATTTTTCTTGGAAGATCAAAACCAGGAACTTTTTCAGAAGGATCAGAAACGAGATATTTATTGAACATTTCGTAAGAGTTCCACTCAGTCTTCCATAATTCTTTTCACTTATGTTCATATTGAAGAACGTATTATGCCATAATGGTTTACGTGACTGACAATCTGGGAATTCTATTTTGTGGAAAATATGAAATAATTGGGAATAAATTGGGAAAAGAATGATATTTATTCCAAGAATTCAGAGCTGCAGTCTGTCTGCGAATATTGGGAGGGACAATATTAGACAATACAGGTAACCAATGAACCGGTGTAGATCTTATGGTGCCAGTAATTATTCTCATGGATGTATTCAATTGTGCATCGATTTTTTGAGTATGTGCACTATTGAACCAAACAGAGCAACAATACTCAGCTGCAGAAAAAGACTAGGGCTAGAGATGCTGTACGAAGAGTGGAAGCATCAGCACCCCAAGAGGATCCAGCTAATTTCTGAACAATATTATTCCTAGTTTTTAGTTTTAGGCTCAGATCATTTAAATGAGCCTTGTAATTGAGAGATGAATCTAATTTAACTCCTAAGTATTTTGGATAGAAATTATGTTCGATAGGAGAATCATTAAAAGTTACAGCTAATTTTCTATATTTTTCATGGTTATTCAGATGGAAACAAGATACCTCTGTTTTGTTGGGATTTGGACATAATCGCCACTCAATAAAATAATTCTTTAAAATTTCCAAATCAGATGACAGTATGTTTTCCAGAGTATGGAAATCCGAATGTTGGTAAGCAATAGCAATGTCGTCAGCATAAACAAATTTTTGAGATGATGTATTGGGCAAATCACTTAGATATAAATTGAAAAGTAAAGGAGCTAAAACTGATCCTTGAGGAAGGCCGTTTTTCAATGTTTTGAAGTTGCTACTCTTATTGTCAATAAAAACACGAAACCTTCTATCAGATAACATATTTTCTAATAATCGTACCATTTTCCCACACTTCAGATGGGTATAAAGTTTGAAAATTAATCCATCTTTCCACACAGTGTCATAAGCCGAGGATAAATCGATGAAAGCAGTTCCTGTTTTCAACCTATCATTGAAGCCTGATTCTATGAAAGTTGTAAGGCTGAGAACCTGATCCGAACAATTTCTGTTTTCCTAAAGCCTCCTGGAAATTTTGTAGAGCATTTTCTATAGAAGATTCAAGTCTAAAAAGGACTAGCCTTTCTAATATCTTGAAAGGAACACTCAATAAACTGATGGGTCGATAACTACTAGGATCACAAGGATTTTTTCCTCGTTTCAAAAATCCCTATTACTTTAGCCTTACGAAATTCGGAAGGAAAGTTTCCTGAATTCAGAATATTGTTATAGAAAGACAATAACCAAGACAAGGCCTTTTTTCCTAAATGTTTGATAAATTCTGGATAAATTCCGTCAAAACCTGCTGCCTTTCGAGATTTGGTAGATTTGATTGCAGCCCTTAATTCATCTATATTGAATGGATGTGACACATGTTCTAAAGTAGGAGCTGATCTCCTGAATATCTGTAATTTTTTCTTCATATTTCTCATTTTAGATGAATGTCAGTCGATAATTTTTCCTCTGCTATATTTTAAATGAAATAAGTATTATATCACAAACTTCCCCAACTATGGATGATGATTTCCCTTTGAATGGGTTCCATAGCAGACTTCAAACATCAGAAGATCTGAAAAATCGTCACTTGGAACGCAAGACCCGATTCGAAGAATCCTCCTTGCAGATTGGCGACAAATTTTGTGTATTGGATCTGAATATAGAGGGCATTTCTAAGGACAAGAGTGATTATATTTCTAAATTAGCAAAGGACTATGGTGCTGAGATTATTCTTCTTCAAGAGACACATGCGGATACTGAAAAAATCTTCGTCAAAGAGGAACCATAAAGGTTATGTATTCATTGATTATCTCCTTAGTAAAATTTACGGTTTAGCTTGTTATGTTAAAAATCATTGATTCACAATATCGAGTTAATCCAAAAGGCGAATTTGAGGGTGTTTTTCTTTATCTCTTTCAAATTTTGTAACATTTCTATCGTTAATATTTATAAACCTCCAAATACTAACGGGTGGTCCATCTAGTGTTTGGAATTTGAACTACCGATTATTTGACATTATAAACGTCAACTATTCTTTTGACGCGACTAATATCTAGTTGAAAGTTTGAAGTTTACGAAATGGGACGCTATTCACTTGAAGAAAGTTGGGAAATATCAAAACTTATTTCCAAAGTGGTGAGTCTTCTACTCAAACTGTGCTACCGCGCAATGTTGAACGATTGGTTCTTTCAAGAAATTGAAGCTAACGACTTGGACGATGTTTGGTTTCAACAGGACGGTGCAACGAGCCATACAGCACACGCCACAATCGATGTTTTACGCCGCATTTTCGGAAATCGAATAATCAGCAGAAATGCTGAAGTGAATTGCCACCAAGAAGCTGCGATCTGACTCCATTGGATTATTATCTTTGGGGAGCGGTGAAAGATAAGTGTTACGCCAACAATCCAGAAACAATTCAAGACCTCAAGACCGAAATTGAGCTGCTTGGAATAAATCTATTAGTAAAAAGACCTCGTTGGAATTTCAAGAAAAAATATGCATGACTGTTATCATGAAAAACCTTCTACAAGAGATCATTTCAATTGATATTGTCGTTTGAATATTACAGGTGACAATACAATTTTTTTATGGAATTTCAACGCCCTATATCTTTTGAACGAAGGCAAATTTGGAAAAATGTTTTAGGAAGAAAATATTTTTTTTTTGCGTCAACAATATATGGTTAAAATTAACCTAGTGGTCAAAGACTCACCCTGTATATTTTTTCATTTTAAAACGAATTCTGAAAAAAATGAAGAGATCAACATTTATGAATGTTACATCAGGTAATAGACTGCTGCATCCATCTCATTATAACTATATGAATTGAACGGTGGATCATCTGGATCTGTTTGTTATTTCGTTATCCATTTTGAGTTAGAAAAGGTTAAAGGTTATGAAATGATATATGGTGCAAAAAGTAGAAGCACGCCACTGGATTCTACGTGAAAAAATCCTGTACACGGCTTTAATTTCAGAGTTCTACTATCAGTATTAGCGGAGATATAAATTTTTTTCGAGATCAGCGTTTTTCCAAAAGAAGCAAGTCAAAAATGAATAATCCTATTGACAATTTCCCTGTTCAGGTTTGGAATTAATTAATTAATTAATTCCTAATACTCTGTAATTATATTCTACATATCCACCAGAATAACAATGAAATGATGAAAACTTATAACAGAGATACGAAGATTTACTTCAATAATTTATTATATTAAACCAAATATATATATATTTATATATAGTTGATAACGAGATATTGTTGATGATGGAGCTCGTGTTGAATGATTGTTTGGGCTCTTCTATTGTGGACGTAGTTTCGATAGACATCTTCTATCTTTATCAAGGAGAAAAGTAAGAAACCTTTTGAAAGTTATCAATTTTCAAGAAGTAAATATTGACAGAAGTCATGAAAGAAAAATGAACGATGTTATATACTCATCTGTGATATGATGATCTTTTTAAGTTGTATCGAACTATCGGCGTTCAAACTTCTGGCAGATCTATAGATGGAGCACTTATGGAATCAGGTGTTATTTTCATAAATGCTGCTTCTTTGATTTTTCTTCTTGCAAGTTTTTCTTCTTTGGATATTGCTTGATGCTTCATCCCATTTTATACGATGATTCTCATCTACAGCATGTTGGACCAACCTGGATTTGTGCTGTCTAGTACTCGTAGAAGCTTCTGATGTTCTTTTATTCGTACATTCAGAGGGCGTTTAGTTTCTCCGATGTAAGATCTTCCGCACTCGCAAGGTAATTCATATATGCAGTTCTTTGTTTGGACGCCGATAGTTCGATCCAACTTAAAAAGATCATCATATCACAGATGGGTATATAACATCGTTCTTTTTTCTTTCATGACTTCTGTCAATATTTACTTTTTGAAAATTGATAATTTTCAAAAGGTTTCATACTTTTCTCCTTGATAAAGATAGAAGATGTCTATCGAAACGTCGGAAAACATTACATCCACAATAGATGATGGTAATAGCCCAAACAATCATTCAACATATATATATATAAATGTGGACAAACAATCATCTGAATTCCTGGATATAGCCGTTACCATCAAGCTCCACATTACTTCGCAACAAAGATTAATAGCGATCGTAAATCCTAAAAATAGTGCCAATTCGCATTCTGCAACGCCAAAGCCTCCTCGATAAGCACAAATCACAATGAGTCATTCCGTAGCTGCTGCCTTCGGACGGGCTTTATTCTGGTTAAAATCCCGCTTTCTACAACATAAAATCCTACAATGACTGGAAGTGTTACCAACCGCATGTAATTGCAATTTGTTAAGTGGAGCTGCAACGAGGAAGCCGCACTATTTACAACCTTTTGTGTTCGCCTGACCACGACATAGATACGCGGTAATAGCCTGTTTAGCTTACACCTACTACTTTTTGCAGGTTCAGTTTGTCTTCCCGAACACTTGCTTTATGTTGTCAACAGTTATTTAGAGGCTGCTTTGGCAGCGTTACTTGCATACAAGTCGTGTGTGTAGTCCTCGGATGAAAATAAAATTTTACGTATTTGCGCGGGTGTCGAACACGACTGTCGACTTGTTACATTGTTCGCAATGGATGGATAAGAACTCGAAATTATATTCTTGCTTCGTATATTTAGAATTGTTATATTCGAAGATCACGGTGATGCAGGGTATGTGATGTTGGCCCGGGCCGGCCAAAAATAAGTTATTAAGAATCAAACTTTTAATCATGAATATTTTAATCATCTAAAATTATCTTAACTGCTTGATTTCTGTATTCAAATCTAGTGAAAATCTTTCTGTGCCTTTTCCTCTTTCTATGCCTCGTTCCCAAGACGTCTCCTCCTTATTAGCAAAAAAATGGGATAACCATTTTTCACAATCTTCTCTTGAGGACAATTTTACACCACCAAGAGCGTTAGAGATGAACAAAAATGAATGATAATGGTGCCAGATCTGAACTATAAATCATTGAGGTATAAATTGAAAAGTAAAAGGGCTAGAACTGATCCTTGTGGAAGTCGTTTTTCAATATTTCAAAATTGCTACTCTTATTTTCCACAAAAAAAAAATTCTCTTATCAGATAACATATTTTCTAGTGAACTTACCATTTTTCCTCAGTTCATATGGGTATAGAGTTTGAAAATTAATCTTTCCAAACAGTCATGAACCGAAGATAAATAAATGAAACCAGATCCTTTCTCAACCTATTTTTGAAGCCTGATTCTATGAAACTTGTAAGACTGAGAAGCTGCTCTGAACAATTTCAAATTTTTAAATAGTTTCTGGTGAACATGGATTTTTTCTCTGACTTTATTCAGTAGGTCTTCTACTTTATTCTAATTCTTGTAATTGTTTTATAATACGCATTTGTGAAATTGGGTTTATCCCGTTGATAAATAAATAAATATCAAAAACATTGAGTGTGGTTCAGCATTAGGATACCTTTGTCTGAACGTAAGAGTCCCCTCAAAGTGTGAAAGAATCGAAGCCCCCTTTCATCAAAGTAACGATCCACAGTAGTCAAAAAATAATTTCCGAATCCCCCTCAGCGTGACAGATCACCAACACTGACAACGTCCTAAACAATACGACTGACAAATCTCTTTTACAATAAAGCAAAATGAAATAATATCCTAACGACCTTTTGTATCTGCCAATGATAAGGACAGCTTCATGGAGCGCCCACAGAAGAGCTTGATGGTTTATCTGTGACTCCCGGAACGAATTGGGGTCGGAAAACTGGGGTCAGGGGAAAACAGGAGAAAACAGCAACACGGCGAGACTCGAGGTGCGATATCGCTGCACACATCTCGAACTGGTTCGAGTTAACAGAGGGTGTGGAACTTTGATAAATGGGCTCATAAATTACACAGCCGACTCCTCCCTAGAGTTGAGTGGGCAAATATCTATCACAGTTATAATTTAAAAGATCGTTTATCAAGATATTTATTACGATCATAAAGCGGCTGTCTCCCACTTCCCACACGTCCTTATGTTACTCGGTTCGCCGACTAAAATATTGACGGAGGTACTGGGTGTTGGAGAGATTGCGAAGACCTCTTTCGGGAGGTTATCGAACAATTATCAGAAGGTAATGGACACTGAGTTTTTACTGAATCAGCTCTCTAGCTGCTTGATTGAAATATGTTGCAACGCAAGATATTGATATGACCTTGAAAGGTAGGATGATAAACGAAGAAATACGACAAAGAATAAAAGTCGAGGATATAATAATAATAATAATAATAATAATGACTTTATTGATCCTTTAGGACACAGAATTGTGTATAGGATAAGTCATGGAAATATTACAAATTCACTTTCTCGTTTGCAGCTAGGTGGTTAAGGGATCAGAGAGAAATTCCCTAACCGAATAGAAACATTTTAGAACTAACAACCTCTTAATTTCTTTCTTGAATGACCTTTTATCCAAAGATTTCAAGTTATTAGGCAAATGGTTATATAATGCAATGCTCTGATACAGTGGAGAACGTTCGAAACTGTGAGTCCGATGTTTTGGAAACAGAAGCACCTGTGAATTACGAGTTAGATGTTCGTGCGAACTAGCAAGTTTATCCCAAACATTTTCATTTTCCTTAGGATATATGAGACATTTTAATATGTATATACAGGGCACCGACAGAAGCTTATTGATAATGAACATAGGTTTGCACGATGCTCGATAGTTTATACCAAAAATTAACCGTATGACTCTTTTCTGTGCAACAAAAACTCTAGAGAAGGAACTAAAATTTCCCCACAGCAAAACATTATATGAAAAATTACAGTAAATCAGGCTGTAATAAACATCAATAAGGAACTTGACGGTAAGGTTGTTTTCAGTCTATTTATAGCGTAATAAGCGTTATTTATTTTTTTACACAGGGTGTCAACATGGGTTGACCAAGTAAGACCTCGATCCATGTGGATCCCAAGGAATTTAGTACATTCTGATGGAATTATAGTTGTACTCAGACAATCTATTCGAAAAGATCTTCTTTCACAACTATTAAATTGTTACGTCGACACCATGAAATGAATTCGACTATAATTTTTTCACAAGCTCTTTGGAGCTCATCACAACTTTTAGCCGCGATGACGACAGATGTATCATCTTCAAATAATATAAGCAGTAAGCACGATAAATAGAGGGGCAAGTAATTTATGAAAATCAAAAACAACAGAGGTCCCAATACGGAGCCCTGGGAACACCCAAACTAACTGTGTATTCCTTGGAATAAAATTTATTATTTTTTACTGACATTGTTCTGTGATGAAGAAAACTTCGTAGCCAATCAGAAAAAATTCCTCTGAAGCCTAAATTTGAGCATTTATCAATGATGAACTGGAACGATAAGGTATCAAATGCACAAGACAGGTCGAAAAAAATTCCTGACACGTACAAATTTGAATCCAAACATTCGTAAACTGATTCAACAAACTTGAGTGCGGCAGTCTGAGTAGAGCAGCCAACTCTAAAACCGTGCTGAGCTTTATCGAGGATATTGAACTTACTCAAATATGACATCATTCTCCGGAAAATGACTTTCTCAAAAACTTTAGAAAAAATACTAAGAATTGATATTGGTCTATAGTTGCTTATTTCATTCGAATTTCTCTTTTAATGAATAGGCACGACAACTGATTTCTTTAAGGCATCAGGGAATTGACTCGATGTTATAGACAAATTAATTATATGAGCAAGATGTTGACCTACTATCGGAGCAATCTTCTTCCAGATCCTCGTTGAAATGTTATCTACTCCAACACAGTTCTTATTTTTCAACGTTTTGATGATCTCTTCAACTTCAAAACTTAGAACTGGCTGAAAAAAGAAGTTGCATACCAGTGGCGGAGAGACCGTACAGGAAAAAGATATATCATCACGATGATAAGTGTCTAGTTTTTTTTCAGCTAGGTACTGTGGAGAAATATTCACCGAATATATCAACTATCTTGTCAGGTTCATCACACGATATTCCATCAATATCAAATGCAAAGGGGTTATTTGCTTTTTCGAGTTTTACCGTGCATGTACTGACAATATTCCATATCGTCTTATTCCTGTTAACAGAATTTGCTATAAGAGATACCTGTTGTAAGTTTCAGTTGTTCTAACCGTTGAATGAAGCCAATGCAAGTTCATGACGTTTGTTTTGCTCTTAATAATTTCCGGGGTAATCCATTTACTATTGTTCGGTTCGAAGCAAATTTTCCTTATGGCGCAACATAAATCCAAACAGTATTGAAATGTGTTAACAAAAGTATCGAAGCATCTATTCACGTTCGTTTCCAGAAACATGGCAGAAAAATCGCATTCACACAAACAGTCCATCAAACTGTTCAGATTGTCCTCGCTTAGATCCCTGATTGTCTGAACTTTAATTTTATTTATTTCATCACGATCAATCTTCAATTCAAGTGATAATGCTCTATGATCACCGATATCAGGAACAAAAACAGTAGTCTCACAGCTTCGAACCTATTCCGAATCAGCAATAATGTAGTCGACTTTAGAAACAGATGTATATCCTCTAATATTAGTAAATACTCTGGTTGCCTTTGTAGAAGTAACAGTTAGGTTAAAACATTCTAATAATTCGACAAACAATTTCGATTTTTGACAATTAATATCTAAGTAGTTCACATTCAAATCCCCGCACAGGAAAACATAGTCAAAATCATTGCAACTGCTTTGAAGTGCACAAAACAACCTATGAAGAAACAATTCGAAGCTTCCAGTACAGGGTCTGTAAACGCTTAAAATTCCTAAACGCTTATTTCTTAATAAAACTGAAACACCAGAAATTTCTACATGCATTTCAAGCGAAAATTTCGAGACCGACAACTTTCTCACTCTCAGACCTGACTTGGCGAAGATCATAGAACCACCATGCTGTCTGTGCATGCGGCAAAAGTAATCAGCCTGTACATACCCTGGAATCCTCACTGAATTAATACTGTCCGTGTTGCACCAGTGTTCCACCAAACTCAACACGTCCGGTTTAGTCTCATTAATAAGTACTTCTAAATTATCCAATTTATTGGAAACACATTGTACATTCAACTGAATTATTTTGAATATTCCCATACCTGAATTATTCGAACCAGAATTTACTCCACTGGATGTTGAACCCTTCTTCGTTGAAAAAAAAACGATTCACCTTCACTTTATTTGGCCAGTTTGCGCCATCCAACGCTTTTTCATAGTCGGAACCTGATATGAGTACCTTAAAAGAAGAATACGAATCGGGGTACCTTGAAGTCAACTTCTCGCATTTAGCGTAGGAGAATTTTTGATTTAAGAATTGCTCCAAATTTTCAGCAGAAGTCTCCGGCTTCAAGTTTGAAACATGAAGGGCAATAAACTTGTCCAGTCCCTCCACATCAGTCGCTCCTGTGTAAGTACCGGTGACTAGTGATTTACGGGTCTTGCGAATAGATCTTTTGACCACCTTCCATTCTCTCGCCTCATTTTCATCAACTACATTCCGTGTAAAATCGGCAGAACTGGAACCATTAGATTGTTTAGGTATTTCTTCCTCGCGTAAGTCATATATTGATGGGACAGCATACGTGAGTTTCACATTCTTATTGTTGACAGGAGCAGGTGTTGCAGATTTCGAAACAACCGCACCATAAGTAACATGGGTACTGCGGGGATCTTCAGTTACGGAACCCTCAGGGAGAGACGCACCGGATGGAACCAACCGCTCGACAACGTTGTTGATGTTGTTTTTGTTTGTTGATAGTTTTTTTCTTAGTTCGACAAATTCAGTTTCTTTTATTTTCATTTCATTCTCGAGAGAAACAATCTTGAATTTTAACAAGGAATTTTTCGCCTCTAATTCGTAAATAATCTTGAGAAGAAGTTCTTGATGAGTAGACTGATCATTAATAACTGTAGATTCAAGATCGAACATAGGGGATGAGTAGCCGCACACTTTATCGCCCAAAGTGGAACTAGACAATTCCATTTCGCAGCACTTTTTGACTTTGGCACCACAAGCACGATGATAACTTAATATAATACAACGATTCGAAATGGCAATAGGTAGGACACGTGGCTCATCAAGATCCTAACAAAAATAAACTGACATACTGGCGGCAAAGACAAATAAAGTGTTGGAAGACAGCAAAGATGGCTGGTCGACAATAGGGCTCAGTCCAGAAGTGGTATCGGGTGGCACAGGACAGTAGAAACGTTTGGAGGAGGCCTACCTAAATCCTGGAATGGATGAAAAATGGCTAAGCAGGGTTCGCGTACAAGCAACGATGTGTGAGCAGGCTTGTTATCATGATACAAAACCCAGATGCTGTATTACCATAAATCCACTAGTCATGACCGCTTGAACCACATTTAGGTCGTCACGGATCGAGTCAACGTCTCCTAAGAAATGTTAACGTGATGCTGATTTTGGAGTGAAGTTCACCATTGGTGAGCTTGTTAGCATAATGAGTAAGGGACATGGGTAAGACCAACATAACGCTACAAAAAAATTGAAAAAACTAACGCACTCAACCAGGAAAAATTCAAAATTAGCGGTACTATTTGAAGATGTCGCAACTTCAAACTTCACCAACTAATCTGAGCTGCCACTTCAACCTAAAATGAGAATGGTATTGAAGATATCGATTGGCCCCAAAATTAATACGCGTCATTACAGTAATGATTCTAGGCAAACTCTGAGTAATTGCTGGGCCCAATTCAAATTTGTGCATCCGTTATATTCGAAAATCAATCGCAACTTGGGGCGGAATACATTACGACAGGAAACAACCCATAATTTTCATTAATAATAAACGTATTCATCCATTTCAACCCACGCCTCGCCGCGCGCATAGAAATAAATCACCGGAGCCAGCCTTCAAAAAGCAATTTCGTCAATACAAATCCGAGATGGAGGAACGGATAGGGAGCGAAAATCAAGACAAATAGTGCCCATTTTTCGTTCAACAAGCCGTCGGATTAATTAATGTCTAGGCCCGACACGTCCAAATGTTCCACATAAATCTCTCGGGCCAATAAGTGTAAACTGGCGGACGATAAGCTGCTGAAATATATTTCTGTATGGTCGGGCTGTGCCTTTTTCATAATCGACCTTCATTAGCATTTCGTGGTGTTGTTTATTGTCTCTTCTGGTGGACAACTCCGGACTATAATGGGGGTCGTCCGGAGTTAACAGCATTCTTGCATATAATTATTATTTATGGGACTTCTTACATGGCATCTGTACGCTCCACAAAAGAACTTACTGAAATGGAGATAAAAGGAATACAACATGTTGGACATGAGCTGATCTCACCTTCAATTGGGAAACATTTGGAATGCAACAAGAGGTGTAGTTCAGATAATGAAGTGAGAATGAGAATAGCAATGATGTCAGATCATGACAGCAAACTTTGACTGAACTTCCTTTCGTGTAGTAAATGATGGTGATACAACATGTTTGACATGACCAGATGTGCACTTGGTGATGAAATATTGGACCTCGAAGCTTGTGTCCTCAGGGTTAATCCATGGTTAGATATCTGGTTGTCTACTTTTCATGGTGACGATAAATCAATTAGTTGAGGAACTTATTGAATGTTTCAAAAGGGGTTGGGAAGATAATGATAATGAAGTTGATGGTGAAGGAAAGAATAAGAAACAAGAGGACATCAAGGATGTCTGATTTTATCAGAATTATCGATCGTTTCACTGAAGCTAGTGCGGGCTCCACAAAAGACTTTACTAAGAAAGAGATACAAAAATTTGGATAGGTCCTGGTTTGCTTTCAACGAATGAATCGCTCAAACTTTTGTCACCAAACCCACTCGGCTCCATAGAGTGCACAAAGTACCTCCTCGGCTAGCTCTAGAGCTGAGACTACTTATAAAGGGGCGCCACTCTCTTTTATGATAATACAAAAAAAAAAAGAGGAAGGTACACTAAAGATCTCAGGGTCGCAAAAGAGAGAAAATAACGAACGCACTCTCAGGATGCCAAACGAGCGTGATCACACAAGCGGGAGGTAGTGGCTGGTAGAAAGAATATAGAGCAATTATTTAATAATATAATGAGCCCAAAAGAAATACACAAGGTCCCTCAAACGAGGATATATCTTACAGAAGGTAGATCACTAACTAGTTCTTACTTCATTGTGGATGAATATTCGATATAATACTTTTTCTCTTACTAAACACACAGTAATATCACCCCAAGGTATATACTTAGAGCCTCGATGGTAATCGTTACAAATAGCTCTTTACTTATATCTAAGCGACCTTCTCGATAGGTCGGGTTTTATGTACTAAACAGTATTCACTGAATTGGGCCTCTTTGATACTTATCAATCTTAACTAAATTCTACAGACTAACCTTCTATAACAGTCTAGGTCGTGGCTTGACTGAAGTACAAAAGGATATAGTTTCTCAACCCATAAGTATTCTCACAGTCTCGTAGATGGAAACTGGGCTCAAATATATTCCTGGGCCAACGTAGTACAATTTCTCACAGTAATGCGCCCTGGGTAGACGACAGGTGTGGTATCTTAGATGGCGAAATCTGGTGGAGGTCCCCAAAGACAGCTCCCACGGCAGATCGACGGTAATTCCAAAGACAGCCTAGACAAACAGCTCGAAGACTTCAAAGACAGTTCAGAATCTGCGGTACCTCGCAACGGTACAATAATAATTCCCAATTCGAAGCAGAATGATGCTAAAATACGAACAAAAATCTAAAATACCTCGTGACAAACATAGGTTAACCCACCAATCCCACGTCGTTTTTCCAAACAAATACGCCACTCCGCTAAAGCGCAAAAATCTCACCAACGAACAAACCAAACCAACATGATAAGATTTCTCTCAGGGCTTCAGTTAAAATCCTGTTCAGATCCGCAAAATTGCGATTAATTACTCCAGGACATTTCAACCAAAAATGCGGGAAGAACGATGTAATTGACAACCTACGTCACATGCACAGACTAAGACCACCGACAACGGCGACCATCGAAACGTACGAGTACGCCACCAGTTCGGTTTGCAGGTACTAACTGGAGCGGGAATTTTGAAACCGTGACACTTTGAAATGAGAAATTGGAAGGATAGAAGTGATGTCTGAACTATATTTCGCGATACAAGGAATACAACAAGTTGAATATGTCGTCATGTGCCCTCAGCAAAATGATTTGCCAAACCTTAATCATGAAAAATTGGATCCTGGAAGTGTGTCCTTATTATGTAATCACAGGAACTTTTCATTCATGGTTCAATATCTCACTCAGTCTTATCTGCAGCTAAGTATTGTTTCTCTGTTAGCAGGAACCATAAGAGATGGTAGATATAGCCAAAGAATAATTCTATGTATAAAACATTCTGAATCTCTTGGACGAAAATAACTTGGACATTTTCCAAACTTTGATTGAGACAAACCCAGAAGGCCTGTATAATCATTCGTGAAAACCCTATATCTTTAGATCTTTAATACTATCCTTTAGGCCACAAGAAAGCCTTCTTCTTCATCATCTCGATTTAAGCCTTGGGGTTGTAAATTCCACTTTAGTCCTCGGTGGAAGTGGACACCCAGGAGTATTTCCAGCATTTAGGGGATCTGCCGATTAGTCTTCTGCTAGGTATTTCGTCTCGGGCTATCCTAGCAATTCTGCTTGCGTCCATTCTGCTGACGTGGCCATTCCAACATCGTCGCCTATGTCTCTCCCATTTGGCTGGGTCTGGCATTCCTCTCGAATGGCTGTGTTTTTCTTCCTATCCCACCACCTTTGCCTGGTTCTAAGTCCAGGATGAGAAAGAAGCAAGGTTGTCAGGCAAGATTAGCTACCTACCTGAAGTGAAAAGAAGCCTCAGCTCAAAGCACCAAAGACAAACCTCGAAATTGGACTGATAAACCGATAATAACCTATGCGAGAAACAGAACAACGATTTTAAATACAAAGACCACAAGAAAAAGAGTTTACGAAACCTGTTCTTCCAAACACATAATCATAAAAACGAGGTGAACGTAACATACCCGTTGGCACATGTATAATACGGATCTTCAAAGGCTAGAAATGAACTGGCAGCATAAAATTAAATTAAGGCATAACAAACTAATAACTCCACTTCATTCTACGTTGTAACTTGGCGCGTAGCGATTATAATCATTTCGCCCATAACTCAACATAGATCAAACTTGACGTTAAGTCATTTATCATTCAGACGATAAACATCAGAATGTTATGAAAAATAGCACGAAACAATGGCAACATTTTTATTACCATAACGAGCATAAATAATAACAGAGCCTTGTTTCTCCGATACACGTCGACTGTAACAGGTCAGGCAAATAAGTAATTGCTCATTCTCCATTCTACAGTTTCTTGTACAACACCAGACGCAGACTTAATCAGAGTTATGTCGACATTTTTAATCACTACGTCACAGACAATTTCCACACAGATTGAAATAGTTGCGCCACGAAATATTTTAAGTTTGAGTTTCTCAGAATGAGGTGCCTCGTCTAATTGGCGAGTTTGAAATAATCAAAGCCAATCAGGCAGACAATAATTCGATTGCCTAAATTTCATTACTTTTATTTATTAATTCCCTCAATGTGTCAAACAATTATGCCTGTGTGTGTTGTGATTTGAGTAGAGGTTGATGTAACGGGGGCCATATAATTCATCCTATGATATACGTTTCAGGAAAAATCATCAGTGAAACTGTTTCTGCGTTAATAGGTTCTTGAGATCAAAAGAAACACTTTTTCCATTACGGTTTTTCCATATTCAGCTGGGTTAAAAAGTTATAAGCATTTTTAGTTTTCACATTGGGCAAATACCCCTCTGTAATCCAGTTTAGTTTGAATGAAAAATACCTTCCACGGCATCCACTATTGAATATGAATTGTTTAAAAACGTTATTTTTTTATGATTATGTCGATTTAATTCCTTTCAACTATATGTTTTTCAAGTAATTTGTTGTTGTTAGTCGTTATGAAATTTTTTGATTTCACAAAATGAATCGTTGCTATTCTAATAATGAGATTTTGGATTCATTTCTTATATTGTATTTTTTTCCATTGTATACGCAATACACATTCAAATGCACTTAATGATATTGTTTATTCCAAATGGTGGATGACACAAAATGTTGAGTATCCAATGAGAAGTATCCCCATTTTTTTTTTACATCATCTGAAAAGATGTTTCAAACTTTCCAAATTCTGGAATGTAAGAGCCCCTAAAGAATACAAAAAAAGGGCAATTGATGAAATTAGTATATCGACTTTTTTCGAAGCGAATGAGAATTCATCTCTTCAATAAGAAACACATTAAATAGATTCGCTACTTCAGTACACCGAATTATGATTATAAATAAATTATGCGTTCCAAAACTCAAATTAACAAAATAAATGATCAGGTAAGAGTCTCAATATGGTAACCCTTTTGTTCCACACACTTTCGAATACGTCTTGAAACACCTCGGTTAGTCGCTCGCTGAATTTCCTCCCCCTTTAGAGAGTGGAAAGCATCCTCCACACGCCGTATCAAATCTTCTTTGCTTTCAATAGGAGATTCATAGACTATGTTTTTTATTTTACCGCATAAATAAAAATCTAAGGGAGTAAGATCGGGAGATCGTGTGGACCAAAATAGTGAAGAACGGCGTCCGATCCACCGATTACCAAACATTGCATTCAGTTCTTCAGACACCTCGTGCGAACTATGTGCCGGAGCCCCAACCAATTGATAATATGCGGTAGTCGACATACTCAACGGCAGTCCATCCAAAAACTCAGAAACAAAATTTCTCAGGATTTCCAAAAATTTTTCTGTATTTAAATTTTCTTCATAAATGTAGTACCGCACTTTATTGTTCATCAAAAGAGCAAACACATTAAAACTAAATTTGTGCTGGGGGTTTCTTTAGTCTTTTTCTATGAGGATTTTCACTTCTCCAAATGTGGCAATTCTTTCTATCAAATAGTTCTTCATTAGTGAATCTTGCTTCGTCTGTCCAAATGATCTTTTTCAAAAAATTTTCATCATTTTCAAGTTTTTCTAATATTCCTCTACAAAAATTTAACCTTTTTATGTAGTCACCTGGTTCTAATGCATGAACTTTCCCATATTTGTAGTCATGCATGTTGTGTTTTTTCAAAATTCGGTGCACTGAATTTCTGTCTAAATCGATTTCATGAGCAGTACTTCGAATAGATGCATTTTCATTCGCTTCGAAATAGTCAAAACACTAATTTCATTTTCCTCATCATCAACTACCCTTCTTTTGTATTCGTTAGGGGCTCTTACACATCCAAAACTTTGAAAGTTTGAAATATATTTTCTAAAGATCTTCTCCGTCATGGAAGGTAAATGGGGATACTTCTCGTTAAAGGCCCGGCAGGTTCTACTAATAATTCTGTCACAATCACCATGTATATAAAATAGATCCAGAATTTTGTAATTAGAATAACGGTTCGTTTTGTTAAATCCAGATGTGAAGATAACGAATAACAATAACACCTGACACTTGTGATTTATTAACAGATAATTTATCTTCTATGGGCACAGAGTGTTCCCATGGTTTCGAAAGAATATTCATTGAATTATTTTGGATGCAATCAATTTGACTCTACGTACATCATAAATCCAGAAAATCTCAAATAACTCAGAAATTATTGAATTTAGGATCATAATCATGTGAGAAAACTATCATTATTTTCAACCGCAGAATCCAACAAAATTATAAAAAAATAGGGTTCTAATTTGAAAAACAGAAGTTATGGCCAATTTAAGATCACAATTTTCAACACAAAATTTGAAACACTTTGTGATGATATTTTTGAAATCCAAAAGATGCATGATCTTTTCACATCCTTCCTCTTCGATGTTGTAAAAATGGTTTACGCTCAGGATATTTAAAATAAGAATAATGAACATTTTACTGACTGAACATATTTGACTTTTTTTCCAGTTTTTTTTGGATATTTTGAAAACTATTTGATTTAATACAATGTTTTTAACAGAAATATATTCACTATTGAATACTCGTTTATACCAGTAATGGAAAAAACTTGAAAAAATTTTTTCGTCGAATTTATTTTCACACCCTGTATAACCGGAAGTTTTTGGGCTTCGAAAATATTTTAGCTCTGTAGAGAACTTCGAACAATATCAAAATCCCAATTTTCAGATTTCAAATATGTCTAGTTCTTCAGAAACGTCTAATGGGCACTTGAGACTTGACACTTGAGACACCCTGTATATAAATATTTCAACTTTCGGGTACATTTCTGTTAAACAAAGACGTACTGCTGGAAGAAGTGGAAAGATGGATAAAATTTCAAAAAAATATACGTTTAAAACAGCGTACAGAGTAGACATCTCCTACAATAAAAGATATCGAGAAAAACATGTCATAATTTTAGTTATTTTGTTCACCTTCATCTTTTCTAAGTCTTTGTTTAAAGTTCTTGATGATTAAGAGATGTTTTATTGAAGCCACATGGTACAACGAGACCACTCGAAGCTTATGATTAATTTTGTTGATCTGATTTCACATCTTCTGCTTCCTTTATGGAGACATCTTACGAATTATTTTCAATTGTCACTTTGTCACGTAAGATATTTTTATAACATTCTTAAATCTTTTTGTAAAATGCTCCACTTTTTTTCACTTTTTTCCATTCACCTATCAAATACAAAATAATAAGGATTACGAGTCACTGATAAGATTGAACAATAATAGTAAAATAGTGATTCGTTTGATAAATTAAGTAAGAAATTATGTATCCCCACAAACATTTTTGTGTATTATAAAAATCATTAATTGATTTTATCATAACAGTGTTCATATATAGATTCTTTTGAACTTTTGGCTGACAATATTTAGTTAGCACATAATAAAGCATGTAGATCAGGGGTTAGTGACGGGGTGTCATACAATTCGGCGTATGACATAAAAGCCTAGGAAAAAAAACCCAGTAAAAAAAACCCTGGCTCCCCGTCTAAGTGTGAAAATACAAAAATAAACTGAATATATTTCAGGGACTTCTTTCTTCAAGAGTGATCTTCTATTGATGGAGACAGAGACTTCTTCAAGGTGCTCACATTGAATCTGAAAATAAAAAGACAAAAGCAGAAAAAAGAACTTAATAACATAAATACGTATCATATTCGTTTGAAATTTATAACCCATTCCAAGAAAGAGTTGGAAACATCATGAATAGCCCTAAAACCATCTTGAAATTTATATATGGGACAACTATTGATGAGATGAGGTATTGTTTCTTCTGCTTCTCAACATTCACAACTTGCGCTGGGAACTGAGTTTCATCTGAATAGCATGCTATTGGTACGACCATGACCTGTTCTCAAACGATTAAGAACTGTCCAAATTTTTCTTGGAAGATCAAAACCAGGAACTTTTTCAGAAGGATCAGAAACGAAAAACTTATTGAACATTTCGTAAGAGTTCCACTCAGTCTTCCATAATTCTTTATCACTTATATTCATATTGAAGAAAGTATTATGCCATAATGGTTTACGTGACTTCAATCTGGGAATTCTATTTTGTGGAAAATATGAAATAATTGGGAATAAATTGGGAAAGGAATGATATTTATTCCAAGAATTCAGAGCTGCAGTCTGTCTGCGAATATGGGGTGGGACAATATTAGACAATACTGGTAACCAATGAACCGGTGTTGATCTTATGGTGCCAGTAATTATTCTCATGGATGTATTCAATTGTGCATAAAATTTTTTGTGTATGTGCACTATTAAACCAAACCGAGCAACAATACTCAGCTGCAGAAAAGACTAGGGCTAGAGATGCTGTGCGAAGAGTGGAAGCATCAGCACCCCAAGACGATCCAGCTAATTTCTGAACAATATTATTCCTAGTTTTCAGTTTTAGGCTCAGATCATTTAAATGAGCCTTGTAATTGAGGGATGATTCATCCCTCTATCTAATCTAATTTAACTCCTAAGTATTTTGGATAGAAATTATGTTCGATAGGAGAATCATTGAAAGTTACAGCTAATTTTCTATATTTTTCATGATTGTTCAGATGGAAACAAGATACCTCTGTTTTGTTGGGATTTGGACATAATCGCCACTCGATAAAATAATTCTTTAAAATTTCCAAACCAGATGACAGTATGTTTTCCAGAGTATGGAAATCCGAATGTTGGTAAGCAATAGCAATGTCGTCAGCATAACCAAATTTTTGAGATGATGTAGTGGGCAATTGAAAAGTAAAGGAGCTAAAACTGATCCTTGAGGAAGACCGTTTTTCAATGTTTTGAAGTTGCTACTCTTATTGCCAATAAAAACACGAAACCTTCTATCAGATAACATATTTTCTAATAATCGTACCATTTTCCCTCATTTCAGATGGGTATAGTTTTTGAACATTAATCCATCTTTCCACACAGTGTCATATGCCGAA
This sequence comes from Micraspis discolor, assembly GCA_030674115.1. Taxonomy (NCBI): domain Eukaryota; kingdom Metazoa; phylum Arthropoda; class Insecta; order Coleoptera; family Coccinellidae; genus Micraspis; species Micraspis discolor. The sequence continues at coordinate 163,155 of JARTUT010000881.1, forward strand.
GATAAATCGATGAAAGCAGCTCCTGTTTTAAACCTATCATTGAAGCCTGATTCTATGAAAGTTGTAAGGCTGAGAACCTGATCCGAACAATTTCTGTTTTTCCTAAAACTTCCTTGGAAATTTTGTAGAGCATTTTCTATAGAAGATTCAATTCTAAAAAGGATTAGCCTTTCTAATATCTTGAAAGGAACACTCAATAAACTGATGGGTCGATAACTACTAGGATCACAAGGATTTTTCCTCTTTTCAAAATCCTTATTACTTTAGCCTTACGAAATTCGGAAGGAAAGTTTCCCGAATTCAGAATATTGTTATAGAAAGACAATAACCAAGACAAGGCCTTTTTTCCTAAATGTTTGATGAATTCTGGATAAATTCCGTCAAAACCTGCTGCCTTTCGATATTTGGTAGATTTGATAGCAGCCCTCAATTCATCTATATTGAATGGATGTGACACATGTTCTAAAGTAGGAGCTGATCTCCTGAATATTTGTAATTTTTTCTTCATATTCCTCATTTTAGATTGGGATAAATTGACTGATTCAGAGACATTAACTAGGCGGCGTGCGATTAAATTTGGATCAATTTTTGATGATGAGGAGGTAAGAGGAGTAGCTTCACAGTGTTCATGATGTTTAAATAATAATTTTTTTAAGGTTGCACCTGGGTGCAATATGTTACAGAATATAAAAATATCAGAAAAACAACATTTATAGAGTAACTATAAATATTTAACTTATCGCTAATAGAACAGTTTTCTGAATGTACGCAAAGAAACAAACTAGCATCAGTTATCACCAGTATAAATATATTATGAAACAAATGTGTTAACGTTTATAGAACAACATTAATATTTACTGTGAAACTATTTTGTATTTTTGGACTAAAAACGTTCTTACGGCACCCTTATCGAGCAAAATACTTGTCAAAATCTCAATTGTGACAGTGGCAATATGAATAAAACCAAATTGCGTTCGAGGAGCCGTAATAAAGTTATAATGAAATAAAATGGCACGAAGAATTTGAAATTATAAAATATCTGTGCTAGTTGAGTCTGAAAGTCTTTGCGCATAATCTTCCTTTTCATCGTGTTCAATCTAGATATAACGCTTCTTGACAACTCGTATATATCATAAGGGCACTCCCTTGAAAATAATGATGGACACAAAAGGATCACGTGGAAAGCCAACCATTATTCTTCATTGTTGCCGCTTTCACACAAGCTCCTAGCTTGATAAATTCCTACCGCCAGACAGACAAAAGCAATGGACTACGTGGTACCCGCAAGCCATCATTCAATAGCCCGAAATTTACATAAAATTCAATATCAATGTTAATGAACACACAATACTGCACCTCTGATTGATATCGCACGTCCGGACGGTAATGTCAAACGATCGATCACTCCTTCCTCGGCCTCCGTTGACTGGTTATCAGACCAAGTTTGACAAGCTCGACATCCAGCTCAGCGCGAGTCTCCATGGCTACTCTTTGTCCGTCCGTTATATTAATTTATTAGAAAATCTCCGGGGCAGGACAAAGATAAATGACCGGACGGACAAGCCAATAATCAAACATTTTGACGTATTGACAACGCATGGTTTTCATCGAGACAGAGATTTATGTAGATGGATTGCTGTAATTAGCTTGTTATTCAATTCATAACTCTGGTTGCATTTGAACGATAACAGATGCAGTTGTATGGGTTATGGCGGTGTTGCGATTGTTTGTTTTATTTTCAATGTTATGTGCATGTGTTTTAATTGGGATGTGAGAAGTGATACGGGATATTTTTTATACATCAACCATTCGTACTGAAATAAGAAATCAGGGCTTGAAATATCGGAATATTTCCGTCATAACCCTACTAGCAAAGATGTATACAGGGTGAGTCTTTGACCACTGTGTTAATTTCGACCGTAGGTTCTTGAAATCGAAAGAAACATTTTTTCCTATATCGTTTTTCCATATTCAGCTGCGGTAAAAAGTTATAAGCATTTTAAGTTTTCACATTGTGCAAATACCCCTCTGTAGTCCAGTTTAGTTTGAATGATCATTCAACACTATACTACATCGTCCAATGAAATCTCTCAATTTTTGAAAACGGACCAATAGATATTGTCTTTGAATATTACAGGTGAAAATGCTATTCTTTTATGAAATTTCAACTTCCCATGTCCAATGAAATCTCTCAATTTTTGAAAACGGACCAATAGAAACAAACTGTATCTGAAAACACTCAACCTCACAGTGTTTTCATTTTTAAAAATTTGTTTTGATCAAATGCCTAATTTGCATAGGAATATTAATACGTCCGGATAGCTTTGGCCGTTGGTGGAAGTAGCGGTCGTCATGGTTACGATAAACAAGCAGTTGTTAGCGATAACTTCAACAGCACATTTAGCAGTTCTGTCAGTTTATTTTCGTATTTTACCATGAGGTAGATAAAAATGAAACGTTTTGGGAATTGTAATATTAATTCAATTGAGGAAAGTGTGAAGAAAAGTGTGCCGCTTAATACAGTGAAGTCCAGATCCTACATTTGTAAACAATTTGAAGAATTCTGTGCTGCCCGGGAATACCTTGTAAATGAAAAAACAAGTTTGTCAGAGCTCAATAATATTATGCTAGACTGGGGTTTCAATATGAAGAAAAGAGATGGATCAGACTACAAGGAAAGTGTCGTAAAAACCTTGTGGAATAATACTGCCAAACAGCTGCAGAAAAAATTCTATTCCGAATGGGGCGTTAGGTTCGATCCATTCACAGACGTGGCTTTTAAAACGGCGTGGGAGGCACGAAATGCCAAGAGGCGTATTTTGCAAGTGGACCCTGATAAAAGAAAAATTATTGCTAAGGCGCTGTCTTTGGAGCAACACAAAAACATGGTCAACTTATGTAAAGAAGATAATCCAGACTGTTTGAACAGAAAATTTTATTTTATTGCTGCATTGTACTACTGTGCAACTTGGATACATTTGAATATCCAATACTATCCGATATGGACGTAAAATGTATCGGATACATTTATTGGATACTTGGTATCCACATTTATACATACTTACAAAATCCCGATGTTATATATATATATATGTAATAGATATGGAGGGGCTCTACTCTCCCATATTGGCGTTGCCAATAAGGGTCCAACCTTAAATACAAAATTTACAGATTTCATTAATTTGATGACAGATTTCATTTCATTCGAATTTTTTACTTTCCTGTAATTTTCGTGGTTTGGACCCGCTGTCATACTCCCTTTATAGAGCCCTATTATACTGAAAAAGTACAAAGGTAGGTTTGAAATAAGGAAACATGACAGAGAAAAAAATAAAGAATCTATTCGAAAAATGTATATATAGAATATGTATTCAAATTTTAAAAAATAATTGGAAATATGTATAAATAATAGAAAGCATTTCTCTGACAAATGTGTACATACGATTATATAAAAAAAAATAAAATATATATATTTATATAAAAAATAGGAAACATTTCTCTGATTTCTAAATAAATTAGAGGTAGAGTAGGTGGCACGACAAGGGCCTTTGAAAAGTAAAAGAAAACGATAGAAAATTATTAATGAAATTCTGAAATAATATGAAGAAATGACTCGAAAGAAAATGCGAATGCTGGAGTATCGACTTCTGCCTACCTGGTTTCACAGTACGGCTGAATGAACTTGTCCAGGCACTCACGGGCGAGAATAGTCACTTTTTCACTAGAGTTCGAATTTGTAGATTTAACGAGAAAGTTATTTATTTCCAAGAAAAGTGTTCTTGTGCTTTATCGGATGAACGCCGCTTCAGTACTCTACGTTCGACATAGGTCATATGCTCCAACATATGTTACGCGTTAATCGGAAAATGAGATGAACATATACAGAGTGTATTACCATTGAACCCAGCAAGCAACTTGGAAGAGAAATGAATGAAACTAACAAATTTAACTAAAATAATAAGTTGCAGTAACAGTAGGTAGGTATTTCTTTGGCAGAAAAAAACTATTCAATTAATTATAAAAATCAACATGTTTCAATAAAATCTACGTTGTCATTCAAAAATAAAATTTTCTGTACTTTATCTGGTTTCAATGTTGACCTTCTATCGGACACTTTCTGTCCCGGTTTAGAAAAAAACTCTTTCACTTGGTACAGATGTGGCCACAACACTCACAACCGAATGGGTATCCAAGTATCCATAATTTTTAAGATCGAGTATCCGATACTCGAATTCTAATAGAGTATCCGATACTTTTTCTTGGATAGATACTTTTTGCACACGTCTACTGCATTGGAGCTTGCTTGGCGCGGAGGAGAGGGTTCATCATGTCTAATTTCGCATTTCCAATTCGAAATTGAAAACGATGATAATCCCACGGGCCGAATTGCCTACAATCAGATATTTTCTAAAATAAGACAAGGTGGTGCCCAAAAGCGTGCGGAAACGAAATGGCTGTCTCCCAATATTGAAGAAGATATTTTCCCGGTGAGGCTATATAAGCTACTTGTATCCAAAAGAACTGCAAACATAACCACTGAAAGACTATTCCTTACTCCACATAAGAATTGGAAATATGGTTCATGGTTCAAAAACTCCTCAGTCGGTCCCAATACGATAGCTAAATGGACAAAAGAATCGGCAGAACTCATTGGCATCAACACAACCAAGTCGAAGATAACCAACCACTCGCATCGAGCTACTGCTATCAGCCAATTAGCCAAAGCAGGGATTGGCGAGGAACAGCTGATTAAGATAACAGGCCATTCTTCTGCAGCGTCAGTGAAACCGTATCTCCAACTGGACCAACAACATCACAGCCATAAGGAATGAAAAAAATGTCCTTCAAGAAACAACATCAATATCTACTTGATCATTCAAAAATAATGCTCGTAATGTGTATAATAATTTGACTATCAATAATTATTATTTATTATTAATGATCCTTCCAAATACCACACGAGATTCGATTTTTTTTTGAGAACACTCTTTCGTTTTTTGAAAATTATACAAATTTCACTCGACAAAGTGATCCCGAAATACCACGAGCCGAAGGCGATTTTAAGGATAACTTTGTTTCGTGAAATTTAAACGCATAATTCCCAAAAAACAAGAGTGTCCTCAAAAAATTCTCACCTCTAGTGGTATTACCCTTGAAAATTACCTTCCACAGCATCCACTATTGAATCTGAATTGTTTTAAAACATTATTTTGCTTCTAAAAAATGATTCACTCACTCATGTTTCATCCGATGAATATATCGATTTAATATCTCAAGAATTGTGCAATTTAGGAGAAAAGATGAGGAATGGTTTTATCTGCAAAACAGACTAATGAGTTTAGGAAGTACAAGATACGGACCTTTAGTTCAAGTGATATTTGTTTTTCATGCAAATTAACCAATCTATAGAGTATTAGTGAGAAACCCACAAGAAATGGAATAAATCTATTGATGCCAAAATATGTATGACTGTTATCAAAAACCTTCTACAAGAGATTTCAATTGATATTGTCTTTGAATATTACAGGTGAAAATGCAATTCTTTTATGAAATTTCAACTTCCTATGTCTTTTGAACGGGGCCCAATTTGGAAAAATGTCATAGGAAGAAAATGTTAATTTTGACTTCAAGAATCTATGTTTAAAATAAGAGTATTGGTCAAAGACTCACCCTGTATAAATACCCTGAAATAATTATTTGCTCTATAACTGATTTCCTCAAAACTGTTTTATAATCGTTTCAAATCGTAACTTGGTGAATGTATAAACATTTATTCGTTAAAACACGTGGAAACCATAATAAAACAAAATAATATTGAAACGTTTATAGCTACATGGAGATTTTATAAAAATTTTTTTGTAAACGTTATTGGACCATTTATAAAATATAAATTGTTAGATGGGTTGGGTCACCTTGTATACCTCGAAAATGAAATGCCCTCACTTCATAAATTCATTAATATATCTTACATTCTATTATCTTCGATATAGAAATAATATCTATTTTGAAAAACGATAGTCAATCGTTCGATTGGAAGATGTTCTCGCATGCATCTCCTCTAGCTCTCTCGAGCAGCATCACGCTCCACCGGTAGGCAGGCGCTGAGAGGCGGTAAACTTCAAAGGACCGATGATGGCTACAAGTGCCTTCGGTAATAAATCGGACCAGTCCTGGCGTAGATGGTTCGCTATTCATAAGAGTCGCCGCTATCGCATTAATTATTAACCTGCTGTTCAGTCCCTTGCCGTTGGACACTAGAATCGGACTGTTTGCATATGACTGTCATAAATATCTGTCAGTGCGTTTTTGAGACCTCCATCTCTTTCTTCCGACGAGAAATCAGTCCGGTTTCCAGGTCGGATCCTCTCTTATTTCCCCAAACGGAAACTCATGAGGGGATATTTATTGTGAGTTGTGTAATTAATGTCTCCTGTATGCCATATACAGGGTGAGTCTTCGACTACTGCGTTAGTTTGAACATTTGACTATATAAAAATAGACCCCCTTATTTACATTGAAAAGTGTCGCATCTAGAACTTAGAGCTGGTCGATTGTAACGTATTGAGCTGGTCCACTCAGGTCCATGTTGCCAAACTGAGCAAATAGTAGGGTTCTCTATTCCCCTATAATTGTGAATTAAAACTTTTTCTCAATTTGCATTCAAAACATTGTATAAAATTTTGTATTGTCTTATCGGATATATTACCAAGAAGTAAAAGAAAAACTTTAGTTGAATCTGCTATTTTATGTCAGAGAGCACAGATGGAAAGAAATTCATGTGAAAGTCAAGGCAACGCTGCCGCATTCTCTGTTTGACAGTTACACAAAGAATTTCACCGTTAAACTCTTCTACGCCACTAATAAAATATAGATCTCTACCCTATCTTTCCTCTCTAACCACTAAACTTTCACATATATTCTCCGAAATAGAAAATTTAAAATTAACAAAATACAACCTTATTACAGGTAGAGATCTCTTTACCAAAATCAAAGATAAAATTCCTCCGTCCCTAATCTCAGACTGTATTTATAGCATACCCTGTTTGGACTGTAATGGAATATACATTGGTCAAACCTGCCAAAACATAAAAAAGAGAATAACTCTCCACTAAAGTGATGTGAGAATTCCTCCTGAAAGGTGTTCTTTAGCCCTTCATTCTTCAAGATTAGGACATCTTTTTAATTTTGAAAATTTCAAAATTCTTGATAAAACATGTTATTATCAAAAAACCTTCTTGGAAATGTGTTACATCAAAAATAATCCGAATAGTATCCACAAAAAATCTGATGTTGCTGCTCCATATATAGTTATCTTCTATCTCTAGATCAAAAGTTGTGACTCCTCTTGATCTTTTCCTAACTTTCAAATTAATAGTTTCAACTACTATCCCTTATCTTGATTCTATACTAATTTTCGATTTTATTTACATCCCTAATTTATTGTCACTTTCCTGCTCTATGTTTCTTTGACAATTATAAAAAACTCCTTTCAAAAAAAACACTCAATATCATTCTTCAAACATTCCAAATTTGGACAATTTTATAAACCTTGAAAACTGTAAGTAGTTAATTCGTTATTGTAAAAATATTAAGTTATATAATGTAATAATTTTTTGTAGAGTCCTGATGAAGGACTTAAATACCTCCGAAATATAGACAAAGTTTGAACCTTGATTTCGGGCAAAATATTTGCCAAGAACCCATCTATATACATATATTATTATATGAATATGTACTTTTTCTTGTGCTATATTATATATAATTTAGAAGTAATTTTCTTGGGGTTACTACATACTACAATATGCTTATATGTGAGGTTAGTTTTTAGAATAATCATAGTGAATAAACACCTTTGATATAAAAAAACAAATACGATTCCCATAAGAATTTCATCAATTTTGACTGAAAAAAAAAGGATATCAATAAGACATAGATATAATCGATTCCGCATTGATAATGGAAAAATGTATCGAAGCGACTCAAATTCAATCTAACTGCCAATATTGGCACTGGAAAATATCATCTATACATTGTTGAACTAGAGGTAACATGATTGAATTCGAACAGGTGAAGAGCGCTGCCTGAACACGAAAAATATGAAATATTCAATTTAGCAAGGAGATGTTGAACTATTTTAAATTCTTCGTGACAGTCTTATCTTACAAAACGTTGAATGAGGAAAATTGATATTGAAAAAAAATGTGTGTGTAGTCGATGGTCATAGAATGTATCATTATTGGAAATCAATACCAAATGACATTCATGGAAATTGACAAATTTGTGATGGCAAAAGCTTTTGTAAAAGTTAATTTCTCTTTGAAAGATGTCTGTTGAGACGTTAGTTATAAGAACAATAATAGATAATTGTTACTGCCCCAACAAAAATTTTATTTTCTGTTCTGTTCGATTTAAATAAGAACTGAAATGTTTATGAAAGAAATATGTCGTCTCATTGATTTGTTATTCTACAGGGTTGCCGAAAAAATATTGTACGCAAAAATGGTTTTTTTTCAATTTATTATAAATGTTGATTATAGTTTTTTTAAATTAATATAATGATATATATTCATATATATATAAAGAACTGATATATAATCGGTGAATAGAGATTGTTGGTCTTTCAATTGTTATACCATTTATTGTAAATGCTAAGCTTTCGCAGTATTTCAACTGCTTCTTCAGAACATTTAAAAAATACATACTTAAAGAATCTGTAAGTTACATAAATTAAAGTTAAGGCTAGACATGACTGCAAAATGGAATGAATAACTTACACAATGTTGGGTTTCTTTGAATTAAGGTTTAAAATGGTTTAACTGACATCTAACAAACTTCAGAACGTGATGAGAAGAGGATTTCTCTCTTTCACAAGTTTTGAAATTAATTTGACATAGTCATAATCATGACATTCATCATAACAATGTATGAATAGATATTTTAGAAATTTTGTGAGGAATTTCGAATTTTTCTGAATATTTCAATTTTAAAATCTAACTATGTCGAGTGATTATGACTCTGTTATTTCTGAATTTTTGAAGAATGCCAAATTTAACAGGTCAAGATCTGTTTTAATTAAATATGAATAGATGTTACTAAGGTTGTTGATGTCTGATCTTCTGTTCATTACTTTTGGGTCTTGAGAAATTCGTATCATTTCTAGAATTGTTCTTGATTTGTCTTTGTCACATTTGTCTAAGATAGCTACATGAGAAACCCACAAGAAATGGAATAAATCTATTGATGCCAAAATATGTATTATTGCAGTCAAAACATTCACAAGAGATTTCATTTGATATTGTCTTTGAATATTACAGGTGAAAATGCAATTTTTTATGAAATTTCAACAACCCCATGTCTTTTAGAACGTGGGCCTCAATTTGGAAAATGTCATAGGAAGAAAATGTTAATTTGGCTTCAAGAATCGTATGTTTAAATAAGAGTATTGGTCAAAGACTCACCCTGTATCTGTCACCCTGAAATAATTATTTGCTCTATAACTGATTTTCAAAACTGTTTTATAATCGTTCCAAATCGTAACTTGGTGAATGTATAAACATTTATTCGTTGTTAAAACACGTAGAAACCATTTATAAAATAAAATAATATTGAAACGTTTATAGTTTCATGGAGATTTTATAAAATTTTTTGTAACGTTATTGGACCATTTATAAAATATAAATTGTTAGATGGGTTGGGTCACCTTGTATACCTCGAAAATGAAATGCCCTCACTTCATAAATTCATTAATAAATCTTACATTCTATTATCTTCAATATAGAAATAATACCTATTTTGAAAAACGATAGTCAGTCGTTCGATTGGAAGATGTTCTCGCATGCATCTCCCTCAGCTCTCTCTCGAGCAGCATCACGCTCCACCGGTAGGCAGGCGCTGAGAGGCGGTAAACTTCAAAGGACCGATGATGGCTATAAAGCGCCTTCGGTAATAAATCGACCAGTCCTGGCGTAGATGGTTCGCTATTCATAAGAGTCGCCGCTATCGCATTAATTATTAACCAGCATATTCAGTCCCTTGCCGTTGGACACTAGAATCGACTGTTTGCATATGACCGTATGGCAAATATCTGTCAGCGCGTTTTGAGACCTCCATCTCTTTTCTTCCGACGAGAAATCAGTCCGGTTTCAGGTCGGATCCTCTCTCTATTTCCCCAAACGGAAACTCGCGAGGGGATATTTATTGTGAGTTGTGTAATTAATGTCTCCTGTATGCCATATCTAGTATCTTTGACTCTACGTTAGTTTGAACATTTGATTATATAAAATAGACCCCATTATTTACACATTGAAAAGTGTCGCATCTAGAACTTAGAGCTAGTCGATTGTAACGTATTGCGCTGGTCCACCTAGGTCAAGTTTCATGTTGCCAACCGAGCAAAATAGTAGGTTTCTCTATTCCTATAATTGTGAATTAAAATTTTTTCTTCAATTTGCATTCAAAACATTATATAAAACTTTATATTTTGAATTGAAAAACTGTCTTATCGGATATATTAGCAAGAAGTAAAAGAAAACTTTAGTTGAATCTGCTATTTTATGTCAGAGAGCACAGATGGAAAGAAATTCAGGTGAAAGTCAAGGTAACGCTGACACATTCTCTGTTTGACAGTTTGAAGAACATAAAGTTTAGAAGACACGCGTTGCCACCCCTGTATCGAAAATAAATACGCAAATTGAAGAAAATTTCTGAGGGTCAGTATTAGGTGTTTCATATTTTTTATTGTTTATTACTTTTCATCGCATGAAAAGTGTTCGTAAGTGTGAAAGTTCTAGTAAAGACAGGAATTTTAATCCGAATTTATCGTTCCATAGATAAGTGTATTGTTAGAACCAAAGTATTTAGTTATTTACATGATCAGTAGCGTAGAAAGTTTTAATAGGGAAGTTTTCATTGAGATTATTTTACAGGGTGGCCATTTGAAAACGAAACAGACGAGATTACAGACGAAATAAATTTTTTCGATAGAAATGCTCGGACAGGTCGATTTCTGTTTCGAGGGGGACAACTTAAGATGTAGGTTACGGACGCATAGCGTTTCAACCCTTGCTACTACAACCCTCACCCCCCCATTTTGAATAGGGAAGATAAGGTTCTTGGCAAATTTTTTTGCCCAAAATCAAGGTTTCCTTAAACCAATTTTAAAACTTTGTCTATATTTCGGACGTATATCAGGATATCAGGACTCTACAAAAGATTATTACATTATATAACTTAATATTTTCACAATAACGAATTAACTACTTACAATTTTCAAGGTTTCTAAAATTGTCCAAATTTGGAATGTTTGAAGAATGATATTGAGTGTTTTTTTGAAAGGAGTTTATAATAATTGTCAAAGAAACATAGAGTAGGAAAGTGAAAATAGATTAGGGATGTAAATAAAATCGAAAATTAGTATAGAATCAAGATTATTAATTTGAAAGTTACTAAAAGATCAAGAGGAGTCACAACTTTTGATCTAGAGATAGAAGGTAACTATATATGGAGCTGAGTTTAGCAACATCACTCTTCTCCTACCAATCTTGTTACACAAAGAATTTCACCGTTAAGCTCTTCTACGCTACTAATAATAAAATATATCTCTACCCTATCCTTGCCTCTCTAGCCACTAAACTTTCTCTTATATTCTCCTGAGATAGAAAATTTTGAAATTAACAAAATACTTAGCCACAGGTAGAGATCTCTTTACCAAAGTCAAAGATAAAATTCTCCATCCCTAATCTCAGACTTCTATTTATAGTATACCCTGTTTGGACTGTAATGGAATATACACTAGTCAGGCTCAAGCAAAAACATAAAAGAGAGAATTTCTCTCCACTAAGAGTGATGTGAGAATTCATCCTGAAAGGTGTTCTTTAGCCCTTCATTCTTCAAGATTAGGACATCTTTTTAATTTAGAAAATTTCAAAATTCTTGATAAAACATGTTATTATCAAAAACCTTCTTGAAATGTGTTATATCAAAAATAATAAGAATAGTATCCACAAAAAATCTGATATTGTTGCTCAAGCATAGTTCTCTTCTATCTCTAGATCTGTAGTAGCTCCTCTTGATCTTTTCCTAACTCTCAAAATTAATAGCTCCAACTTTACTATCCCTTTATCTTGATTCTATACTAATTTTCTTGATTTTATTTACATCCCTAATTTGTTGTCCCTTTCCTGCTCTATGTTTATTTGACAATTATAAAAACTCCTTTAAAAAAACACATAATATCAGTTACCAAAACAATCCAAATTTGGGACAATTTTATAAACCTTGAAAACTGAAAGTAATTGATCTGTTATTGTAAAATACAAGTTATATAATGTAATACTTTGTAGAGTCCTGATGAAGGACTTAAAATACTCCTGAAATATACAATAATAGGACAAAGTTTGGAACCTTGATTAAAAAAATCTCACAAAACCCATCTACATATATGTTATACATATACATACATACATACATAATATATATATACATATATACATATATATATATATATACATATAGTATATATATATATATATACATACATACATATATACATATCCTATTATTATTAATGGTATTATAATATACATACATATGTGAACAACACACAGAGATTGATTATTATTCATTATTAGTTGATACACATTCATTATACACATATTCACAGACAAGCACTAGGCCATTACATTACACATACATATTATTGTACACACATATTACACATTAGCCATGCCACACACACACACACACACACAAAGCAGCACATGACAATGGCACACACAGCATGACACACAAGGCAGGCACATGCCGCCGCCGCACATGCCACATTACACACATTACTAATACATAAATGCACTTTTCCAGCCATAATATATAACCTAGGCTAATTTGGGTTGTATTAACTGGATCAAAACTAGGACTTCAATTCATTTTACCTTATTAACGTTTTACTACACATGCTCGGCGTACATTGAGCCTTTTTCAAGTTTATGTGTTAGGAAATATAGTAGCCAATCACATCTAAAATGTATAGCCTGGAATTATCGGGCGTTTTTAATGTACAGATATTTTTTATGCTAGCCTACCTGGCCTATAGTTCATCTTAAAAGCAGTGAAATTCAAAATCTTTATTCATCTTATTGTGAACGCCGTCAATTAGATTGACTCTTTCAATTACTTCTTTGTACATGCAGGTTTTCAATTTATCATTTGACAGACCATCTGTGTATATGTCAGGCCCGAAGACCAAAAACGCTCAGCGGCTGGAAAATCGAACCACATCGCGTTCCTGCTGTCTTCGGAAGGCACTGGAACGCGTTTTGGTTGTTTTTAAAAGCTCGCAACGCGCGTTCTGGTAATTGTTAAACAGCCGGAACGCGTTTTGTCAATTATTCAACGCTCACAACGCGTTCTTAATGTTTCGACTTGTATTATCGGTAACTTCCACCTGCGTAGAATAAAATTTATATTGTCCTCATAAAACAAAGTTAAAAATTGTGATACAGTTCAAATATAGCCGACAACAGTCTTGATACTAAAGATGGTGAATGGTTTTTCTTGCCGAATCATTTCAACAATATTCTGATTCTTATAATTGTTTTCTACAGTTCTAGGAAGAAAGTTACACTAATAAACATATATTATCAGGCATATAATATATAAATGCACGAATGAAAAAAGCGAAAAGTTCTTTATTGGTTTCAAATAGAATTTCAATTCTATTTTCTACAAATCCAACTTATTGTGGAGAACAAAACAAACTTGAATTTATAACTCTTTTTAATTACTTCGTAGAAACAATCCAATTATTAGAAAACTGCAGTTTAAATACAAGCGAGGGGTTTTTCCGATCTTTTGTGTGTACTTTACATTTTGTACGTTACGGTTTTACAAGAACTGTCTGAATAGCATTTCAGAAGAATTACATAGTACATTTAAATTGTATCCGTAAAGTATAGAACAAATTCTTTTTAGCTAATCAGACCATTTTAAGAAATAATCTTGAAACACATCGACTTTTATTTAAATTTACCTTATTTTAAAATAGCAGTCTAATATACAGCGTGAATTATTTTCAGTAATGACATCACCGTCATTGTTTTTAAATTGAACTATTTTGTCTTCCATTTCCAGCCACTGAGCGTTTTCAGTCTTCCGGCCTAACATATACACAGATGGCATTTCAAATGATAAATTGGAAACCTGCATGTAAAAAGAAGTAATTGAAAGAATAATTCTAATTGACAGCGTTCACAACATGATGAATAAGATTTTAATTTTAATGAGTTTTAAGATGAATTGTTGGACAGGTAGGCTAGCATAAAATATCAAAATATTAAAAAACACTCGATAATCTAGTTATACATTTTAGATGTGATTGTTACTATATTTCTAACACATAAACTTGAAAAGGCTCAATGTACGCCCGAAACATATGTCATAGTAAAGCATTAATATACAAAAAAATAGATGAAATATAATTTTGATCCAGTTCTCTAACCCTAAAGAAAATTACTTCTAAATTATATAATTATATATATATTATAATATTATAAACTCAATATAAACATAAGATCATAGAATGCAGTTGTAATATTCTGTGTCGATTTGTTGAGCTAAAGAATACTCTATGCTTATATGTGAGGTAATTTAACCAATCTGTAGAGTAGTAGTGAGAAACCCACAAGAAATGGAATAAATCTATTGACGCCAAAATACGCATGACTATTATCAAAATCTTCTTCAAGAGATCATTTCAATTGATATTGTCCTTTGAATATTACAGGTGAAAATGCAATTTTTTTATGAAATTTCAACACATCTTTTAGACGGGGCCAAATTTGGAAAAATGTTATAGGAAGAAAATGTTTCCTGGTTAAAATCAACGCTGTGATTAAAGACTCACCCTGTATCTTAATCAACTAACCTCCTGCATATCAATTAATTGTTTCACATATGTTGACATATTTGAAAGACAAATATTTCGTTTTGTCCCATCAGAAAGAAAGATGACCTGTTTTCCCAAAGGAGAAGATGACTCGTTAATTCATCGAGTACTTGCCAGTCACTCTTTCGAAATTACTCCATTTTATTCTCGGGCACGGAGCCATGATTGATGCCGGCAATTTATCATAATTTCTTCGGCTCCCCGGACGTTCTCCCGGTTTCCTACGAAATTACTGGAAAGCCATCAAATTAGATTCACGGAATATAAATTTACGTTCTTAACACGTCATTTATTTTGTCAGACGGTAATGTCCTGCAATAATGGAAATACGGTGGAGGCTCCAATTTGTTACAGTTTTTTTCTTGATTTATGGCATGTCAATGAAACGACAACCTCAAATAATATGCGGCCAACAATTTATGTTTTATATAAATGGCCCAACAAAGTCACAAAACAATTTTTATAAAATTTCGAATAAAGAAGATGTATGTACAATGTTACATTATCCACTTGAATTGACATAGTGTCACTTGGTTCAACGCCCATTAATTATACGAGGCATGTTTTTTAAGTAAGTACCGTTTTGGAATGAAAAAAAGACGTGTAAAGATATCACAATAATTTTATTTTTACATAAAAGCCTGTATCTTAATCTACTTTCAACATAATTTCCGTGAATATTGACGTTATAACGTGGCACCAGTTTTTGGATACCCTCCTCTGCTGCCGCCTGACTTGTGTTAACCACTGTGTCACAAATGTTTTCACTTCGTCTTGCAGACGATAGTTTGTAATTTGGCCTTTCGAATAACTTAAGGTTTCATTAATCTTTTATGAAGTTTGCAACCTTATTATAAAACTCTATACATCTATATTCAGGGTCTTTTTCTGTTAGTATGAGCCGATGTTTTGGAAATTTCAATTCTACTATTCTTGTTAAATGTAGTGGGTGTTTTGATTTCAAAGTGGTTCTTGTTCTTTAGGAGGAATATCAAGCAATCCTGGATGTGTACGGCAGTTGCTGCTAGTAATCGATTTTTCAAGAATACTCCTTTGCATGTCTCTCTACTTGTCATTCTCGTAATTGTGCGAATAGCTTGCTTTTGCATCTTAAATACTTATTCCATATTACTTGCTCCTCGATAAAACATGATGCCGTATCTTAGCTTGGATTCAAAAGTTGCACTGTCTAGGTAATTTTTAGGATACCCAAAGAATAGCATATCGATCCCAGTTTGATGGTCAGCTTTGATATATGCCCACTCCAGTTCAAGATTTCATCAATTGTGAGGACTTAAAAACAACCCGAGGTCTGTAGGGACATTTTTCCATCATTTAGATGGATGTAAGAAGGAGTTTCAAATCCTTAAATAAAGTCTAAAGTAGCTAACATTTTTTTCCTATAACATTTTTCTAAATTTGGCCCCGTTCTAAAGATAATATAATAATAATAGGGTGTTAAAATTTCATAAAAAAATTGCATTTTCATCTGTAATATTCAAACGACAATATCAATTGAAATGATCTCTTGTTGAAGGTTTTTGATAACAGTCATACATATTTTGGCATCATTAAATTTATTCCATTAAATATATTATTAAATATTTCTACAAAACGTTGGGGAAATCTCTCCAGTCTATGGTTCCACCACTAAACACTATAAATGAAATTAACCACTGAACAATTTTTGTCGTACATTCTCTACAAAATATAAATTGCCATTTGCTGTATTCATTATTAATGATGTCTAGCACCTTGATTAATATTTAATCCAGAGTAATATACCATATTAAATAGAGGTTCTTCGGTATATTCTCATGACCGTTGAAATAATGTATTTTCTATCAGGACCTGTTAAATTGAAGACTTGTCTTAATGACTGTTTCTTTATAGCTTCAGACTTTCAGGGTTCATCAAATTATATCTATTCTAACATAAGAATGCTTCAAATTAAGCTCATATGAGTTTTAAAAACTTTGAACCCAGTCTCCTAGATTTGTTTTGTACCTTTATAGAAGTTTTTTCACATTTTTATTTCATACACCGATTCAACCTGGTTCATAAACTTAGGAGATAATTGAATTTTACTTGGTTTTAATATTTCTGGATGTTTGTTATGATGCATGGTTAATTAAATTCAATCAATATTGAAACTGAAAGCTATAAGCTCATGAACAAGAAAGATTAGAATAGAAATGTATTTTCTGACCATAATCATTTCATACTGAATTGAATAATTTCAAACTATCGAAATTATCCTTACAATATTTTCTACATTTTTTTAAGGTAGAAATAACTGTTGACAGTTTCAAACAGAATTAAAACAACAAGGAACCACAGAACACTATTTTATTTTTGTTGAAGATTTCGAAAAAGATTTTCATATTTTCAAGAGTATGATATCAAGATGTAGCATTCTTTCGTTGAAATTACCAGAATACTTACAAAAATTTATAGTGCCCTCCTTTCTCGTTAAGGAGAACACTTGCCCCAGCAGAGTCGGGTTGGGGGTGGATTCTTTTCTTGAGTGGCTAGGTATAATAAACAAATTATGAAATATGCAAACAGGCAATGCCTTATATTATCTCACCAGGATAACAAAATAATAACTAGAGTGAACAAATCACTATAGAAAAAACGTAATGTGTAAAAGTATGGCCTACGGAGTTCGACCCAGATATATTACAATTATAAATTAATTAAATCTTAAGAATATGCGATGGCAACTTCATCATAATCATTGTCCATTCAATCATAAATAATGAGAGAAATATAACAGCGCCTTTTCAGTGTTCACAAGGATCAAAGTTACAATATTTTTGAGATAAACAATAAATGGGTTGATACTCAGCCTGGGGTAGAATGTTACTGTGATTTGGTCTTAAACTCCTGGCAAGAGTAAAGTTTTCCAAAGTTGAAAGGAGAAGATGGCATGGAAGAGACCAGCAAAGAAAGATGGTTCCCTTGACGGTAAGGCCTATTAAGTTAATATAAAAAAATCAATTCGTGATGATACGGAATTAAAATACTGACCTCGGTTGTTGTGTGGCTTTTTTTGTCTGTTAATGTTCGATTGCTCTTATCCCGGATTCCGGAAAATTATTATCAATGCAGAGTATTAAAACAAAATTTTGGATTACAATTTGTTGAAACTTCAATATCAAAAAATAACAATACAAATTGCCTTTCTTCATTCGCCTACGCATTTTGTACTGAAAATATCATATGTCTTTAATTTCCGATATAAACGCCGGTACATATTTCTTAAATGCGCCGTCTGTCGATTCCGTGATTTCTACATCGGGATGATGGAATGAAATCGGGTGTTATTTTCAAGAGTATGATATCAAGAGACCTCATAGACCTGTTCACTGGTCTCTGCCAAGGAGAAGAAACTTCAGAAATATCAGTGTTTGGAAAATCATAGATGATTTTTTCTGGCTTTGAGTGAAAAAAAAACACAGTGACAACCTCTTGCCTTGGAAGTTTTCATAGAAATGATGGTTTTCATGATTTGGAAATTTTAAGAAGAAAATTACAAACGTATGATAATAACATCCAATAATTCTGAGGTTTTTTGGAATTTCTCACTAGAAAGGGATGGTTTATAATCTTGAAGTAGAAAGAAATTTTAGTAGAACAGCAAAAATCTGTTTATGGTGTTGAATTTTATTCTACCAGAAAATTAGTATTTTGTATCTTCCTTCTGGATATGGACCTCATCGGATGAGACATGAGAGGGAAAATAATGTTTTTAAACAATACAGATTCATTAGTGGATGCTGTGGAAGGTAATTTTCATTCAAACTAAACTGGACTACAGAGGAATATTTCCCCAATGGGAAAACTTGAAATGTTTATAACTTTTTAACGCAGCTGAATATGGAAAAACCGTAATAAAAAAGTGTTTCTTTTAATCTCAAGAACCTATGGTTAAAATTAACGCAGTGGTCAAAGACTCACCCTGTATGTTCATCTGGTAGAAAATTCGACATTTTTAACATGATGAAAAAATATGATGTTGTCTGTTCAATGACTTGATGTATACTAAATAAGTTTCACAGATGTCATAGCAAACAAACAAAATTCTTATTTGCTGTAAAATTGCTTTGTTTTTTAAAACTAAGAACGTTCTTACGATACCCTTATCGAGCAAAATACTAGTCAAAAGTGATCGACAATTTGAATAAAAATGAATTGCTTTCGAGGAGCCGTAATGAAGTTAACATGAAATAAAATGGCACGAAGAATTTGAAACTATAAAATATCTTCGCTAGTTGGGAATGTTTCGCGAGGTCACTCAGTTATTGACGAGCATAAATGCTTCATTTAATGGCCATCTGAAAAAAAAATGAAATAAATTGACTATCGTTTCGAACGGACAATCTCCTAGTCATAAACTTCATCAAACGTCCTCTCAATCCTTATTTTGTCTCGTTTAAAATCGCAGTAGCAACAGATGTTCACCAACAAATGTCCTTCCTCTGCGGTTTGTTCAATATGCAAAATAGACCTTATCTCGGCATGTCGTGATTGACGAGTAACTGACAGTTCTTGAGGTTAGTGACGAACTAAATCCTAATAAAGAGACAGAGAAGAGCGGCGTTTGCCCGATTCGAGTCGGCGATATCTTATCAAGGAATTTAAAAATAATTACACGACCAACGAGCTGCTTGAACCATGCCTGTCCATCAATGTTCATCGTTACGAGTCGGTAGGCCTCTGATTCGAAGATAGCGGTCATCTGAAGAATGCTCAAGGAATATCAAATCATAGTCCGACGGAATGCTTCAAGCCTTTTTACCGTCATTCCGTTTTTGTAAAGGCATGTCCTTTATTCCAAGCAGTCCGCATATGGAGTGATAACATACGTCGTTTCGTATAATTGAAATCGAGGCGAAAGTTGACACCAGCCGAGGCACCATATACCACCTAGTGGTAGACGAAGGACTTCATCAAGCTAGTCAGGTTGCCAGATACGATTATGTGATTTAAATTTGTAATAACCCAACTAGCAAAGATATTTTATAATTTCAAATTCTTGGTGCCATTTTATTTTCGTTATTTGAAAAAAGGCTGCAACGATAGAAGGCAGTGGTATAATAATACTAACACATATTCTTGAATTTAGTTCAAAGAGATCTCAGAAATATACAAATATACAGGCTGTCCTAAAAAAATGGCACGTATGTCAGGCTTGCGTAATTCGCCCAGTACATTTGAATGTATTATAATTAATTCCCTTTATTCCATTTGTGTTTTCCACACTGTATCTTCGAATTTATTTGGAGTTACCGAATTTCGGATGGTCCGGTGATCGTCGTTATCAGTTATACAGGGTGAGTCTTTGACCACTGCGTTAATTTTAACCATAGATTCTTGACGTCAAAAGAAAAATTTTCTTCCTATAACATTTTTCCAAATTTAGCCCTGTTCAAAAGAAAAAAAAATTGTATTTTCACCTGTAATATTCAAACGACAATATCAATTGAAATGATCTCTTGTGGAAGGTTTTTGATAACACTCCTGCATATTTTGGCATCAATAGATTTATTCCATTTCTTGTGGGTTTCTCACTACTACTCTACAGATAGGTTAAATTGCATGAAGAACAAATATTGCTTGAACTGAAGGTCCGTATCTTGTTCTTCCTGGAATCATCAGTCTTTTTTGCAGATAAAATCATTCCTCATCTTTTCTCCTAAATTGCACCATTCTTGAGATATTTGAAGTTGAAAGGAAATAAATCGATATAATTTTGTCCAAATTTTCTGATCTTCCCAATTCCAACTCTGTGCTGAAATGATTCAATAATCAGATTTGTTCAATGTTGCCATATTTTATGTCTTCATTAAATATTTCTACAAAAGGTTGGGGAAATCTCTCCAGTCTTTGGTTCCACCACTAAACACTATAGATGAAATTAACCACTGAACAATTTTTGTCTTACTTTCACTACAAAATCTAAATTGCCATTTGCTGTATTCATTATTAATGATGTCTAGCACCTTGTTTAATATTTAATCCAGAGTAATATTCCATAATAAATAGAGAAAAAGATTTCCATCACTTACATAGGTACTTCGGTATATTTTCATGATGACCGTTGAAATAGGTAATATATTTTCTGTCAGGACCTGTTGAATTGAAGACTTGTCTTTATGAAGAGCTGGTTCTTTATAGCCTCAGACTTTCAGGGTTCATAAAATTATATCTATTCTAATACAGGAATGCTTCAAATTAAGCTCATATGAGTTTTAAAAACTTCAAACCCAGTCTGCTAGATTTGTTTTGTACCTTTATAGAAGTTTTTTCACATCTTTTTTTCATACACCGATTCAACATGATTCACAAACTTAGGAGATAATAGAAATTGACTTAGTTTTAATATTTCTGAATGTTTTTTATGATGCATGGTTAATTAAAATTCAATCAATATTGACACTGTAACCTATGAGCTCATAAACAAGAAAGATTAGAATAGAATGCATTTTCTGACCATAATCATTTCATACTGAATTGAATAATTTCAAACTATCGAAATTATCCTTACAATACTTTCCACATTTTTTAAAGAAAGCTACAAATAACTGTTGATAGTTTCAAACAGAATCAAAACAACAAGGAACCACAGAACACTTTTTATTGGGAACTACCCACCACAGAGACGTTATAATATTTTAATGTGATAATAATTCACTCTAGTTGTTCTGAGGAAAATTATAACTAAAGATCAATAATGGTTACAGATATTATTTTTCATTTAAAAAAACTTTGCAACTATTAATTTTTTCTCTCCTGGGGTTCGGCAATAAATCAATATTCTATGGTAAGGTATTAAAATTTGACACAATCTATAAATAACCATTATTCAATATTTTATGTTTTTGTTTACATAATTAAAACAGATACTCTGATTATAAAAACCAAAAATTTACCCATGTTCAGTAATTAATTATAGTCTAAACAGAATAAATTCATATTAATTTCAATAAATTTATTATATAAATAAATAATTTTAAAAAATTTTTTTATTAAAAACACCTAGTTGGTTTTTCAGAATCAAATTTAGATGATCAAACTCAATTTCTTCAAGCAAGTATAATTGCACACCTAAATCTGGGAATACTTGTAATCTATCCAAGTAAATTGTTATTAGGATTCAGTAGAGAAAATAATCATCAAGCAAAGTAACATCACTTTAAAATAATTATCCGTAGTGACATCATTCATAGTTGTTGAAAATTTCGAAAAAGATTTTCATATTTTTAACAATATGATATCAAGAGACCTCATAGACCAGTTCACTGGTCTCTGTTAAGGAGAAGAAACTTCAGAAATACATATCAGTGTTTGGAAAATCATAGATGATTTCTTCTGGCTTTTAGTGAAAAAAAAGCACATTGACAACCTCTTGCCTTGGAAGTTTTCATAGAAATGATGATTTTCATGATTTGGAAATTTCAAGAAGAAAATTACAAATGTATGATGATAAAATCAAATAATTCTGAGGTGTTTTTGGAATTTCTTACTTGAAAGGGATGGTTTATAATCTTAAACTAGAAAAAAATTATAGTAGAACAACAAAAATCTATGTTTATGGTGTTGAATTTTTTTTACCAGAAAATAAGTATTTTGTATCTTCCTTCTGGATATGGACCTCATCGGATGAAACAAGAGTGAGTCAATCATTTTTTAGAGGGAAAATAATGTTTTTAAACAATTCAGATTCGTTAGTGGATGCTGTGGAAAGTATTTTTCATTCAAACTAAACTGGACTATAGAGGGGTATTTGCCCAATGTGAAAACTTAAAATGCTTATAACTTTTTAACGCAGCTGAATATGGAAAAACCGTAATAGAAAAAATTTCTTTTAATCTCAAGAACCTACGGTTAAAATTAACGCAGTGGTCAAAGACTCACCCTGTATATGATTACCACAAAAAATGCATTAAATAGAACCATAAAAATAAACTCCATTCATCCCTCAATCTAAATCAGCATTATCCTGTCACAATAGGACCAAAAAAAGTCATATTTTCCATGTGAACGCCTTCAAATAAAACAGAGCGGTATTCAAACCTCAAATACTGGCTCAAAAAAAAACTCAAGATCATAAACTATGACTTCTTTATTAATTCTTCTATCGTATCGGCCATTTCAAAGACCACGGTGTCCAATAAATACCTATAATAATTTTTGGGAGACCGTGTGAGAAGACCGACCACCATAAATCGGTCGAAAGGGGTACACCTGAATGAAAATTTCTTTCGGTAAACAGTGGATGGAACCGTTTAAATATTTATATACCGCGGTGACATTGTATAACCAGAAGTAAATTATAGGGGTCCGTTTTTATACGTGAAACCAGTAGCTGCTATCCATCAGGTAGAAGAAGTTAAGTAGAATCCTTGGGATTGTTTGAGATTCCAATATTCGAGTAGACGTGGGATTATTGAGATAAAGCTCAGGATTTATTATAAGAGAATGTGAGGATATTTTATCTAGATTATGAGGGGATTTATCGAATATGTTTGTGGCATCGCCAACTGTTAGACATCTTAAATGGCCTCCAAGAACTTCAATCGGAAATCTGAAAGAATTGAAATTGGAAGGTATTTCTTTGGATATACATGGAATACTTAATCAGAGATCTCCCAAGGTTAGAGAGAAAGTTGAGCCTTGGTGTAGTACCAAATTTCTCATTGGCGAGTTTATAACGGTGTTTCCTCAACACTCTGCTCTGATTGAGTGGAAAGAGGTGAGTGATGTCCAAACCAAAGAGGTAATGAAGTTCTCTGAAGGGGATAATCAGGTCACCCCTCCTCTTGCGCTCCAAAAAGGAAGGCAACCCAAACAATCGCAGCCTTGTCTGGTAGCATGGGCGATATCTGCCAAATGGTAGACGTGTATTCCATCGCTGAGTTCTTGATCATTCTTCAGATTAGCCCACCAAACGGGACCAGCATATTCCAGAATGGGACGCACATATGTTGTGTATACAGATCTGCTTGATGCTATATTAATTACATCCAGCGAAAGTTTTGGACAGCTGGTAGGTAAATTGTCTCGCTCTAGACAGAGCAATGGAAATGTGCGTAGATTAACTAAACTTATCAGTGACGGTGACACCCAGGTCACACGGCTGAAAGTCGCACTAACCTCTGCTAGTTGCATGAAGTAGGGAATCTTTGAGTTACCTCTGTCGATATGAAGAACGCTACACTTCTCAACATTCAGGGGCAACAACCATTCCTCACACCACTCGGAAAGCCTGCTGAGGACATCTTGAAGAGGTCCCGCATTAAAAATGGAAATTTATAGAGTTTCGTCAGCAAACATCGCACAATTTGACCGAAAAAAACGAGGTAGAACAGAGGTATATAATAAGAACAGAATAGGCCCACAACTGAACCTTGGGGGACCCAGGAAAAAAAACAATCACCGACTCTTACACGAAAAGAGCGGTGGGATAAAAATGATTCGATCCAAGAAAGCTGAGACCTTACTCAGAAGTCGGCGGTGAGATACACAATCAAATGCCCGTGCAAAATCGAGGTATGCAACATCGAACGCACCACCAGAATCAAACTACTTGGTCCAATCATCAATGCAGATAATAATAATAATAATAATAATAGTTTATTTGAAGAAAGGTACTCTTTACAGTAGATGAGTAAGTTTGTGATCGTGGACCTACCTGGAAGAAACCCTTGGGAATTATATTATTTTGTAAGGCAAACTCTATCACTAATTATTGTTTCGAGCACTTTGCAAACATTAGATATTAAACTTATTGGTTTGTAGTTGTGAGCAGAAAGCTTGTCGTCCTTCTTGAAAATAGGTGTAACAGAAGCCGACAACCAATCCTGGGGAGTCAAAATGTACGAAGAGAATAACAGAATAGAGTTGGTCGGAAGACCTATTATTCCATCATTCTATCCATTTATTTTTATCGATTGCCATGGATACCATGCCTTAGCATTTGTGAGATCGCACAGCTTCAATAAAATGGTGTGCAACACTTCGCTGTATATAATTTGGAACGCCAACTACCTACTCCATTTAGAGGGTACAGGAGAAACAAAAGTAAATGCTAGCCATTTCACGAAACACCATCTATTAACATTTCAGTCATTTCAGTCTTGTAATTCCATGTCGATTTAACATATTAATCACATTCCCGTTTGAGGAACGGAGTTACGTGGCATGAATCGTTAACTTCTCAATGGCATTCGAAGGACCATACAGTCTTGTGATTGAAAATCTCCGGTTATAAATAATTACCGAAGCTACATAATGGCCGGTGTATTCGTGAGATGTATAAATATTTTCGGTACTGTCGCTTCGATGCACAAAAAGAATATTATGCAGTGATTGTCTAGTAGACCGGATATTCATTTTTGAATCAATAAACGTTTCATTAAGATTGCTCTTGGTCGTAAAAAGAGAACATAAATTAGAAAAAATTTCATGAATTTGAAGCTACCATTAGTAGATCTCAAATTATTCTTTGAGAAATTCACTTACGTGGTCCAAGAGTGCGCAGATCAATCCAAATCACTATTTGTGTGCGGAGATATGAATGTGGATGTCAATGACTCAAAAAGTAGATCTGTATTCGATGACTTCATGCAGTGCTTCAGTTTGGGTATAACATCATTTGAGCCAACACGAATATTCACTGATATTTCTGGTAAAACATCTTCTTCTCTGCTAGATTATATTTTGACAGATGTAGATTTAACGTTATGTAAAACTAATGTTTTCGAGGGTCATCTTGCTGACCATAGGATAGTTTCATTGATCTACTCCTATACGATGAAAAATATTGGATCTTGCAATTCTGTTGACAAGGTGTGCTATGTGAGGGAGATTACTGATAGTAATTTATATAAACTCAATAATCAAATTAAAAACACAAGCTTCATGAATATTTATGTAGGTTCTAACGTAGATTGTTGCTTGGATGAATTTGTCAAGATCATTGGAGATGCTTTTGCTGATTGTTGCCCTTTAAAGAGAATTCTAAGAAATAATGTTTCTAAGCCTTGGTGAACCCAAGAGATAAAGTTAGCTAGCCTTCATTTGAAAAATATTTATTGGCTTCATTCGAACGTGAAATCTGTAGAATCCTTGACAATGTATAAAACCGCTAAATTAGACCACAATCAATTGCTGCAACCTACTAAAAGAAGATATTACGTAAACATAATGAACAACTCTTGTCAAAAAAACAAAACAACTTGGAACCTAGTATATAAAGAAATCGGTAATAAAAATAGGGAACAGAGAAGAATAAATCTACTTTTGAATGAAAATTTATGTACTAACCCTACAGAGTTAGCAAACTCATTTGGTGAATATTTTTCAACTGTAACATCTGAAATGCTAGCAAAACATTTCAGAAATTCTTTATCTATTTCATGTACAACTTCAAAAATGCTAGATGTAAGTTTCTATTTTTATCCTGTAACAAAACATGAGGTAGCTGATAACATCAAATTGTTGAAAAACAAAAAAAGCACAGGTGTTGATTGTATATCTTCAAGAACTCTGAAGGCGGTCGGCCATTCTATTTCCGAACATTTCGCGTACCTGCTAAATCTTTCTATTTCTTCTGGAAGATTTCCTTCAATTTTGAAAGAATGTATTGTTGTGTCCATTTTTAAAAAGGGAGATCCGCACAGCATCTCAAACTATCGTCCTATATCCCTTCTGAGTTGTTTCTCCAAGATTTTTGAGAGAAGAGTTTTGAACAGAATGCTTAGTTTCTTGAATAGGTTTAATGTGATTACCAGTTCCCAGCATGGCTTCAGGCCTGGCCGTTCTACTGAGACTGAGGCTATTTCATTCGTGCAGACCGTTTATGAGAAACAGGATGATGGGTTCTTCGTGGCTGGTCTGTTCTTCGATCTGTCAAGGGCTTTTGATTCCTCAAGGTTAACATTCATGCTGAGCAAGTTTTACAATCTTGGATTTAGGGGTTTATTCCTTGATTGGTTAAGAAGTTATTTGGCGGAGCGCAGTGTGAGGGTTAGAGTCGATGGTGCTGACTCCGGGAAATATATGCTTGACATGGGAGTTCCCCAGGGCTCGGTTCTGGGTCCATTGTTATTTATTTTGTTCATAAATGACCTACCTGAACACATCATCGCACTTGTAGTAGCGCTTTTTGCTGACGACTCGTCTTTTTTGATGGCGGCAAGGAGTTTTGAAGAGCTAGCTGCTAGAATTTCAGCTTTACTAGATATGTTTGTATCTTGGTGCAGCAGAAATGGCCTAGTAGTGAATGTGGATAAGCCTGTGTGCTTACACTTCAGTCTTAAGGATATGGGTAGAAATCAGGTGCTGACATATAGGAATCTATCTCTTTCCCCAAATGAGTCAACTGGATTTCTTTAAATTCAGATTGATAAATTTTTACGTTGGAGTGAACATGTAGAAAAGGTTTGTAAAAATTAAATAGCGCCTACTACGCTTTCAACAAAATTAAAAACCTATTTCCTCTCCAATCCCTTCTGGATGTTTATTATTGTCTTGCTTACCCACATTTGTCATACAATATTCTGATCTGTGGTAGTGCATCTGACTTGGACAGAATTTTTGTGTGCCAGAAGAGAATACTGAGAAGTATCTTTAGAGTACCTCCTCGGGTCTCCTGTCGACCTATTTTCATAACACTTGGGATCATGACAGTTGCATGCTTGTACATATACAGATGCCTCCTACATGTAAGGTCCAACGAGGGATCTTTCAAGAAGCTGTTAAGTTATCACCAATATTCGACGAGGAAAGGGGATGTACTGCTTATACCCAAGCATAGAACATCAAGGTTTGAACGCTCGCCTCTCTATCAGAGTATACGAGTATACAATCACTTACCAACAAGTTTTAAAAATCTTAAAATAATTCAATTCAAGAGAACCATCAAGAAACTACTATTGTGCAAAGGCTACTATTCAGTAACTGAATATTTGTGTGATTTTTCACTGTTATCTTGGTCTTGTGACCACTAATAATTTGTTTTCTATTTTGTATTGTTATGATTGACTTGTCCCATACTGTATTGTCTAACGGGATCAATAAAGTTTATTATTATTATAATTACTATTATTATTATATCCGATATTTAATCAAACGCACGGCCTTGAACCAGAATTAAACCAAATTTTTTTTTGCCCCGGCGACCTGTGCAGGCTTGAAAAACTACGACACACACGCTCCGATCCACCTGCGCAGGTATACCCGTACGGTTTTCCCCCTCCGGCCTACCGTAGCGTGTATGCCTTGCATTAGACTGAAAACCTAGATTCAAACCACCACATAATCCGCTGCTTATGTTGCTAACCTCTAAATCATCCCTCACGGAGACAAGGGGTGGTGATAAATGGGCTCCTGATGAACCATTCAATTCAGATTACAAGTCTGCACGTCGGGAAGCCCGAGAATGTCTTCACATCTTAGGTAGACGCGAAAACCAACGCAGCGGGTATTCATTGAACGAGAAATCTTCCCTGTATGTGGCCCCTTGGAAACACGTGGGGGCTGAAAGGGCCCTCGTTCGCAGCACGACAAACCGAGGAACAAGAGCTGGCGTAGGAAATGATAAACGATCCGAGTGTGTCGGACAGATATACACCATTTCAGTCGGTGCGTTACCAGGGTCGCGGTAAGTGACAAACTGTTGATTGTCACTTTCAAACTAATATCTATAGTCCTCTCGTGTCGTGCTGAGACAGAAAACCATTTACCAAATAGAGAGACGAATGTCGAGGCGTTCACTTGGAGGACGTTGAATGGATGGCAGGAGCAGATGGTTATCGTGTGGATTAGATTATTGTGGAATCAACGGATATTTCGTTACTGAAAGGGATGATAGTTAATGGGTTTTGTTTCCTTTGGTTTTGTGATAAGTTTTCATCATCCACATCAAAGTTTCATAACGAGCGTCTTGTGGTCACTATTCTCATCAATATCATTTCAGTATCAGACGAAAAATTTCTGAGAATATTGACGTGAGGTCAGATGGTTGTGGCCATCGAGTAATTATCCAAATTTTCATAATGTTTACTCCTGATTCTGCTAGCACTGACGCGGAAGATCTTCGAAAACAGTGGCCTTTATACTCCTATGATTCTGGCTGTATGATCTTCGTGTTAAAACCGAATCGTCAATTTCTCGACCTTCTCAACAACTGGGGTTATTCCAAACCACCATATGGCGATTATTGCATAAGGATTTGGCTTTGAAGCCTTACAAGATTCAACTAGTGCAGGAATTGAAGCCGATCGACCATTCATATCGCCGTAGAATCGCTCAATTCATTCTGGAACAACCCACTGATTTTTCTGAAAAAAATCACCCATTTTCACTTGTCAGGTTACATCGTACAGCCAAATTGCCGCATTTTGGAAAATCCTAAAGCGATTACATGCTCAACGTGTCACTGTATGGTGTGCTATGTGGTCTGGAGGCTTGATTGGGCCCTTTTTTCAAATATGAAGCTGGAAATGCGGTAGAGGTCAATAGATCACGCTATCGCGAGATGTTAACAACAGAATTTTTGCCTATCATTGATGACATAGATATCACTGACATGTGGTATCAACAAGACGGAGCCACTTGTCACACAGCCAATAAGACGATCAATTTATTGCAAACCGAATTTGCTGATCGCATTATTTCACGAAAGCCAGCCAGATCGTGTGATTTAACACTGCTGGATTATTTTTGTGGGGCTATCTCAAGAACAGAGTTTATACGGAGCCAATCGAATGCAGCCAAGAAGTGATTAAAAATTTCGATGAAAGACTTCACTTCCGTCAGAGTGATCGTGGTGGAAATTTGCCAGATATCACTTTTCATTCATAATTAGCGAACTTTTTTTTATTACAATAAAAATTTGAATCGTTGTCATCAACATTTTTTGTTTTATTTTGTTTTAAAAACAAAGTTCTTTTTGAAAGACGCTTTACCTAAAAATATAACACAGGAGTGTACTCTTTCATATTAACGCATTATCGAATGTGGGAGATAATTCTCAAGCGCATAAAAATAACACAAAAACATATAAAACTGAACAGATTGCCTTATCAAATTGAATCAACAAGTAATCTGAGAGCGCAAACCAAGTATCATGTGGTTGTTGAGTCCCAGTGCTCCGCTTAACAAAAGCAAAGGAGAGCAAAGTCTTCTTTGAAGAGGGATCGACGGTAAGGCAGACACGATAGCGTGGATGTTACAGCTTAACCCCGGGGGTAATAAATCTACGGGATTAAGAAACCATTGTCCGTATTTTATTTATTATCACCATTAACACTAGTAATAATGCATTTGTTATACTTCAGAGGAACATATTTTATAGATCTGTCGGCGGTAGCACATGTGTGTTCACCAACGAAGCTGCTTGTGTTCTGGTGGGTTGATATTTCGTGCAGGGACGGCCTTGAAACTAGAGATGAATTTTTTTCGATTTTAACGGAATGAAGAAGTTGAAGGAGATCGAAATTAAATGAAGAAAATACAATATTCCTTGAAATTTGTCCACAGCAGAATGCTCGTTCTATATATTTTAATAATCAGGACAGGGGGATAAAAATTATAGATGGAAAAGAATATCGGGTGAATACACTAATAGCAAAAGGAAAAAAAAGAAGATGGTACCATATTTTCAAGATGACAAAGCCGATCAGCAGAAACTTGTGTCGGAAAATACCATATATTTTCCTTATTCTTTTTGGTCCTTGTGGATTTCTTCTATATACAGGGTGAGTCTTTGACCACTGTGTTAATTTTAACCATAGGTTCTTGAGATCAAAGAAAAGTTTTTTCTGTACCGTTTTTCCAAATTCAGTTGCGTCAAAAAGTTATAAGCATTTAGTTTTTACATTGGGCAAATAATCCTCTGTAGTCCAGTTTAGTTTGAATGAAAATTATCTTCCACAGCATCCACTATTAAATCTGAATTGTTTAAAAACATTTCAACTCCCAATATCTCAAAAATGGCGCAATTTAGGAAAAAAGATGACGAATGATTTTATCTGCAAAAATACTGAAGATTCTAGGAAGTACAAGATAAGAACCTATAGTTCAAGTGATATTTGTTATTCAGGCAATTCAACCAATCTTTACAGTGGTAGTGAGAAAGCCACAAGAAATGGAATAAATCTATTGATGACAAAATATGTATGACTGTCATCAAAAACCTTCTACAAGAGATCATTTCAATTGATATTGTCGTTTGAATATTACAGGTGAAAATGTAATTTTTTTATAAAATTTCAACACCCTGTATCTTTTGAACGGGGCCAAATTCGAAAAAATGTTATAGGAAGAAAATATTTCTTTTGACGTCAAGAATCTATGGTTTAAATTAACGGAGTGGTCAAAGACTCACCCTGTGTATATATATATATATATTTATATTGAAGAAGGATAATGGGTTAAACCGCAGGAATGCAGAAAATATGGGAAATGGATGGAAGGTACTTGCCGACACGTGTTTCTGCTTATTGGCTTCTTCAGGGCAAGGCAACCAAGAAACCTGGATATGGATGGAAATAAAAATAAAAATTTTTGTATACGCTCGGACGTTGTAGTCCATTAAACTAGTAAAAAACGTGCTATTGTTTTGCCCAAATATCAAATATTTTACCGTAGATCAAAGCCACGAGAATATGTGGGAGTTTTTGCGCGCTTTTCATCTACTCCAGAAGTTTTTAGACTATCACATGTGGGCTTTCAGAAACCCAAACGCGGCAATTTTGGTTAACAAAGCCATCAAGGTGAACTTAAACAAACGCGTAGTCGCTTAGAATTCAAATCACTATTTCAATCATATTTTTTATGAAATTTTAGAACTGCTGCCGCCAAGCATTCATTATTTTTGAAATGTTGTTGAGCAATAAAGACACGTTTTTCTATTGCGTAACGCTCCATTCTTACTAACCCCAAACTGTCAACTGTCGATTTATTTTATTTCTAGAGTTGTCAACACTGTACTGTATAAATGGCGCCAAATTTAAATCTTGCCTTAATTTTGAGACACCCTCTTCTCCGATTTTCTGGAAGCAATTCAACTTGAAAAGATGTCGATCGCTATAGTGCTTGGAAAAACGTCAATGAACTATTACGAAAATAGCTGAGAATATAATTTTGCCTTAACATAACACTTTCTTGGAAATGCAATCGAATCCATCTCTGGCTTCTTGGAATATAATCTGCAAGTGGGACCGAGAAGAACAGAAGCTGCGGCCCCACGATTAATGTTGTGCGGCCTACCTTTTCCAGCCCGTCTGCCTATCTGGCCCGTAAATCACGAGCTGAAGGAACACTTCCTCGCCCCTGTCATTTGTTCCACGGATGTCATTTATTCAACGCCTCTGTATGTGTGTACGAATATTTGATTTATTCATTCGTAGCCATTAACATCGTAGGAATGGTAGACGGGAACTGGGGCCGAACAGGGCTCCTGTTCAAGACTTAAACCTCCATGCACCTGAATAAATAACTCAGACATCGCTTGGGACACGAGATTTCTTTTAGTCGAAGACGGGATTTGACCAGCCATATTGTCTGAACTCTTAATTGGTTACCAGAATGGAGTATCACTCCATCATTCTTACACAATCAAAGAACGAAGAATTGCATATATGTGATACCATGCGAATGTGGAAAATCTTTATCGGAGAAAAAAACCGCCCATTGACAGTGAAAATAAATGAACATCAGAAGCTCTCTCGAGGGTTAGACACTGATATAACAAAATTTTGAAGCGCCACGAATATATTAGCTATTATTGAGTTTAGGAGATAAGATGAAAAATGAAATTGTGTACATTTCACTCATTTTGGCCTCTTCTGTAATGAAATCCTTTAGAGGATGCATATTTCACCGTTATACAGGGTGTAACTAAATAAGTGTAAAATATTTAAGGAGGTGATTCCTCATAGAAAAAAAGATAGGATCTTTCATATAAAGAAACTTCATTGGAGCATCCCTTGTTAAGATACAGCCCCTCAAAGGGAGTACATAAAATTTGTATAACAATTTTTTTCACAAGCACCAAAAAAGTTACAATATTGAAATTAAACTAACGTTTCCTACTAGCAAAAAAAAATTATCCAGTTATTTATTTGGTTTACCCCATGGTTGTAAGGGTGGGAAACGCAACCCCTACAGTTTATTTCCAATGTAACTTTTTGTCTTATTATTTGTTTACCATTTAAAAATTTATTGCCGATAGCCTGTTTCATTCTAAACAAAAAATGTCTCATGAGTTTTTTGCCTAAAATAAACCAGTTCGCAGAAAAAAATTATTTTACGAGCAACTACAGAGATAGGTTGCGTTTCCCACCCTTATAATCATGGGGTAAACCAAATAAATAACTGGATAAGTGTCTTATTGCTAGAAGAAAACGTTAGGTTAACTTCAATATTGTAACTTGCTTGTGAAAAATTGTTATACAAATTTTATGTACTCCCTTTGAGGGGTTGTATCTTAATAAGGGATGCTCCAATAAAGTTTCTTTATATGAAAGATCCTATTTTTTTTCCCTGAGAAATCACCTCCTTGAATATTTTACACTTATTTAGTTACACCCTGTATAGAGTCTAAAATAGTTAGTTGAGGCCTTTTGTCATAGGAAAAAGACTTTTTAGTAATATATTCAACAATGACCCCCCTAAACTGAAAGTTTGAACAACATAAAATATGGCTTCCATATTTTAAAGTACTTTTAATAAATCAAGAGTTCTTATAAAATATTTTGTCTCTGCGATAAAACTTTATAAAAGATTTCAATTTAAAATTATAAAATATCTTTGCTAGTTGGGAATTGTTCGAAGTACCTTGAAGTCAGCAAACCAAAGAAAAGTCGCAATTTTATTTATAATGAAAAGAGTATCATAAAATATAATAATAGGTGAGTGGGACTAGACGTTTTAAAACTTATTAATGTAAGGATTATGAATGATCGAATGAACATCTATTGAGAAATATACGTGAAAAGGTTACTATGTGTTGTTAATAGTCGAACTGAACAGTTTCCACATAGAAAACATTCAGCTGAGTCAGAGTTAGCAACTTCAACAAAAAAAATAGATTACATCATAATGATACAAGATCGTCAAGAAATCCCCTGGAGGAACAGCTGGAGCTTCAACATTTCCAGAACAACTGCGTCCCCACAATGAACCATTCAAAGAAATCCATCACGGGAGACTGTGTCAAATCGAATAATGGAGTCTTCGCGTTACTAATCGAAGTTTTCGTGTGACAAAGCGGCTAAATTATTTCTGAGGGTATTACGAACGATGTTTTGGCGTCGTCACGAAAGCCGTCACAAATCTTGAAAAATTAATTTCATGGATTGTTCAATTATGCGTTACATTTTGATTGATGGAGTCGGTTCCCTCGTGGCTCGACCGGTTGATTTCTCTTTCTTTGTGCTATTTATGTCGATGGAGGATTTCATTTGATGCACTTTCGAAATATAAACAATCTCCGAATTTCGTCAGTTAGTTGAAGCATTAAGAGATAATTCATTAATCCCTTTAGATCATGCTTGTATAAGACAAGTCAATGACAATAAATTTTCATACATATATACAGGATGTAAGTGTAAAATATTTAAGGAGGTGATTCCTCATCGAAAAAAAAGATAGGATCTTTTATCTAAAGAAACTTCATTGGAGCATCCCTTGTTAAGATACAGCCCCTCAAAGGGAGTTCATAAAATTTGTATAACAATTTTTTTCACAAGCACCAAAAAAGTTACAATATTGAAATTAACCTAACGTTTCCTACTAGCAAAAAGACACTTATCCAGTATTTATTTAGTTTACCTCATGGTTGTAAGGGTGGGAAACTCAACCCCTAAAGTTTATTTCCAATGTAACTTCTTGTCTTATTATTTGTTCACCATTTAAAAATTTATTTCCGATAGCCTATTTTATTCTCAGCAAAAAATGTCTCCTGAGTTTTTTGTCCAAAATAAACCAGTTCGCAGCAAAAAATTATTTTACGAACAACAACAGAGATAGGTACATCGTCATAAATGCAAACTGGATTTATTATTATTCTGTAGTTAGTACCTTCATTAAACGACTAAATGGTAAAAAAAAACAAAACTAATTTATTAATAATAAAACACACAACACGTAGAAATCATATTAAATATTCAATACATATGTACTCCCTTAAAGGGGCTGTATCTTCTTTATATGAAAGATCCTATCTTTTTATAATGAGGAATTACCTCCTTAAATATTTTACACTTATTTCGTTACACCCTCTATCATGGTGTTTCGTGGTGATAAGCTGTTGAATTGAAACGCTTAATTTTGAGCAATTCGCACGATTCACTAAATATTCTTGATAAGAATTCTGTGCCTTGGTCTGTAACAACTTCAGATGGTATACCATACCTTAAAACAAAGTTTTGAATAAAAGATTTTGAAACTGTTTCTGCTTCTTTGTTTGGTAGAGGGTAACACTCTACGAATGTGGTTAGGTCGCATTGAATTGTGAGTATATATTTATTATTTTCGATATCGGTAGGTAATGGACCTACGAGATCTAAAAAAATTTTCTGAAAAGCAGACGAAGCTGTGGTAGTGATTGTCATAGGTTCTTTCCTAGGTAAGGAATGTTTATGACGTTGACAATCATCACACTTCTTTACAAATTTTTCAACATCGGATCTTAAGCCATTCCAAAAATATTCCCTTTTGATATTGTTAAACATGCGTTCGATACCTGCATGTCCACCGGTTGGAAGCATGTGAAAATCATTCAGAATTATTTGCCTTAGTTCTCTGTCTTCGATTCGCGTTACATCTCTTATTACATTAATTTTTAATGATGTTCCTAGAATTTCATTTTTATAATTTGTCAACATATTCAAAAATTTTATATTGCTAGCTAGCTTTATGAGGTACAATTCTAATATATTATTTTCTGCCCATAATTTTTCCAGTTTCCTCAACGATGTACCTAAGTCGTACGCTGATCGGATGTCCTGGTTAATGAAAATAATTTGTGAATTCACATTATATATTAAACTCTCATTGTAATCCTCTGAATGTTGATTTTTCAAATTACGAAATTCTTTTTCTGAAAGTGGTCTCAACTCAACACTTTCTGCTGGACGTTTAAAAACTTCGACGACAACAGGGTGATCAATCCTTTCGCCATCGGAGGCATTCGTCTCGTGTTGTTTAGAACCTACTTCCTTTTTAGTTCGAGATCTCGTCATGACGCTTATGTTTCCAACTATCCCGTTCGTCATTTCTTTGAGTTCTTCTGAATCTATTTTAATACGAGATAAGGCATCTGCTGTGACATTTTGTGAACCTTTTACATAATGAACCGTGAAGTCATATTCTTCTAAAATCAAACGGAATTTGGTTAATCTACTTGACGGATTAGTCATATTAAACAGATAGATCAGTGGTTCGTGCCATCGTCGGCAAAATATGCTTTCTGGTGTTTCGTGTATTGATTGTTATTGTTTTTAAAATGGCTACGAAACTTGTGACCTTGACCTTGCACGTTACGCGATGTATTAAAATTTTGCTTGTTTTGATTTTCGTTGCGGTCACGACCTCGATATGAATGGTTAGGGTTAGAATTTCTTTTCTGATTAAAATCATTACGTTTTTGATTGAATTGATTTTTTAGTTATTAGGGTTTTTCTCATATCTAGCACCAAATCTTCAACTTTCTGATACTCTTTCCTCAATCTTAATTTTGCATTTTGAACATCTATTGAGAAATATACGTGAAAAGGTTACTATGTGTTGTTAATATTCGAACTGAACAGTTTCCACATAGAAAACATTCAGCTGAGTCAGAGTTAGCAACTTCAACAAAAAAAATAGATTACATCATAATGATACAAGATCGTCAAGAAATCCCTGGAACAGCTGGAGCTTCAACATTTCCAGAACAACTGCGTCCCCACAATGAACCATTCAAAGAAATCCATCACGGGAGACTGTGTCAAATCGAATAATGGAGTCTTCGCGTTACTAATCGAAGTTTTCGTGTGACAAAGCGGCTAAATTATTTCTGAGGGTATTACGAACGATGTTTTGGCGTCGTCACGAAAGCCGTCACAAATCTTGAAAAATTAATTTCATGGATTGTTCAATTATGCGTTACATTTTGATTGATGGAGTCGGTTCCCTCGTGGCTCGACCGGTTGATTTCTCTTTCTTTGTGCTATTTATGTCGATGGAGGATTTCATTTGATGCACTTTCGAAATATAAACAATCTCCGAATTTCGTCAGTTAGTTGAAGCATTAAAAGATAATACATTAATCCCTTTAAATCATGCTTGTATAAGACAAGTCCATGACAATAAATTTTCATACATATATACAGGATGTAAGTGTAAAATATTTAAGGAGGTGATTCCTCATCGAAAAAAGATAGGATCTTTTATCTAAAGAAACTTCATTGGAGCATCCCTTTGTCACGGTTTCAAAATTCCTGCTCCAGTTAGTACCTGCCAACCCAACTGGTGGCGGTGGTCGCAGTAGTTTACCAGCTTATCTCGTACGTTTCAATGAACGCCGTTGTCGGTGGTCTTAGTCTGTCATACTGTCATTCTGTGCCTGTGACGTAGGTTGTCAATTACATCGTTCTTTCCACATTTTTGGTTGAAATATCCTGGAATAATTAATCGCAATTTTGCGGGTCTGAACAGGATTTTAACAGAAGCCCTGAGAGAAATCTTATCATGTTGGTTTGGTTTGTTCGTTGGTGAGATTTTTTTTAGCGGAGTGGTGTATTTGTTTGGAAAAAAACGACGTGGGATTGGTGAGTTAACCTATGTTTGTCACGAGGTATTATAGATTTTTGTTCGTATTTTAGCATCATTTTGCTTCGAATTGGGAATTATTATTGTACCGTTGCGAGGTACCGCAGATTCTGAACTGTCTTTGAAGTCTTCGAGCTGTTTGTCTAGGCTGTTGCCGTGGGAGCTGTCTTTGGGGACCTCCACCATATTTCGCCTTCTAAGATACCACACCTGTCGTCTACCCAGGGCGCATTACTGTGAGAAATTGTACTACGTTGGCCCAGGAATATATTTGAGTTTCCATCTACGAGACTGTGAGAATAATTATGGGTTAAGAGGCCCAATTCAGTGAATACTGTTTAGTGCATAAAACCCGACCTATCGAGAAGGTCGCTTAGATATAAGTAAAGAGCTATTTGTAACGATTACCATCGAGGCTCTAAGTATATACCTTGGGGTGATATTACTGTTTGTTTAGTAAGAGATAAAGCATTATATCGAATATTCGGGTTGTGAAGTAAGAACTAGTTAGTTATCTACCTTCTGTAAGATATATCCTCGTTTGAGGGACCTTGTGTATTTCATTTGGGCTCATTACATTATTAAATAATTGCTCTATATTCTTTCTACCAGCCACTACCTCCCGCTTGTGTGATCGGGCTCTGTTTGGCATCCTGAGAGTGCGTTCGTTATTTTCTCTCTTTTGCGACCCTGAGATCTTTAGTGTACTTTCCTCTTTTTTTTCTTTGTGTTATCATAAAAAGAGAGTGGCGCCCCTTTATAAGTTGTCTCAGCTCTAGAGCTAGCCGAGGAGGTACTTTGTGCACTCTCTGGAGCCGAGTGGGTTTTGTGACACCTTGTTAAGATACAGCCCCTCAAAGGAGTTCATTAAATTTGTATAACAATTTTTTCACAAGCACCAAAAAAGTAACAATATTGAAATTAACCTAACGTTTCCTACTAGCAAAATGACACTTATCCAGTTATTTATTTGGTTTACCCCATGGTTGTAAGGGTGGGAAACGCAACCCCTAAAGTTTATTTCCAATGTAACTTTTTGTCTTATTATTTGTTTACCATTTAAAAATTTATTTCCGATAGCCTGTTCCATTCTAAACAAAAATGTCTCATGAGTTTTTTTGCCCATAATAAACCAGTTCGCAGCAAAAATTATTTTACGAACAACAACAGAGATAGGTACATCGTCATAAATGCAAACTGGA
This sequence comes from Micraspis discolor, assembly GCA_030674115.1. Taxonomy (NCBI): domain Eukaryota; kingdom Metazoa; phylum Arthropoda; class Insecta; order Coleoptera; family Coccinellidae; genus Micraspis; species Micraspis discolor. Next base: position 202,128 of record JARTUT010000881.1, read on the forward strand.
TTTATTATTATTCTGTAGTTAGTACCTTCATTAAACGACTAAATGGTAAAAAAAAACAAAACTAATTTATTAATAATAAAACACACAACACGTAGAAATCATATTAAATGTTCAATACATATGTACTCCCTTTGAGGGGCTGTATCTTAACAAGGGGTGCTCCAATGAAGTTTCTTTATATGAAAGATCCTATCTTTTTTTCGATGAGGAATCACCTCCTTAAATATTTTACACTTATTTCGTTACACCCTCTATATTCATATTAATATTCAGTGGTGAACAACAGACCACAGAACAACAAAAGTAACAGATCCTCGTTAACAAAGACTGAAATGAATCAAAACAAACTCTTTTATTTATTTTTATTGTACTTAATTATTATATTCCTTCTGACTAGATTTATAATGTTTTCCAAAATCAAAATGACGAATGATGAAGCTTTCATGAAACTTTACAAATAAACCTCACCTCGGTCAGTGAAAATTTAGTAAAAACCAATATGTAGCATTGATATCAACCATGATTATACTTTTTAGAAGCACTGAAGAAGCATTAAACAAATGCGAAAGCTGGGTGAAGAATGAGGAGAAAAAACACCAATATTTTCCTTAATTGAGTCAATGATCCTTACCTAATATTCAATATATATATATTTTCGTTTGAACTTCTGGCTTTTAGAACAGTTGTCATCAGGAGTTGGTGACGGGGTGCCAAAAATTCGGTGTATGATATGAAAGCCTAGGGAAAAACCCAATAAAAAACTCTGGCTCCCCGCCTAAGTGTGAAAGTACAAAAATAAGCTGAATAGTGTATTCTAATACAAGTTGCAGAATGTGCACCTATTCCAACACGAACGCATGAGTGTTGGAATTGCCTTCTGCAACGAGTGTTAGACGATATTTTCTCTATTTCAGTCAAAAATTGTGAGAAATTTATTGGAATTCAATAAAAAATTCAGATTTTACCTCCTAGTGCCTTTTGTATTTTATTTTCGCAGTTGGTGTGACATGCAAAGGACTCGTGTTGACATTCGAAAAGAAAGGATGTCAGTGTTGTCAACCAAAACGAAAAATATAACTAAAAACATTGCTGTAATGAGTTCATTACAGCACTGTTTTTAGTATTGTAATAGACTCATTACGACACTGAAATAGAGTAAGGAATTTTACACGACAACGGCGCCGACCAATCAGAAACGTGATATTGCCGCGACTGTCTGGTTGGTTGAAAAGAAAATGACTAACAGGGCGATGCTGAAATAATAGTATATTCTAAAACTAATTGCAGAATGGGCACCTATTTTAACACGAATGCGAAATTTGAACGAATGAGTCTTGGAATTGCCTTCTGCAACCATGACCAAGATCAAAACCCGGAATGTTTTAGACGGATCAGAAAGGAGATCTTTATTGGACATTTCATAAAAGTTCCACTCAATTTTCCATAATTCTTCATATTCATATTGAAGAACGTATTAAACCAAAATGGTTTATATGGCTTCAATCTGGGAATTCTATTTTGTGGAATATATGAAATAATTGGAAATAAATTAGAAAAATAATGATATTTTCCAAGAATTCAGAACTGTAGTGTACGAATATATGGAGGAACAATGTTAAACATAACTGGTAACCAATGAACCTGTGTAGATCTTATGCTGCCAGTAATTATTCTCATCATGTATTCAAAGGTAAATATAAAAATATATTGATGAAATTTATTTGGGTATTCGGCAATGTTGGGAATGATCAATAATCAAAGTTGTAAAACATCTATATTTCGAACTTTTTCCTAGTTCTTCTTCAGGATGCTGTAGAGGAAATAATGAATATATGAAACTGAGCACAATATTACAAAATAACTTACTTTATTATTCGAACAATTTACAAGAACTTGAAATATTAAATTTGACAATTTATTATCATAGATGAACTAGATTAGGTGACGTCTGAAGAAAGTAGGTATTCATAGATAATATTTAAATTTTTGGCGCTCTTGTTCACCCGAACAGAGTGCCTATCATTTTGCCCGAATGTCTGTAATTTTGGAATATTGAGCCGAAAATGGTCTCAATCGATTGGGTTCGACTCCCTGATGAAGAATTCGTGGCGAAAGTTGAGTCTGTCCGGCCGGCCGTATCTTCTCTAGCATCCAAAAGGAATCAGCTAGAGTTTTCATATTTTCAGAATAGGTTAATTGTCCAAATATCTCGGTCAAGTTCGTTATTGGGCCGAATCCGTCGGATGGTTCAGTAGTTATGAGCATCTGAAATTTTGTTTCCTCAATAACTACTAGAATATCCATCCGATCAAATTGATACTTGAAATATTGTTGAGGGAGGCTGCAACAAAACGGCTCGCAAAATTTCGCAGAAATCGTCACGCTAGAAAATTTTTAAAAAATTCCCAAACAAATTTTTTTAATCCGGACTATCTCATAAGATATTTTTCGGATTTCGATAAAAATTCGTGAATATATTGAGGTGATCGATATCTTACTGATCCCCAAATTTCATTGTCGTAGCTGTTTTCCATCTAAAGATATGATAATTTTTTTTAATTTACTCAAGAGAAAACAGAAATGACATACGTCCCGATGATTTTCTTTGAACAATGGCCATCACAGATCGATATTCGATTGACATATGCCGGGCTCATTAATCAGTGTCAGTTGGCGTAATATTAATCAAAATTTTTCATAACGGGAAAGTATAGAGATAGAATTCAATCTCGGTGGCTGAAATAATATACGTTGTCAAAATTCAAAAAAGCACTGACGTAAGTTTTTAGGAAAAGGGAATTATAGCTTCGAACAAAACTTGGGGAAAATTATGAGTAATAATTTTTAATTTGAGATATAGGTTTGTTCATTCATTAGGGGTTCATATTTGCATCACATTGTCCCATATAGTACGGGAAAAGAATATTGTACACGTGATCAGAGTGCTTATAGATTTGTTATGGTTTGAATATTTACTCGCAAGTAGCTCAACAAGAGCGCCAAAGCAATCTGACCTCACGTCAGTGCTTTCTAAAATTTTTAATATCTGTTTTTTGTTGATGTTGATCTTATTTTCATTTATATAACACATTTCTAGAAATAGTCTTTTATTAGGGTCATCTTTGTTACATAAAATTTTTATACCGTCAAAACCGAAAGAATGATCGAGGGTTGATGAATGGCTTGCTAATGTACACCTTTCAGGTCTCAATAACTTTGATTATTGATCATTCCCAACATTGCCGAATACCCAAATAAATTTCATCAATAAAATAAACGTCAAATCAAAATATATATTCTATATAAAAATATATATATTCTTTTGCTTACAATATTTAGTTAGCAAACAATATTGCATATACGAGGGCCATTCAGAAACTAACCTCCGATTGGTCACAGTGCGGGTAGTGGGGGGGAGTAGCGCGCCATCTGTGCATTCACGCGCTCAGCAGGTCAGTCGGCATTAAGCCGTAGTCGAGTGAACATCGTACCTGCGCTAGTTTAGTTTTTGTGGCAGTTTGAAATGTGTGCTGCAATAGAAAATCCCGCCAAATGTGAGGTGCGTGCTGTTATGAGGTTTTTTTACAGCCAAAGGATACTCTGCAGCATCTATTCATCGTGAGCTTTGTGCCGTGTACGGACCAAAATTTATGAGTGAAGGAGTTGTCCGTGAATGGGTACGTTTATTTAAAAGTGGACGAGAAAACGTTCATGATGAAGAGAGGAGTGGTAGACCATCATTGGTGACTGACGAACTCGTATATATATATTCTTTTGAACTTTTGGCTTACAATATTTCGTTAGCAAACAATAAAGCATACAGATCAGGGGTTAGTGACGGGGTGTCATACAATTCGGCGTATCACATAAAAGCCTAGGAAAAAACCCCGTAAAAAAACCCTGGCTCCCCGCCTAAGTGTGAAAGTACAAAAATAAGCTGAAATATATTTGGGATTTCTTTCTTCAAGAGTGATCTTCTATTGATGGAAACAGAGACTTCTTCAAGGTGCCCACATCGAATCTGGAAATAAAAAGACAAAAGCAGAAAAAGAACTAAATATCAAAAATACAAAATTTGAAAGAGATAAAGAAAACTTCCTCAAATTAGCCTTTTTGGATTAACTCGATATTGTGAATCAAGAATTTTTTAACATAACAAGCTAAACCATAAATTTTACTAATTAGATAATCAATGAATACATAACCTTTTATGGTTCCTCTTCAACGAAGATTTTTTTTTAGTATCCGTATGTGTCTCTTGAAGGAGAATAATCTCAGCACCATAATCCTTTGTTATTTTAGAAATGTAGTCACTCTTGTCCTTAGAAATACCTTCTATATTCTCGTTCAGACAGTTGATGCAAAAGTTCGTGGAAATCGACGTTTCACAATGGCGGAGTTGTCTACTAATTTTCCACAGATTTCTAAGACTCTTTTGTACGAGATAGTGACAGCAAGATTCTGTTACCGTAAGTTCTGTGCACGATGGGTGCCTCAATGCACAAGCGGGTGATTTTTATGCAGAAGGAATTTCAAAGCTTGTGAAGAGATACGATAAGTGCCTCAATCGTAATGGAGACTATGTCGAAAAATAGTGCAAAGATGTAGTTGTAAGATGTATATATTAAAATATTTTTACTTAACTTGGTGTATTTTCTTCAATTAACCGGAGGTTAGTTTCTGAACGGCCCTCGTAGATCAGGGGTTAGTGACGGGGTGTCATACAATTCGGCGTATCACATAAAAGCCTAGGGAAAAAGTTCCAGTAAAAAAACCCTGGCCAGGGACTTCTTTCTTCAAGAGTGGTCTTCTAATGATGGAGAGAGAGACTTCTTCAAGTTGCCCAAGACAAAAGCAGAAAGAAGAACTAAATAACAAAAATACGTGTCATATTCGTTTTATAACCCATTCCAAGAAAGAATCGGAAACCATCTTGAAATTCACATATGGGACAACTATTGATGAGATGAGGTCTTGTTTCTTCTGCTTATCCACATTCACAACTTGCGCTAGGAACTGAGTTCCATCTGGATAGCATGCTATTGGTACGACCATGACCTGTTGTCGAACGATTAAGAACTATCCAAATTTTTCTTGGAAGATCAAAACCAGGAACTTTTTCAGAAGGATCGGAAACGAGATACTTATTGATCATTTCGTAAGAGTTCCACTCAGTGTTTCATAATTCTTTATCACTTATGTTCATATTGAAGAACGTATTATGCCATAATGGTTTGCGTGACTTCAATCTGGGAATTCTATTTTGTGGAATATATAATTGGGAATAATGTTAATAATATTCAATGGTGCATCGATTTTTTGGGTCTGTACACAATTAATCCAAACAGATCAACAATATTTTAAAGAACTATAAAGCGATTTTCGATTAATAATATATGTTTTTGTTCTCAGATCCCGAAAAATGACAGGCAATTCTCGTATCTTTTCGAGCAGAACCGACACGAAACTAATTCGCGGAAAACGCAATTCGTCTCTGAATAAGAATACGCTAGTTCACCATAATTCTTCCACAGGAAAGGGCTCAGAATGAATGGTCCCCTTTAATGCATTTTCCGTGACAAACGAGGACTGTTAATATTTCCTTTGCGTGTTGCCTGTCAAACTGCTGTTGCCTTCCGTAATTACACATTGTCCCTGCCTGCCACTCGCTGATATTGTTATCACCACCTCGTTCCATTGTTTCATTCGTTTTAATTGACCCTTATTGTCGATAATTTACCCAGTTCGAACGTCGATTGTTACTATATTGACAAGTGTTTGCGTCTTAATATGAACATTGATTATATACTAACTGACAGAAACTGCAACACCCAGAAGGAGCTGTTTTGAAGTGAATTTATGTTTTTGCTAGAACATAGAAAGTATAGCAAGGACGAATTAATTCAATTTTGAAGAATCGTAACAAACAGTTCACAATTTTCTTGAATACCTTTGTTCGTGCTGTTTGAACACTGCAATAATCTTGACATTCTCCAACACGTCCAATAAAATGGTCTATTTCTTCTGTAGGGATTATATTTTAAGCTACCTCTCGTTCACGTCTCAGAGACGCAAAAGTTCATGTGAGATGGAGTTAATTTCTCACTCTTTGTCACTGACTGTCACTGTTTGTCCCTGACGGTCTGTCACTGTCTGTTACTGACTGTCACTGTTTGTCACTGACTGTCACTGTCTGTCACTGTTTGTCATTTTTTCTAAAATTCTCGAAAAGGTTATTCAAAGTCAGGTAACTACCTATTTTGACAGATATGGTCTTTTCAATCGGTCGCAGTTTGGCTTCAGAAGCTCTCTTTCTACAACAGCAGCCATTACCGAACTGGTGAGAGTTATTAATGAAGGTTTCAAGGAAGGTCAGTATGTAGGTGCTTTATTTTGCGATTTGAGCAAAGCTTTTGATTGTGTCTCACGTGAGATCCTCCTTCTTAAACTTGTACAGTATGGGTTTGGGCAGGATGCAGTCGATCTTATTGGCTCATATCTGTGCAACAGGAAGGAGTGCGTTGATTTTAGAGGGGGATTATCCAGTTTGTTGAATGTAGCGATTGGTGTGCCTCAAGGGTCGGTCCTTGGGCCACTTTTGTTTCTGATCTACATCAATGATATTGTCGGCTGTGATTCAAACGCCGATCTTGTACTTTGCAGATGACACAACAGCACTGAAGAGAGCAGCATGTAGGACCCTTATTGGGCAGTTGATGGGGAATATTCGCGTGTCGATCACCGAGTGGTTTCACAGTAATCAGCTCAAACTAAATGATACAAAAACTCACCTCATGTACTTTTCTTTGAGAGAACTGGAGGGTCTTAATGCGTCCGATTCAGTAAATTTTCTGGGCGTCACGGTGAATTATAAACTCTCCTGGATGCTTCATATTGATAAGATCTGTAAAGATGTATCTTCTGGTGTGTTTGCTCTGGAATTTTGGTGGGTACTGTTTCAGAGAAAGTCTTATTGACAGTATATAATGCTCTCATTGAATCGAGGATATCCTATGCAATATTATGTTGGGGTCACGACCCTAACACAAAACGACTTTTCAGTTTACAAAGAAAATCGGTCAGGATATTGAGCAATCTTGGATATAGAGACGATTGCAAAGATGCTTTTAGGAAAAAGTTCATGTTAATGAATACCGGACGTACGGAATATAGTACTCGCCACAGTGATCACGTGTATACAGATTTCCATCGTATAAACAGAATGAAGTGTGGCGTATCATTCTATGGTCCCAAACTGTTCAATAAATTGCCAGCCACCGTGAGGGTTCTGTCTGTCAATAGTTTCAAGAGAACAATTAAAGATTATTTTGTGAAAAATGTTATTATCCTTTGAATGAGTTTTTTTCAGATGATGTGTCTGATATCTTGTGATATATTGTTGCTTTGACGTATGTAAACACTTTTTTGTAATGGCATGAATAAATTATTCTATTCTATTATATTCTATTACCTGTCACTGTCTGTCACTGTCTGACACTGACTGTCACTGTATGTCATTGACTGTCACTGTCTGTCACTGTTTGTAACTGACTGTCACTGTCTGTCACTGTCTGCCTCTGTCTGACATTGACTGTCACTGTGTCTGTCACTGACTGTGTCAATGACTGTCTGTCACTGTCTGTCTGGCTCTCTGTATATATATATATTCTTTTGAACTTTTGGCTGTCATTTAATTAGCAAACAATAAAGCTAGTCACTGACTGTCACTGTCTGTCACTGACTCTCTTTCACTGTTTGTCACTGTCACTGACAGAATGTCTCTGTCTGTCACTGACTGTCACTGTCTGTCTGGCTCTCTGTCACTGTCTGTCTGGCTCTCTGTCACTGTCTGTCTGTCACTGTATGTCACTATCTGTCACGGTATGTCTGTCAGCCGAGTTTTGTGGAAAATTTTGCGTACGCTACTGGAATATTGTCCGGATAGCGATGCAAATAAATTTCATTTGCCGAGATAATTTGACATTTTTCTACTTTTACGTTGAAATCTGATTATGGAACGTTCTCTACGAAGATGGTCCATGACAAATCCAACACAGCACTCATTCGACAGCCCCCGGGTCGAATATGCTGAATGACGCACGATTTTTCAATGAAAAATTCTTGTCAAGCAAACTAGACATAGGATTGACGTCAAATTTGGTACCAGCATCCAGAAAGACCAACTGACAATTACTGCATATGTCACATTTACTTGTACCCCCCAGGGGTTGTATGGATTTTTCATAGAAAACTCGGTTAGCACATCACCACCCCCCACCCCCCCAGGGGTTGAAGTGGAAGCGAGTCATATAATTATTTTTTACTTTGATACAGGGTTCGCATATTTTGTATTATAGCACCCTCATTTTTCAAGATATTTCAAAAATTTTTGAACCAAACGATAGCTTAACATCTCAGCAATTCAAACATTTCATGTTTTCTCGTCATTTTTATGAAATCTTTCGTATTTTTAATCATAAATACTGAATGATTTTTCCTAAAATATTAATCATAATTATTTTATTCATTACCTATTATTCTAATCATTTGCATATTTCTGTTCCTACAATTAAATATTTCAGTACAATATTGAGTAAGGCTATTGAATCTTGAATGCTAGATTACCTGACAAATGTTCTACACTGGGTTCTCGTCAGTGAGGTCCCCTCAGCTTTATTTATCGACGCCACAGATGAGTGAGTGTTTCCTTCGGCATTCAAGTCAATTTTTCACGCTTTGGTAGATGAAATCTGGGACAGGTACCCATTGTTGAGGTTAGATAAATGATGGACGTGTACAAGGAAGCAAAACAATATTCTTTGTTAGTGTTAATTTACTATTTGCCGTGGGTCTTTTATGTTTTCTAACCGGTCTATCAAAGCGTGGAACGTACAGCTGTCACTTCAGTGGCGTAGTTGGGTTAGTACAGGAGCATGCGGCCTGTGAGAATTTCAGAAGAAATAGCAAGAAAACGCTTTGAAAAATAAAAATGGATGGTAATTATACGTTGGAATGCAGCTTCAAGATGGTTGAAATCGATGGGACTGAATAATTCGGAATTCTGCCTGGTCTGTGGAAATCTTTGGCACCCTTCATGGAAGACAGTAAATCATTGGCAGAAATTGCAGGCCATTTATCAATATGGGTTTTATTACTAGCCCTTATTTTTACGATTACCCCGTCGAAATGCATGTCGCTGCTATATTTTAGCGACATTAACGAATGAATTATTTTTATGGCGGCGGAGAAGTGAAGGAATCTGCCCGAGGGACGGCAAAATTATTGTTTTCCGATGTTTATGGCACTGTTTCGATTTCATAACTCGGATTAGGGGACGCACGGGGAAGTCTCGTGTGCGCCTTTTTAATTTATCAGGCTCTATATCAAGTTATACGGTCGTAGGGCCGACAGGCTACGGTCGTTTCCACAAATCAAATCCGCCGAAATGAAAAAATAAATCAAGTTGTAGGACGAGACTCGTGATATATCGGCATAAGGCGTACGGAGGAGATATCCTTGTTGGAAACATAATGTGGAAGATGTATGTGGAGGACTTCATAACGGGCTATACTTTGGCTGCGTCCCGATTTATTGGAATTGGCGTTCATGGTCTCTTTCCGGAGAGTTAGTCTATCTTGAGAAAAAAAGTGGTAAAAAGCACTGACGAGACTTCAAGAGCCATCTGACAATGTTTTGTAATCTATGGTTAAAATCAATGTAGTAGGGAAAGACTTACCCCAAATAAATGATACTGCAACGCTCAAGCGTCGAGGAAAATTCCCTAAACGTATATTAACCTGCAACGTGAATATTGTCGTTAATTAAATCTGCAACAAATACACAGACAGTAAATGTTGAATATCACAACGTTGTTTGTTCTCCTGTCGACTTGAAACGAAGCTCTGGATGGAGTTGCAGCGAATATGCTGAACGAAGAGAAAACAAAGGCGATTGGCAACCTTTGTTGTTTCAAGAGGCGCTCTGCTAATGGAGCAATCCGTCGGCATTGTTTACGTAGTCGAGATAGCACAATAATTGAGGGAGTATGGATACAAATTGTTGTCCCATGCTGTTTATTCTGTATTTCGAAAGACAAGCAATACATTGAGTTAGAGTGCCATTCGATGTTTTGTTGTGTAGGTTTTAGCATTTTTGGATAGAGTTGAATGCCAGTACGGGCCTGGGCCTTGCAATCCGATATTTACTGTGTAAAATTCGTATATTGTTAATTTGTAAGAGAAGAGGGAAGAACCTCTTAAGTGTTTAATTCATTAAGCGCCGTAACCGATGTGCTATTTTGATGTGGGTTGTTAAGGTGACATGATTTATTTGGACACAAAATAAGACACTCATGAGCATAAATGACAGAAATATACATAATCAACAGTAAGAAATATACATAATGGTAGCAAGAAAACAGAAGTAACTAAACAAAAGCTCTCTCATCACTTGATATAGTAATAAATGTCCACAAACTAATTATTAGCTCAATACATTACTCCATATAAAGCTTATTGGCTATTTTAATGTTCAGCAACGAATGTGTTCCTACCGTTGAACGATATATCCTGGATTTCAGAGGCTCTGAAAAGTTAAACTGCAATGTGGAGTACAAGTACTCTAGATTTATCTACAACAAATTAATTTATAGATGTAACTGAAAGGAGAGCATTATTGAAGAATTCGAGCTAAAGCGATGACATCAAAGGATTACTGCAGCTGAAAAGATATAATCACATGGCTAGATATTAAGATTTGTATTCTACGTAGTAGAACAAACTTGGAGACACTTGATAACTCAAAGTATCTACAAGGATAGGTTAGTTAATTTCCCAAGTACTAATATGATCTGATCTAATCTAATATAGGTCCTCAAAGGTGTCCACACTTTCTTGAATATGTCCAGAGGCATAGCATTAAACTTTACCATCATTTATGAACAATTAACCAGTGATATACAGTGGGTAATATTCCAATACATGATGTTCCAAACATGAAATGCTTAATATGTAGAACAAACAATTCTTTATCAGCAAATTCTACCTATAAAGATAAATTCATTATTAGAGTCACAGAGCTACAATAGATAGTGCCACATGCTGCAATAACTTGGGTATTGTTTACAATGAATTGAATAAACAAAACATTCAAGTAACTGGATATAACATTTGGTTTTTTTTTACCAGAATATCTAGATACGGCATAATTACCAGATTCAATATCATTTACTTTTCAAACTATTTTCAACTGAACTCTAAATAATCCTTCCATTCAAAACTGCCAAACACTAAATAAAACTGTTTGTAGTTCTCTCCACCAACGCTTGAATAACGTAACAATGGCGCTTCACAACAAAGAAATCCCTTTTTCTAACATGTACGTCAGTCTGCGCAAAGGGACCTCCAAGCCGAACTACCCGGTTTGGTTCAAAGTATAAAGGAATGTCCGATAAATATGACAGAGGCGTATCAAGCGTACAGTGAATTTTTGATTTTTGGAGCTTTAAAATCCTGATATATTACAGCCTTTTCCTATGTTAAACTTCGTTTATTGTTTTGTGTAAATAAACTGTGAATAGAAAAGCCGTGTTTGCTTCGATGTGAAAGAATATTAGTAGGCGTAAATCTATCTTAACCATAGACAACTGATAAAACAATGCCTACAGTTGCATCTGAAAATGACGGCAGGAAAATGGAAATTAATCTGTAATTATGATTTTAGACTTATCTTAAATGGAACAATTTTCAAAGCACCGACTTTTCGGCAAGTCACGAACCGCCTATGATGGTAATAAAATTCAAATGTAGTGGTATTCAGGAGCAAGAATGATAATAAATTAAGTTGCCAGAATGCTAGACTAAGATTCACTTCTACAAGCCATATGTTCATTTATACGGAACACCTAGTCTTCGCGCCGCTATTTATCGCTTATTTCAACACGCTGAACTTACTGCTCGAAAAAGCCAATAATTTTCCCCATACCAGCATAATTTACTTCGCCACATAACTCAAGCAAGAGCTTTTTATCGGTTCGCAAGCCAAACCGAGAAAGTTGCAATGTATCAGGACCCGATCAGAAGTTATAAATCGACGTAATAACGGAAATAAAATGCAACTACACAAACTTGCATCGTTATTCAAACGATCTGCAGTAATTTATCTCGATTTCTCATGTTATACAATAAATTATTATTTTCCATACCACGATATTTAATACGGTAATAAACTATTTTTAGATCCACACCGTGTACCAAAGGTAATGTATGTGTATAAGTTTATCCGAGGAGCATAATTTTCAACCGGTTTGCGAGCCTGGGCAGCCATAAATATGAATTATGCTTAGGTGCACTGTCATAAATTAATACCCCCATAATACTATATCATACACAATTATTTCGTTATTCTTTTCAGATAAACGTCATGTAGTCCCCACCATTTAATCCATCGCCTCGTTCGGTAAGGTGTTGTTGCGGCATAACGTGCTCACAAGTCACCTAAATGTGCTTCTACATTTTCACAGCACACATTAAAGTGCAAGAAGCAACGTGCCGAAATTCGACCAATGAGAAGGAAGCATACCCCTCTCAATTTTCTTTCCTTACGCCAGATCAGATTGCGCTTACGTGCATTATTGGCTTTCGATATAGACAGTTCAGTGACCAATCGTCTGGTTTCATATTTAACAGTGTTATTGTTTACTTCAGAAAAACGGAGCAATATTCATTGAGAAATAAAAATTATGATGTAATAAAGTACTCACCGATTCTCAAGACAACGAAAATACCACAAACATAGAGGAATTCACTCCAGTAACAGTGTAAACAAATGGTTTTTTATAAAACAATGAATGGAATGAATAGAATCAGATGAATGATTCCAACATTTCTGATTGATTTCCAGACCGAAAATTGAATAGTGAACCTAACACTAACTATTTGTTCAAGATAATCTTGAGGACTTGATTCAAAAAATTATTCGTGCTAATGTGGTAGATGCTTTCACCTTGATCAACATAATTGAAATTGGCTACGTTGAAAATTAAGTGATGAATTCAAGTAAACGTTGTTTTAATGAAAAGTAAAAGATCAACATTGCTTCCCGAGTTTCAGAGAAAATTATAAGAAAACACGAATGAACTAGCAAGTGAAAATAATCAGGTTTATTCATGCAAAACTATCATTATTCATTCATGACCTACTCTTGGCATCGTTGTAGATCATGTAAAGAAATGCCTTTTCCAAGAATCAGGTAATTTTTTTGTTTCCCAAATATTATCAATTGAAATATAACAACAAGCTATCTCAAGTCGAGAGTGCTGGTAATAGTATATTCTCATACAAGTAGCAGAATGAGCACCTATTCCAACACGATTGCGACGAAGGAGCGAGTTTTTGAACGCATGAGTGTTGGAATTGCCTTCTGCAACGAGTATTAGACGATATTTTCACTATTTCAGTCAAGAATTGTGAGAAATTTATTAGAATTCAATGAAAAATTCAGATTATACCTCCTAGTGCCTTTTGTATTTTATTTTCGCTATTGGTGTGACTGATACGAAAATAGACAGATTATAGAATTTAAAGAGTGCGTTCAAATCCTACATGGTTAATATATATATATATATATATTCTTTTGAACTTTTGGCTTACAATATTTAGTTAGCAAACAATAAAGCATACAGATCAGGGGTTAGTGACGGGGTGTCATACAATTCGGCGTATCACATAAAAGCCTAGGAAAAAAACCCCGTAAAAAAAAAACCCTGGCTCCCGCCTAAGTGTGAAAGTACAAAAATAAGCTGAAATATATTAGGATTTCTTTCTTCAAGAGTGATCTTCTATTGATGGAAACATTTCTTCAAGGTGTCCACATCGAATCTGGAAATAAAAAGACAAAAGCAGAAAAAAGAACTGAATATCAAAAATACAAAATTTGAAAGAGATAAAGAACACTTCCTCAAATTAGCCTTTTTGGATTAACTCGATGGTTTAATATTGACAATTAACATGCAATGGACGCGTGTTGACATTCGAAAGGATAGGATGTCAGTGTTGTCAACCACAAAACGAAAAATATAACTAAAAACAATGCTGTAATGAGTTCATTACAGCACTGTATTTAATGCTGTAATGAACTCATTACGACACTGAAATAGAGAAACTATTTTACAAATATTGTAATGATTTTCACGCATTATTCTGCATTTGGTGCTCATGTTCTTTACTGATATTTTGAAATGATGTATAATATTTGTTCACACAATTATTCCTCATGCTCTCTCACATTTATTTTTGTATTGTACAGCTTCAATTTTTGTTAAAATAAAAACTTTTATTAGATATAAAATGTGTTTCTTTATTTGAATTTGCTCTGGTTCTGAATGCACATTACATGATAGTAAACGTTTTCTTTGAATTCCAATTCCTTAATTGATTCTGCTTTGTCTAATGATTTTTCTGTTTTGAGTGGCTCAATATAATTTTTTCGTGAAATTCAGAATTTGTAAAATCTGTTCTAATTGCATATCTCTTTAGTTATAGACATCGGAAGTTTAATATGATATCTATTGAAGTTTCATTAAATGATTCGAAAAAGCATTTTCTCTATTTCAGTGTCGTCATGAGTTCATTACAGTACTAAAAACAGTGCTGTAATGAACTCATTACAGCATTGTTTTTAGTTATATATTTTTCGTTTTCTGGTTGACATCCTATCCTTTCGAATGTCACACGCGTCCATTGCATGTCAATTATCAATGTTGAGATCTGAACGCACTATTCAAATTCTTAATCTGTCAATTTTCGTATCAGTCACACCAACTGCGAAAATAAAATACAAAAGGCACTAGGAGGTAAAATTTGAATTTTTCATTGAATTTCAATAAATTTCTCACAATTCTTGACTGAAATAGAGAAAATATCGTCTAATACTCGTTGCAGAAGGCAATTCCAACACTCATGCGTTCAAAAACTCGCTCCTTCGTCGCTCGTGTTGGAATAGGTGCCCATTCTGCAACCTGTTTTAGAATATACTATTGCAGACATAAAATTCATTGCACATTAATTTGAAGGCATTGAATCAATTGAATCTAAAATCGAAAATATTTGTTAAAATAAAAAATATTCAACTAAATTCTCAATTATGAGTAAGAATGTTATTAAGAAATAACTTAATTTCATTTTCGTCTTCATTGAATTTCCAGGAAATGAAAACACATTTAGTTTGCTAACATTTATTTGAATTATTCATGACCATTTGGACTTCATAAGGAAATGCAGTTTGTAGCTTAGACAAGAGAAAGTTACATTTTATTGAGCCACAAATACAGACAGAAACATTCTATTTCTCACTCTATTTGAGGAAATTTCTCAGAATATTTAGATGTAGCAGTTACTTCTTACCACTATTTTGCTGAAAAGGACGATTAAGTGTTGCAATTTTTATTTCGATGTATTCTGAGACGGTGCACAACTTTTTTAGATCAGACTTTATACACCAATACCAAGTTGTCACATTCAAATTATTTTTCTTTCAGTAATTTAACTGTTTGATGATAGTAATTATGATGGAGAAAAACTAACTTATGGTCGAATCTTCGACATAGTTTAATGAAAGAGCATATCCAATTCCACACATTTAACTACTTCTTGCTGGGATAGTATAATTGTTTATTCATTTTCTTCATTCCACTGTTGCAGGCATTAATGAGTTCACTATTACTATTTTATATGCTGTTTGTTATCTTATAAAAAGAATCATCATTCATAAGTTTCAAAAGCGTGACTGAGTATATTTACAGGTTCTACCTTTTGGTCTGTCATTACTCTTGCGTCTTGTAAAGCTTTCCTTTATACCTCCAGCAATCATTGTTGCTGACTTTGGCTCGGAGTTCATAATGGCCAACATTAGTTTCAGAGTGTTTCACTGTTATTTCTGATAGGAAAACATGAACTATACATATGGTAACTATTTGCTTTGGTTTTCACCTGAATTACAAATCTTCACATAAATTCTTGAAGGATACCAACTAGATATTCTTATGAGGTCCTCAGTTTTATAGACAAACCCAATAAAAAAAATTGCCAGATTGCAAGGTTGAATTTGTTTCATTTTACATTGATAATAATTTCACTACAAGTGGAGCTGAAATCACGTTTTATCAACAGCCCGGCTAGCTCAGTCGGTAGAGCATGAGACTCTTAATCTCAGGGTCGTGGGTTCGAGCCCCACGTTGGGCGAAAAGTTTTTGTGTTATTATATTTGCCACATTAATTTAGGTTTTGGCAGAGTATTATTTTACCGGATTTATAATCCAAGAAAATTTTTTTTTTACCATTATTGTGGCTAAAATGCTGTTTCCAAAAAAACTGTAGTTTGGTTATTTTCAATTCAAGATATTTGTAATTTGCAGTTGAAGTTGATTTTATTTTCATCATATTGACAAAAATTTTGAAATACATCGGTCGGAAAATGAATTTCAAACAAAGAGCTGCAATTGATTTTTGCGTTAAACTTGGTGAAACTTTTACTGAAATGCACCAAATGCTGCAAAATGCATATGGTGATGATTGGCAATCTCGTAGGCAAGTTTACGAGTCGCTAGATGATGAAGAAAGATCAGGTCGTCCCAGAACCAGATTATCGAAAGAAAACATCAAACAATGCGTGAATTAATCAAAAATAACAAAATATTGTGATCAAAAGTAATTGAAATGGAATTAGACATTCCTCGAACACCTTAAGAAGGTTAATTTGCGGTTTTTACTACACAAACTCACCGAAGATCAAAAAGTTGTTCGAATTTAGCAACGCAAAGACATCGTTAAATGTACTCGGAAGGATAAAAACTTCTTGAAATCGTTATTCCTTTGCATCATTCGCCCTATTGCCCAGATCTGGCTCCGTGCGACTTCTATCTATTCGTTAAACTCCATTCGAGGAATACATCGATTAATAAAAATGATTCCTTCCAAAATGTACATTGGTTTTTGTTTTTTCAAGTTCGGTCTCTTGTGAAATCGAGAATATATTTCTTTTGGATGCTCGCCTTAATAGCACTTTGTATGGTTGAAATATGAAGGTTTACGAGAGTTCATTCCCATCCCAGAAGCTGTAGAGGAGTGACGTAATGGAGACATATATGGCAATTATAGCTGTCAAGTAATTCTGAGACCGCGGTAGTGTCGTAAAATAGACTCAACGTAATGGCAGTGAAACTCGTTGAAGTGCTCAGCACGGTGTAAATGTGTGCGTTCGAGAGATGGTAATATGTTTCTATTACCGCGGTGCAAACAATAACCCCAACGATGTATCAGGGGAGGAAGCTGTTTCTTCCCGAGAAATTGCCCTTCATATAAATATATTGAAGTCATAAATTTTCCTGTTGCGATTCAGCATAAATAAAGCGTTTATTTCGGACGGTTATTTTACTTTTATGGTAGTTTCACGTGGGTTGTTGAAGAGGGGAGATGAAATGGGTTATTTTCAAAAGATGAACTTAAGTCTGAGGACTAGTTACAGATTTGCATGAGCAATTTATTCTCTAATGATAGTGTTGGCAACACCAACTTCTCAAATACAGGGGAAAATATTATTCAATACTACGGACTTTTAGTTCAAATGATATTTGTTTTTCGTGCAATTTAACCAATCTGTACTGTAATAGTGAGAAACCCACAAGAAATGGAATAAATCTATTGATGCCAAAATATGCATGACTGATATGAAAAATCTTCTACAAGAGATCATTTCAACAAATTTCAACACCCTATATCTTTTGAAGGGGGCCAAATTTGGAAAAATGTTAAAGAAAGAAAATATTACTTTTGACTTAAAGAATGTATGGTTAAAATTAACCCTGTATCCCTGTATAGAAAATGCAAAAAATCAACGAATATTTTTCTTCAAGTCGAAAAAAACTTACAATTTCACATCAACCACAGAAATTAACAATCAATCATTTCATTCCATACAATTCAAAATGATCAACTCTTCGCAGATGTATTTCGAACTCTGTTTTTCTGCTGGATAAGACAGGCTATCACTGTAATGTTGTCAATCTAATTATTCTTATACTCTTTAATCTCTCTGAAAGTCTGTCTCGTTATATTACAAACCTCAACTCCTAACTTTATCAATAAAACCAATTGTTTATCTGATAGGAGAAAGTTTGAAATAAATTCGCTCTGTCACTGTAAACTTTGTGTTTGGTTGATAGATGGCCATCTTCTCTCAATATTCTTGACTTGAATAATTAGGCAACACACATTACTCGATCTATTCAAGTATTTGCGCTCTTGCACAACTAAGCACAACGTTCAGCTTCTCTATTGTGGAATGTGACTCTACATATTCTCAAGATAACTTATTATCACACTCAATGTTCTTTATTTAACTTCTCCATAATTGTAAATAGGTGTAATCTGTTTCGATGTAGTTGATTTATAAATATTTATTTTATGAATGTGAACATTGTACAATAAAAATTCTTCCATATATGAAGACGTAAAATGAGTAAAAGTTTCGATTTGATAAACAAGTTTAAATAATCATTATCTATGTTCACCAATATATCCAAAAATTCACTCACTCAATAATTTGTGAAAATTTTTATGAATTAAAGATAAAATTCAGCAGCAGATGATGCTTGAATTGAACTTTAATGGAGATAGCATTTCAAAGAACAAGAAATCATTGTAAAGAAGAAATCAACTGCGTAATGATTTTCAATGAAGAAAATATGCTTTCTTTTGTTACAATTTTCACAAGATAGAATTTCGTATCTTGAAAAGAACTCAAGGAAAACTGTGAGTTGTTAATTTTGAATTCATAAGGTTTATGTAGGTTTGTTGAATCGTTCACATTCATTATGGAATATACCAGAGTCCGGAAAAACGCTTACGAACAAGCGAGCAAAAGTTCTTGATCTCAAATCAGTGCTTTTCTACATTTATTTGAAACAAAATCATCAGTAACCCTTGAAAGTATCGCTTAGCTAAGCGTCGTCTTAAGTTAATGATCGCTTCATTTAACAGTAAGTTAAGTAGGCGACTCTTAACTTTTTCGATCTGGTGATATTTCAGTAATTTATTCTGTGCAACTTTTTTCCACATAAATATAGCCATTTCATTGGCTGACCAGGATATTTGATGTTGTGCGCACCAATAAAATTCAGATACCTTATCAATCGTTATGTGGTCGGGATCTTTATGGATCTTGAAAGTTTAGTTTTCAATTAATTTGAATCAATATGTAAATAAATAAATATTAATTCAACAGGCTAGATTGCCCAGTTACAGGAAAAATACATAATTGAATTCAAACACATCGATATTACTACAAACACATGCAAGTTGATTCAACATAAGGATTTAGTTTTCAATTAATTTATATAAAGAACTGTCACCAATGAAAATTGCAAATAATCACCATTATTACATAGCAACAATGACTTGCATACACTTACAAAAACAAATTGAATTCTACTTCATCAACGTCCATTCAACCTCAAAACCCTACTTATCTCCGAGAACGAATCATGGTTAATATCGCAATTCTCAGATATCTCATTAAATATGGAACACATGTATGAATGAAAAGACAGTCTAGGCGTATCCATATGTACCCTATAAATAGGATGCCATATCATGAAACCAAATGTCAATCTACTCCTTATCAAGGAATCAAACAAACGAATGAGGGTTTCTGTGCTGCTGAAATGACGGGCATTTCTAACAATAAATCCGTAGGTCCTAGAAGCAGTCACCATAATATTACTCATGTGCGGGACGAAGCTCAAACGCTGATCAAATATAATCCCAAGATCCTTGTTCTCAGTCACTCTTGCGAGAACCGAGCTACCAACCGCGTAGTCAAAGTGCACAATACTTCGGTTCTTTGAAAAGGAAAGCACACTGCATTTCACAACATTCAAGCACAGCCGGTTGGCGGTACACCACTCAACCAAAGCGTTCAGTGCATTCTGCAGGACAACACAATCCGACCAATCAATAATCCTTTTAAACAGTTTGAGATCATCGGCATACATTAATTTGTCAACCGCCAAGCAGTCCAATAAATCGTTAACAAAAAGCAGAAACAAAAGAGGTCCCAGGTTAGACCCCTGTGGTATGCCGGATGTAGCAATATAGTCACCAGAACGATGACACTCGAACTGAACAAATTGACGTCTTCTGTGAAGATATGATCTCATCAAAGACACCAAGCCGTCAGAGAAGCCCACTCCAGCTCCGAGTTTCCGCAACAAAAGATCATCATCCACTCGATCGAATGCCTTCGCGAAATCGGTATACACCACATCAACCTGTGTACCATCATCAAGGCTCTCGAATGCAAACTGCGCGAAAGTTACCAAATTCGATATGCAAGATCTACGCGTCATAAATCCGTGCTGTTCCATGTGCAGTTGCTTTTTAACCATTGAATATATATTATTGTATAAGATGATCTCGAATAATTTCGCAAAGTTTGACAATATACATATCGGCCTATAGCTGCTCACAAGCGATGGATCACCTTTCTTCAAGATAGGTACAATTTTACCAACCTTCCAAACTTCAGGGAACACACATATCTTCAGGATAAGGTTGAAAATATGACGTAAAGGTACACAAAGTACACCGATACAATCCTTAACCAAGAAAGCCGGCACACCGTCCGATCCGGCCGTTTGATTTGCTTTCATTTTCCCAGCGGCAAACAAAATATCCTCTTCCACGATCCTATCGAAATTAACAACATTATGAGCAACTCCAGAGTCAACATCATCTGAAGAAGTAGTACCTGGACTGTCATAAACCGAACTAAAGTAAGTTGCCAAAGCATTAACTATCTCCCCCGGCTTACTGTACTTTTCGCTTCCATTGCTCATTACACCAGGCAAACGAGAGCCACCCTTTTTTGTTTGTAAAAAGGACCAAAATTTCGACGGGTCGGCCGCTATATCGATCTCTGAGTTCCTAACAAATTCTCTGTAAGCGATCTTAATTTTGACCTTGACTTCATTTCTCATCCTCCCAAAATTATACCGATTAAATATAGTTGGTGTCTGCTTGTATTTTCTATGATATCTTTTCTTCAGGTGTAGGAAGTGTATTATCTCAGCGGTGTACCATGATGGATAACGTCTCTTTCTAGATGACCTATAAGGAACGGATCTCTCGAATATACGATCAAGAACCTCATAAAGCTCCTTGCATGCTAAGTCAGGATCACCCTCCACATTAGTTACCGCGGACCAATCGGTCTCTGAAATAAGCTCGTAAAGCAGAGGAAAATTTGCCCTCCTGAAATTGAAGGTCGGTGGGGAAGAATGGTTAACTCCAATGTTTCTAACGCTAGCAAATTTTACCTTCAAAGCAAAGTACAGAGGAGGATGATAAGGATCAACAGGTACCATAGAATAATCATCCAGCAACATATTACAACATACATTACTAAATAATAAATCGAGTAATCGACCAGAGGTATTAAGAGTATGATTAAATTGTTTAAGTTCTAAAGTTTAAGTTCTAAAGTTTTATGCGAGATGAAAGAAATTATAAGCGTTGTTTAAAGTAAATATTTATATTTTAATAAATGTTATTATTCAAATTTATTCGAAAACCACAACAGAACAAATTATTTTAGGTTAGAATCCCGCCTTCAAATAGTACATCAGCGCTTAAATTTAAGGGCCGCTTCAGTCATTTAAGCGCAGCTTAACGTTGTTATAATGCAATTTAAGTTGAGAGTACATTTTAAGGAACGCTTAATGTCAAGTGTGATTGGTGCAAACGGATCTAAAGAAAAAATCTGAAGGAAACACAACTTATTGCAGTCATGAATGAATGAATCACCCAAATTCAAGTTGGACTGTTTCACTCACGTGTCACATTCCGACAACCATAAATTTCTGGTATACTCCATGTACCATAAACCATTTCCTCTATTCGGTCTTTTATTGAACTTGTTTTAGCACCCGAAAACTTGTTATCTTCTGTCGGGAAATCAGTTTATTGGAGAGAACATAGGATCCGTCTTTTGATTGCGACAGTAAAACTATTGGAACTGCCCTTTGTTATTTACCTCTAGAAAGTGAGCCGTGTACCTTCTGTAGAAAAAATTGCCCTTTGGGTAATTGATAGTTTGCCGCCTCATGAATGGTCTATAACTCGTGATGGTTGTATTGGTGTCGGCATGATTTTATTGGAACTTTGATGATCTATCTCTAGAGGGAGATTCCATGGTATATTATGACGTTGACATTCCGAAATATGTGGGATTGGCCTTGAGCCTTCAGAAGTGTCGTCGGTCAGTAGTGAGGGTTTTTCGTGGTATCATTTGGTGAATGCAGATTTTGGCGCCGTTTTTTTTTGAGGCCAATGGATAATAGCAACACCGTATCGACAATCAACAAGAATAAAAATTGGCCAAGATTAAAGCCTTGGGGCACATCAGCCCTAGACAAATACTCAGACGAGCAA
This sequence comes from Micraspis discolor, assembly GCA_030674115.1. Classification (NCBI taxonomy): domain Eukaryota; kingdom Metazoa; phylum Arthropoda; class Insecta; order Coleoptera; family Coccinellidae; genus Micraspis; species Micraspis discolor. The sequence continues at coordinate 224,612 of JARTUT010000881.1, forward strand.
AATCTTATCAAACACAAACGACGTTTCGATAATTGGCCTTCAAAGTTCTGTCAACTCTGGTGATAATGCATTAATAGTGTCAGAAGTGATTTTTCTATATTTCAGTGTCGTAATGAATTCATTACAGTACTAAAAACAGTGCTATAATGAACTCATTACAGCATTGTTTTTAGTTATATTTTTCGTTTTGTGGTTGACAACACTGACATCCTATCATTTCGAATGTCAACACGCATCCATTGCATGTCAATTGTCAACATTAAACCATGTAGAGATTTGAACGCACTTTTCAAATTCTATAATCTGTCAATTTTCGTATCAGTCACACCAACTGCGAAAATAAAACGCAAAAGGCACCAGGAGGTATAATCTGAATTTTTCATTGAATTCTAATAAATTTCTTACAATTCTTGACTGAAATAGAGAAAATATCGTCTAATACTCGTTGCAGAAGGCAATTCCAATACTCATTAGTTCAAAAACTCGCTCCTTCGTCGCTCATCTTCGAATTTCGCATTCGAGTTGGAATAGGTGCCCATTCTGCAACTTGTTTCAGAATATACTGTTATTTTAGCACTACCCTGTTAGTCACTTTGTATTCAACCGACCAGACAGTCGCGGCAATATCACGTTTCTGATTGGTCGACGCCTTTGTCGTGTAAAATTCCTTTCTCTATTTCAGTGTCGTAATGAGTTCATTACAGTACTAAAAGCAGTGCTGTAACGAACTCATTACAGCATTGTTTTTAATTATATTTTTCGTTTTGTGGTTGACACAAGCTCATATTGTAAGGTTACGAAAATTTCATATGAAAGAAAACTAAATTTTCCGATCCTTGGCAAGATATATTACCAATCGACAAACATTTGAACGTTATTCACATAAAATCATATCCTTTTTCTTTTATTCTCTTCAACTCATTGTTATCTTCCTTAATTTCCCTTCTGCCTCTTTTCATATTCTTCGAAAATAGTCACCACGGAATCCAAAGTTTCCAGACTTGTTGGGATAATCTGGTCGGGTGGGAGTACAAATCCATACTTGCCTTTATCTCTCAGCTCATATACATAAACAAGTGGAGTTCCAAACGTAGCCTTCACCCAGTCTACGCTACCTCCTGAAGCCGGATCTTCAAAATAAAATGAATTTTTTTCTAATTTGAACACGAATTTTGAGGCACTTACATACGGTGTTGTAGATGTTTCCCACTGTATATTGGGTTCCATATCTCTTCGCTAAGCTCTTGGCAGCCTCTAAGCCTATGCTATACTGAAATATAGAAAAAAATATTACAGTTCACTAGTTCACAGTCAGTTATTGGATTAGAACATTTCAGTAGAAATTGTTAAGCGAAATTACAGTAATATTTTTTCCGCAAATCGCCAGGAAATTTTGACATTCCTGTCAAAATTTTTTGAAGAAAAAGTCAGGACTTCCTTACTGTAAGGAAATGTCATTTCCTTACTGTAAGGAAATGATATTTCCGTACAGTTGTTAGTGTTCTACATAAATGATAGAAAACACATTGCTTATAAGGAATTAATTTATATTTTGAAAACATCAAGTCATTGCTGAATACATTTTTAAGATCAATTTGTTATATTTACAGTAATTTGACAGTTAGTATAATTATTGAACATTGGAGGAACACTCTTAGAACTATGAGAAACATTTTGGACAACAGGGTGGAAGGGTCATTTTGTTGAATATTTTGTTCTGTGAAAATTTTATTTGCCACCTTAACCTTATTGTTAAGCGATTCTTCGATATATCCTTCAGCAACGTTTGATGACTTCTATCCGCCATGCCTCTTTAAACTAGTTATGTCGGCACCAGAGTCAACCAATATTGTTGCAGAAGACCGACGAAAGCAGTGACCAGTATATTCTGTCGGATTTACCAAGTTCAAATAAGTAGCAACTATTTTGGGCATTTTTCAAATTTGATGAATTCCTACCACTTGCCTACAACCCTTTCCGCTTTGATATTTAAAGAAAAATCGGTCACTGTTCATATTTTCAGGTCTTAACGAAACATACTTTCGATAAACATTCGAGTAGATCTGATTAATTACAAATGATCTTGGTTTATTGGTTTTCGAATCAGGTATGCTGTTTAAAAGCTTAGATTTTAAGTCTTCTATATCATGTACAGTAATTCGGACTAACTCATCCATTCTACAGGCCCCAGAAATACCAAATATTACAGCCATCTAAAAAATAAATAAAGCTATAATGTAAATAGAAATTAAAAACTTGTAAATTACCTTAATCATTAAATTTTCTTTATCTGGAGCTTCCTGGATACATTTTTCAATTTCTTCCTTCGTTAAAATCTTAGATTTCTTTGCCCTATAACCTTGAGCTTGCCGTTTCAATAAAGAACGAAGTTTTGAGTATGTAGATATATCTACATTGTGTTTAAGTGCAAGGGTTGACTTCAGCATTGAATAATTGGCCTATAATGTTGAAGATTTCATCTTTAAACAAAGGTCTAGGAAGTATGCCATTACAACATTTTCTGAGAAAGAACTCGTATTTTTACTCATGCGATAATTCATAAAACGTCTGTATGCATTTTCGTACTTTTCTCTTGATTTCTTTGGCAATAATTCTAAAGCAGTATTCACTGCTTCAACCAGCTCTGGAGGAGTCCCAGGAATGGAAATTTCATCATCACTTATCATTTTACTTTCGACAACACCAGCAATTAAATTTATAAGCGTCAAGTTTGACAATTCAACCTCAATACGTTTCCATAGTAACCCAAGTAATTTTATTAGGAATTTCAAAGCACCATTTATTTGGGAATCAAATTATCGCGTTTTTTTTAAATCAATCAATATCTGTCGAATTTTAAACGATTTGCGGAAAAATAGTATGTTTACCTCGTAGGAAAAGACTCTGTGTTGCACATTCCTGGACTCTGTGTTGCTAAGTCCAGGAATGTTGTTCGTTTTCCTAACGTTTCGAATTATTTGAAGAATTGGGCAATTTATTAGTAGAAGATATTAGTATTATTAGTATTATTAGTAGTATAAGTATACAAGATGTCGACGAGTGATGACGAGGAAGTTGATCGCTCTGCGAATAAATTGAACAACGAAGAAATTAACAATTTGTGTAATACTGTAATATTATTTCGTCCACAACAAACGAACGCCCATCATCGAAAAGAACTGAGAATGAATATTTGATGTGTAAGTGAAATTAGAGGAAAAAAATAAAATTTATTGTTGAAAATAACGAACTCCTCATTGATTCGTTAATAACAACATCCAACAAAAAAGGTAAACAACTTGCGCCTTGTAGACCAGCACTATCGCTCACCGTACAGAATACAGAGACCTCAGAACATAGAACAGAGACAGAGAAATCATCACCTGTTATAACCCCAATAATTCATGTTCCTGCGACCTCAACATCACCGAATATAAATACAGTGAATAAAAGTATAAACATCATAAATAATGATGCTGGGAAAATGAAACTGATCAAACATGGGCTACTGTAGTGAGAGGAAAAAATAAAGAAAGAACTAGAATAAATCAAGTGACAAATAATCAATACGTCGACGAATTCCAGAGGTAAACAAACAAAAATAGTAACTTGTACTGGAGCATCAAAAGAGAACACTAAAGTCAGGGAGCAATGCGAAAGAAATGGATTTATTTAGGAAGAATTGTCGGTTCAGATATATCCGAGAGTGATATTAAAGAGTATATTTCAGATTCTACATGGGAACGAAACAATTGAAGTTAAAAACTTCATACAAAAGGTGTGAACTCCGCTTTTTGAAGAAGGGTACTTGAACCATCAAGTGAACATTGCCTGTATTACTGAGCACTGGAAAACAGAAGGCAATTATATTCCTGAAGGATTCATGTTGGCATCGTCTTACTGTAGAGATAAAGGTCATCATGGTGGATGCGCAATATACGTAGAAAAAGGTATAGAATATTCTGATAGACTTGATTTCAAATTACTTAGTGTGCCAGGATGTTTTGAGTGCTGTACTGTCCAAATAACTATAGATAATAACAAGTGTCTTATTGTATGTATTTACCGACCAAACACTTTGCCTAATGATTTATTTTTGAAAAATTTAATTCATTGCTTGATAAATATCTGGTAGAAAATATCAATATAATAATAACAGGCGACTTCAACATAGATATTCTATCCACATCGAATGAATCTAAAATGTTTTTAGGAATTTTGGACTCGTACAATTTGAAAATCACTGTGAAGGAACCCACTAGAATAACAATCACCACAGCATCATGTCTAGACAATATAATCACCAATGTTGATGGGAAAACCACAGTCATCGAGGAACACATATCGGATCATTCAGGTCAGAAATTCATTTTTAGTAGTATTTCACAGCCACAGATCTCGAAAGGTAATAAAAGACTACTCAGACAGTATACGGAAGAAAACCATCTCATCTTCAAAGCTCTCCTGGAGAACATAGACTGGTCCAACCTATACAATTTCTCAGAGAATGAGGTTAATAAAATGTGGGATTTGTTTTTTGATAATTTCAAATCTTGGTTTGATAGAGCTTTTCCCTCAGAACGATCAATATTAGAAAACACAGAAGATTAAAAAGAACAAATGAAATACAACTATTGAAAGATGAACTGGATTTATTGTACGTACTTCCAGATATAAACCGGAATTTCTGGATAATTATAAAAAAACGAAACGGTCTTATGATGTATTGTTAAGCTCAACTAAACGAAATTTGTATAATACAATTATAGACAAGGCCGATAATAAAAACAGAGCAGTATGGAACGTTATAAGGGAAGTCACAAACAGAAGTACAAAGTCCATCTCAAAGCTCCCTCATATATATCCAGATAAAAATGATAAAAGCAGTATATCAATGTTAGCAAATGACTTCAATAAGCACTTCTCTCAAGTTGCATCAACTTTACGCTCAAATTCCATAAATCTTTCTACTTGTTCGATGTCAATGATAATGAGTTGATATCTACAGTTAGGAAAATGCAGAATAAGTTCTCTACCGGATATGATGAAATTCCAGTTAATGTAATTAAACAACACATTTCGAATATAGTTAAACCTCTTTGCTACATCATTAATTCTGCCTTTAAGTCTGGAGTATTTCCTGATGCGTTAAAGATAACACTAGTGAAACCCTGTTATAAGAAAGGAAACATAGATGATTTCAATAATTACAGACCAATTAGCCTGATAACATCCTTCGCAAAAATTTTTGAAAATCCTAGCGAAACGAATGCTGAAGTTCTTCCAAAATTCGACATTCTATCTCATAGCCAGCACGGATTCACTAAAGGTAAAAGTACAGAAACAGCAGTGTTTGAATTCATACAAAAAGTTTTCTCGTCACTTGAGAATGATAGTATACCAGCAGGATTGTTTGTAGACCTTTCGAAGGCATTTGACCGCGTTGAACACAGAATACTGCTACTGAAACTTCAGGATAAGGGTATCAGGGCACACCTCTCAAGCTAATTGAGAGTTACCTCGAAAATAGAAAGCAAATGGTGATGCTGAAGATGAACGAAGATAAAATTTTATCGCCTGAACTAAACGTGGTTGCTGGCATACCTCAGGGCACTATTGTGGGGCCCATTCTTTTTATTGTCTATGATGATGACCTGCCAGAAAATCTGAAGGATATGAACAATCAAGAACCAGTGGAGGAAGATTTGGAAACAGATGCCTTCCTATATGCTGATGACACTAATGTAATACTATCATCTCGTAATCTAAACTCAGTGACAAATGGCTTAAATTCTACACTCACGAACATCAGTGGCTGGTGCCATCAAAACTCATTGTCTCTCAATTCCGAAAACCAACGTTATATTCTTCTCCAATACAAGATCCAATCTTACTCATCCCGAATCCATCAGACTGAATAATATCGACATATCAATTAGCTCAAGCACACGACTCCTGGGAATTACCATAGATAAAAACCTTGATTGAGTCAACATTGTGATACTTTGGTACCAAAGCTGAACTCAGTGATCTATACACTTAGAGCTCTCAAAAATCAAGTAGACTCAAATATACTAAAACCATGTATTTCTCAAACTTTCAAGCTCTCCTAGAGAGTCCATGAATATTTATTAGTAGAAGATATTGAAAGAACGAAAAATAAATCATTGATCATACAGCTTCCAACACAAAAACAAAAGTAAGCCGTGTACTGCGTCTTCTATTATCAAACGTAGTCATTTTTTCTTCAAATACATGAATAATAAATGCACTGCCAATCCAGTTTGGTATAAATACATCTGGAAAATGCCCTCTATTGTTGCCGAAATATTCAAACTGCCAGAACCAAAGCTATTTACAGGCCACTGTTCTACGCCAATCTCACGAAGAGGTAACTTGAATCCATCGATGAACATGGTGTAACAATATTATAACTTGTGTATTTCATTTCATAAATATATGAATTATCAAAAGAATATTTTGCATTCAAGGTAATAACAGATTCACTCACAGTTAAATTATAGTTGTCCAGTGGCTCAGAACTGTATCCATAGGGTACCATGAGTAATTGAGAGTAGGAGTGAAAATCAATATAAGCCACTAACTGATCTCCGATCGACGTAATGTATTCTGACAACGTTTTGGTGCAATTTTCCGAAAATGCCTTGGAACCAGCATAGCTCTCGCTACATGGAGAGTTGCTAGCACCATACTCAGCCCAATGGTTGTCCCAGTTCCTATTAGGATCTGTTCCTTTGCAAAACCATCCTGATGGTTTCCTTGTTTTACGCCACATACGATTCTGGATATATACAAATATTTCAGTATTTAAATTTAACATTAAAAAAATTTTTTCTACCGTTTTGTGCGTGTAATCAAAGCCATCTGGATTTGCAACTGGTACGAAGTACCAGTCGTAACTTTCAGCTAGTTTCCTTAGTCGTGGATCCTGGCTGGTAAGCAGCTCGTTGAGAATATAAGTAGAGACTGCTGAACTGATCCTGTAAAAGTAAAAGAGATAGAATCCAAACATCGAAAATAATGAAGGAAATCACTTTTGAAAATCTCTTATTCACAAAAGGAAATACGTAAAATAGTATCGTCTGACTTTGAGGACAATAAATATCACCAAAACTTCAAATCATTTCACCAACATAAATTCAAAACTTCTCTTATTTTTTTTTCATTTACTCACCATTCTCGTGCATGAATGTTGGTTTCGACAAACACTGCTTTGTTTTTATTGTTTTCAGAATAAGATACGTGGACACCAGTTATATTTCTGCCTTCATATGTAGATCCAGCTTTTATAACTTCAACTTCTTTGTAATCTTGTGCTAGACTATACAACCATGATTCAATCTGTGGAAAAATAATGTTTTTTTCTGTGACGGGAAAAAAATTTGACATTTCATCTCTGTTGACAGGTAATAAAATATAACTTTTCACGAAATTACTTGATAATGGAAGATTTTAGAATATTTTATTGAATATAAGTTACATTCCCATTATATCCAAAGTACAATTATTAAATGTGCAATGCGTGAATCACATGTTCCTTGAACTATTCGGTACAATAGACGAATTTTCTTGTGTTGAAATAATATTCTCTGACATGAACATGCTGTTGATGTATCTGGTCGCAAATCGGGTGTTATTTCAGAACTGCCACACGTTCTGAACACTTTATTAGCAATTTATGTTCTGTGTGCCACCGATTCATCAACATACCCTTCAGCGACCGTTGATGACTTCTAACCGCCATGTTTCTTTAGCGTCATCAAGTCTGCCCCAGATTCAAATAAAAGTGTAGCAGACGATCTTCGAAATGAATGACCTGTATATGAGTTAGCATTTTCAATTTAAAGAAAATTAGCTACTGTTTCAGGTACCTTATAGAACTGATTTTTACCCACAACCTGATTGATACATTTTCCATTGCGATATGCATAAAACAGGCGGCGATCTTTTGCTGTTGCTGTACATTCGGTAATATTTAATATATTCTTCAGTTACTACAAATCTCCTGTTTACATCATTCTTTGTTTGCTTCAGTTTCTCAATGAATAACTTTCCCCAATCTTCAATATCATCTAATGTTACCTGGCTGATTTCATAAATTCGACAAGCTCCTGCAATCCCAAATACAACAACAACCTTGGCCATTGAATAAACTTCATCGGGTGCATTATTTAAAATATTACTAATTTGTGTATTCGTAAAAATCGCAGCTTTCTTGGGCGTTTAACCTTTCTCTTTTTGTTTTAGAAATGTAATTAGTTTAAAATATTTTTAAATGTCTACATTATTATTGGATCGTAACATACTTTTAATCATTGAATAATTCGACCACATTGTTGATGGCTTTTGTTATTGTGCCAGTTCCGAAAAATAAGCCAATAACACTGTCTCCGAGAAAGAACTACATGTCTTTTCCATTTTCCAGTCCATAAATCTTGAATACGCGGTTTTGTAAATTTTCCGCGATTTAGCTGGCAATAATTTTCGTGACGCTACTTGCGCTGCTTCTATCAACTCTGGCAGAGCCACAGAAAACTCAGAATCAAGCATTTTTAACTTTATAGTATTTAAAATATCTACTAAACAATTACTGAGTTCGCAATTTTTAAATAAAATCACAAAATTGAATTGACAGATATTTGATTACCCTGAAGTTTTCCTTAGGAACGCAGGTCTAATAGCTTACTAGATTAAAAATTCAAATTTCATATCGATAACATTCTGACTCTAATATGTTGTAATAATCTGTTCTTTCACTATTAAATCGACGTTATTCCTGTCACAGAAAAAATAGTGTATTATACACTGGAAAAATATTAGATTTCAGCTCTCGGGTTTTTGTCTCTCTCCGCTTTGCGTCGGGAGACAACATAACATCGAGCTAAAATGTCATACTTTTTTCCCTTGTATAATAAATAACTATTTCTTTTAACCGATTAATTTTTTCTTTTTTATTCGGTGATTTGATGAATTTTTCAGTAGAGAATAAGTTTCATGTGACGACAGAAATCATGATCCAAGATCCTCAACGCCAAACCTGGTTGTACTAATTATATTTATTGGCGTATAATAAATACACAAAGTGAAATTTTTATGGACCTACCAGGTTATACTCAATTTTGAAATTTGTCAAAATAAGTCTGATAATTTGTTTTCCATTTTTCGTATAACCTACTTTTCAGATAATGTAAAAATGCCAATATTTTTAGAGGAATCCATTCCAACAGTTCACCCCGTATATCTATAATATAAAAATGAATCGCAAAATGTGTTGGTAAGCGCATAACTCAACAACGCCTGGACCAATTTGGCCAAATCTTTTTTTAAAATGTTCGTTGAAGTTCAAGGATGGTTTTTACGGCGAGAAAAATTAGAATTGTTGCTGGAAAAACCCTAAAAATAACCCTTTTCTTTTTCCCATACAAATGATTTGTAACTAAAACGTAGTCAATTTGAATCCAAATATACAACTCAGTGAAGAAATTTACAATGAAGCATTGATTTCAATTGAGGACATGTGCTTGATAATGTCAAACAAACTATTAATTCAATTAGGCCTGACCGCGCCCAATCGTCCAATGCATGACGCTTTTAACCAAGAGTTGCATCGAGAAAAACTGTATGATCTCAACGCTTTGAAAGAATTAATTCAAACAAATCTTCCACTGTTAAATGAACAACAGAAGTATGTATTTGAAACTCTTATGAAAGTAACAAATGATGAAAGTGGAGGGATTTACTTCTTAGATGCACCTGGTGGTACAGGAAAAACTTTTTTGATTTCATTAATATTAGCAACAATTCGCTCACAAAATAAAATTGCACTTGCACTCGCTTCGTCGGGAATCGCAGCAACTTTGCTTGAAGGTGGTCGAACACCGCATTCAGCACTAAAATTGCCATTAAATATGCAAAGCAATGAAACTCCAACCTGCAACGTTTCGAAGAACTCTGCAATGGCAAAGGTTTTGCAGCAATGTAAATTGATTGTTTGGGATGAATGCACGATATCACATAAAAAATCTTTGGAGGCTTTAGACAGAATCTTAAAAGATCTACGGAGCAATAATAACCGATTTGGTGGTGCAATGATTTTATTAGCAGGAGATTTTCGTCAAAAATTGCCAGTGATTCTACGATCAACGCCAGCTGATGAACTCAATGCATGTCTAAAGACCTCCAATTTGTGGAAACATGTCAAAGTACTTCATTTAAGCAAGAATATGCGTGTCGAGTTGCAAAATGACCAATCTGGAAACATATTCTCTAAACAACTCATTGACATTGGTAATGGCAAATTTTCTATAGACATGTTGACTGGCTGCATTAACTTTCCTCAAAGTTTTTGTCAGTTAATTCGATCAAAAGATGAACTTATTCAGAAGGTGTTTCCAGATGTTTCTCAAAATTACAGAAACCATGATTGATTGAGCGAACGAGCTATACTGGCTGCAAAAAACATAGATGTAAATGAATTAAATTTCAAAATTCAAGAACAAATTACAGGCGAATTGAGGATATATAAATCAGTTGATTCGGCTACTAATCAAGATGATGTAGTCAACTATCCACCGGAATTTTTAAACTCGCTGGATTTGCCAGGATTGCCACCTCACAAACTTCAATTAAAGGTTGGATCGGTGGTTATAATGTTGCGAAATATCAACCAACCGCGTCTTTGCAACGGTACACGGTTAGCGATAAAAAAATTACTAAACAATGTGATAGAAGCAACTATACTCAAAGGAAAGTATAAAGGAGAAGATGTTCTCATACCGCGCATCCCAATGATTCTAACTGATGTGCCATTTGAGTTTAAACGACTACAGTTTCCAGTGCGGCTTGCTTTTGCTATGATTACAAACAAGTTCCAGGGGCAATCATTAAGTGTTTGTGGTATTAATCTAGAAAACCCATGTTTCTCACATGGTTAGTTGTATGTTGCCTGTTCCCGTGTTGGAAAACCATCAGATTTGTTTATCTATGCGCCAAGTAATCAAACAAAAAACATCGTATACCACAAGGCACTACAATGATAATAATAATTATGATTCACATGATTAACAATAAAGCGATTACTTACTTTTAAATCCTTATATATGTTTTATTTAATTATTTTTTATTCACAACGCCCTATCACCAGGGTAACGGTTCTGTTCAGGAGAATTTTTTAAAATACGTAGGCACAAAAACTGCCACATTACAAATCTTTTTGACAGGACGAAGTCTGTCGGGTCAGCTAGTTTTTTTAATATAACCCTTAATAAAGATTCTCGAAATCGGTTCTTCAAATGGATTTCAATATGCAGGGGGTCGCGTTTAAAAACAGACGAGGGATTTTATGTAAAACAGTTTTGAATTTTGATTACTCACGTACTTCATCAAGTGTATGATATTGATTCCATCCAAAACCAGATTTCACCCCAGTTCCATTTTTCTCCATATTGATCAGATGCTGTACGTCCTCAATGAATATTCTTGATTCAATACCTGACGATGTCAGGAAGTTTTTAAACTCATTCTGGAAATGAGGTGGAACCATGATATCACCATCAGGGTCAAGTTCGGTTGGATGTTTCCAAACGTCCAGTAAGGGTTTGCTTTCGACATATTCTTTCAGCAGGTCTGTTTCCTCTTTGGTCTTTGGTTTGAGTCGAAAGACCTTGTATTGATCATAGGTTACTCGCTCTGCTAGAATGGTACCGAAAAGGAGGAGGAGAAAAATCTTCATTCTGTAGAAAGCCATAAATTTTAGAATATTCTAACTGATTTTTTGTTTGAAAGTAGTATTGTACTCAAAATTCTTCTCAATCATTATTATAAGAAATTTTTAATATTTCGTATTCATAAAATAGATTCATTCCTTTCCGAAATTTTCAACATCTATCTAATAGGAAAAAATTGGTTTGAGAGAAAATATTACTTGGTACCTGAAATTTATTGTTAAAATAAACACAATATATTGACTCACCTAGTATATCGAAGAACGTAGCTTCATTAAGTTCGAAGTAAATTCTTTTATTTTTCTACTTGCCTATAAAAACTTAGAAAGCGTACCAACAGTCCGAATAGCATCTAGCATACTAATTACTTGATATCACCTCAATTTAAATCAGTTTCTTATCACTATACGAATAAATTATGGAAAAACTTAACGGCACCAGATATTTTCAACATTAAGCATTGACTTTTTTGAATATCATATCTAAAGGATGATGAGTAGTGAGTCGGGTACTCATCAAAACCCAAGTGTGCATGTATTTTTCAAATATTCTAATTCGTTTTCAAAATTCTATGTATTCATTAATCATACCACCAATGATGAAAAATATTGTTCTCAACCTCTTATAACATTTTACTACCTACAAATGACTTGTTGCTTTTTTAAAAGTCATTTTCTTCTCAGCAGAGTATAGGGCCTGTGATATCAGGAATTTTGTTTAGTCAAACATGGAACTCAAATAAATATCATACATTATCGTCAGTATTTTCTAAACGAATTGATGCATTGAAATATAGTGTGAGGTGTAACTAAATAATTCCTGATTCCTCATCGAAAAAAAGAGGATCTTTCATATAAAGAAACTTCATTGTTAAGATACAGCCCCTCAAAGGGAGTACATAAAATTTGTATAACAATTTTTTTTCACAAGCACCAAAAAAGTTACGATATTGAAATTAACCTAACGTTTCCTACTAGCAAAAACACTTATCCAGTTATTTATTTGGTTTACCCCATGGTTGTAAGGGTGGGAAATGCAGATACTAACTACAGAATAATAATAAATCCAGTTCGCATTTATGACGATGTACCTATCGCTGTAGTATTTCGCAAAATAATTTTTTGCTGCGAACTGGTTTATTTTGGGCAAAAAACTCACGAGACATTTTTTGTTTAGAATGAAACAGGCTATCAGAAATTAATTTTTAAATGGTAAACAAATAATAAGACAAAAAGTTACATTGGAAATAAACTTTAGGGGTTGCGTTTCCCACCCTTACAATCATGGGGTGAACCAAATAAATAACTGGATAAGTGTCTTTTTGCTAGTAGGAAACGTTAGGTTAATTTCAATATTGTCAATTTTTTGGTGTTGGTGAAAAAAATTGTTATACCAATTTTATGTACCTACTCCCTTTGAGGGGCTGCATCTTAACAATGTATGCTCCAATGAAGTATCTTTATAGGAAAGATCCTATCTTTTTTTCGATGAGGAATCACCTCCTTAAATATTTTACACTTATTTATTTACACCCTGTATATGAAAAGACTTTTGAATTTCACCTTAACATTAGACAATAATTATGTTTTCGAGCGATGTTAAGAAATTTTTATTTTTACTGGCGCATTATATTTTTATAGATGTTCTATGTACCTACCTAGGAGCAACTTCAAACTACCACTTGTAATTCTATAATAGAACTCGATAGTCGTCTCACCTATCGGCAATATTAATTTATATCTGACATTATCAAGTAATGATGCAACTGATAGGCATTTTTCATTAGGATGAATATCCAGCAGCGTGGGAAATAAAATTCGAGAAACATATGATATAATTTCTCAAATTATTCTTACATTAACGGAAAGAATGACCCTAAAAGAATACCAATACGTATTGCTGAGAGCTTGCGCGTAAATAAGTCTATGACGAATTAAAATTAAAAAGTGCAATAAAACAGAATGATACAAAATTTTATGTTTCTTATGGAAAATACCGAACAGAGGAATCTCGAAGTTATATACTACTATATTTCCTCAGTGTTGTTGATTTTTCATAGGTACGCCTATGCTTCAGACTGTAGATTGCATTCAAATTAGATAAATTGAAACAATCCTGTTATATCCCGAAAAGTCGTCAATGGGATATTGATTGATCGAGATCATTGACTCAGATTGTTCAAATTAAAAAACTTTACTAATTCATTGTGATAATGAAATGGAGTCGTTTGCTTCCATTGAAACTCGAATAAGAGACAAAGCCATGTTCCAAACAGTTTTTGTAATCTTCAGTAAACAGTTTATAATTTCAAATTTGGCGGCATAATTCAATGTCATATTTGTTATTCATTTTTTTCAAGCATTCTCCATTAAATAGAAAGGAATACATGCTAATGAATTCAAGCAGTTGTTTCGGACTCCTCAGTTGATATAAAAAAAGTAATAAAGCACTGACGAGAGTCATAACATAATTTCTATTCTAAGTACTTAGGACTTAAATTAGATTCATCTTTCGGTTACAAAGCTCTTTTAGATGATCTGAGCCTGAAACTGAAAACTAGGAACGGGAGTGATCTTAGCCACAACCACAAAACCGATAAAGGTCGCACACACGATCTGACTTATATATGTCAGGATGCGAATATACAATAAATCTATTCGAAATGTTACTTGAATTATTATTAATCACTGTGGAACTAATGTGGAATATGCTTTCAATATACCAGAAAGCTTATCGAATGAATTAAAGAGAGGAAACTTGGAAATTCATCTATCTCTAGATACAAGGGGCGAAGAAAATCGATATATTCGAAATTTTCACTGAATGTCGATGATATAACGAGCTAGAATTATATTTTCATTACTGACACAACCTTAAGGACGTAGTGAGTAAATATGGACATCCGTCTGTGACGTGCTACGGGGGGTTGCAAATAGTTTAATGTCAATTTTGTCAGGCAAAAAACGCAATTGAATTATGTTTCTATCGATGAAACAAGCTAACAGACGGAAAAAGAAAAAATGGACATCCGTCAGTGACGTGCTACAAGGGTCGAAAGTACTGTTATGAATATTCAAAATTTTCAATGAAATCGGTTTTGTCAGGCAAACAACGCAATTGGATTATGTTTCTATCGATGAAACAAGCTAACAGACGGAATAAGAAAAAATGGACATCCGTCAGTGGCGTGCTACAAGGGTCGAAAGTACTGTTATGAATATTCAAAAAGTTCAAAATTTTCAATGAAATCGGTTTTGTCAGGCAAAAAACGCAATTGGATTATGTTTCTATCGTTGAAACAAGCTAACAGACGGAATAAGAGAAAATGGACATCCGTCAGTGGCGTGCTACAAGGGTCGAAAGTACTGTTATGAATATTCAAAAAGTTCAAAATTTTCAATGAAATCGGTTTTGTCAGGCAAAAACGCAATTGGATTATGTTTCTATCGTTGAAACAAGCTAACAGACGGAATAAGAGAAAATGGACATCCGTCAGTGACGTGCTACAGGGGTCGAAAGTACTGTTATGAATATTCAAAAAGTTCAAAATTTTCAATGAAATCGGTTTTGTCAGACAAAAAACGTAATTGGATTATGTTTCTATCGTTGAAACAAGCTAACAGACGGAATAAGAAAAAATGGACATCCGTCAGTGACGTGCTACAGGGGTCGAAAGTACTGTTATGCATATTAAAAAAGTTCAAAATTTTCAATGAAATCGGTTTTCTCAGGTAAAAAACTGAATGAATTAGTATGTTTCTATCGTTGAAACGAGCTTTTTGAATATTCATAACAGTACTTTCGACCCTTGTGGCACGTCACTGACGGATGTCCATTTTTTCTTATTCCGTCTGTAAGCTTATATATGTAATAGATACATAATCCAATTGCCTTTTCTGCCTGACAAAACCGATTTCATAGAAAATTTTAAACTTTTTGAATATTCATTAAACTATTTGCAACCCCCCGTAGCACGTCACTGACGGATGTCCATTTTTACTCACTACGTCCTTAAGGTTGTATCAGTAATGAAAATATAATTCTAGCTCGTTATATCATTGACATCCAGTGAAAATTTCGAATATATCGATTTTCTTCGCCCCTTGTATCTCGAGATAGATGAACTTCCAAGTTTCCTCTCTTTAATTCATTCGATAAGCTTTCTGGTATATTGAAAGCATATTCCACATTAGTTCCACAGTGATTAATAATAATTCAAGTAACATTTCGAATAGATTTATTGTATATTCGCATCCTGACATATATAAGTCGGATCGTGTTTGCGACCTTTATCGGTTTTGTGGTTGTGGCTAAGATCACTCCCGTAAACTAGGAATAATATTCTTCCAAAGTTAGCTGGATCATCTTGGGGTGCTGATGCTTTCACTCTATGCACAACCCTAGTTTTTTCTGCAGCTGAGTATTGTTGCTCTGTTTGGTTTAATAGTGCACAGACACAAAAAATTGATGCACAATTGAATACATCCATGAGAATAATTACTGGCACCTTAAGATCTACACCGGTTTATTGGTTACCAGTTTTGTCTAACATTGTCCCTCCCCATATTCGCAGACAGACTACAGCT
Source organism: Micraspis discolor (assembly GCA_030674115.1). Classification (NCBI taxonomy): domain Eukaryota; kingdom Metazoa; phylum Arthropoda; class Insecta; order Coleoptera; family Coccinellidae; genus Micraspis; species Micraspis discolor. Next base: position 240,942 of record JARTUT010000881.1, read on the forward strand.
CTGAATTCTTGGCCTAAGATATTAAGACTACACGTTCAATTGTATGCTTACCAAAATTCATAAACTAAGAGTTCAAAATAAGATATATATATATTATATACCATGTATTCTCATTACCAGTAACCTCTCGAGTAAACCTAGGAATGGCTGTCTACAATCCCATAGACCCAAGTAGAATAAGAAGATCCATTATGAATGGTCGATTAAACCGAGATCGTGCATGCAGCATGATGAATTACTTCTTTTTCCACAATCCTCCATTTCTTTCTAGGAGAAGATCATCAATATCACCGTCAGGAATAAATTATCAAGGGCGTTACCGTCTCCTCAATTAGCCGCAATTTGGTGAGGAAAATTCTGAAACATCGTCCCATCGAATTTATCGCATGTTTACGTCCATGATAACGACCCATAACTCAGATTCTATGTTGTGTCGGCGCCATAGAATTCATTTGTGTTCTGAAAGAAAAGGTATCATTATCTCCCTAACTATCCGAAATTTTGGTGGCGCCAGCCTTGTTTTCCTTTGATATTTCTACCTAGGAATTGATGGCCCTCCTAATTGATTGTTTAAACCGAAGAAGAGGCACCTCCTCAGTTCTCGCGGCACCTAGGAATTAGGACGTAACAGATTGGCCGGATATGAGATCCATTTTTAATGAATGACTTCGAACAGCTTAGTTTAATCGACTGCCTGTCTTGGAGTTAGACTGTTTTCTTGATGGATGGAGGGATTTTCCAATAGGGAATCAACAAGTTTTTTCCAAAATAAAATGCAAGTCAATTGAGATATTCCAAAAACTATAATATTATTGGAGACTGGTTACGAAGCTTTTAAAAACCACATGATTTGAAGCATTCCTATGTTAGTATAGATATAAATTGGTGAACCTTAAAAGTCTGAACCTATAAAGAAACAGCTCTCCATAAACAGAATTTTTGAATTTAACAGGTCTTGACAGAAAATACATTTATTTGTTTCTCATTTGTAAACGTCAGTTTTCAAAAACACAATATTAATCAAGAAAGTTTAATTTATCAAGTCACTTTCTTGTAAAACTGACAGTTAACTTGCAAAAATTTTTACAAGTTAGTAGTATTATTTACATTAGAAATTTTTGTTTTAACGTCATATATGTTGAAAGTCATGGTACAATTGTTGTTTCCAGTAACACAGATTTTTGACGATGAAAAAGTTGATACTGATGATGATGAACCATCTGTTGACTCAGAAACTGCTGAACTCGAGGACTGCAGAACATTTGTACTCTCCTTACTACCAAATAATTTGCTAGACATTTCGATTTTTTTGTTGACCGAATCATCGACATAACTCATCCTCCTGCACGCTAAAGTGCTAAAATATCTCCACCCGAATCCGCAACCATAGTGACTCCAGTTCTGCGAAAAGAGTGGCCGGTGTATAACTCTGGGTCTTTTAAACCTAAATATTTCGCTATTTGCTTTGGACACCACCAATAGTGTGCTGGCCAGCATTAAGGGAAATGCACATTTCATGTCGGTATGCCAAAAAAAATCTCAGGTTTTCTGTTCCAGGAGGCCGAAGATTTATATATTTTCTGTATAACATGCAGGAGTTGAAGCTGTTTTGAAATATTGGAGTCACGAATGTGAGGTACATAATTGCAATTCATTAAGAATATTACAATAAATCAACAAATTCATTCAGCTATTGTTGATTTTCGTAACAATCCCCTAAATTTATACGAATTTACCAAGATGTCAGATGGGCGGGGCTTAAGTTCAATTGTCTTGGATTTGTTTGAGTCACTGTCACGTACGATGAATAACAAGAGAGTTGCGAAATTAGAGATTCTCGTCTCTGATTGGTCTTCGTGATTTCTATATATTTTATCTTGATTGGATACATTTTTCATTGGTCAGAATCATTAAATAGCTGAATTTCTTTGTTATAGTATTGAGTCCACGTGTTTTCGGTGTATTTCATCTAAGAATTGGCATTTTGAACTTTCGAATTTCTTGTTAGGGCAATTCCGATAAAGGATAAGACATTCTCTTCCTCATGACCGTTTTGAAGTATTGGAGTCACGAAAGTGGGGTACATAATTGCAATTCATTAAGAATATTACAATAAATCAACAAATTTATTCATATGTTGTTGATTTTCTGAACAATCCCCTAAATTTATAAGAATTTACCAATATGTCAGATGGGCGAGCTTAAGGTTCAATTGTCTTGGATTGGTTTGAGTCACTGTCACGTACGGTGAATAACAAGAGAAAAGCGAAATTAGAGATTCTCGTCTTTGATTGGTCATCGTGATTTCGGTATATTTTATCTTGATTGGATACGTTTCTCATTGGTCTGAATCATTAAATACCTGGATTTCTTTGATATAGTGTTGAGTCCACGTGTTTTCGGTATATTTCATCTTAGAATTGGCATTTTGATGTTTCGAATTTCTTTTTAGGGCAATTCCGATAATGTGTATCGTTTTATGTCTTGTTGTTATTATGATGTTCTAATTAAACGCAGATTATTTATTAATTTTATATTAATATCTAGAATTCACAAGTAGCATCAATCACATGTATCTTATGTGTAGATCTAACAGTGACAAGTGACAATCGACATTTCAGGCATGCCAATGTCCAACCATAGATACTGAACATAGAACAATATACATATTGTTAATATGTCACAGATATTTTCTTCTTCATGACCGTTTTGAAATATTGGGGTCATGAAAGTGAGGTACATAATTGCAATTCATTAAGAATCTCTTACCTTCCTAGTAATGTTATATAACTGATTCTTTTTCGGAGTTGTACGAATCTAGAAAAACTACGTGAAGATACTTAAAGTGGTTTGCTTTTTTCGCAATATTCTATATCGCATATAAGGTGATGATAACGCCTTAAACACCGAAAGAGCTTCGACACAACCCTCGATAGCAGAGTGGGTAAAGCTAACAAATTTGTTTCAGAATCTCGTCCATCTAGAAACACCGAAAAACCTGACAAGCAGCCCCGCCACGAAGGAGGGTAATAAATCAAATTTAATCACGATTTCACAGCGTAGGCCGTCATTAAGGCTCGGACCAAGTGTAATTTGAAAAAATCATCTAATTTCCACAGTCTCCAAACAGTCTCACCCCAGGGCGGTACTGGAGGCTCTTATTGATATTTCTCGTGGAAGCAGGATCCTCGGTGAGCACGGCGGTCTGTGGTTTTGATGATAGAGCGTCTCGCTGTGGGAGGTTCAACCCGTAATCATGTGATATAGCCCTCTTCAGGGGCGCCATGGTTTATGACTGGTGGCTATTTATCGACTGCAAAGAGCCGGTCCATTTATTTAACCATCACTAACAGACATCATTATTCAGAAGAAATTTCACGTTCGGTTCCTTTCTGCGACCTATTATTAAGCCGATAGTTCGTGATACCTCAAGATGGCGAGCATTCATGGCTGAATTCGGCTTCGCGAAACAATGGATAGGAGCGGAAGACATTCCGCCTGTTAATGATAACCTGCACGTAATTTTTTTGTTTGGTAATGATAGCTCGGTTTCACCGATAACTGTGCTATTATTGATAATCTATAAGTTGAAGGTTTGCTTCGAAAACCATTCATTTTGAAATGGTGAGCGAGACTCCATGTTTATATTATACTCATTTGACGTTTAATGACGGTTATTTGGTTCACTTGTTTTCGTATTACTTTTTGTCTGATTGATTACGATTTGTAAGTTCACGAGATGCGGGAATATTCACAGCCATTTTTGGAACAACGCAGCTTCATGTTCAAGATCAACGTATCAAGGGTCGTGTATCTTCAACTCCATAAAAATAAAATAATTAACGAATAACAATCGAAATTTCACACACTAGATTAGCAATTCTTTCTTTAATTTGACCGATATATTGGTAAAGTTAATGAGTTCAAATTGAACTTATTAGGACATACTTTTACCAAAATGTGATATATCCCATTCGATCCGAATTATGTCTAGATCATTATGTCAAAAAATTGTATAAGTACATTGACGATTTCGGAAGTTATAAACAATTAAAATGGTGAACAAGCGGTTTTAAGCTCTTTATTTTGGATTTTGGAAAAAAACCTGGAATTGGAAGAAATATACTAAAATAAGCTACTGTACCTGCTAAATTAAAAATTTATAATTAACGGTGAACATTGTCGTCCGTGGTACAAACTGAGTTAGTTCGAATGACGTCATAAGTTAGTAAGTTACAATAAAAAAATTTTCAGGTATTATACAGCAGATTTTGAAATCTAAGAAAATAATATTATCTAAACCCTTCTAGGAATATTCCATTGTTTGAATAATTAGTTTTTTCACATCATAATTGACACTTATGAAAAATTAACAATCAGAGAAAGTATTTACTACGTCTGTTTTGATTTTAGAAAAAAGGAATAATTTTCAATAATTAGCGTGCCGGGAGAGAATGAAAGCGGACTGTATATGCCCTTTCTTCTAATGTAAGACTCTTACGAAACAAGATCTAATTGAATGAAAGCCAACGAACCAACGAATTACACTCACCTTTTAGTCTTCTTGGTTCTTTCTGGTGTTGGCGAAGGGCCCTTCTGGGATCCAGACTTGACAGCGGTCAGGTTGTCCAAGTCACCTCACACAAAGATGTCCTGTTCTTGTGGCGCGAATTGTGATAAAGTTTCACTAGTATGCGGTTCAACAGTATTCGATTTTAATACAGAAGTTCTTGCGATTGCGATAAAGTTCAAAAAATATGCGTTTTCAACATGAAGTACCTGCGGTGATTTTTTTTACTCGAACTGTACTATGTTGCAATTTTCCCCACATACACATGCGCACGATCATGGTGCAATTAGCGCAACTCGTTGGCTATAATTTTAGTATTATGAACAAAAAAGAGTCGTACATTAATATGAACTCAAATAAAACAACCAATAAAGAAAAATACCCAATTTTTAACTTTAGCAAATTAAAATGAAGCGTGAATACGGAACATACTCCCCTCCCCAAAAGGGGCTAATGAACCTTTTTTCCCAAAAAATAATAAAATATAATTAAATGAGAAAAAAAAAAAAAAACTTTATGTCAATGAAAATTGATTGACACATGCGCTCGTTCATCAGAAATCATACTCGAAACCCCAATTATGAACGCGAATAAAATCATCCAAGAGGCAAAGGACTCAACTTGATCAGAGGGCGTTTTAGTATACCAGTTTTAGTTTTCACGTCAGCGACTCTAGCGATTCCGTCGTGACCAGGTGTAAGAGAAATTATTCGTCCCATCTCCCATTTCAAAGGAGGCAAGTTGTCGTTTTTAATTAATACTAAGGCGCCTTCCTTGGGCATGTGAGTGGATTGTAACCACTTACTGCGCTGTTGCAACGTGTGTAAATATTCATTTTGCCATCTTCGCCAAAAATGATTCTGTAAATGTTGAACCAATTGCCATCTTTTCAAGCGATTGACATTAGCGTTTTCATCAAATTCATCCGGAATAGCATTCAACGGTTCCAATGTTAGGAAGTGTCCGGGTGTCAAAACCGACAAATCATTCGGATCCGAGCTTACAGGCGTAAGCGGTCGCGAATTTAGAATTGCCTCTATTTGTACGAGCAGAGTGTAAAATTCTTCGTATGATAGAACTTGCTCCCCTACAACTCTTTTGAGGTGAGATTTCACCGATTTTATACCGGCCTCCCAGAGTCCACCCATACTCGGCGCGTTTCCTGGTAGAAAATGATGGGTAATAGATTCAGATTCGGCGCATTTTTTCATTAGTGAAATCAACTCTCTACTAGCACCTACAAAGTTGCTTCCGCGATCTGAATAAAGGTGCGAACATCGCCCTCTACGTGATACAAACCTACGTAAGGCTGCAATAAATACCTCAGTACTCAAATCCGATGCCAACTCCAGGTGAACTGCCTTTGTCGCCATGCAAACAAAAAGGCATATATATGCTTTTAAAGTTTTAACCCCACGATGGCGGCTCATAGTAATAAACACGGGACCTCCAAAGTCCAATCCCGTATGAGCAAACGGTTTTGCTTTAGAAATTCTAACGAGTGGCAAATTGCCCATAATCGGTTGGGATAAAACAGGATTTGTTCTCCAACATTTTACGCATTTCGAAATGATCGAACGAATAGCTTGTCGGGCGGATAAGATCCAAAATTGTTGCGAAATCAAAAAACTTAAAGTACCTAAGCCAGCATGTAAATATTTTTTATGAAAAAATTCAACTATTAATTCTACTAGTCTACATTTTTGCGGAAGTAGCACTGGATGTTTTCTGTCATAAGCGATATCAGAATAGATCAATCTACCCCTACCCTTATAATTCCGGTGGGATCAATAAACGCATTCAATTTTTTGAACGGTTTTGGAAATTTTTTGCTCTCGAATATTTCAGAAAAATACACCATTTGCGTTCTTTTAACAAGAATCAAAACAGCCCTATTTAATTCAAATAGCGATATGGCTTCACTATTCCTAGAACTTTCTTTTTTACGAGAGGCAAAACGCATTACGTAGCATAAGACGCGTTGAATAAAAGAAAAATTTGAAAAATTTGTCATCAAATCATCTAGAAAATTCTCATCTTTCACGGAAATAAAAACTGAACGACGAAGTTCTTCCTGTGTCTCAAAATATGTGTCATCTACTGAATTATTAAATGAGCGCAAGAACTCTGGTCCTTGAAACCAGCGCTCATGAGTACTAAGTTCTGACGGAAAAAGGCCGCGAGAAGCTGGATCTGCTGAGTTCTCGCATGACTTTACATAATACCAGGAAGAAAATGGGACTTTTTCCTGTATGAAAGACACTCTGTTTGCTACAAATGTATGCCATCTATTTGGTAATGAATTTAACCAAGCCAGTACAATTTTGAATCGGTATAAGCTTTGACACAATGAAAATTTACCTTTTTATGGAAAACCTTTTTTACCCAGTCTAGAACCTTAGTCAGGAGAACTGCTCCACACAATTCCAGTCGAGCAATTGACAACTTTGTAGAACAAGGGGCAACTTTCGATTTGCTACACACAAAAAATGTATCGATATGTGTTTCGTTACTAATCACCCTACAATAAATTACCGCACTGTAACCTCGTTCACTGGCATCGCAGAATCCGTGCAATTCCACAAAACTATTGATAGGAACATTAATGAGACGAGCGATTCGTAAATCCCTTAATAAAGGTAGTTCGCTCTTGTATTTGGTCCAAACCCGTAGTATTTCACTCGACGGAATTTCATCCCAGGCCAACCCTGCTAACCACATTTTCTGAATAAGGTACTTGCATAAAAATGTTATTGGTGCTAAAAGTCCAAGAGGATCAAAGATTCTTGCCAACTCTGATAAAATATTACGTTTAGTGCAAGGTCGCTCGATGGGCTCAACAATGAATTGAAAATAGTCTTGTTTGGGTTCCCAAATAAGTCCGAGAACCTTATTTGATGTTTTACCTTCGCGATCGAGTGAGTAAGTGTTCGATGAAATTTGATCCTGAGGCAAGGAATCCAAAAATTCTTGGCTATTGCTAGACCATTTACGTAAATGAAATCCACCCTTTTGGAGAACTGAAATCAACTTTTCCTTCAAAATTAGAGCGGTTTCTAAAGAATCACTACCAGTACAGATGTCATCAATGTAAGTTTCCTCCTTCAAAGCGTTCGAAGCCAAAGGACTAATGTGACCTTCATCTTCTACAAGTTGGTGTAGAACTCTTAAGGCAAGGAAGGAGCACAATTAAATCCGAAACACAAGGTTTTGATTCTTAAATCCATCACATCATGTTCAGGAGAAAAGCGAAATAGTAGACGTTGATAATCTCTATGTACGGGGTCAACTAAAATTTGCCGGTACATTTGTTTAATATCTGCAGTGAAACAAATAGTATGTAAGCGAAATTTCAACAGAAGTGTAGCTATATCGGTTTGCAATTTATTTCCAACGTACAAACAATCGTTAAGTGATTTGTTATTAGGCATCTGAGCCGAAGCATTAAAAACAATGCGTAATTTTGTGGTAGCATGATCTGGACGTAGAACTGCGTGATGGGGCAAATAAAAAAAATTATTATCATTTTCGTGCGGAGGTTTTACAATTTCCATTTGTGATAAATCAAGGTATTCCTTAATAACCTCGCAGTATTGTTTATATAATTCGGGTTTCGCAGGAGACGACGTTCCAATGAAATGAATCGTTGCAAAGCGATTGAACGGCTTTGTGGAAATAGTGGGTTTTCTTCTTTAAATGGAAGGGGAACTACGTACCTTCCTGAATCGGTGCGATAAAAATTATTTCTAAAAATATTTTCACAATTTGGATCTATAGAGCGGAGATTTAATTCAGGCACCTTTTCGATTTCAAAAAAATGCTTCATCGTGTTCTCAAAATCACAAGGCGAAGAAGTAGTTATAAATGAATTCAATGTCAATTCATTAGGATTTTTTTCTATTTTACCAAGTAAAACGTAACCAAAAACTGTGCGAAGTGCGTTGGGACCACCATTTTTCCCATGAATAATATCTTTCATCAGAAGATGAGCGAAAATATCTGCGCCGAGTAAAACATCAATATCGTTCGGAATATAATAGCGAGGATCGGCCAATTCTAACTGATTCAAATATGTCCACTGAGAATTATCTAATGGAACAGCAGGAATTTTATCACATATTTTCTGTAAAATGAGTGCATCAACTGTAAATATTAAATCAGTTTCACCAACAGGCTTAATAAAAATTTGAGCGATTCCTTTATTTACAACCTGCGTATTTCCTATCCCATTTATTATTGTTGACGAAACTAACTTAGGAATGTTTAAAGTGGCAAAACATTTCTTCGATATCAGAGATATTTCTGAACCGGAATCTAATAATGCGCGAAATTTCTTGTAAGTACCATCATAACATTGTATTTCGACAAGTGCTGTACATAAAATAACAGCGGAAGGTGATTGTTGCTGAACACATGCGGAGAAAGCATTCTCGGGACCTAGAGCGGGTGCCTCTGTGCTAGACCGTCCGAGCTCGGTCTTAGCCGCCTGGCAATTTTGATTCGATGCGTGATTATTTTCTCTTTCTAACGAAAGAGGATTTTCTGAATTTTCATTTTCGAAATGAAGCGTCGTGTGATGCATTTTACTTCCACATTTTCTACATGACGAAGTAGATTTACACTTTCTTGCCGTGTGCAAATCACTCAGACAGGCAAAGCAAAGTGTACGATTTTTACAGAGTGCGTATCGTTCGCGCGGCGTTTTATTCAAATATTGCGAGCAAGAGTAAATTTTGTGGCTTTCACCACATACTAAACATTGTTGCCCTTTAGCGTTTTTGCGTGTAAGAAAATTGTTTGCGGATTTATCAATGAAAACTTTCGGTTTATTTGGCTTTAAATTTGGTCTTTGAGTGCTATGGCTTGCAGGTATATTACTGAGGCTATTACAATGTGTCTCCAAAAATTGAAATAAAGTTTTATAATTCGGAATAGAAGTCGAACCATGATCTTTTTCAAAGGCTCGAGCGGTTTCAGGGTCAACTCGTGACAATAACATATGCGTCAAAACAAAATCGCACTCAATTTCTACGCCCATATTTTTCAAACTTTCCAAATTAATGGAAAAAGTGTCCAATAATTTTCGCAACAAAATCGGATTTTCTGATTTAATTGGGGCAAAATTTTCAATCGGAAGCCAATACGCCCGCGCTTGTGCTCGTGGGTTTGTATATCTTTTAACCAATGTTTCATATGCAGTTTGATAGTTTTCTGTGGTTGCTTTGAGATGCTTCAACAGATCTAGCGGAGTACCTGTCAGTGAGGAAATCAAATAATTGAACTTTTCAATGGGTTTGAGGCAGGAATTTGAATGTACCAAGGCGTCAAACATATCCTTGAATCCAGGAAAATCGCGAATGTCTCCAGAAAATTTCTGCAAATCAATTTGTGGCAATTTTATATGCGGAATATCAAAATTCGCTTTATCGCTTGTAGCTAACGTGGTATTCAACTGAGACATGGGATCACTCTCAAATAATTCGGCGTAGATAGCCTTAGTATCATAAAACATTTCCATAAAATTAGTTTTCACCTGATCCTCCTCGTCTAAATTATAATCTTTATCAGTAGACAACAGAGCAAGAATTGAACCATGATATTTTTGAAATTCCTCGTTCAAAAAGTCCAGAGAAGTGTAGCGAACTTTAAATTTTGTATATAGCTTCTTATCAATTTGTGCATCAACAGCCAATTTATTTATTACTTTGATCTCATTCAAGCAACTCTGCCTGAGAGCAACCGTTCGGCGTAATTTATCAGACATTTTGAATGATCGAAAATAAACAAAGGAACTCTCGATTGTAAACAATAACAATGTGCGCACCTCTGATCAAGTTCGAGCCCTTAAACCCGGTTTGCGCAGAACTTATCATAGACATGCGACAATGAATTTCAACTCCGTAACAGATTACGGCGGAACAAGAGCATGTGTTTAATCGTGATAAAACCCTCAAGATGGCCCGAAATATGAAAGAAACTAATTCAGCGAAAGTAACAAGAAAATTTTGAATAATTTGCGGTAAATTTCAACGAAATTTTATGCGGATTTTCTGAAAGTTATCAGAATCAACAAATAAAGCGGTTTATACGTATGCGAATGAACGAATCATTGACAGAAAAAATTTGAAAAAATCAAAATTTTTTGAAAATTGAGCGAAATTGAAAAAATTGCGGAGAAAAAAGGGCCTTAATATCCGGCTCGAAGGACCATGTTTTGATTTTAGAAAAAAAGGAATAATTTTCAATAATTAGCGTGCCGGGAGAGAATAAAAGCGGACTGTATATGCCCTTTCTTCTAATGTAAGACTCTTACGAAACAAGATCTAATTGAATGAAAGCCAACGAACCAACGAATTACACTCACCTTTTGGTCTTCTTGGTTCTTTCTGGTGTTGGCGAAGGGCCCTTCTGGGATCCAGACTTGACAGCGGTCAGGTTGTCCAAGTCACCTCACACAAAGATGTCCTGTTCTTGTGGCGCGAATTGTGATAAAGTTTCACTAGTATGCGGTTCAACAGTATTCGATTTTAATACAGAAGTTCTTGCGATTGCGATAAAGTTCAAAAAAAGTTTTCAACATGAAAATATGCGTTTTCAACATACACATGTACCATGGTGCAATTAGCGCAACTCGTTGGCTTTTTTAGTATTATGAACAAAAAAGAGTCGTACATTAATATGAACTCAAATAAAACAATTTAAGAGAAAATACCCAATTTTTAACATACAAATTAAAATGAAGCGTGAATACGGACGATCGTCTTCTGAAAATTACAAAAGAACTACCTGTTCATCAGATCGTTGATTTTGTTATATTTTATTTTTGACGCTCTTGTTTATGAACAGACTGCCTATCAAATGAAGAATCGTGGCGAAAGTTGAGTCTGTATGATCGTCTCTCAATCCAAACGAAAACCAGAGTTTTCATATTTTCAGAAAAATTGTCCAAATATCTCGGTCAAGTTCGTTTTAATCAGTCGGATTGTTCAGTAGTTATGAAATTTGAAATTTTCTTTCGTCAATAACTACTAGAATATCCATCCGATCAAGTTGATACTTGAAATATCGTTGAGGAGGCTGAAACAAAACGGCTTGCGAAATTTCGCAGAAATCGTGACGCTAGAAAATTTTAAAATGTTCCCTTAATAAATTTTTTTAATACTTACTTTCTCATAAGACAATATTCGGATTTCAATAAAAATTCGTGAATATATTGTGGTGATCATATCTTTATTTACTTAATACCTTGGCCTTTTTTGGAGTATAACGCTCATTTTTTCGTTTCAGAAACGCTATTACCTTTTGAAATCTGCAAATGACAACTAAACGTCATATTGAATGATTATTAGGGCTATTACCATCATCTATTGTGGATGTAATGTTTTCCGACGTTTCGATAGATATCTTCTATCTTTATCAAGGAGGAAAAGTAAAAAAAAAAAACCTTTGAAAATTATCAATTTTCAACACGAGCTCCATCATCAACAATATCTGGTCATCAACTAAACGTCATATTTTTCAATAAATTTTTTAAGGAAAACAAACCTGCGAACAGGCGCAATTTCTTTCATTTCCAAGCAGCTTTTGAGCATAGACCATTTCGCCCATAATGTATTAGGGCTGAATCTAGCTGATAGTTAATTTAAGTTGCCCCAATCACATTATTTTTGTTTTGTCACGCTCGTACTTTGAAGCTGATTTTGCAGGTAATAAACTCGAAGCTACACTGCTGGCTGCCTCAATAATTTCTTTTGGTACATTAATTTTCGCTTTCATCAAAACAGATGTAAAAAAAATAAACAGACATGTTCATGGCAACGCTTCCATAGCTTACGACATTTGCGACAAATTATTGAGATTTTTTTGGAATGAGACACAAAGAAAAGATAAAACAATACACTCAAGGTAATGGGTTTTACTGGCTCAAGTAGGTAACTGACTATCCTGCGGTTCGTCTGTTATATCCTCCATTCGCCAGTAAAACCCCTCTTACCTTGCTAGTAATGTTATATAACTGATTCTTTTTCGGAGTTGTACGAATCTAGAAAAACTACGTGAAGATACTTAAAGTGGTTTGCTTTTTTTTTCCTATTCCTATTGTTTGAATAATTAGTTTTTTCACATCATAATTGACACTTATGAAAAATTAACAATCAGAGAAAGTATTTACTTCGTCTTCTGAAAATAACAAAAAGACTACCTGTTCATCAGATACCGAAAAAAGATTATTTGATTTTGTTGCCAGTATTTTATTTTTTGACGCTCTTGTTTACCCGAACAGACTGCCTATCATTCGACTCCCCGATGAAGAATCCGTGGCGAAAGTTGAGTCTGTCCGGCCGACCGTATCGTCTCTAGCATCCAAACGAAATGAGCTAGAGTTTTCATATTTTCAGAATAGGTTAATTGTCCAAATATCTCGGTCAAGTTCGTTATTGGGCCAAATCCGTCGGATTGTTCAGTAGTTATGAACATTTGAAATTTTCTTTCCTCAATAACTACTAGAATATCCATCCGATCTAGTTGATACTTGAAATATCGTTGACTGTAGTTGAGGGAGGCTGAAACAAAACGGCTTGCGAAATTTCGCAGAAATTTTTAAAATGTTCCCTTAATAAATTTTTTCAATACTTACTTTCTCATAAGACAATATTCGGATTTCAATAAAAATTCGTGAATATATTGTGGTGATCGATATCTTACTCATCCCCAAATTTCATTGTGGTAGCTTTTTTCCATCTAAAGATATGATCATTTTTTTCATTCACTCAAGAGAAATGACATGAACTCCCGGTGATTTTTTTTGAACGATGGCTATCACAGATCGATATTTGATTAACAAATGCCGGGCTCATTAATCAGTAGGCGTAATATCAATCAAAATTTTTCATAACGAGAAATCATAGAGATAGAATTCAATCTCGACGGCTGAAATAATATACGTTGTCAAAATTCAGAAAAGCACTGACGTAAGTTTTTAGGGAAGGGAATTATAGCTTCGATCAAAACTTGGGGAAAATTATGAGTAATTATTTTTAATTGAGATCTAGGTTGTTCATTCATTAGGCGTTCATATTCGCATCACATTGTCCCATAGTACGGGAAAAGACAATTGTTCACCTGATCATAGTGCTCATAGATTTGTTATGGTTTGAATATTTACTCGCAAGTAGCTGAACAAGAGCGCCAAAGCAATCTGACCTCACGTGCTTTCTAAATTTTGTATTTTATTCTTGTAATTTTCAAAACTATCGAAATTAAAATGAAGAAAAGTTTATGATTTCTTTATAACTGACTTTTAGTTTAATGAACAATGAAAATATTCATGATCAAAAATTTTTCTTTCATAATTTGTTGTGACCTGTTTATTATGCCGTGAAAAAACTACTGAACGAATTATTCAAACAAAAAAAATAAAAAAACAATTTTAATCGATAAAAAATAATTATTGAGGAACAATTTTTTTCATAAAAAATAAAATCCTAGAAAGTTGTAAAAAAGAAGTTTTTCAAACATATTGAAGATTGAAAAATTCATTAACAAATGGAGAAAAAATGTTTCTTTCTTTAATGAATATCTTCAACTGCAAGTAAAGAAAGGAGAGAAAAAAATGTACAACATCAAATTGAATTTCTTTGTTGCATAAAAAAAAATTTTATGAACCAAGTATTCATTTATAATATTTATAACATATTTATATGTTATGAAGATACCTCAATCAGGGTGGCAAAAGTGCTTCGACAATTGATTCAAACGCTTGCAAAAGTGTGTAGATCTAAATGGGGAATATTTTGAAAAACAATGAAGCAATTTTTGAAATATAAAAGGCAACGTATCAGTACTTAAAAATTAATTCTTGCTAGTAACTCGAACAGTGTCTTTAGACTGAATATTTCATAAAAAAAGGTTGCGTCTGATATCCAGATACTGTTCTGGCAAACAACTTAATGAATACAACAAGTCTGTAATGATGGCAATATACGGAGGAAATGGTCTTCGTGCCAGATAAATAAAATAATTGACAACCAGCAGTCTTCATAATCTCAGTCAACATAACCGCGTTTTATTGATTTGTGAGCGTCAATAAGTGCCCATTTATTGTTGTCCCATGTTATAAATTTCTTTAATAACGTTTCGAAGAGCCGCACAGCCGCCTTCTCGAAATTTATAGCTACGTTACGTCAAGGGTGAGAGGGGCATCATTTAGAAACAGAGAGTGTATACCCGTGGTAATAAACCATATTTCAGGCTTCCACGGCTTGGGATAACGATATTTCTATGTTAACAGGATTGTGCCACACAAGACGATTAGTTTTATTAGATCTATGACTCTGCAGGGTGGAATTTACTGCTCATTCTTTGCGGAGGTACGGGACTGGTTACAGAACATCCGGAAGATAGGTAATATATTTTTTGTGAATTATTGTTTTTTTCTGAAAATACTGGGTGGCCTTATGCAAAGGCGGCTTCTTGTAATGACAGGGAATTGGCACTAGAGAAGTTGCCGAAATTATACCATTCCGAAGCAAAAAAAATGGTACTCGACTTTATCCAATACTACCTACCAAAAAGCTGTTGGATTTCTCTCTGGAACTTGAGGCACCTTTGAAGAGGCAAAAGAAAAAAAGTTGTGAGTTTCGAAGGGATTGAACTCCAGTAACTTTACCTTGATAAGAAGACCGACAAAAGGTTCCGCCACACCATACACTTTGGTCTAATTAGAGACATTTTTTTTCGAATTTCCGTTCCTAGGCCTTTCCGCAAATTCCAGATCTATGTTATGTTTTAATTGTTTTTGTTGTTAAAAAAATTGGTGTTGAGATTAATGGAATTACGGGGGGTAATTAACCCCCCCTCAGGAAAGAGTTTTTCACACTAAATCTTCGAATAGAAACGATCTAACCCCCTTCCCCGCTTTTCACTCAAGGTCAGTTCAGGTCCCTCGCTAAAACATTTCTTTACGATTAGTTGAGATGTCAGGAACCAATGGTTTTTTGTCTCGAGCTAAAATCTAATACTTTTTCCCTTTGTATAATACATAACTATTGATAAAAACTGCACTGTACCTCAAGAGAGGATTATAGGTGACCTAAGTGGAAGAAAATGTCTCTACACCCACATTTTTGAACAATTCTCTTGTACGGAAGTATCTAGAATGATAATGGAGAAACGACCCAAATAACTTCTCAATGAATAGACCACGTCACATGAAAATGGGCATTGCATCGCTGAAATGTCAACGATTACCACTGGCGTCCTCCGCAAATGTCATCTCGGTCATAAATTTAATTTATCTCCAAGGAAAGAGCGGCAAAAGAAATGACTGTTGAAGTAAGTAAGTAATTACGCGGAAACAGAACCATAAAAAGTCGAGTCCCGACTGCTCGTAAAATGAGTGATAACCATTTATTACAGTATATATACCATAAATACGGCCAGCAGTATACGTGTGTTTATTCCTTAAATATTTCATCTTTAATTGGCTTTAACAAGGAAAAGACCGTTGCGGTAATTAATTCAGCGCTTAGAATTTATTGTTATTTGGGATAGACAGGTTTATCACCTTACGCGGAATCCAGAAGAACAGCAAATTGGCTTTTTGTGTTACTTGTTCAAGAAAATAGTTGAACATACTTCGACAGCGAAACCATGAATGTGGAACACTTATCTTCGGAGCTATATAGACTGTCCATAAAACAGATGGGCAACAAACATGAATCACGTTAGTTCACGTGGATGCACCATGAGCCACTGAGTCATCAACACTGCTCATGGAACTTTTTAGTGGATGAAAAAATTCATATCTGGTACTGAAATATATGTAACTTATATAGAAACCTGAATACCTTTCCACTTTATCCCAATATATTAAAAACAATAAGGAATATTTCTGTGGTAACCGATGGTTCGATACAGGTAACCACCGAAGGAGATCAAAAAACTTTGGGTCGACGAGGGGTTCAGAAATGCGATATTTCAAGGTAGAGAGGGGAAGGCGATCTCGCGAGCGAAGCGAGCACCATAATGTTCATGAGACGTACTTTCGTTAGGTGCATTTCACATGCCTTTACGACCACGCTAACATTTTCAAAAAAAATTACCTAAAACACCGATTTCCCGGTTTTTCGCGAAAGATGGTCCGGTAAAATTGAAAAAGGCTTTTTCCACGGACACGATCAGGAAAAGCCGTTTTCATATGTGTATTCCCCGAGAAACGGACGTTTGGATAGGGCTATTCGTATCTTCCAATCGCAATTAAAAATATTCTAAATTAATTGCTGAAAATAGCTTACTTCGGCTCAAACACAAATTTCCAGATCATCAGTCACGTCCGACGTTCACAGAACATTGTCACATAATTTCAATTACAATTTTAATCCATACTCCGTATAATATTTTGAAAATTCTTCAATTCATACGATTCGTAAGAACCCTGGTGAGGCATTCTCTTATAGTTTAACAGTCTACGATATGTTTTTATGAAATTCAAAAATTTACCCAGCATAGAACCAGTTTGGCAATCCCTATCCAATTCATTTCACCCCTGTCAATTCCTACTCTGAAATGACAATTGTCGTTGACATTCTAATCTTATGTATTGTAATCATACTTTTATTTATGTATGTTTGTAATTGTAACCAAACAATAAACTAATCCAAATGGATATTCCGCAGGTAGGGATTTGCAGATATCAGATAATATTTTATTCGGGTTGTACATTTCAATTTTCACTCCACGAAGAAGCATAGGAACGATCCTGTAAAATTTATCATGCCTTCTGATCAAAAAATCCTTCTTTCACCATCAGATACTTTCCATCAAGTTTTTACAGATGCAAGGATTAATATTGTCTCTAATATTTGTAAAACTGAGGGTAATTATAACTAACTACAATACTATCTAAGGTTTCTAAAAAAATGAACCTACAAGGATAAATATGACCTCTTATATTCTGTAAAACTGAAGGTAATTATTCATTATTTACATTTAACTTCCTTACATATTAAATGAACTGATATATCATACAAATCCTCAATATGCATGAAAAATCCATTTACCTGGATTTGAAGTTACTCACATACCTACTTTTCATAATTTTAAGTCCTTGGATTTGCAGATAATAATTCATTCTGGTTATTTTAGTTGTCATTTCGGAAAGAAACATAGCAAGGACCCTGTGAAATTTATTGAGATCTTAAAGAACGGAAAAATCTTTTTTTCGCCTCCAGACTAAGAAGTCTGCCTTTGGCAGTTTACATCATCACATTCTTTCCATAATCAAGCAAAACAGTTGCTCAAAGATTCCATCGCTTTGCAATTTTTTCAGACTGTTACGCACATTTCATTATATACTTTTTCTGAAGTCACTAATTTTGTTTCACTCATGATTCTCACTATCACTTAAGATTTCCTCTTATTATTTCGATAATCTACATCCACAAAAATTACTATGTGACCTTCCCTATACTCTAAACGGAATCTTCAATCCTACAAAACTTTACTATATATGAAAAAAAAATTTGCGTAGAGAGCATATACTTTTTCATATATAATACCCTTGATAATTAAAAGATCTTGCAACGATGCAAGCTAAAATTTTGTCAGAATCAAGTTACATGCTAATTCAACATCTGCAGATACTTTCCTGTTTATAGAATGAAATAGTTATTTAAACTCAAGTGTTCAAATAATCATTATTTATATAATAATTTATAATATTACAATTCAACACCAAAAAATATTATCTTCACTGCATTAATTTATTCACAGTAATTGTTACTTCATATCTTGCAGGTTTTCATCCTAATCAAAGTAAGATAATCTAATTTTCTATCGATATATCAAAATCGTTGTTTTTTTTGCATCTACTTTCATTATTTACATTCAGAGCTATCTTTCCTATTCCATTCATGTCATGGGATGAAGTTAATCTGAAATAATTTCGAATGAATGAAATTTCATGGCAGTATCCCAGAGACTACTTATAATTACTGAAGGTATGGTAAGTTTCCTTGAAAGCCACGAAGGATCATTTCTCCTTAAGAGTCACAACACAAAGACAGTTCTTTAATTTCTTTGGTCTAAAACATACATTTTGAATATGTTAGCATTAGATAAAAATAAAGCTTACCTGTTCCCCATGCATACGAGAACAACTGATGAAAATAATCATCATTATTCCGTACATTCAAAAACTATTTAATTCTTTTTCTTAAGAAATCGATTTTATAGAATCTGTCAAAAGCGATCATTGTTTTGATACTGATGACAGATCACGCCATAGAAGAGAGTAATTATCTACATGCCTTGGTATAAGTGAGGCGAATTTAAGAGAATGCACGGTTAAGTCGCGTTCCGTGTGAATATACAGGGGGTAGGAAGAATATTTTTGTTTGTTTTGCTGGCAATTACAATTTTCTATCTGAGAAACGGGTTTTCTCGAAAAATGTTCTGTTTATTATCATGAATTTCTATTCTTACTCCCCCAAATGGCAGATTTTATGGTAAAGTTGCGGAAGCCCTAAGTCATTAAAAAGTAGTTAATATTATTTGCTTTTTTCAATCTCGCTTCTTAGAAATGTTGTGGCAAATTGAAATAACATTTTTTTTAGGAACACAGTGATTTATTGTTTTTTTTTTCTGTAAAAATTGCTGAACTCTTGCTATCGCTCAATTCTCTTCAGCAAGAAAATATTGCTGTCGAAATTTTTAATTACTCTAGAGAGTATTTGTTGAATTATTTGTTATGAGCATTGCTCTCTGTGGATACTTTACTTTTTTCGGTTTTATTCGCGTTTTTTCGAGATTTCTCTGCGTTTCTGCGGGTTTTGTTGAGTTTTTTCGAGATATTTGGCGTGCTTTCAGTTTTTTTTTGCGTTTTTTTGGAATATTTTACGTGCTTTCAGATTTTTTACGTTCTTTCGGGGTTTAATATGTTCTTTTGAGCTTTTTTACGTTCTTATGAGGTTTTATGGTTTCTTTACTGTTTCGTAGCAATCTTCGGTTTTTTTCGCTTCTTGTCGTGTTTTTTGCTGAGTTTCGTGTTTTCGCGAGCTTCATTGATCAATGGGCTACATTGAGCTACCTGCCAATGGTTCTACTGGCTTATGGATCTATTGATCCATAGATCTACTGGAGTTCTTTCGTGTTTCTTCGCGTTCTTTTGTGTTTCTTCGCTTTCTTCCGTGTTGCTTAGCGTTCTTTCGAGTTTCTTTGCCTTCAACGGGTTTCTTTGCTGTGTTTCGTGTTTCTGTGCGCTTCATTGATCTATGGGCTTATTGAACTACTGGCTTATGGATCTACTGGCCTATAGATCTACGGGCCTATGAATCTCCTGGCTTACTAGTATACTAATTGAAAAAGAAAATGCAACACGCAGAAGTAGATGTATAAATCATAATTTTTTCTTTTAATAAAACATAGATAGTATACTGTAAAATATATGATTGAATGGATTTGAAGACATTTTTTAAATCTGTTTATCCATCGCGATTATACAATACATACAGGGTATAACTAAATAAGTGTAAAATATGTAAGGAAGTGATTCCTCATCGAAAAAAAGATAGGATCTTTCCTATAAAGAAACTTAATTGGAGCATCCCTTGTTAAGATACAACCCCTCAAAGGGAGTACATAAAATTTGTATAACAATTTTTTTCTCAAGCACCAAAAGAGTTACTCTATTGAGATGAACCTAAAGTTTCCTACTAGCAAAAAGACACTTATCCAGTTATTTATTTGGTTTACCCCATGCTTGTAAGGGTGAGAAACGCAACCCCTAAAGTTTATTTCCAATATAACTTATTGTCTTATTATAAGTTTACTATTTAAAAATTTATTTCCGTTAGCCGATAGATATTATCTGCTGCTGAGTGTGTATTTCTCTGTTAACTCATATTTCTTAATTACCATTGTTAATTTATCTTGTAGCAGCCCAAAAAAGTTCCTTCAAGTGTTACTGATTGAATCGAATAATGTTGAGATATTTTTAAGAGTGCGGCAGCAATGCCATTTAAAGAATCAGTTATAATTCAATTTTTTGCAGCGGCACAATAGAAATCGATGTTTTTGTGGCCCGGCCGAGCTTCTGTCACGTTAAGAATCAAGATCCCATTTCAATCGACCTAAAAATAAATAAACGATCAAAGGAGTCGACTGTTACGAGCTTTCTACTGCGTGTAACGTGTTTTTGTTGGAAGCTTCATATCATAAAGACGAAGCGAGGTGGGCAGACACACCTGACAGTTCATTAAATATGAGTAGCAAGAATGTGTCAAGTCAACTTTATCAGCTCGTTCTATCTGACCATGGCAGACAAGTTGTTGCTTTCTCGAGGTCCGATGGCTGTCAACGCCGAGCTTCTCTTTGACAGCGATAATTTATATATGTATGAGGATGGGAGGTACGGGACCCACAGTCCAACTCTGCCCTCATGTTCATTTACAAAATGCCAATACGCAAGGTGACTGCGGTTACGAAAGCATTTTCTGTGTTTTATAGACATAAATGGGAATGCAGACAACGCTGACGTTAAGTCCGAAGATTTTGTGGACTTCAAACACATTTTTACTGTAGTTTTCGCAGTGACGATCGGGCTATCTAGGCGGCGATCTATGTTCAGAATGTCACTTTTGAACCAGAGACAAGAGACACTTCATTATGTGATCGTGACGTCACAGACTTCAAAAACACACATCAAAGATATGAAATGTAGACAATCACAAGATTGAACCAATAAGATCAAGAACTCAAAACTGCCTCACGCTTCTCTGAAATTCTGAATGTACCCGTAATCAATAACAAAAGCTTTATTCCACGATGTGACATGTTCATAATGATTCGAGTTAGATAATGTGTTCCAGATTAAATGACCGATGGTCCAGTCAACTGGAGTTCCGTAGGGGTTTGAGTCCCCCTGAAGTCACGCTTGTTGTCCGGTTTACAAGAATTATTCATAATACGTAGAGACTGTGCGCATAACCAAAGCTATTGGCACATATAAAGAGAAAAAAAAAAGATTAAATGACATGAGTTCTGCCAGAGGCCATGCCAAATCCTTCAGGGCCATCTGTCGTCTTACATCCTCTTTACATGACCAAACCAATTGCCTTCTCTCAATCTCCTCTGTTACTGATCGATCCATATCCATCTCTGCTCTTTTAGTTTCATTCCTAATCCCTTCTAACCTTGATTATCTACAGCTTCTTTTATGGAAATACAATTCGGTTGCCTTCATCTTTCTCTTATTCGCCTGAGATAGATCCCAAACTTCTGCGCCATACAGTGCTACGCTCTGTATTATACTTTTGTAAATGTGTTTCTTGGTATCTCTATTTATATTTTTAACAGGGAATTGAGAGTACGAGTACCAGTTTTTCCTTTATTTATCTTTTCCTGTATCTCATCCTTGCTGTTTTCTTGTTTATTCGGGGTAGCACTTAGATGTCTGCAAATTTCCACAACTTTGATTATGTCATTACCTAGCTTTGAGTCTTTAACATCTTCATTGCCCACTATTAGGTGCTCACACTTTGACATGTTTAAAGTCAATCGTGCCAGATCATATTCTTCTTTTAGTTCTGAACAATATAGGCGAGGTCGTCTTCGTCTTCAGCTATTACTACCAAATCATCAGCAAAGTACAACTTGATCAGGTTCTCGTCCCACACTTTAACTTTCATATTCCTACATTTTCTGACTCTTTGGCGAGAAATCGATTAAAATAAGTTTTGAAGAGGGTAAGACACAAACCACAGTCCTGTCCAAAGCCTTCTGAGGTTTCAAGGGAATTGTAAGTTCAGTTCCGAGTTTTATTATTGTATTGTTCTTTTAGTAGTAAGTTTTAGTGACACCGTTCAGATTTGCATTAGTTTGTAGATCCCCCATTACTTGCCACATTTGTAGACTGGGACGCTATCGTATGCCTTTTAGAGAGTTTTTCAGGCTGCTTACATTTTATCTCCTCCTCGCTCAGTGTTATCAAGATTCTAGAGTATACTCGTCTAATGGTTGGGATCACTGCTATTCCCCAGTAGTTTTTGGAATACGATTTTGTTCCTTCCTTGATGAATTGGACAAATGTAGGATGTTCGCCATTCTTCTGGGGGTCCATCGCCATTCAGACTGCGTTTGAATAGTCTCCTGAGCATTTAAATCAATTTAGTAGGACCATATTCAACCAATTCTGGGTCTCCCGGGCCCTGTGATTATTTTAAGCTTTGTAATCTTAACTGCCTGTTGAACCACCTAAACAGAGGTCTCGTGTGTCATCTCCACTCGAGAATCATAACCAATAAATCTGTCCCTCTTTTCTGTCAATAAATCCTTGTGGTGATGTCTCTGATATCTTATTGAAATTTATCGGAGCGCCATTTGTTGTTATGGCTCTAATTGTCCTCCAAACCTCTGAATTCTTAGTACCTCCTAGCTGACTATCAATATAATTTTTTAATTATAGAGTAATTAATTTAGATAATTCTATATTCTATGTGTTCCCTACGATCCTGCGTAGGCCATTGAGGTATATCCCTTACTTTTCATGCTCTCACCATGATACAGCTTATCTCAACATCCACATGATGCTAATGACTGGCCGCATTTTTCAATCAACGGGCCGACCTAACTTTGATTTACATAATAATCTCAAGACATTTGTTTCAAGCAAATCCTACATCGATTTTGTGTTATCTTCGTAGAATTGGTATCTGAACTCCTTCGTCATTCGACATTGATATATTTACTTTTTAAAGTGGATATCTATTCCTGGCTAGATGGTTGTCGGAATTTTTTCGGTTCGAGATGCCTCTCTGAAATAGGAATGGAGGTGTGAATGACAGATAAAATTAATCAATTGGTTCTATGAATACGTAAACATAGAGATGAGTTAACGGTGGATGAGGTAATTCACTAGAAAGTTTCAAACATGAAGCTTATGTAGAACAAAAAATTTCAATATAATAATAATAATAATTTATTAATGCCATCTGACAAATCAAGTTTGTATAGGACACGTCAATACCAAATAGAAAACCGAAAAGAAATTAGCTTAAATATACAATACCCAAATGAAAACTAAATCAAACAATTATTGAACTGAAATATTCATTCCTATTATAAAAACATCCATCGACTAGGAGGGATTTCACTTGTTTCTTGAAACTCCTATGATCCAAAGCCGTCAGCCTAACAGGCAGATGATTGAAAAATTTCGCTCCGCTGTAGGATGGAGACTGTTGGAACTTAGTTGTGCGGTGTTTTGGATAACAGAGAGTTTCTTTGTTCCTGGTATGGTATTCATGATATTCTGAACATTTTAACATCTTATTATAATTTTTGTGTATATACAACAAAGAATTGAAAATGTGTATGCAGGGAACAGTTAGAATTTTATAATTCGTGAATACTTGTCTACAGGACTCCCTTGGTTTGAGATTAAAAATGAGTCTGATAATTTTTTTCTGAGCTACAAATACGGTATTGATGTCAGGTGATTCACCCCACAAAATTACATTGTAATTCAAGTGGGAGTATACTAGGGAATAGTAAACTCCCAACAATGAGTTCAATGGCAATATATCCTTCAAGGTTCTGATGGCATAATAGGAACTAGATAATTTTCTGCAAAAACACATGATTCATCCAGTTCAAAGTGGTATCGACGTGTAGGCCAAGAAATTTTACGAAGTCCGATGATTCCAAGTCAGCAGAAGGAATATTCAAAATCAGCCGACGTCCTGAATTGCGAGTTTGAAAATAAATCAAGTTAGTCTTTTCAACGTTCAATATGAGAGAGTTTTGTTGCACCAATCGGAAAAGATTTTCACCAACAGCTCACACCGCATTTTGAGTTCGGTCAGATTCAGTGCTGTGATGAGAAATGAGGTGTCATCCGCAAAGAGCAAGATTTTAATAAAAGCATATAATGTTGGGAAATACTTATTTATATAATTGGGTAGATCATTCACAAAAATAATGAACAACAAGGGCCCAAGAACATACCCTGAGGTACTCCCATTAATACAGGATATTTATTGGAATCATGTTGATCTACATAATCCATCGGCCGGTGAGAAAATGGACCCACTCCAGAAAAATACTTCTGAAACCAAGACTATACAACTTATCAATGATAAAATTGAACTCGAGGCAATCAAATGCCCGAGATTCGTCAAAGAACAAGCCAGCAACACAGATTCCCTCGTCCAAGCACCCATGCACGAAGTTAATCATCTCACATGCTGCGGTTTCAGTTGACCTGCCCATTCGAAAGCCATGCTGAGAATTAGTGATGGCCGTAGTTTTGTTCAAAAAATTCATCATCCTATTATGGACAAGCTTCTCTATTATTTTTGATATGCAACTCAGCAGGGAAATCGGCCGATAGTTCGAAATGTTTTCCCTATCATTTTTTTTGTGCACTGGTATTACCTTAGCGATCTTCAGAATAGCGGGAAATCTACCAGAGGTAATAGACATGTTGACAATGTAGGCCAAGTGTTCACAAATATGGGAAGAAATAGCCTTCAAGACTTTGATGGAAATCAGATCCCAACCACTTGAATTATTATTTTTATAATTTTTTATTATACTGCCCACTTCTTCAGCAACAACCGGGAAGAAAAAGAAATTATTATATGTTATTGACTGGGCTGTGCAGCAACAGGACTTATGCTCACCGAAATGCTCATCGACAACCACCGAGCATATGCTTGAAAAATACTCCCCGAACATTTCCGCCAATTCACGTCTGTCTAATATAGTTCTTCCATTTGCATTGATGGAACATATTAGCTTAGAGTTAGGATCAACTGTTTTTGCTCTGACTAAATTCCACAAAGTTTTGTTTTTGTTATTCGAATGATCAATCATTCTATTATAGAAGTCGTATCTGGTGGTTCATAAAAGTTTTTATAATTTCTCTTAGCCACTAAATAATTCTGTCTCGATTCTATGGATTTCAAATTTTTGAATAACCAGTGGAGGTTCTTCAAATCATGGCCAGCTTGTCTGACTTCATCGCTTATCCAACCCCGCTCCGCACCATGAGTGGATGAAGACCGTCGGACAGGACATGTGCTCTCCAGCAAGGAAACGATGACGTCGAAAAAACGTTCAACGCTTATATCAACATTAGTTGTAGAGTATATGTCATCAAAACTTGCTCCAGCAGACAATAAGGATAGATTCATCAGGTTAGCCTCAGAAAGGGATCTAAATATTCTTGTAGGTGTATGGTGGATAGTACAAGATGAAGGAGAACTGAACGACAAAACAATAGCCCGATGATCACCAATGTTAGGTTCTACAACATTAGCAGAAATCAGATCGCTGTTCACATTCGTCAAGATATAGTCGACCTTACTGGAACTAGTTACACCATTTTTGTTAGTGAACACCCTAGTGGGTTCCGAAGATATGTAGTACTTTAACCAAAACTTATTAATAAATATGTTAGGGAGTTTTGAGAATCAAAGAAGTTAATATTCAAATCACCGCAGACGAAAATTGCTTTAGATCCCGTACAGCAATAGTCAAGGACATGAGTTAGTGTATGAGTGAACAAATCTAAGTTACCATGGGGAGGCCTGTAGACGCTTACAATACAGATACAATTTGAAGGATTTTTCACATTTATTGCACAGAACTCAGAATGCATTTCTTCAGCAAATTTTTTAACATATAATATTTCCTCTACCTGATACATAGCTTTCGTGAAAATTGCTGTTCCACCATGCTCTCGAGTAGGTCGACAGTAAGAAACAGCCAATGAATAACCTTTTAAAGTCATCAAGTTGATTTGTTCACTTTTACACCAATGTTCCGAAATACTTATAACGTCAGGATTAATAGAATCAGTTAATACTTCAAGATGGCCGATTTTATTTGAAATTCCTTGAGCGTTGACCTGAGCAAAAATAATGTCATCTTGTGTGCACATACTTTCAGGCAACGGTGGTTTTATTAAATCTATATTTTTCATACCTCGGTGTTTAGCTGCCGGCGCTTCTGAAAAAACTTGTTAACAGCAATTCTTTTAGGCCAAAAATTCGGATTCCACACAATATCCAAGAATTCTACTGGCAGCTCAATCTTGAAAGACCAATACACACTAGGTCGCTTTGAATCCAATTTCGTGCATGAGAAGTCGGCCAAATGAGGTTTCAAAAAATCTTGAAGGTCATCCAGTGTAGTTTCTGGCCCTAGACGTGCAACATGAATGGAAGAAAAATGTCGCTTAGGTGCAGCATTCAGAACATTTGACTGCAAGGTGCCGATAATGGGCCTCGAGAATTTTTTTTGTTTTTGTGATAGATTGGGTGCATTCGTATTATCCCCGGCAGTATTTTCCGCCTTATTCCTTGTTTTTCTAAACGATTTTTTCCTAGTGACCTCCGTCCATTCAGATGACCTCTCCACACTCGGACTAGAATTGGTCAGAATATGGGGAATCGGCATCCGTAGTTTTGATACACTTGTAGATGCAGATGAATCAGACTTTACATTTCGGGTCCCCCCCGTACACGCGCCCGGAATCGAGATGAGTTGATTGCAGGGAACTTCCAGATGCACTTCGGTCGCAGTCACGGGTGATTCCGACCCGATATTCCGGGTCAATGGAATTTCCGAAATGTTAGAAACAGCTGGGGGATTGATAACGTATTTATAACCAGATATGCGAATTTCTTCAGCGAGTTCATTAATTTGTTTATTTTGCAATATAATGATTTTCTTGAGATCATCAATTTCTGCATGAAATAGGTTGGTAAGATCACTTACTAATTGTTTCTTGAAGTTGTCCAAATCTTCTTTAGTTACACAAATTTCCCTAGGAGGTGTTTTATCCACACTTTGCTGGGATCACAGCAACCCACACAAAACCACCCAGTTGCGGAATCTCCTCGGATTTTATTGAAAGTTTCTACCGACAAGTTTACGCATTTTATATGGTAATTATTTTCACAAACTTCACAAGATATAGAGTCATCTTACCTGTCGATTTTAGTATTGCATTGTGAGCAACTTATACCTCGACCGCGCGACATGATGGCTCGAGTATGTATAATGTATGTATAATTCTCCTTTTCGAAATAATATTTATGATATGAGTGCTAAAAGTGACAGATAAAATCACTTTAAACACGAATATCATACAATTTTTGTTGTATAACTGCTCTATTTTGGAGGCAAAATTGGAATACACCGAACTTCAAAATGCATTTTAATCTTAATCTTTGTTGTAAGATTTTAATGTTCAAATAATCAAAAAGTGGTATTCTTTTGCAGTAGTGTCTACAAATTGATCAGCTTGCGCGTTGGGCGTTCTCAGATATATTTATATTGGGCACTTAGAGCGACTTACAGCCCACATAATCAGCCTACCGAACGCACAATTCGCTCTGCCATCACTAAGTTGAGATTCAATATTCTTTATTAGATAATACTCGACCAAATAGACAACATTCAGCTCGTAGTGAAGCGCATATAGCGGCGGTGGTGGAGAGTGTCCGTGATGACCCTGAAGAGACGACTTCGCGGATTTTACGTAATGATCTTACTTTGAAAGCTTACAAAATTCAATTAGTTCAAGAATTGAAGCCGACCGATCTACCGAATCGTTTAAGTTCAAGTCTTTGGTCTCTGACAAGCTTGCAGAGGATCCACTCTTTTCGACAAAACTTTTGTTCACTAATAAGGCCCATTTTTGGCTTAATGGGTTCGTGAACAAACAAAATGCCCGAATTTTTATATTATGTATGGAAAAATTTGTATTTCAATTCAGTATCTAAGTTACAACTTGATCCAATATATTCTTGGAGTTATAGGGAGTTATATTCACGACAAACTAATGTGATTCAACCATATGCAATTGCAGCATCGATTTTTTTATTTCAACCAATTACAACTCGCGGAACCCCATGATTCGAGAATCATAGAAAACCCTGTAATTAACATCTAAATGAAATATTTCAGGATGTTAATTATCTGAAAGGAAACATTTGTTATTGAGCAATAAATAATTCTGTATAATATCGTTAACGGAGCTCAAAGATTTATGCTTCTAGATAAACGGCTTGTTTATAGTCCATACTGATAAAACAGCGCTCTGTCGTGTTTTTTCAATAATTAATCGTCTATTAGTTGGAATGACTTAAGCCCAGATTGTAATGAGCCGACATACCACAGACTTCAAGGATTCCATTTCAAAAGTATCACTAAGAATTTCTTCATTTAATTGATAAAGGTGTTCTAGATTTTTAAGGCTACTAATTAATTATTTCAACTACCTTTCACAACTTGAATGAAGTTGTTAGCAATGTTATTGGGTGGATTCGAAGAATTAAGGATCATTAGGTTCAAGCAGGTTTTCTCACATTCCCTAACCAATACCAAATTCAAACAATTTTCATTCTGGAGAACAAAGTGTGCTGAAATTGCCAGTAAACACTTATTCAGAAAAAGAAAAGGTAATGAATATCTTTCCCTAGAAGAAAATGGAATATTAACCATAGGTTCTAGAGATCAAAAGAAACACTTTTTCCATTATGGAAATTTTCTTTCCTCAATAACTTTTTCCAAATTCAGCTGAAACGAAACGTTCGCAGAAAAAAGTTATAAGCATTTTAAGTTTTCACATTGGGCAAATAGCTTTCCCCTCTGTAGTCCAGTTTAGTTTGAATGCCATCACAGAAATTACAACTTGCGGACCTAGATATCACAGCATCCACTAATGAATCTGAAGTGTTTCAAAAAAAACATTATTTTCAGAAAAGCCTCTGAAAAAATGATTCACTCACTCATGTTTCATCCGATGAGGTCCATATCCAGAAAAAAGATACAAAATACTAATTTTCTAGTAAACAAAATTCAACACTATAAACATAGATTTTAGTTGTTCTACCATAACTTCTTTCTACTTCGAGATTATAAACCATCCCTTTCTAGTGAGAAATTCCAGAAAAACCGCGGAATTATATGATGTTATCATCATACATTTGTAATTTTCTTCTTAAAATTTCCAAATCATGAAAACCAAATCATTTCTATGAAAACTTTCAAGGCAAGAGGTTGTCACTCTGCTTTTTTTTTCACTCAAAGCCAGAAAAAATCTACTATGATTTTCCAAACACTGATATTTCTGAAGTTTCTTCTCCTTGACAGAGACCAGTGAACAGGTCTATGAGGTCTCTTGATATCATACAGTTAAAAATATGAAAATGTTTTTCGAAATCTTCAACAACAATGAATGATGTTACTACGAATAATTATTTTAAAGTGATGTTTCTTAGCTTGATGATTATTTTCTGTACTGCATCCCAATAACTATTTACTTAGATAGATTACAAGTATTTCCAGATTTCGGTGTGCAATTATACTTGCTTGAAAAAATTGAGTTTGATCATCTAAATTTGATTCGGAAAAACCAATTAGGTTTTCTTTAATGAAAAAATATTTGTTAGATCATTAATATGAATCTATTCTGTTTAGACTATAATTAATTACTGAACATGGGTAAATTTTTGGTTTTTATAATCAGAGTATCTGGCACGACAAGGGCCTTTGAAAATTAAACGAAAACGAAAGAGAAATTAATAATGAAATTCTGAAAAAGTATGAAAAAATGACTCGAAAGAAAATCGAATGAGTATCGACGTCTGCCTACCTGGTTTCACAGTACGGCTGAATTCGATGTGTCCAAGCACTCACGAGCGAGAATAGTCACTTTTTCACCAGAGTTCTAACTTGTAGAATTAACGAGAAATTTACTGCGAAGAAAAGTGTTTTGCACTGCACCGGATGAGCGCGGCTTCAGTACTCTCCTTTGTTCGACATAGGTCATATGCTCCAACATATGTTACGCGTTTATCGGAACATGATATGAACATATACAGAGTGTATTATTATTGAATCGAGCAAGCAACTCGGAACAGAAATGAATGAATTCAACAAAACTTAATTTAACTAATAAATTGCAGTAACAGTATCTGTTTTAATTATGTAAACAAAAACATAAATATTGAATAATGGATATTCATAGATTATGTTAAATTTTAATACCTTACCATAGAATATTAATTTATTACCGAACCCCAGGAGAGAAAAAAAATTAATAATTGCAAAGTTTTTTTAAATGAAAGATAATATGTGTAACCATTATTGATCTTTATTTATAATTTTCTCAGAATAACTAGACTGAATTATCACATTAAAATGTTATAATAACGTCTCTGTGGTGGGTAGTTCCCAATAAAAAAGTGTTCAGTGGTTCCTAGTTGTTTTGATTCTGTTTGAAACTGTCAACAGTTATTTGTAGCTTTCTTAATTAAAATGTGAAAAATATTTTAAAGATAATTTCGATAGTTTGAAATTATTCAACTTGGTATGAAACGATTATGGTCAGAAAATGCATTATATTCTAATCTTTCTTGCTTATGAGCTCATAGCTTCCAGTTTCAATATTGTTTGAATTTTAATTAACAATGCATCATAACAAACATTCCGAAATGTTAAAACTAAGTCAAATTCTATTATCTCCTAAGTTTGTGAACCAGGTTGAATCGGTGTATGAAACAATAATAATAGGAGACTGGGTTCGAAGTTTTTAAAACTCATATGAGATTAATTTGAAGCTTCCTATGTTAGAATAGATATAATTTGATGAACCCTGAATGTCAGAAGCTATAAAGAACCATCTCTTCATAAAGACAATTCTTCAATTTAACAGGTCCTGACAGAAAATATATTACCTTTCAACCTTTCAACGGTCATCATGAAAATATACTGAAGTAGATACCTATGTGAGTGATAGAAATCTTTTTCTCTATTTATTATGGAATATTACTTTGGATTCAATATTAAACAAGGTGCTAGACATCATTAATAATGAATACAGCAAATGGCAATTTAGATTTTGTAGTGAATGTAAGACAAAAATTGTTCAGTATTTAATTTCAGGGGTGTAGGGGATGTGTTATAGAGATAGTACCTTTTATCGGAACGACCACATCGAGTGCCTTAGGCAGGAGATGGTTCTTGGTAACTGGTTCTCATAAGACACCTAATTCTCACTTATGGCTCCAAGTGCCACACCCCGGGCAACTGCATTGGTCTGCAGGCTAAACTAAGTGAGGATAGCCAGATATGGTGAAAATAGCAATGTCTGTACCCAAAATGGGCGGTTGCAAACGGCGTCTGATCCATAGTGGGCGGCCGAATCATAGCCAAAAATAGGCATGAAGGAAGGCAACAGGATACCACTTTCATTATTATTTTCCCCAGACAATCACATGAATACATTCAACACGAAATTTTCCGGAGGCGTAAATAGTTCCCCAATCGGATCTCCGGGGAACGGTTTTGAATGATTCAAGCTTGCGAGCAAACTTAAGAAAATCAATCAAGATAGGAACTTGGAACACACGCAGCCTGTATGAGGCCGGAATGTTAGCTAACCTGCTCCAGGAGATGGAAAGAATCAAATTGGATATACTGGGAGTGTCAGAAACATGGTGGCCTGGAACGGAAAACTGAAGATGGAATACGGAACATTTTTCTATTCCGGTAATGAAGAACGAAATCACAGAAAAGGTGTCGGAATTGTATTATCAAAGAATCTTATGAAATACGTTACAGATTTTATACCATATTCTGACCGTACTGCCTTGATAAAACTCCAAGCGCAGCCAACCAACCTCAACATAATACAGGTATACGCACCAACAGCGGATGCGACAGACGAGGAAATAGAACAATTCTATAATGAGATCAAAGAGCTGCTTAAACTGACGAAAAAACATGACGTCAATGTAATAATGGGAGATTTCAACGCCAAAATAGGGAACGGCAGTTTTGGAGACATAGTTGGGCCTTGTGGTCTTGGAACAAGGAACGAAAGAGGCGACCGACTTTTACAATTTTGCCAAGAAGAAGAGATGAGAATCACTAACACATGGTTTAAACTTCATCCCCGCCGCCTCTATACATGGAAAGCGCCAGCAGACACTCCGCAGAATGTAATAAGGAATCAAATAGATTTTGTTCTGATAAATGGAAGATTTAGCACTAGTGTCAAAAGAGCCTGCACATATCCTGGAGCAGACGTACCTTCGGATCACGTACTTTTGGTGGCAGTTATAAAGATTTCCCTTTCGTGCAGAAACAAACCGATCACGAGACAACGGATAGCATTGGACAAATTAAAGGAAACAAGAATGAAATCTAAAATCAGCAACGAGATAAATACACAGATTCAATTGATGACGACAAATATGGAAGATTTGACACCAACATGGGATAGGATTACGAGTACAGTAACAGATATCATGAAAAGCAACCTAGGCTATCAATCAAATAACAAAAAACAGAAATGGATGACGGAAGACATATTATTGCTGATGGATGAGCGTAGAAAACACAAAAACAAATCAGATGACAGCATATATAAAAGTATTCACAGAGAAATAAAATCAAAAATTAGAATAGCAAAGAATGAATGGCTTAAACAACAATGTAACGACATAGAAAAACTACAATTACAGCACGATGATCGTAACATACACAAGAAACTGAAGGAGACGGCTGGAATATATAGGAAAAAGAATCCAACTGTATTAGTTAATCGAGACAACCAGATACTGTTGGGCGATAAGAACAAAAATAACCTGTGGGAAAATTATATACAGGAGCTTTTCAACGATGAACGTCCAATGAGAACAAATTATGATAACTACCAGCTATCTGGCCCATCTATCACCAAAGAAGAAATTGAAAAAGCAATACATTCATCAAAACCCAACAAGGCACCAGGTCCAGACGAAATTCCCTCAGAAATTCTCAAACTCCTTGATGAGAGGGGAATTACAGCACTCCATAAAATATTTAACATTATTTACGACACTGGCCGCTACCCTGAAAAATGGCTAAGTTCGACCTTTATTCCCTTGCCCAAGAAGGTTAATGCAAGAAAATGTGAAGATCATAGACTCATCAGTTTAATGAGCCATACTCTAAAAATATTTTTAAAAATCTTGCACCAGAGAATATACAGGAAGTGTGAGATGGATGTGAGTGATTCGCAGTTTGGATTTAGGCGGGGATTAGGTACGAGAGAGGCAATAGTAGCAACACAAGTGCTGGTCCAAAACTGTTATGATCAGAGGAAAGATGTCTGTTTGTGTTTTTTAGACTATGAAAAAGCGTTCGACCGAGTCCAACACCATAAATTAATGGAACTGCTCAGGAAACTTGACATAGATCAAAAGGACATACGATGTATTGAAAACTTGTATTGGCATCAAACTGCACAGATAAGATTTGAGTCTTCTGTTTCCAACCCCATACAAATAAAAAGAGAGTCCGACAGGGATGTGTGTTGTCACCACTTTTATTTAATATATACTCGGAAGCCATATTCCGGGAGGCAGTGCAAGACACAGAAAAGGGAATCAAAGTCAATGGAGTGTGGACTAATAACATACGATATGCGGATGACGCTGTTATCATTTGTGACAACATAGCCGATCTACAAGAACTAGTCTCTATAGTTGGAGAATATAGTAAACAAATGGGATTAAATATTAATACCAAGAAGACTAAATTCATGGTCATCTCCAGAACTCCGGAAGCGTTCCAAAATTCCAGCCTAACGTTTAATGCCAACCCTATTGAGAGAGTAAGCAAATTTAAATACCTGGGTGCCTGGCCTCTTGAGGATTGGACATCGGACAAAGAAGTTAAATGCAGAATTGAGCAAGCTCGACAGGCATTTTTAAAGTTGAAGAACATATTTACATGTTCAGACTTCGATCTCAAATTAAGACTAAGATTTACAAAGTGTTACGTATGGTCGGTGTTGTTCTATGGCGTGGAAGGGTGGACACAAGAAGTTTAGTGGTGGAACCATAGACTGGAGAGATTTCCCCAACCTTTTGTAGAAATATTTAATAAAGACATAAAATATGGCAACATTGAACAAATCTGATTATTGAATCATTTCAGCACAGAGTTGGATTTGGGAAAATCAGAAAATTTGGACAAAATTATATCGATTCAATTCCTTTCAACTTCAATTATCTCAAGAATGGTGCAATTTACCAGAAAAGATGAGGAATTTTTATATCTGCAAAGAAGACTGATAATTCCAAGAAATACAAGATACAGACCTTTAGTTCAAGTTATATTTATTTTTCATGCAATTCAACAAATCTGTACAGTAGTAGTGAGAAACCCACAAAAAATGGAATAAATCTAACGATGCCAAAATATGCATGACTGTTATTAAAAATCTTCTACAAGAGATCATTTCAATTGATATTGTCGTTTGAATATCACAGGTGAAAATGCAATTTTTTAATGAAATTTCAACACCCTATATCTTTTGAACGGGGCCAAATTTGGAAAAATGTTATAGGAAGAAAATGTTTCTTTTGATGTCAAGAATGGAATATGGTTAAAATTAACGCAGTGGTCAAAGACTCACCCTGTATAAGATATTTTCTCTTAGTTTATGTATCAAAATGTATTTACTAATTAGAAAAATTCTCATGCGAAAACGAAATATTTATTACGAAATTTTTCTATTTCATCTCAGAAATCATATCACGTTTCCCAAATAATAAGCTTCCAAAACAAGTTTTTGATAAGATTGTGTGGTTTGAAAGCCAATATTCGAGTACTCCCAACAATAAACGAACCTGTCATCAAGTATCTTACATAACTGGTTTTTTAGACCTTTTTTAGATTTAACTTTTTTAGATTAACCCTGATGATATCTTATGTCTTGAAGTTAAACCCGATAACAAGAATAAAAGAACGAAGAACTGTATATATGAGATACTATGCGAGTGCAGAAGATCCTATATCGGAGAAACCCTTGAAGGTGAGAATAAAGGAACATCAGAAGCTTTCTCAAGTTGTTCCAACATCTTGATAGAGAATTTCAAACAATATGAGAAACGTCTAGTAGACATTGTAACCTAAGACAGCCTGTATATCATTTCCTCAAGTTTCAAATCCTATCAGTTTTTATTATTCTACAACCTATATCGAAAACCATAAAACTCAATATTTGATACGTATTAAACGTCGATCCTAGATAATGGCGTTTGAGGCTCGCTCAACAATCCAAGACGATCTCACATACATTTAATCGACTTCATTACGATTTTACAGAGCCATAAACCCGCTTTTATTCAAAATTTATCACCAGACATCCACAATACCGTTCTTTACATTCTCAGCCGTCCCATCTAAGTGTTTACGACTATAAAATATTTGACAATTCTTATTACGTTGGGCCATTGAGTCTGAAACGCCTGTGTAAACCCGGCTTGGCCCTAATCTGAATATATGATAGTCCTTATTGTCCCGAACGGGCTACCGAAGATACGTTCAGCTGCCTCTATCTTGTGAAAATGCTTCGACGTTGCTGGGGAATAGTTTCGAAATCCTCATTTAAGAGGTGAGGCTATTTAAGAAAAACTGCTTTCTGATATCTGAAGTAACATACAAGGTATTAACCCCAATATTATTGGTAACAGTGATCGTATTTGGTCACTACCAAGTGTACTTTGTTATTCCTAAGAATCATTCTTAACACAGTTTGAATCGATATTCAGAATGTTGATTTGTCATAGATTTCATCATTAATCAAGAAATGTGTGCCAAGAGCCAGTCTTCGGAAGTTATTTGAATATTATTTGACTGAAGCACTTGGAGTACCCACATCAAGAAATGCCAAATTCGTTCTCAACAATGCGAGGTAAATTAAACAAAAAAAAAGGACGTAAGTAGACAATTTCACCTGGAAAGCGTGAAACACCATCAATGGACCAACTTCAACCTCAACTGATCGCAAATGAACGTGAAAAAAACTAACAAAAAGTATCGCCCAACCCAGCATGCAGAACACAAAAACCGAACAGATCCTACCATAAATTTCTCTTCCATTCTCCTTCCTAATGTCATTCCAAAACAAATTTGTGTGTGTGCAATTTTCTGTGTAATTCGAAAGCAGCATGACGTCATAGATGCAGCAAAGGCGCATCCAGTTACCTGTACATCACGCGGTGAGGTCCATTGTGCTAAAATCCGATGGCGTTGATTTAATACTCCTGAAAAATAGCCGGAGAAAGAATTATGTGTCATCTCAATAATGGTCCATCCGCTGGGTGCCATTTGTCACAAGGTGTCAAGTATAACAAAAGCGCAACAAGCTCTGGTGCAATTTCGGATCTGCTGCAAGTCAGGCGTAGGCTGAACTAAGAGTTATACATGTATGTCTCATTCTTCTGTGCGTTCATTTGGTGCCAGGCACTATCGAAAATGAGGTTGGATATGTGTTTGGCTCGCAGTCGACATAGAGGAATATATATACGCTGAAATAGTGGAGGTTTTACATTGTTGCCGTTGTTGCGCAACTAACTAACAGATCCAGAATATATTGAAAATAAACCTAAAAATTACATTGACGCCAAAAGCGTCTAATTCAGTGTTATTATACAGTGCTAGTCAAAA
Source organism: Micraspis discolor (assembly GCA_030674115.1). Lineage (NCBI taxonomy): Eukaryota > Metazoa > Arthropoda > Insecta > Coleoptera > Coccinellidae > Micraspis > Micraspis discolor. Next base: position 278,026 of record JARTUT010000881.1, read on the forward strand.
GTCCCCTCCCCCTCTCGTATCTTTTGAACGGGTATACTTATAATAATGAAATTTGGAGGGTGGAAATAAACGGATGTAGGCTTCTCAACTGGTCATAACAGGTGACGCAATAGTCATAAATGACGTCACAAGGCCACTGTGACCAATAATTTTAAATGGGACCCTATGGCAAGTGACAGCTCGTTTGAAAGGTATTGAAAATCTCTATTCAGTCATACCAATGTTGTTTGGGTTTCGGCTGATTTTGATTGATAAATTGAAGAAATTCGAAAATTATAGTTTCGCATTTAATTAATAAAGATTTTAAAGTACGCCTCTGGTTAATTGTCAAAAAGGTTGACGTGTTTGAATTCTCTACTTGTCAAAAGTGTTTATACCTTGAAAATTTACCTAAGCTATTGTTTAACGAGACGTTTAAGTGTTTACATAGGCAAAATGGTACGTACTGTAGCCGACAAAGTAGCAGCTATCTTAATAATTGGTGAATGTAGAAACAATTTCCATGCAGCGGAACGACTGTTTAATGAGAGGTACCCCGATCGCCCTATATCGAGAGTTTATTTGAGGGAGCTTCTTCGGAAGTTTGAAGCATCAGGTAGTGTTCAAGATGCCAAATGATCTGGTTGACCAACAATTAGTGATGACAAAAAAAATTGACATAATTGGAGAAATGGTAGTAAACCCTACTTCTTCCACAGCCCAAGTTACGTCTATCTGTGAAGTCAGTCAAAGGACAGTACATAGGGTGTTGGCTAAAAACAAATTTCATCCATACAAATTAAAAATGGTGCACCAACTTTCAGATGATGACCCCGACCGAAGACTAGAATTCTGTGAAACTATGTCCAATAAAATGAACCAACAACCAGGCTACATACAGACAATTTGTTTTTATTAGTGACGAAAGTACTTTCTTTCTCAATGGAAATGTTAACACTCAAAATGTGAGGTATTGGAGTGACACAAATCCTCACATCTTTCATGAAAAACATACTCAATTTCCAGAAAAAGTAAATGTTTGGGCAGGTATTTTGGGAAACCACATAGTTGGGCCTCTTTTTCTCAATGCTAACTTAACCGGTGAATTGTATCTGGAGATGTTACAAAATGATATTGAGGCGTTAATTCTTGAAATTCTAGAAGATAATCCAAATGAATTCGACAACTTGGAAATAACGTTTCAACCAGATGGTGCTCCTGCACACTATTACGGTGCAGTAAGACGTTACCTAGATGAAGAATATCGTGGTAGATGGATTGGACGACGAGTTCGATCGAATGGCCAGCTCGGTCACAGGACCTTACACCATTAGATTTTTTTCTATGGGGGTACTTGAAATCTAAGGTTTACACTACAGCAACTGACAGTATTGCCATTCTGAAACAACGAATTGTTGAAGAATGTAGGGCAATTTCCGCTGACACACTGGGACGAGTACGACAAGAGTTTAGCAATAGGATGCATTACTGCCAGGAAGTAGATGGAGCACATTTTGAACACTTATTATAAGAACTGGTTATTAAATTTTTATTAATTAAATGCGAAACTATAATTTTCGTATTTCTTCAATTTATCAATCAAAATCAGCCGAAACCCAAACAAAATTGGTATGACTGAATAGGTATTTTCAATACCTTTCAAACGAGCTGTCACTTGCCATAGGGTCCCATTTAAAATTATTGGTCACAGTGGCCTTGTGACGTCATTTATGACTATTGCGTCACCTGTTATGACCAGTTGAGAAGCCTACATCCGTTTATTTCCACCCTCCAAATTTCATTATTATAAGTATACCCGTTCAAAAGATACGAGGGGAGGGACTTTTGACTAGCACTGTATAATATCCAAATGATTCTTTCAATTGAGGTCTAACTTGTGATGACAAAAAATGTTTTTTGGATTTCTTGCACCTGGAGGTATCCGAGAACACCCGATGTTTGTTATACGAGTTTTCTTAGTTTTCATCTTATACATTTTTGTGTGTATTTTTAATGATTTTATTCATTATATATGTGTACAGGGTTGGGATAAAGTTTGGCACCAAATTAATATATTTGAAACGAAACGAGCGATATTTTTGAAATTTGGCAGCTGAGTAAAATGGACCACAATGCATCTGGTGAGCATATTTTCATTAATGGGATGCTTCCGGTTCAACCGGAAATCACCATTTTTTTTATTTAAATGGGACACCCTGTATATTTCTGCAGATTCTGAAAGAGCACCTTGTTTCGGATCTGTCCATACCAGGTTCTAGGTGAAAATTATCTGTAAAAAGAAGAAATACAGATTTTTTGTCCAATTGAGGAAAAAGTCGTTCAGATAAATAAATTGATGTTGTTCGTATCCATAATAATAGATAAAACGAAATATTTTGTAGTAGATAACTGTCTCCACATTTCTTGAAGTTTAGTTTGTTCAATTTTTTTTACTAGTAAAAGCCCTGTATTTCTTCTTTTTATAGATTTTCATGAAAAAATACGTCATGAAAAGCAGAAAGACTCATCTACTACAAAGTATTTCGTTTTATTTCTCACTATTGATACGAATAACAAGGATTTTATTTTTTGAATGGATTTTTTCCCAAATGTACAAACAGACTGAATTTCTTCTTTTTACAGATAATTTTTACATGGAACCCGATATGGACAGATCCGAAACAAGGTCCCTTTCAGAATCTGCAGAAATATACAGGGTGTCCCATTTTAATAAAAGAAAAATTGTCATTTCCGGTTAAACCGGAGGTATCTCATTAATGAAAATATGCTCACCAGATGCATTGTGGTCCATTACACTCAGCTGCCAAATTTAAAAAATATCGCCCGTTTCGTTTCAAACATATTAATTTGGTGTTGAACTTTATCCCAACCCTGTATATTATGTTTCCACTCATTCCTGTACTACAAAACATGGCGACCGAAAATGGGGAATTTTCATATCTTTTATATTAGTGTTCTGTGGTTCCTATTGCAGATGTTTCCCAATAACCGCGATTGCATCGTGTCGAAAACGGGCGTTGATCCACCTTGGATAGCTCGCATCTGGGGTCAGAATGTCAGAAAACCCTCTTCGCCACCCTGAAATATATCAAGATCGTCACCATCAGTCGAACAAGCCCCAACAACAAAATCTTGACACTCCGTCTAATGGATGGTGAATGATGACCCGGGGCTTTTGACAGTTGATTACGACGGTCTATTGAGCACAGGCGAAATACGTGAAGTGAAAAGGATAATATATCATCCAGTCCATTGACGTAGACCATAACTAACGTCAATATATTTTCGGACAACGGAGAGGATAAAAGGCCAAGTGACAAACCGGACATTGGTAAGTAGGGCATAAACCGTAAACGGCCTAACAGCTGCCCTGGCAGGCCAGAAAGAGGAGGTCCGGGACTGTCTTGTACATTATTTATGTGATTTACCCCGCGTGGACATATTCGTTCTACCCCGTATGCAATGTTGCCGTTCGGACTTCCGCTGCTAAATAGGATACTTCGGGAATTCTTACATACTGCCCCTCTTCCTTCTAAGATAGCTATGTGGTCAGCAGTGGCGGCTCGTGACAATATAGTATGGTGAAAAAAATTAATAATGTAATATATATATATATATAAATTCAAAGTGAAGATAATGCGGTGAAATAAGATATTGGAGAAGGATAATGGGTTAAACCGCAGGAATGCAGAAAATATGGGAAATGTATGGAAGGTACTTGCCGACACGTGTTTCTGCTTATTGGCTTCTTCAGGGCAAGGCAACCAAGAAACCTGGATATGGATGAAAATGAATAATAAAATAAAACATAAATGACAACAGATGACCACAACAGGAGCGAGCATCCAATTTGTGGCTTCAACCCAAGATACCTCTGGTTTGGAGGCGAAACCGAGCATCGGCAAGTACCTTCCATCCATTTCCCATATTTTCTGCATTCCTGCGGTTTAACCCATTATCCTTCTCCAATATATATATATATATATAGGGTTTACGTGGCGAACAAAGTTTATATAGTGAACTCTACTTCATCAGTTGCATAATAAATATAATAAAAAATTTTCTTCACTAATGCTTCGAATTTTGAGGAATCCTCAAATTATTTATATACATATTACTTTATTTTATTCAGCAAAAAAAGCCATTAATTTCATTGTACCAATATATTATGAGCTTATTTTTCGATATACTAAATTGCTCAAAAATATGAAAACCATTATTATGCAGCTGTCCAGCAAGAACCAACGTGGAGGTGTAGGGCATTCCTGCCACCTGTGGGATGGGAATGAAGGAAATCGGATCAGATCAAGTTGGAAATTTTCAAAATAACGAAATAAACTCTAAATAAATAAAATAAACTCAGAAAAATTAACACTGAATAAAAAAATTAAGAGGCAGTGTAAAATAGGATTTATTCTGAAAATTATAAATGAAAATTATTCTAAATTGAGTTCTCAATATTAAAACTTCTTGTAAATCAATGGAATTCTATGATTTTTCTGATCAGCGAAATGAACTATAACCTTGACAATAAAAATATTTTCGTCCTGTGATTTTATGAATCCTTTTCGATAGAAATTTTAGCCCTATTACTCAGCCGCGCCTGTCGAGTTGTATTCCTAATATTTTTAATCCTTTTCAACGCGGAGAAACTTCTTTCTGTGGAAGCAGTTGTCAAATTTTCCGAATTTTGAAGATAAAAATTGAAATAGATCATCAGCAGAACGCCCAGAACTAACATCATAAAATCCCATGAAGCGCTCAACAAGTTGGTCATCTATTACATAACGAAAAATGACTGATAACTGGGAATGACAGCTTATGTCAGTTGTTTCATCAACTTGCTAAGAAAAAAACAATGATTGTGAAATTTCGTCCTCGATTTGTTTATTCACAACAAAAGCAACCGAATCAATTAATTCATTTTGAATGGTTTTAGATGTACCAGAAAATACCGATTTACTGTTGGTGTCATTCTCTAAAAAGGTTTTTAAATTCGTGTCAAATTTGCTAACAAGAACTACCAATTCTTTAAAATTTCCGTCATTTAAAGACTCATTCGATTCATCGTGCCCCTAAAAGGTAACCCTTGCATCGTAATATCTATTAAACTTTATAGAATTTGTCGATTTTCTTTGACTTTAGCATTGAAATTTTCAATTTCTATTTGACGCGAATTGTCTATTGCTGTGGCGATATTTTGTTTTTGCTTTCTCATAACGGTAAGCTTGCAATTAGATGAAATAAGCTCAGCACTTTTATTGTGTAGCGATAGACCCCGAGATAAATTTTTCAAATCACTAAAACCCCTTTTCGACCAAACTCTATCGGAATTTCCATTAGTTGCTGAGAATAAAATGCACGGCCAACAAAATATTTTCTTTAAAGTAATACTTCCAGTAAGCCAGTTGTACTTGTCATGCCACGTATTTTGAAATCCCGGATTTGATTTACCGACCCCACCACTAGATACTAGAGATTTCCTCAAATCTGGAACAGGTCGCTTAACTTCCTTAATTAAATATAATTTATCATCATACGAATGAGTCGAAAAATGTTGCTTATTTATTAAAAAATTAACAATATCACAGGTACACTGAACATGTTCCTTAGGAATTTCAAAAGATTGAATCCATTTCGTGATCTGGTAGTCACTTTCGATAAAAAAGATTTATATTTCAGAAAAAATTCACCTGAAAAAGATTATAATCATACGCGATACACAGCAAACGCGATACCACTAAATAACGACAAAGTGAACTAACCCTATTTCTCCATTTCGTGCTTCCCGATCAACTCGAATAAAAACCTGAGGCCAGCCTCTAATTCCTCGAGAAGCCGCCTTCAAAGCCGTAGATATGTTCTCACCGCTTCGACGCAGATAACCCGCTGGACATCGCAGAAACGAAACTATCTCAGATCGGCTAAGATCGCGCAGAGGCTAGCCTCTGATTAATCCCAGAAAGGCTTTCCATTACGTTCTCGTAGGTCATCGAAGTATAACAAGCTAATTCAGTCAAAGAAGCCTGCGTTAGGCATGCCTCGAACCGTTTATTCAAAGAGGATTTGATTTGTTATGAATATACAAGGAACGTGAGATTGGGAAAAATATTGAGGAAAAAAAGTGACGATGAAAGGGAATGAAGAAATATACGGTTCAGATTTTTTTGATGAGGCACTGCCTCACCTGCCTCATAGGACAAGCCGCCACTGGTAGTCAGTGATGGGTTAACTCTATACCAATCTGAAGTGTGGAAAAATGCTAAGATTATTAGAAAATATGTTATCTGATAGAAGGTTTCTTCTTTTTATCGACAATAAGAGTAAAAATCTCAAAGCATTGAAAAACGGTCTTCTACAAGGATCATTTCTAGCCCCTTTGCTTTTCAATTTATATCTCAGTAACTTAGCCACGTCATCTCAGAAATTTGTTTATGCTGATGACATTGCTATTGATTACCACCATTCGGATTTCTATACTCTGGAAAATAAATCAGTTGATTTGGTGATTTTAAAGAATTATTTTGTTTAAAGGTGATTATCTCCAAACCCCAACAAAATAGAGCTATATTTTTTCCATCTGAATAATCACTTATAATACCACAAGAGCTTCAAAATTATCAGGTATTTCCCGATAGGTTCGTTGCAAACAAATGAAGGAGTCAAGTTTTTCAGGTTAAAAAATCACGAGCGCGAAGCGCGAGTGATTTTTCCTGAAAAACTTGACGATTTTATTTGTTTGCAGGAACCTATCGGGAAATACCAGATAATTTTGAAGCTCGTGTGGTATTCGAGGATTATTTTTCTGTCCCAAATGTCGGCCAATAGAATTGCATCATGAGACGAAATGTACAGTTAACAATTAAGAATTTCATAATGAATAAAACAACATTTAATTAAGAATCAGGGTAGTGCAATTAAAAATACAATTGTTGTAAACATTGGTGCATGTTTTCTTCAAGTCAAAGTTATCGGTAATGGTCCCAGAAGAGGTAGATGGCATGAGGTTTATGCTGTTGATGGCATTTTCTTCAGTAGGCTCACTCCTTCGCAGTTTCTTGACAATTAATTCGTGGTGTTCCTGGTCGAGTTGGAGATACGGCTTGATGGAGTTACTGTTGGCATGTCCAGTTTTTGATTATCTGCTGCTCTCCCAGGCCCGATTTCGCTAGATTGGAGACGGCTGTTGCACGACTGGAGTGATTGGTGATTTTTTGTTACCAAGGTCAAGCCCAGCTTTTTGTGCTGACTCCTTAACCCACTTTGAAATCGTGTTTTGGCCTACTGGGGAATCCTTGTACCACCTAGCGCCTGGAACTTTATTCCAGAATGGATTTTGGGTCAGGAATAGTCTGTCGCTCTTGATATTGACATCTCTCTTCTCTCTCAATTTCTGGAACAGTCTCACTGGGCACTTGTCAGGGATTTCCCGATTCTCCACCAGCCACTTGCTGTCTGATAATTTTTATCACCACCTTGTGTGGTCTTGCTGAAAATTGGATTGTATTCAATTCTCCCAGTTGTTTCCCCGTCATTTCGCTGTTCTGCTTTGAAGTGATGTATTGACGCCATGCTGCCCTCACCACCTCTCCAAGCCAATTCCACTGATATTATCATGAATAATTTTTTCTGGAGGCCATCAGGAGTTTCCTCGTCCCAAACAGTGGTCATTGCATCTCAATCTTTTTCCTCCAACGCTGCTGCACTTGCCCTCCGTTTTTCCGGAATAGATTGTAAAGCCTTACGCTTGGCATCACGAGCTCCTCGAGCGGTCTTGAATGCAGCATCCGAAAATGGGTTGATTTTGATGTCGAAATCGTTCAAATACTTTTCTTGAAGTAATTTGGCAGTCTGATTCCACATTGTTTTTATTGTACCTTCCTTATAGTCTTCTCCATCAATTTTCTTCATATTGTAAGCGTAATCTTTCATAATGTTTGCCAATTGCGCTTCACTCGTTTCAGCACTCAATGTGTATTCCCTCTCAGTACAAAAAGTAGTAAATTGGTTCCAAACTGTTTTTTTGCCTTTCATGCAAAATCTCCAATTTTCACAATTGAATTCAACCTGTCAGTTTGACGTGTGCTTAATGTGACTGGATCATGTTTTGTTTATATATAGCAACTACCAGAGAAAATTTTTAAAAAATTATCAGTATAATACCATGTAGGTTGTACCACGTGACTTCGAATGGTGCAATTCTATTGGTCGATATTTGGGTCGGAAAAATAATCATGATAAATATAGGAAGTAACCTGTAACTTTCGATGATTCTCCTATCGGACATAATTTCTATTCAAAATACTTAGAAGTTAAATTAGATTCATCTCTCAATTACAAGGCTCGTTTAGATGATCTGAGCCTAAAACTGAATACTAGGAATATCATTATTCAAACATTAGTTGGATCATCATCTTGGGGTGCTGATGCTTCCACTCTACACACAGCATCTGTAGCCTTAGTTTTTTCTACAGCTGAGTATTGCTGCTCTGTTTGGTTTAAGAGTGCACATACACAAAAATCGATGTACAATTGAATACATCGATGAGAATAATTACTAGCACCGTGAGATCTACACCGGTTCGTTGGTTACCAGTTTTATCTGACATTCCTGCTCCAGTTAGTACCTGCAAACCGAACTGGTGGCGTTAGTCGCAGTAGTTTGCCAGCTTATCTCGTACGTTTCGATGGACGCCGTTGTCGGTGGTCGTTTTCTGTCATCATGTGACGTAGGTTGTCAATTACATCGTTCTTCCCGCATATTTGGTTGAAATGTCCTGGAGTAATTAATCGCAATTTTGCGGATCTGAACAGGATTTTAACTGAAGCCCTGAGAGAAATCTTATCATGTTGGTTTGGTTTGTTCGTTGGTGAGATTTTTGCGCTTTAGCGGAGTGGCGTATTTGTTTGGAAAACGACGTGGGATTGGTAGTTAACCTATGTTTGTCACGAGGTATTTTAGATTTTTGTTCGTATTTTAGCATCATTCTGCTTCGAATTGGGAATTATTATTGTATCGTTGCGAGGTACCGCAGATTCTGGACTGTCTTTGAAGTCTTCGAGCTGTTTGTCTAGACTGTCTTTGAAGTCTTCGAGCTGTTTGTCTAGACTGTCTTTGAATTACCGTAAGGTGCTGCGGGAGCTGTCTTTGGGGACCTCCACCAGATTTCGCCATCTAAGATACCACACCTGTCGTCTACCCAGGGCGCATTACTGTGAGAAATTGTACTGCGTTGGCCCAGGAATATATTTGAGCCCAGTTTCCATCTACGAGACTGTGAGAATAATTATGGGTTGAGAAACTATATCCTTTTGTACTTCAGTCAAGCCACGACCTAGACTGTTATAGAAGGTTAGTCTGTAGAATTTAGTTAAGATTGATTAGTATCAAAGAGGCCCAATTCAGTGAATACTGTTTAGTACATAAGACCCGACCTATCGAGAAGGTCGCTTTGATATAAGTAAAGAGCTATTTGTAACGATTACCATCGAGGCTCTAAGTGTTTACCTTGGGGTGATATTACTGTTTGTTTAGTAAGAGATAAAGCATTATATCGAATATTCGGGTTGTGAAGTAAGAACTTGTTAGTGATCTACCTTCTGTAAGATATATCCTCGTTTGAGGGACCTTGTGTATTTCATTTGGGCTCATTATATTATTAAATAATTGCTCTATATTCTTTCTACCAGCCACTACCTCCCACTTGTGTGATCGGGCTCGTTTGGCATCCTGAGGGTGCGTTCATTATTTTCTCTCTTATGCGACCCTGAGATCTTTAGTGTACTTTCCTCTTTTTTTCTTTGTATTATCATAAAAGAGAGTGGCGCCCATTTATAAGTAGTCTCAGCTCTAGAGCTAGCCGAGGAGGTACTTTGTGCACTCGCTGGAGCCGAGTGGGTTTGGTGACAACTGCAGCTCTAAATTCTACAGGGAATTATACAGAGTATTAAGGTGCGTCCGATCACAGCAAGGCCAGCCGCGCTGTGATTGGACGACTGCCGCGCGCGGCAGTGCCTGTTACCAGCCGCGCGCGAATGTTTTTATTGTTTGTTCTTCGGTAATTGTGTGTGGACGTATTTTATCAAGTAACATGGATTACGAAACTGCACTCAACATTGCCTTGTTTTAATGCACTGTGTTCTCTTCCTTCTACGTAATTTACGAATAATAAGAAGAGTTACAACACACGCTTTCATTGTGTCTTCAATACGAAATAAAGAGCGCGGCGTGTCTCGGACGTGCCGCTCAGCACTGCCGCGCACTTTGCGCGCTGTGTTTGGACACACCTTTAAGTTTAAATACTTATGTCGTGAACAGACTTTCTCGAAGGACCGTAAATATATTATAATTACCAAAAAAGATTTCGAACAGCGAAACAGCGAAATACCCTCTTATCTTATGGACTTACCCAGCTTGTGGTGTCGTAATCCTTGAGAGCGCTCTCACCATACACTGCTAAAATCCACATACAATTCGTTGAGCGATTAACGAAAAGAAAATTATTTCTCGAAAATTTGTAATCGTTAAGCCGTCGATAGCTGTATATACGTGCGTACTCAAAATCTCGAAGCATACTACTTGCTCCCTGGCCGTGCGTATCGAAACACCTGTTCGGTCCACAAAAAAAAGAAAAGCATTTCGCATGTGTACAAATAATAAACCCGAAATTTAAACTGACGAATAAATGAAAATAAGGGAGTAACCCAGTTCACAACATTTTCCACCCACCAAAAACTTGTTAGTTTTTCCTAATTATGAAATAGGAACAAAAATAATGAAAAAAATGAATATTGAAACTTCATGAAAATGAAATTGAAACTTCATGATTTGAAATATTAAAAATAAAGAAAAAGAAGTGAATACATTATGAAAATTGGCCAGGTAAAGGGCACAATTTTATGACAGGACGCTGATATGTCCCATTTTGAGTTTTTAGAGTAACTACCCGAACTACCCCGTCTTCACCAGGGTGCAACTTGATAACTCGGCCGAGAGACCATTCTAAGGGAGGTCTAGACTCATGTTTAATTACAACTAACATACCCAATTTTATATTGGGCGAAGACTTCAACCATTTTGAACGCTGCTGTAACGTGTGCAAATACTCTTCCTTCCACCGTTTCCAAAAATCGGAATTCATTCTCTGCACCATTTGCCATCGCGACAACCGATTTAACGAAATATTTGACAAATCTGGTTCCGGAAAACTATTGAGTGTCTCCATCGTCAGGAAATGACCTGGAGTCAAAGGGGTAAGATCGTTAGGATCGTCGCTAATCGCAGAAAGGGGCCGAGAATTTAAAAGTGCCTCAATCTGTGTGAGCAAGGTATAGAACTCCTCATACGTCATGATTTGCTCACCTACAACTCGGCGAAGATGAGTGTTGACTGATTTAACTCCGGCCTCGCTCAGGCCATTGAAATGTGGCGCTGCAGGGGGATTAAAATGCCAATTGATGGACAATTTTCTGGCGGCAGTTTGCGCAAATGATACAAGCTTACTATAAGCGCCCTTAAAATTCGTACCTTGATCCGAATATATGTCAGATACTCTGCCTCTCCTAGCAATAAAACGGCGAAAGCTTGCTACAAAGGTATCAGTAGATAAATCTGAAGACAACTCTAAATGTATTGCTTTTGTAGCGCAGCATACAAAAACACAAATATATGCCTTGAAGGTTTTGTACCTCTATGTTTTCCCAGGCGTATATTAAAGGGGCCAGCATAGTCCACCGAAACGTGAGAGAATGCCTTCACTTGTGAAATTCGAAAAGACGGCAAATCGGCCATAAAGGTACATGTAGTTGCGGTTTAGTACGAAAACAACGAACACACCTAGACAAGCAGCGATAAATTGCACTTCGTGGAGAGAGTATCCAGAAAGTTTGTACCAGAATGTTATGTAGAGTTTTTAGCCCCGGATGTAAGTTCTCATCGTGAGTTTGTTGTATCACAAGGTCTGTGAACCTGTGACGTTTTGGCAGCAAAATGGGGTGCTTAACCTCAAAGGAGAGGGTTGACTTTCTGAGACGACCACCCACCCTAATCAATCCTGCTTCATCAATAAAGGAGCGAGCTTTCTGACAGGTTTAGGCAGACAAGCATTCCCTCGACAAGCTGTGAAAATGTCCGTAAAACATTCGTTTTGAACATGTTTGACCAACACCTGGAAGGCATAATATTCTTCCTCCTTTGTCAAAATAACTGAAGTATAAATTTTGGATTTAGTTTTCATTGCAATAAAACGTAGAATATAACAGAGAATATGTTGAATTTTTCTTAGAGATGAGAATCCCGTGAGTAAACTTGTTATAGGAGAAGTCATGACTGAAACATGCAAAACAGTTTGGGCTCTCTCTTCTTGTGAGACGTCACTGTTCTGAATCAGATGAGGCTGCTCAGGCCAACTTTCTTCAGTATTTTGAAGAAAACTCGGTCCTTGCCACCACGAAACACTGTCTAATAGTTGAGAAGGAAACATTCCTCTACTTACAGAGTCAGCAGAATTAAGTTCAGTAGGGACATATTTCCATGAGGACGTGGGAATGATATCCTGTATATACGACACCCTGTTGGCGATGAAGGTCTTCCATCTATGTGGAGAAGATGCTAGCCAAGCAAGTGTCACCTGCGAGTCGGACCACGCATATATAGCATCGAAAGAGAGAAGCTCTGAATAGGCTTCTTTTACGGAAGATATTAAATCTGACAGAAGATGTGCAGCGCAAAGTTCCAATCGTGGCAAAGAAACAACACGAAGGGTGCCACTCTCGATTTCGCAGAAACAAGTATAATCCTAATTCTTCCAGAATTTGCAATAAATCTGAAATATATTACGCAGCCATAACCCGTTGTACTAGCGTCACAAAAACCATGCATCTCCAAGCGAGATACGTTCTCAGAAATCAGACATCTAGGCAACTCTATTCTGGATAATTCAGGAAGCTCTGATTTGAAGCGACTCCAAGCATCCAAAATGTCTCCAGTGACTGGGCTATCCCAATCACATTTTGAAAGCCATAATCTTTGCATAAGATGTTTTGCAAGAAAGATAACAGGTGATAAAAAGCCTAAAGGGTCAAAAATCCTTGCGATTTGTGAAAGGATCCCTCGCTTAGTATTTGCAGAATTAGTTTCAGAGAAGGAGTAAGAGAAAATATCCAAAGTGGGATCCCACTGGAGACCTAAAACTTTTATGAATTTGGGACCGTCTGTGTCAAAACTGAGTGGCATTTGTGTGTTTGTCGTTGGAACAGCTGCAAGAATCGAAGGATGGTTGCTTGCCCATTTTCGCAACTCAAAACCTCCTCGTTTGAGTAGAGCAATCAACTCTGTTTGTAAATGAAGGGCTTCCTCAATCGATGAGGCGCCTGCGCAGAAATCGTCGACGTAGATCGATTCTTGTATCAGCTTAGCAGCAGCAGGATACGATTTTTGTTCCAAATATGCCAGCTCCTTAAGGGTCCTTAAGGCCAAATATGGTGCAGAAGAAACCCCAAACGTAACTCTATTAAGAGTGTACTCTTTTATTTCTTCATTTCTGGAGAAACGCCAGAGAAATCTCTGAAATCTTCTTTGTTCAGGTTGTATAAGTATCTGACAGTACATTTGTTTGATATCACAAATAAAGGCTACTTTATGAATGCGAAATTTTAATAAAATTACAAACAAGTCCTGATGAAGCTTTGGACCTGAGAAAAGTGTATCATTCAAGCTTATACCCCTCGAACTCTTGGCACTTGCATCAAACACTACTCGAAGCTTAGTAGATGTACTATCTGGTTTCATAACGCAATGATGAGGCAAATAAAAGGCTGTTAAAGACTTGTAATCAGAAATGCTAACCTCAGAAATATATTGGAGTTGGATGTATTCTTTCATAAATTCAGAATATGCTGTATATAACTGAAGGTTTTTATTGAGCCGAGTCTCTAAGGAAATAAATCGCCGAAGGGCCTGTGAATATGAATCTCCAAAGTCAGGGTTTGTATGCTTAAACGGAAGGGAAACAACGAATCTTCCGGAAATTTCTCGATGAACCGAGTTTTTATATATATTCTCACATTTTTGATCATCAAGAGATAGTATTGGATTAGTTTTAGTAACCTGATCTAACTCCCAAAATTTTTGAAGTGTAAAATCGACCTGAGGTTCAAGGGCCACGTGACAATTCAGAAGTGAAGTGTAAACTGGTGAACATTCAATTTTTCCTTGTAAAACCCATCCAAAAACTGTTTCAAGCGCTGCTGGAGTACCTTGTCTGCCAAAGATACGCCCAGAACTCAATATAAAAGGCACCAACTCAGCTCCAATTAGCATATCTATTGGGCCAGGTGTCGAAAATCTTCTGTCCGCCAGTGTTAGATCTTTTATGTGAGACCAATCATGGGTATTAAACTGTATTTTTGGCTGATTTGAACAGAGTTCTGTGAGAATAATAGATTCAAATGAGAAAGTGGGACCATCTTTACCGCATGGTTTTATTAAACATTGGGTGATACCTTTAGTTGACCAAGAAGTTTGATTATTCAGTCCTTTTATAGGAAGGAACAACGACGTCTTTTCAACCCCAAACGATTAAAACAACGTTCGCTCATGAAATTTGCCATGCTAGCGGTATCAAGAAGAACGCGGACCTTCTGGAAGTTCCCTCTACCATCCCTAATATCAACTTCGGCAGTTGAGAGCAGGACAGTTGATTGCATCATAGCGAAATCTGAAGTGCTGCATTGCAGTGCGACGGTGTCTTTGGGACGAGAGTTAGGAAATGGTGTGCTCGCTGTATTCAGGGCCATTGTTTTTGACAAATCATCTTCGACTGTCCCTGTTGAACCCGAATTGGTTGCCACGAAATCAGTCTTCTTAGATGCATCAGGTTTACGAATATTTAAGTGTAGAGTTGTATGATGCTGATACCCACATATTTTACAAGTAATTGATGATGGACAATTTCCTACATGATGTGACCCACGCAAGCAATTAACACAAAGTTTATTACGTTTCACAAAAGCAAATCTGTCAGATGGAGTTTTGGCCAGAAAGATGTGGCACCTATGTAAAGCGTGTGAAGCTGAGCAAACTATACATTTTTGTTGATCGACAGAAGACGTTAAATAGGCTGAAGTTGTTGAAGACTTCTTGAAGAGAGGACCTGTATTTCTATCCGAAGTGGTAACCTGAGGGTTGTACCTTTATGTTTCGAAATAAATGATGATGTCGATGGTATCATGCATTGTACAGATTCCAAAGCCTTACAATGATTAGTAAGAAATGTTGTGAGAGTTTTATATGTAGGCATATCCATTGTGCTATGCTCAAGCTCAAATTCTGTTCTAGTTTTAGCGTCTAATTTTTGTAACAAAATATTGAACATTACGAAATCCCATGAATCAGTATCGAATTTCAAAACATTGAGTGCAGCAAGATTTTCCGAAAATATGTCTAATAAATGCCTCAACTCCTTAGAAGAAGGTTTCTGTAAAGGTTGAGCCATATAAATTTCATTGAAATAGGTTGTAGCTAAAAAACGTCTATTCTGATATCTACTAGTGAGTGCATCATACGCTATTTCATAATTGTCCTCAACCATTGGAATAGCTTTTAGTAAATTGAAAGGTTCGTTTCTCAAAGATGTTAACAAATAATGGAATTTTTCAATCTTGCTCAAACTTGAATTATTATGAATGATGCTATTAAACAAATCGAAAAATGAAGGCCACAATTTTAAGTTACCCTCAAAAATAGGTAAATTAATTTTGGGCAAGTTTGCTTTCAAGCCATTGCCCGAATTTGATGTGTCATTGATGTTGCTATTGGATTTCAAGGCAATGGAAGATAACTCCAATTTTTTACTTCTAATTCCGTACACATATTGATCTGCCAGAATTCTTATCCCATCTTCCTCATCAAACTTTGCATCGTCTTCAATTAAAGAAATTATAAGATTGTGAAATTCTTGAAATTCTTCATATATTGTCTCCACAAATTCTGTGCGAGCAAAAAAATTCTGTTCATAAAATTGATCATTCGAAGAACCAACACCATACTCATAAATTTCTTTCAATCGATTAAAAGGTGTTTTTCGTTTCAGCACTAATTTTCTTATTTCCGACATTAGAACCAGCAACTATACAATAAATGAATCACTAATCGATGAAAATGTGTAATTAGTTAATACAAACAGTATTGAAGAACAAACGAAGAACGTTGAGATTTCTAAATGTCAATATGAGTTCCACAATTACTAATATAATGAAAATCTTCACAAAATACGCATAGAATAGAAAGTGAATAGTAATTGAAGTGAAATGATTATCCTAATTTAAGATGAAACACTGTTTAAATCAGTAATCGAATTAGATGGGTATTGTTTATTATTTTCAATAACGTAAACAAACGTTGACAAATGAAGAGCAGATGATTTCTTGATTGACGAAACGCAAATGAGACAGAGATATATGATCTGAAAGACCGAATATACAAATAAAATTGCGCACGCTTTCTGTTGCATGACAATTCATGCGCTATAATTGAAATGAAGAACGTGTATTTTTAAAAGGGGAAATGACAGCAACGTTCAAAATGGCCGCCTTTAAAAGAATACAGTATTTCTGAAAATTAATTAAAATTATTGAAACTGATACAAACCGGCTCGATAGGGCCAAAATGTCGTGAACAGACTTTCTCGAAGGACCGTAAATATATTATAATTACCAAAAAAGATTTCGAACAGCGAAACAGCGAAATACCCTCTTATTTTATGGACTTACCCAGCTTGTGGTGTCGTAATCCTTGAGAGCGCTCTCACCATACACTGCTAAAATCCAAATCCAATTCGTTGAGCGATTAACGAAAGAAAATTATTTCTCGAAAATTTGTATTCGTTAAGCCGTCGATAGCTGTATATACGTGCGTACTCAAAATCTCGAAGCATACTACTTGCTCCCTGGCCGTGCGTATCGAAACACCTGTTCGGTCCACAAAAAAAAAGAAAAGCATTTCGCATGTGTACAAATAATAAACCCGAAATTTAAACTGACGAATAAATGAAAATAAGGGAGTAACCCAGTTCACAACAACTTAATAGACCTTAATGGAAGACTGCGTCTATTTGAAAAACGTGATGAGCTAGAGTTTTCATATTCTCAGAATAGGTTAATTGTCCAAATATCTTATGAGCATCTGAAATTTTGTTTCCTCAATAACTACTAGAATATTCATCCGATCAAGTTGATACTTAAAATATCGTTGAGGGAGGCTGAAACAAAACGGCTCTCAAAATTTCGCAGAAATCGTCACGCTAGAAAATATTAAAAAATTCCCAAAAAATTCACTCATAACACATTTTTCGGATTTTAATGAAAATTCTTTAATATATTGAGGTGATCGATATCTTACTCATCCTCAAATTTCATTGTCGTAGCTTTTTTCCATCTAAAGATATTTTTTCATTTACTCATGTGAAAAGAGAGTCCCGATGATTTTCTCTGAACGATGGCCATTACAGATCGATATTCGATTGACAAATGCCGGGCTCATTAATCACTTGACGTAATATTAATCAAAATTTTTCATAACTGGAAATCATAGAGATAGAATTCAATCTCGATGGCTGAAATAATATACGTTGTCAAAATTCAGAAAAGCACTGACGTAAGTCTTTAGGGCAAGGGAATTATAGCTTCGAACAAAACTTGGGGAAAATTATGTGTACACTGTAAAAATAGTTCCTCATCTCAAACCATATTAATTTGTCTCAAGTACTCCGTACGTTTGAATACAGCCAAATGCATAAAGTACTTGACCCTACGGCCCTCTACGGTTGAGAATGGCGTTTACCCTAAATAAAAGTTTCTTGAGCTAAGAAACTGATTAGTTTCAACCAAGCTCAGAGTTATTGACTCAGGTGGTAAAAAATTTGATCCAACGGTAATATTAATTAGTATGTAACTATTGATACTTTTCGTAGAATAAAAATTTTGGTTTCATGTAAATAAATATTACATTTCACTGAAACTCGATTTGTAGTTGATTTAAAGGATCTTAGTTGAATGGGTCGAGAATTCAGTCGATAAAAATGATAGTATCTCTTATGTCAAGTGAAAGTTTCTTGGGTTAAGAAACTGATTGATTTGAGCTAAATTGAATTATTTTTCTTCACAGAAAAATAATTTCTCTTTTATATTAATAAATACCGGAATACCGCGGCAGACCATGAATATTGTACGGAATGGGAAAGGCGTCTAGAGTTTCGTTGGTAGTTGCAGAGGGAGCGAGTATACCTCAAGCGTCAACCGTCTGCTTTTCAAGACACGTCGTAAAGACAACCGTTCCCATCACGTCGGGGTCACCAATGTAGAATCGAAGGAATTTATCCCTACTTATGCGTTTCGTCCCTGACGCACACATTTGGACTCATCAGTAAGGCTTGTGTGCGCCATGCCATAGACGCAGTGGTTAGAAGTTTTGAGGAGCCGCCGGGAGTTGAACCCGGCACCTAAGTACCTAATCGGTGTGAAACTTGAGCGCAAACCCCTAGGCTACCGAAGCGCTGTGAACTAAGCTATGCGTGGCTATATAGAGTGCCGCCAAGAGATCCCTATACACTCCCTGCCGCTACAATAGCTATAGTCCAGGCAGTGGGTTATCATCTCATCCCTGTCATCATCCAATACCAGATCACCCGGTTCTCCACCAACACAAAGATATTTGGTTTCTCTAAGTTGACATTTAAGCCCCACTTCGTATTCTTTAATTAGCTTTGCATCATGTATTCCATGTCATCTTTATCACCGAATACAACAATATTGTGAGTAAAATGCACCAATAATTGCATTTAAATGGGATATATTTAATATAAAAGAGATAGAGTTTTGATTTAATTGTAGCCAATATAAAAAATTGCTACAATTAATTCGTTTTATTAAATCAATTACGCAATATTTTTTTACAAATGTCACTTCATATTGCAACAATTATATGTTCAATTTTATTCAAATATTTATAGTTTTCTTCAAGTAAATGAGGCGAATAATATAATCTCACGAGATTCTTGTCTCAAGAAACTGTAGTCGTTGCATCAACTGACAGAATTTACAACAACCGTACCTTCTTTCTATTAAACAAATAAAAATGAAACGAACGAATGGTTTCGTTAAAACCTATTTAGAATAATGTATTTGTATCAATCAATTATGTATATTGAGACAAGTGCATAAACAATTTCTTGTAATTGTATGTTTATGTTGAATCAGTTGTTTCTTTCATTTCGCTGCAATGTAAAAAGTTTCAGGCGAATGTTTTAGCTGTTCTCTATAATCAACTAGGTTGTTTTAATCAAGAAAAATAGTTCATTTGGAGTAATCAATTTTAGATTAATTCAAATTAAAATGGTTTGATTGAAAAAAATTCTCAAACTCCTGAGGAGTTTGAGCGCAGAATTTTATTTTTACAGTGTAGTTATTTTTAATTTGAGATATAGGTTTGTTCATTCATTAGGCGTTCATATTTGCATCACATTGTCCCATAGTACGGGAAAAGACTATTGTTCACCTGATCAGAGTGCTTATACTATACTTATAATATTTGTTATGGTTTGAATATTTACTGGCAAGTAGCATAACAAGAGCGCCAAAGCAATCTGACCTCACGTCAGTGCTTTCTAAAATTTTTTAGGTAATAAACTAAATTTAAGAATGAATAATTCTCTAATTTAATCAACTACAACAAATGGTTGGACTATTGATGCAGTTTTCTCAAGAAATTTTGACAATTTGCAGAGTATAATTTATGTCTCACTTCAGTTATCATAAACCAATCATATCATATTTGAAGTATAATGGTAAGTTAATTAATGTATATATCACTAGTGTTACATTATCAATAAATGCTTTTTTAAATTTTTATATTTTATATGATTTTTAACTTAATTGCCATCTCGTACTATGCCAAGGAAGTTTTACTTCAATCGCGTGTGAACATTGCAAGCGCTCTTGTTTTGCAATAGGTACCAAGAAAAGAACGTTATGTTTACCTGAGGCTCAACGACATACAATCAACTTTTTCTAGTTGTTATAGTTTAAAGATTGCTTCAAACCCAGATACAATTTTTTTTTATTCTACCAATACAGAATCTAATGGACTTTCACGCCGCCAATGAAAACAAAATGGAAAATATTATTTTTCACCCTCGAACTCAACGTCAAACGCCACGAAAATCCGATGTTTTTTCAGCTAATAGTCACCCTCGTTGACAATGACAAATATTATTTTAATAATAGATCCATCATCTAGTCAATAAATTGTGGTGACATGAGAACTCCGGCGGAGATGATGTATTTGTGCGGCTTGTTTCCTCCTCTACCACCCTCCGCACCACTTTTACCCTCTGTCAACGCCGCCCACATCAATCTTCATTGTTGGGGACCAAGAGGTCGATCAGTGGCGGAGACTTGAGACTTTACAGCGAGGACTTAAAATCTATATTCATCTAAATGCATGATGAGGATTTTTTTTTAACAACAAACATGGACTGTTCAATTGTAACGGTAAGATTCCCGGTTCAGTTTAATCGCGTGAATTCGCCTGGAAGTCGGCGTAGGAATTTCGGTTATCTTCACCTTGGAATGCTGCGCGGTGCGCAGGATCGATATCGTAGCGACGTAACGGATAATTTAGATCTAAATCGGTTTCTTTTCCGTATCAGAGTTGCTGGGAGAAACACGTCAGAGGTGTTATATTTCTTCCCGTGAATTTTAAATGCAAATTTTCGATGGCGGAATGAATTATTCCGGTAAGTCCCTCATTTTATGATCAGACAGGGTTTATTCGATCTTAAATGTCATGTTTGTTTGATGCATTTAATTATTTTGTGTGCAGATGACAGAAAGATGTCGTATAATTCTGGTCGGACCGCCATTTTTCACTTTTCCATTTGAGAATATCTGGTGGATCAGCTCACCTTCATTTACTTTGATATTGTACTTAACTTTATTATTCAATTTCAATTTCAATTATTTAATCTTTTTGTTTTCTCGGTGTCCAGAGTTCTCTGAATTTTTAGTGTCGAACTATCTGCGCCATTTGGTTCTTTTCTGAACACGTGGTTGTTATTCTTTTTTAAAAGATTTTCGTTTGTAAAATGATGCATTTAGAGAACGATGGAAACTAAGAGATTTTTATCAAGCCAAAACTGATAAACCCGATTTTCACAGCTAAACCCGTCGGGCTATGGAATTTTGTCGTCAACCTATCAAGTACAAAATTCATTGAAGTTGAGAGCTTGTTGCCAACTTGCAGCAGTGGCGTACAGAACATTTCTTTGACTGAAAAACCACCAGAGAAGATAATTATCTAACGTTTCTTCAACTGAAGAACCACCAGAGAAGATAATTACCGAACGTTTCTTCAACTGAAAAACCACCAGAGGAGATAATTTTCCTGGAATCTCAATATACGAGGATAAACAAGATAAGTTTCAGTGAGGGGGATAGTGATTACCTGTGAAACATACATGACCGAACATCTTGTCAATTCCACTCAATTTTGACTGTACATTTGTAAATAACTGATATTTGTAAAAAGTGGAATAAATGACGACTGTTCTATTTCGAACTTTCATTGATTAGGGTAGAGGCATCAAAATTTCTCTTACCTGCTCTATTGCTAGCCGGAGCAAAATTTTTTTAGTTACATTTAAATTTAATTGTTGCACAATTGGCGTCCAACTTTGGGCCTCAAAATATAAATTGTTACACAATATATTGCACATTACACACTATCATTTAATTTGGATGAAATTAGCTGGATGATCTTGGGGTGCTGATGCTTCCACCCTACGCACAGCATCTCTAGCCCTAGTCTCTTCTGCAGCTAAGTATTGTTGCTCTGCTTGGTTTGATAGTGGACATACACAAAAAATCGATGCGCAATTGAATACATCCATAAGAATAATTACTGGCACCATAAGATCTACACCGGTTCATTGGTTACCAGTATTGTCTAACATTGTCCCTCCCCATATTCGCAGACAGACTGCAGCTCTGAATTCTTGGAACAAATATCATTCTTTTCCCAATTTATTTCCAATTATTTCATAAATTCCACAAAATGGAATTTCCAGATTGAAGTTACGTAAACTATTATGGCATAATACGTTCTTCAATGTGAACATAAGCGATAAAGAATTATGGAAGACTGAGTGGAACTCTTACGACATGTTCAATAAGTATCTCGTTTCTGATCCTCTCTGAAAAAATTCCTGGTTTTGATCTTCCAAGAAAAATTTGGACAGTTCTTAATCGTTTGAGAACAGGTCATGGTCGTACCAATAGCATGCTATTCAGATGGAACTCAGTTCCTAGCGCAAGTGGTGAATGTGGAGAAGCAGAAGAAACAATACCTCATCTCATCAATGATTGTCCCATATATATGTTTCAAGATGGTTTTAGGGCTATTCATGATGTTGCCGATTCTTTCTTGGAATTGGTTATAAATTTCAAACGAATATGATTCCTTTTTTTGATATTCAGTTCTTTTTTCTGCTTTTGTCTTTTTATTTCCAGATCTAATGTGAGCAACTTGAGAAGTCTCTGTCTCCATCAATAGAAAACCACTCTTGAAGAAAGAAGTCCCTCAAATATATTCCTGCTTATTTATGTCGGGGAGCCAGGGTTTTTTTTAATGGGGTTTTTTCCATAGGCTTTTATGTGATACGCCGAATTGTATGACACCTCGTCACTAACCCCTGATCTATATGCTTTATTGTTTGCTAACTTAATATTGTAAGCCAAAAGTTCAAAAGAATATATATATATTTTCCACTCATCGAAAACTGTCCTCACTCAATCCGTTATAATGACCTGGTCGGCGATCAGACAATCGGGGTGAGTTACGAAATAACACAAGGTCCGTTTCTGTCAGTATGTTATTGTCACAGCTGACAACCCTAAAGAGGGCTTTTCCGGTTCGGAATGCCGCTCCCCTAGTTATGAATTGCGAGGCAAAGAACGATTCCTTTGTAGGGATGAGTTGAACTTTGAACCTAATCCCGGCATACGGAACGCAAGTTGAAACATCAATTGAATTGAACGAGGAGAAAATGAAAAAAGTAATATAAATGAACCCTATTCTAAAAGACAAGTAGAAGCCACTTGGGAATGCAAATAAAAAAGAACGCACAGATGTTATCATGTTTTAGACAGCCCTTAAGATGATAATAAATGCAAGATCGTCATTTCATACATATTTATTGGGAAAAAAGCACTGATATAAAGTTAGAAGATTATGTTCCCTTGTTCAAGAGTCCTTGTTCGGACACAGAAACGTTGCAATACAGAAAGAAACAACATAGAGAATGTGAGGGTCAAACAATATATACATGTTCGAAGGTTGCCTTTTATATGGAAGGTTCTCCAGATTTCTTGGAAAACAACTGGTAAATATCCGGTTGTGAACCACTCAGAATTGACTGTTCTAAGGGTACAATTGCGACACGTTCAGTTTTTCCGAAAAAACAGGCGACCATTTGCTTGGAAGTGATTTGGCTCATCTTGAAACACCTGTCACTATGTCATAGACATGCTTCGAAGCACCGCGATCGTATTCTTGGAGCATTTCTTTCGACCAATCGACACTAGTCTACTTTTGAGCGATTGACAAATTATGTGGGATCCAACGCGAACAAATTTTTCTGACGGTCAAATGCTCATGTAATATGCTGATCCCACTAATGCCTAAGGTTGTCTCAGTCTCACGATTTTGGATGACCTTCGTCTTGGAGTGAACTACCACCTCGGTTTTGAATTCACCATATCATCGATAAACATTGGTCCTTGATGGGGCTTCATCGCCTAAAATTGAATTGAGTTCATCGATGCACTTCTTCTTAATGAACTCTTTCGACCTGATAGGAGCACTTTCAGTCAATTTTTGATTATTCGAACCAATATGTTTGGTATATTTGTATTAGAGACAGCAGCTTCCCTCTTACATAGATTCAACAATTGCTTTAATTTTAACTTAAATGAACAAGAATTGAGCAGACCATCGCTGGCTGATGTAGTTTTCCCAGTATGTTATCTCAAACGAAATAACATATTCGATCCAAACAAGTATCGAAAAAGTCCCCCTCCTGCTGTATCTTTCATCCATACAAATTTATCACAGAAAAATTGAAAAGACCGTATAATATGAATTATGGAGTCACGGCTCGCTAGATCGTTGCGCAGAGGGAAAGAAAGACAGATCCTATAAATTTCATTCGCGTAAACTGACGGCATCCAGCACCATAGATAATAAATGCCTGGTTGTACTTTATGGCACCCTAATAAATAAGCCGGTTATATTCTATTATGAACCTCAACAGAGAATGGACGTCCTCCTTTTGAAAGGCATTGTCGTTCACTTACTCGCTCGTATATTATAACGTTCTGAGAGCACCGCCATTATTTGAGGAGCGCCACCCCATTTTGCCTTTGCGAAAACCAATTATTATTTTTTATGTCACACACCTGGCGCTCAATTTGCCCTCTTTTTTCGGTGGACCGTGCAATCAAGGGCGAAATTGAGTTTTGGGACTATTATCGCTAAAACAAATCTCCACTTATTGCGTGTTTTGTGCTGTCACGTACCTGTGGATGTCTTTTAGTGTAGTGGTCGAGTACATAAAGCCTTGTTGGGTGGTCGTTTTGAAAACTGATCCCAATGATCCTTCGGGGAAGATGAATTAAATGGTATGCGCTAAAAGAGATTTGTACGTTATTCAACAATATAAATCTGAACTGAGTGACCATGCAGTCTCAATGAGACTAGAACTGTACAGATTAGTCCAGTCAAAATGATGGTGAAATCAGGTTTTTCGCCTATACAGCTGATTTTATATGGAAATAATCAGAAAAAAGCGTAGAAAACTGTGGGCAAAGTAAAAAAAATTTCGAACACCGGGAAGAGGGTGAAAAAAATGAAAAACTACCCCAAAATACGATTTTTCGGTTAAATTTTGGAAATATCAAAAAAAGTTTCAAACAAAAGTTGTAGAGCGGAAAATTCTAGTCCAAATTATGTCCTTCATCGTTCTCGAAAGTGAATTTATATACTGATACACAGCGTATTTCTTTATTTGCGCAATAACAACGAATTTTAAATTTGGCGCTCGATGACTACCTGAATAGAAAGCTGAACCGAACATCTAGCAGATATTTGCCAGGGTTAGACTCTCGTCTCGTTTTGTTTTGTATTTATTACATCGAACCCTAGACTATAATTTTGAGTTGTATCGGAAACCGACAGTTTGAGTAAAACGATGTTCTGTGTTCTAATCTGATGTGCTAGCGAATGCGATATAGATTCTTCAATGGAGGCTAGAAGTGATATGAAAAATAGAAAAGTCAAAAATTGGATAATTTTTAAAAAGGAAATTTTGTCATTTGACGAATCTGAAATTCAAATTTTATTTATTCAAAAACAAATATAGTTTTCAGCCGCTATCGTGAACAAATTCCTAGCTGAATTTCCTTAAGATGCATACAATATACGAATAATAATTTAGACATAGATATGTATGTTTCTGATAATAAAATATTAGAAATACTTCGAAAAAGAACAACTGGCAAAGGCCGCGAAATGCAGAAGACATTTCTCTTTCACGAGTTTTTTAAATGAAATTTATTATCAATTTAGTTGGAAAGGTTGAGGCCTGAGTTAATGCCTTTTCAATTTTTCTTATGCTTTTCTAAAATAATTCAACGATAAACAGAGTTTATTTATTTTGTTTTTATTATGTATTTTAATTTTTGTATTTATTGTATTCTATTACTTACTTAACTTTTAAGATATTTGCAAAAATCTAGCATCTAGAGATGATATTGATGCATTCAATTGAAGAACTATTAGTAAAAATGAAATAACTGTTTTTCCTGATATTATTCGATGCAGAAACTTTAATTATCATTCAATAATGCTATTGCTCTTCAAATAATAACACCAATTTTAAATTAACCTTTTCTGTCCCATTACTCTGAATAAATTTCTTTCCTTCGAAGAATTTCTATTATATTACTATCAGAAACATACCTACCTATGTCTAAATTATTATTCGTATATCGTATGTATCTTAAGGAAATTCAGCTAGAAATTTGTTCACGATAGCGGCTGAAAACTATATTTGTTTTTGAATTAATAAAATTTGAATTTCAGATTCGTCAAATTACAAAATTTCCTTTTTAAAATTTATCCAATTTTTGACTTTTCTATTTTTCATATCACTTCTAGCCTCCATTGAAGAATCTATATCGCATTCGCTAGCACATCAGATTAGAACACAGAACATCGTTTTACTCAAACTGTCGGTTTCCGATACAACTCAAAATTATAGTCTAGGGTTCGATGTAATAAATACAAAACAAAACGAAACGAGAGTCTAAGGCTAGTTACACACACATCGATTTTGGACGTACGATAAAAATTCGTACGAACATTTATCGTACGTCCAAAATTTAAAGTAGCTTTCAGACCTGTCGATTTTGTATCGTGGACGTACATTTCTGATGATTCGCTTCAGTTGCTTGTCAGCATGAACCCTTTCAAGACTCGTGTTCTTGCTATGTGGTTGTTGTACCGTCGACGGTAAAACCAGGAGTCAGTGGGTTCATCCTATTAATCAGAGAAGACTAGATGCAGGGATTTTTCACACGCTTTATGAACAATTTCGTAGTGACGAAGAAAAGTTTTTAATTATTGAATGTCAACAGCAAGCTTTGATGAATTGTATGAGAAAAAACTAAATAATTTCACCAAACACACTGCATTACTTCCTTCTCTGATGGCGGTTAAATCGCAACTATAAAGCCAAGCGAACTTCGGTCGTACGAACGAAATTCGATGTGTGTGAAGACGCCGTTTTGATCACATGCGCCACTGTTTTCACGACCACTAGACGGCGGTCGTGTATAGTCGAGACAATGGACGACCGCAACACGGCGTCCGTACGATAACTTTTGAGAAACTTTTGAGAATCGATGTGTGTGTAAAGACACAATCATTTCTTTGCGCCACTATTGGAATTTGGTCGTACGAATTTTTATCTTACGTCCAATTTCGATGTGTATGTAACTAGCCTAAGGCTAGTTACACACACATCGATTTTGGACGTTCGATAAAAGTTCGTACGAACATTTATCGTACGTCCAAAATTTAAAGTAGCTTTCAGACCTGTCGATTTTATATCGTGGACGTACATTTTGATGATTCGCTTCAGTTGCTGTCAGCATGAACCCTTTCAAGACTCGTGTTCTTGCTATGTGGTTGTTGTACGGCGTCCGTACGATAACTTTAGAGAAACTTTTGAGAATCGATGTGTGTGTAAAGACACAATCATTTCTTTGCGCCACTATTGGAATTTGGTCGTACGAACTTTTATCGTACGTCCAAAATCGATGTGTATGTAACTAGCCTAACCCTGGCAAATATCTGCTAGATGTTCGATTCAGCTTTCTATTCAGGTAGTCATCGAGCGCCAAATTTAAAATTCGTTGTTATTGCGCAAATAAAGAAATACGCTGTGTATCAGTATATAAATTCACTTTCGAGAACGATGAAGGAATTTTCAGCTCTACAACTTTTGTTTGAAACTTTTTTTGATATTTCCAAAATTTAACCGAAAAATCGTATTTTGGGGTAGTTTTTCATTTTTTTCACCCCCTTCCCGGTGTTTGGAAATTTTTTTACTTTGCCCACAGTTTTCTACGCTTTTTTCTGATTATTTCCATATAAAATCAGCCGTATAGGCGAAAAACCCGATTTCACCATCTTTTTGACTGGACTAGATGTTCTCTCTCGCCATCTAATAGGGGTTCAATTTATTATAAGAAATTAATAATTAATAGTGAAGTACAGACTGTGCCAAAGCATTGTCTATAGTGGTCGAGAATGCTTTAATAGTCTTAGACGTCGATCTTGAACTTAATTTGTTCCCCTTCGACGTCCGAGGTCTATTCCTCATCGATTTTTGGCATTAACACACCACGATTGACAACATCTCATAACAGTAAAAAAATAATAATTCGACCTCTTTCAAATTAACTTAAATGGCGATTAATTCCGCTACACGTGCTCTAGGCACTTCAAACAATGATAATCGACTTTCGATCTGCTCGGAATCTGCTGTGAATTTTAAAGGAAATAAAAACTGTTGCATGACAAAACCTGCACGATTTTTTCTCCAGATTTTAATCATAATCATAATTAAATAGTTATTTATTATACAAGGGAAAAAAGTATAGATTTTAGCTCGAGGCTAGTAAGCTATTAGACCTGCGTTGCTAAGGAAAACTTCAGTGTAATCAAATATCTGTCAAATTTATAATTTAAAATATCCCTATATGCCGAGCCACCTAAATTTCATCTCTAGATTTAATTATAACTTCACAGTGAACTCCATATTTGTTGTATTTGTCACTGAAAAATTATGCTTCCTAACTAAAATATCATGCAGTTTTAATATTGACCGTTACAGGAGACAACAAATTTAGTAGTTGGAGCTATAAAAATTCCAGAGCCACCCGCGCTGTTCCATCATTTATATAGATTCTGCTTTTTATAAACCTCTTGATCGCAAAGAGAGATATTGTCATGATGAAAAGATGAATGAGTTAATATTGAATCCCTTTCATTCATTTCGAAGAAAGCATCTGTTTCGCCAAGTTTTACCCCTCGTATTCATCACAGGAATGTCACACGTAAAGATAATATATCTGAAACAAGTGTTCGTTCCCACGAAGATCTCTATCGGCAACAAACCGAAGCATCTGTGGTCACTATGTTGTAATTTTATTCAATAATTCACTAGTTACCCCAACAACCATCAAGCCTCAATCTAATCAGTCGAAACGACAGGACATGGCCGGGGACCATCCGTTACCCCGTCATTAAACCAATCAGAACGAATAAATCACAGTAGATTAGAGCAGCGGATAGTGGCTTCGACGTCAGTTCCGGAAGATGCATGGCCTGTGGGCCAAACACTCGGTCAAATCGCAAAAAGGGCCGTAGTTGTCGCGCACTGCCAGTATTGCCCTCTGGAGACCACTCCGATAATCTACTATATGGTGTTCTATATATTTGCTCGGAGGACCCTCTCACGCTACGCTTGGGACTGATGCCCAGGGATTGGAGGCTATACGAAGGGTCAGCTCGTAATTGAAGTCGTAGACGATTGCCTCACCTTTAGAAAGCTTTCAGATCGGTCGAATCCGTGGAGAACTGAAAGGATGAGTTTTATTTCCCATTTTGATTTTACAATCGCCCCTGCTTCGTTGGATTTGGGGAGATTGAATTGAGCATTACAATGAGGATGTTAGATGTATCGAGGATTTTATATTTTTGGCGCTCTTGTTCACCTGAACAAAGTGCTTATAGCTTTGTTATGGTTTGAATATTTATTCGCTTGTAGCTCAAGAAGAACGCCAAAGCCATATTATCTCACGTCAGTGCTTTTTAAATTCTTTATAGAGGAATGATTGAAGTTGATCGTCAGAAATCCGAAAGTTGTTTAAAAAATAATTTATTTTTGACCAGATCCTCAATAATATCTCGAAATCCCTGGAAAACTCCAGAAAACTCAAATTTTCAAACTGACCTGTTTACAATGTAATCCCAGCAATTATGCCAAAAGTCGCCACCAGATGTCTCGTTTCAGAAATATGTAACCCGACTTTCTGATCGTTTTAGGATGCTTTCCATTGTAGAGATCCATATCGGTCTCGCATAGTAACACACAGTAACCAAATACCGTCAATAGATCGCGCAACAGACAACATTTACCTTATTACTTCGCCGCCCCCTTTAATATACCTAGGGGATGTTATGCTACCGGGTACAGTAAATAGATGGAGCTACAATAAATACTGCCCACAGAAAATCTACCAATTAGGTCTGATAGTAATAAGATCGAGGAACTGACGGACGGACGCATGGTTCTGACCAGGATACTCTTCATCACTTTCACCCAAATATTCGAAAAATAACATGTGGGAGTAATCTATTCAGGTGAATAAGAGAATAAAAATGCCTAAATGAATAATAAACTCTAATTGGTTATGTAACATCCCAGGATTTTGAAGCTCCAAAAAACAAATTCAATTTCACTCTACGCTTGATACGCCTTATTTATCGGGCATTCCTTTATACCATGAATTAAGACGGGTAGTTCTGTTTGAATGTCCCTCTGCGTAGGCTCTACAGCGTAGGAGAATACAAATCTTAATCTCTAGCCATGTGATTATATCCTTCGAGCTAGAGCAATACTTTGATGTCATCGTTCAGCTCGAATTGAATAATGATGCACTCATTTCAGTTAAACCTATAAATTAATTTGTAGGTAGAGAAATCTAGGGTACTTATACTTGCAGCTTAACACAATAATTGCTAAACATAAGAATAGTCAATATGCTTCATATCGAGTAATGTACTTAGCAAATAATTTGTTTGTGGAAGTTAATTATTATATCAAGTGATGAGAGAGCTTTTGTTTAGTTACTTCTGTTTTCTGGCTACAATTATGTATATTTCTGACTGTCATTTATGCTCATGTTCCTTACGGTTATTCTGATTTATTATTCACTTATGTTAACTATGATATCAAGTGGTGATTATTTATTTCTAGGTTTTCTTGTGATCTTTGTATATGTTGTCATGTTTGATTTCTTGCGGCTTGTTATGTCTATGTTTCCTTACTGTTGATTATTCATATGTTCTACTTTTTTATCAAGTGGTGAGAGCACTTAGTTCATTTATTTCAATGGTGCATACGTTTGTGTGACATGATAGGGATTGTGGACCATTCCTATATTGTTGTATGAGCTTTCTTAGCTTCCTGGATCGAAGGCCGGATCCATTACCGTAGAGACCGAACCGTTACATTCCTATGCTATAAGGCATGAGAGAATATACTTTTTTCGACGCTGTTACTTCCTTCCATTTTTTTCAGAGCCGCCGCTGGAACTCCATGACCTTACCTGTGTTCCAGTTTCCTTAGCAATACAATATTTATAGTTATGTCCCACATACCATAGGGCCGTGACCATGACGCTGGTCATAATTAGTCTTTTGCATATACTATGTTATTGAAGTTGCCATGATTATTATTCCTGATGTATTATTGAAGTTGTTACTATAATTACTATGATTATTTTGTGTAATCACAATATCTGATATTAACTGCCTTCACGTTTGTTCCCTAGGATAGGAGAATATGGTTACTCTGGAGTAACACAAGCTACTCAAGGCCACCTCCTGCACCTACAAGGGATCTTCAAGTAGTCACATTTCACCGACGTCACACATAAGCTTAAATATCAGATATCATGAATTGTGCCTTCATCAGTCTAGAATTACCTCTACAATGATTGATTGCATGCTCTAATTTCGTTATTATTGGATAGATCGGTACTGATAATTTGACCTTGTAGTGTTATGTATAGTAGTACAGGGTTTTTTTATGCCTGAGGCTTTTTTCCCTTTGTTTTTGTTTTAGACCCTGAGTAAAGGGCTAACTGTTTGGATCTAATCATGGGTTTAATTTATTATCTTTTATATTTTTCACTATTATCACAAATTTTAATTATTACTTAAATATAATGTAAAATCCTACCCTTGCTAGACGATCACATTAAATGGCCAAATATTTGGATTTGGAGTCATTCAGACTCCAGTCTTGTAGTTGGTTTTATTAATATTATTTGTCATTCTTTGCAAATGGAAAAGTGACGAATGTTAAAGTATGGAGAACTCAATAAAATCTTAAATCATAAAATACTGGACCTGCTTTTTGAACATGAATAATTCAGACCCTTAATATGATCCATTCATCTCTCTTTATAGGTACGCTACATCATTCCAACGTCTCATCTGTCACCAGATAATCATAGAACATTTCTCACGTCAACAAAGACACGTCTTCCATTCCGGAAACCTCTAAAATAAACAAGACGTCGTTGAGTTGAAAGTTTACAGGGCATTTATAGGTAGGAGACAGTGCCATTTATTCGAAATTGAGAAAAGCACTTTCGTGGCTACAAGCAGCGTTGAAAGTATCAGTATCAAACGAGACGGGCGTAATTTATGTCAGACCAGCCGTATCTTTACAGCCACGACCCTGTGATATACGATTCTCGGAAGTCCATGTGGTGTTAAACTGCAGATCGACATAAAACCTGCTTCGAACCAAACAAATCGCCGGTCCTTAAAATGAAACTCCTTTCAGTCACGCATTTTGGAAAACAAACAATTATCCACCGCCAAAGACGCAGCTGTCTGCGATCTCTCATCGACCACGAATTAGTATTTGACGTTTGAAGAATTTAACCAAAACACATGGACGACAAACAGTTTACTTTAAACGAATGGGGACTTTTTGTTGGATTTCATGTCTTTGAAGATTGACGAGATGCTAGTTTTACGGCGTTCCTTGACGGAGTCGTTCAATATACTCGAAATGATGGCATGGATTCCCTTTGTGACCATGAGTTATCTATCAAGCGATGACAGAGGAATCGTTGATTCTGGAAAGTTTTCAGGCGTCGGATTCCAA
Organism: Micraspis discolor; assembly: GCA_030674115.1. Lineage (NCBI taxonomy): Eukaryota > Metazoa > Arthropoda > Insecta > Coleoptera > Coccinellidae > Micraspis > Micraspis discolor. Next base: position 310,611 of record JARTUT010000881.1, read on the forward strand.
AAATATCCTTCTAAAAGAAGGCGATTTTCAACCAATAATTTATTATTTTGATAAAATGCTACGTATCTTCAGGTGAAAATCAGGTAGTAAAAAAGCTTGTTGATCTAATTCAACGATTTTTGCTACAATTGATGAATACCGATTCAACATATTTTCAATAATAATTTTGTTAATATTGTTACTTGGAGACTCGATCTTGGCTGAATTGTTTCTGCTTGAAGATGCTGCGAATCATGGTAAAAATGTTGGAGTTTAATCAAAAAATATTAAAATACATTAATTCATCAAACTAGATATAACCCAAGAATTACTTTTTGAAAAAAAAAATTAACATTGCCAAAGCAAACAGTTGTAATAACTATTTCATCAAGGAAGGTGAGACATTTCCTAGAAAAACGTCGGAGAATTTTTCAAAGAGAGCAAAATGTAGGAGGTCGATAATGCCGGCTTAGCTGAAGAACTCTGAAAAGGTATTAGGATGAAAATAATAAAGGTACCTGCAAATTATACCTATTTTGTGGTTCTCGAACTGACAAAACATTATTTTACAACAAATAACTGTCATTTGTAGCTACATGCTTTCTCAATAAATCTTAGAAATGTCTTTCCTTTATATTCTGAAATGATTATTTGAAGATGAGAACATTGAAATGTTTGTAATGAACTGCCTTCTTTATTCGAAACGAAGTTTCGAAAATACGTGAAACGGTTTTATTTGCAATCATTAATTTTTTCTCTCTAGGGGTTCGCTAATAAATTAATATTCTATAGTAAGATATTAAAATTTGACATAATCTATGAATAACCATTATTCAATATTTATGTTTTTGTTTACATAATTAAAACAAATACTCTGATTATAAAAACCAAAAACTTACGCATGTTCAGTAATTAATTATAGTCTAAACAGAATAGATTCACATTAATGATCTAACAAAATTTATTTTATTAAAGAACACCTAGTTGGTTTTTCAGAACCAAATTCAGGTGATCAAAACGCAAGTATAATTGCACACCTAAATCTGGGAATACTTGTAATCTGTCCAAGTAAATTTTTATTCAGTACAGAAAATAATCATCAAGCAAAGTAACATCACTTTAAAATAGATATTCGTAGTGACACCATTCATTGTTGTTGAAGATTCCGAAAAAGATTTTCATATTTTCAACGGTATATCAAGAGACCTCATAGACCTGTTCACTGGTCAATACTCAAGAAAGTCTGTCAAGGAGAAGAAACTTCAGAAATATCAGTGTTTGGAAAATCATAGATGATTTCTTCCGGCTTTGAGTGAAAAAAAACCACAGTGACAACCTTTTGCCTTGGAAGTTTTCATAGTAATGATGGTTTTCATGATTTGGATATCTTAAGAAGGAAATTACAAATGTATGATGATAACATCCAATAATTCTAAGTTTTTTTTGGAATTTCTCACTAGAAACGGATGGTTTATAATCTTAAAGTAGAAAGAAATTATGGTAGAACAACAAAAATCTATGTTTATAGTGTTGAATTTTTTTTTTACCAGAAAATTAGTATTTTGTATCTTCCTTCTGAATATGGACCTCATCTGATGAAACATGAGAGAATCATTTCTTAAAGAGAAAATAATGTTTTTAAACAATTCAGATTCATTAGTGGATGCTGTGGAAGGTAATTTTCATTCAAACTAAACTGGACTACAGAGGGGTATTTGCCCAATGTGAAAAATTAAAATGCTTATTTATAACTTTTTAACACAGATGAATATGGAAATACCGTAATGGCAATAATATCAAGAACCCATGATTAAAATAAACGCAGTGGTCAAAGACTCATCCTGTATATATCATATTGTTAAACGAATATTTTCCTACATAGGTTATGTATCTATGAGTTTCGAAGATAATATTATTTCAATAGAATTTGAATGATTTAACTTTGGCAAAAGCATTTAATCCAGTGTCACTATGGATTATTTTATTCAGCACAAGTATTTATTTATTTATTCATGACATGAACATATACGGGTAAATTAATACCCAAAAACAATGTCCACTAATCAACATTGATTGACAGAAGTGCAAATACTTACATAGAAAAAAAGAAAAAGAGAACAAAAATTTTGATATTGAATTAAACAATTTTTATCCTTCATAACTACTTGTGATCTTTCTTTAAAAAAGGAAAAAACAAAAATGATTCAGCGATAATAAACAGAAAAAACAATTAATTAAGTAGAGATACCTCTGAAGTGATTACCCAAACATCTTTTAACATATTCGTGGCTATGACCAATTACATCCACTAGATCCTTAAAACTATTACAACGACTAAGCACTCTAAGTATCATCTCCAAGTGAACATTTATATATATCTTGAATTGAAAACTAGTAACTATGTGTATTTTTTCAGGTCAGCTTCATTTTTCTAATCATATTTAGGGTAGATAGCTGGAATTAAATTCCAAAAACAGCTCTTTAACTCTCAAAAATGAATCAATAAATTTGACATTGACATGCCTACTATTGGCCTATTATCGCCACTGTCTTGTATAAAGTATGTATTACAGATGCAGTTTCAGCGCCATCTACTGTCCCAAAACTAATAAATGCTGGGAAAAGTTAGTCGCTTTTTAATACTATCAACACAAGGCAGTTTTCCATCTCAATTTTTTTAATTTATGCTTCCTGGAATAACGGTGAAATGGGTACATTCAATAGTTTTCATTTCAGAAAAAATACTTCTCCGATGATTATAACTTTTGATACAATTTCGTTTATGGGTAACATAGATCTTCCACAAAATATGTCTAGATTCTCTTCTGGTTTCAAGTTCAACGCAGTAATTCTTTTTTCTTTCCAGTATGGCTCGCTTTTATAAAAACGCCTGAAAGTGTTTTCCTCGTAATCTGGAGACGTTCATGAACCGAGTGTCAAAATATGCATTTCCCGTTTCCTCACAAAGTGAGAACTCATAAAGTATTCATCAACCCCCATAAACTTTCAAAGGCTTCGACTGCCTACAGGCTGCCAATTTCATCACCCCGCGAAGTCGTTTAAAGGGCGAAACGTCGCAAAATTGCGGCAAGTAAACAAGAGCATGTAATAGCAGGCCGATCTGCGGTCTCCGAGGGTGTCAAATCTCACATAAGTGACAAGGCAAGATGTGCCAGGGAGAGGGAACAAAGTTCGTGACGTCACGCTGAAAATATAGCGAGAGCGAGTGAGAGAACTTGATTTGCCGCATGGCAAGTGACTTCACGGTGGGGAGGAAGCAATGTGAATCCCGATAAACAGTAAAGCTCTCGACGTGCTAGTGAACGGTTGTTTGACGTGTCAAGACATGAACTGACAAGTTGAGGACGTTTGGGACACCTCCACAATCCGTCGCTGCGTGAAACGATTCGTTGATGTGAAACTTGTTTGAGTGTTTATTTTTCGTTGGATATTCAGTTTTTGTGCATCATGTTAACATCTGCAGGCAATCAGTACCTCAGACCGGAGTATTTAACACCCCTTCCAACCACGGTAGGTCTATTTGGAATGAAATATTACCTAGCCCATATCATAGAAGTTTTTCTTCGGAAGAAAAAAACATGCCTTTTTCACAAAGATATAGCAGCTGTATCTCATAGAGTGTCTGAATTGAGTTCAGGAATTTTGCTACCCCAAAAAATCACATCGCAGAACCTTGCCGATTAGTTAACTTCTGGATCAAGTTAGATGTTATGTCTTCTGATCATCGTATCCCTATTGAGAAGATCACTTGGTTTGCGTTTCTATTGAACACATCATCCGGAGATCTGTTAAGTTAAAGCTACAAGATCTAAGATCATACAACTGCTCGTTTTTAGAGCATTCGTTTCTTATAGATTGCACGAAGACTTCCGAGCTCTAAATTCGCCAATTTTGTACATCTGCTCCCCTAGAAGTCACTTTCATTCTACAGACTGTCGACGCTTTGCATGGTCCTACTTTGTTAACTTTGTTTTGTATACATTGACTTGGTTTTTTTCTATAAATTGGTCAGGTATAGTTTCCTGAAATATCAAGTTGTTCGAAATAATGATAAATGAATGCTTCAGCAAATTACCGACGGTCTAGGAGGAGTTTTTAAGGACCCGACTACTACATCGTCACACTATCACATATTTGACTCGTTTCATAAAAATTTTTTGCAACTACTAAAAAAGTTGACTCATCAGCTCTTTCTTTTCTGAAAATGAGTGTGCAAACGATCTGATTCTCCTAGTTATAATGCCTTATTCTTCGTAAATTTCTCCATTTCGCCACATCCTCAATTTAATCAATAACGTGACAGTTTGATTAATTTTCAATGTTTTGTTTTTCAGTTGGATGCCAAGAAAAGTCCACTGGCGCTTCTTGCTCAAACTTGCAGCCAAATCGGAGCGGATGCACCCAACTCTAAGCTGATTCAGAGCGCGGAGAAATCAAGCAAAAGCAGCAAGTCTGAAAACGCTAAAGAAAAATCTAACAATACTTCATCGTCCGACAATCACCATAAGCTCAGTTTCAAATCGTACGAAGGTTCTTGTCCATCTAGAGAAAAGTCCAGATCTCCTGAAGATAGATCGAGCACTGCCTCGAGTGGAAGCAGAGTTCGAACTCCTGTGGCCTCTAAAAATGGTAGTAATCGTTGTGCAAGTACAAACAGCGCATCTTCGCCAAGACCTCCGTCGTCTACGGATAGAAAAACTCCAGCGAACGAGACTTATAATGGTAGGAATTCTTCTTCGCCTGATAAAGATGCTGAAAGGTTCAGTCCTAGAACTCCGTCGTCAAGTGCTTCGAAGACAGCATTCACTCCTAACATTATCACTTCTTCGTCGGACCCTGCCATAAAAGATCTTCCTCTTGGCACCTTCAAGCCTGGAGTACCAGTTTCTTCACCCTACCTTCCCACGTATCCTCCTGGATTTCCTGGAATCCCCGGTTTACCAGTGGATTTCATGACTAGTAGTCTTATGTCCCAACATCATGCCATGAAAAATAGTGGATTGAATCCGTATTTAAGCTATGGAAGACTCAAAACAGCGGACTCGGTGTGTCGTGATCCTTATTGTACAGGATGTAGCGTGAATTCTCATCTTTTAACCCCGTCTAGTGTTGGAAGTGTTAAAACTGGTGTTTGTCCTGCTGGTTGTGCCCAATGTGATCATACCAAAGTGCCAACTTCTTCACCGTACCTTGGACATAGTCAAGCGGCTGCCGCTTACGCACATGCTCAATTGGCTGCATTGGCTGCCGCATCTCATCTTCCTTATGTTTGTAATTGGATCTCCGGCGATGCCACCTATTGCGGAAAGCGTTTTTCCAGTTCCGAAGAACTTTTAGCTCATTTGAGGACTCACACAAGTGTTAACTCTGTTAGTGAAGCAAGTGCGTTGTCTATGTTGAGTAATCCAGGGATACCACCATCGCATCCACTGTTTCACAGGACCTACCCTACACCACCTCTCAGTCCTTTAGCAACTGCAAGGTTTCACCCTTATTCTAAGCCTCCACTTTTGCCGCCATCCTTGACTACTTCGCCGTTGTCAAGTTTTCCACTGTCACATCCAGGGTTACCTCCATATTTATCACCGTATTCTCTGTATGGACCAAGATTAGGATCATCGCCGAGTATGCATCCCTAAACGAAGGTTTGAAGTCATACATAGAGAAGCCAAATAAATGCTGTGTTATGTAGATCTTAATTACTAGTCTCTTCTGGACATTTGTGTCACCACAACTTTCATTCTGTGGATCTGTATGTGTGATATTATATATTAAACGCAAAAATCGGGAAAAAAGAATGGAAAATGCCCACAAAATGTGAACTGATAACACTCGTCGTACCTATTCCCTTGTTGAATAACTAGAAAAGCAAAAATATCCCACTCAACCACTGTATCATAATTAATAAACTTTATTGTATATATTTTATTTATTTCGATTTTGATGTAAGTGGAAGAGATGATTTTTCTGACTTGTACACCCATTCTTTTCTTCTTAAAATAATTGGATCGTTTCCTGGGTTGGCCGAGAAGCAATTATGTATTTTCGCCAGAAACTTTACTTGGCTCGTGATGTTGCTACTGGACTGTTTTGACATTATGTAATATAAATTTGTCCGTAATTTTCCTGTGTATATATATTTCTTAATCATATCATATATTGTACCTATTGTAATTGAATGAAGAAAATAACTATTTTTATTGTTAATGACTTTCCGAATGTGTTATTTTATTTCTTTATTTCGAAAATATTAAATATTCTTCGAATTTACTTCAGGCTTTTACTTTAATTCCGTAATCCTTCCCACCGCATAAAGATCAAGAGTGCATCCGAATAAAAATTAAATATAGAAATCCTAAAATTTCGAATTAAACTTGCTGATGAGTCAACTTTTCTGAGGAAATTATTCAATAAAATTATTTTTATACTCTGGGTAAGGAGATACTAGCAAAGATTGTTTTTCCCAGTTAATCTTTCTCTAACTCTTTTAGTCTTATTTTTATTCCATGAATTCGTAATCAAATACTTTGTTGGTATAAAACATCATGGAGAAAATTCCTGAATACGTTTTACAATGTATATTTCAATTTTTCAATCATCATTAGATGATTTGAGCCTTAAACTGAGATCTAGGAATAATATTCTTCAAAAATTAGCTGGATCATCTTGGGGTGCTGATGCTTCGGCTCTACGCACAGCATCTCTAGCCTTTTCTTTTCTGCAGCTGAGTATTGTTGCTCTGTTTGATTTAATAGTGCACATACACAAAAAATCGATGCATAATTGAATACATCGATGAGAATAATTACTGGCACCGATTCATTGGCTACCAGTTTTTGTCTCATATACAATATAAGTATTATGTTTCATTAGAATCTGCAGAAAATATCTAAAAGACAATTTCTTAAATTCGAAATGGATCAGATAACGACAGAACTGATAGAACCACACTTTAAAACCCTTGCATTGTTCATATTTTTTTATTGGTGATACATGATTCAAAACATATGAAGTCCTTCAATAAATGATTATACTCAACATATTGAGTGTTTCATACTGCATAAACGACAAAGATATAATTCCATTCTTGAAACTCTGCTGAGTGACAGTTTTGTAGGAATTTCGTTCCATTAAAACATTTCCATTCGACCGAAATAAAACTACTCTGCCTCATTAATCGGTACAAATATATAGCTGTAAACAGCAGACACGTAAAATAAATTACCAACGGGTAGCAGAAAAATATCCCAAACGAAAATAAAGCTAATATTTCAGCACTTGGTAGGCCATAAAATAAAAATAATTAGGACGAAATAACGGCCTGACAGAGCCATCTATCTAATTCTAGAATAGATCAAGTCGACGATGGCTGAACAGCTGCCCGCCTCCTATTTATCTTTCTACACGTCAAGATGGTATCTCCCTTACCCCACCTGTCTAACACTCGAGCGATTCGATTAGCTGCGTTGCCAGGTTTCCCAAGTGGTCGGGGATATGCCAGACATTTGATATGTTAGGTAATTACAGAAAGTATTTTATTTCTACCCTGTGATGAAAAATATAAATTGTTCAGTTCAGATTCTCAGTTTACAACAGTTTCATTGATTCATCTTCGGCATATGACACTGTGTGGAAAGATTTATTTTCAAACTCTATACCGATCTGAATTGTGGAAAAAATGGTGAGATTATTAGAAAATATGTTATCTGATAGAAGGTTTCGTGTTTTTAACGACAATACGAGTAGCAATTTGAACATATTGGAAAACGGTCTTCCACAAGGATCAATTCTAGCCCATTTATTTTTCAATTCATATCTCTCACGGCATCATCTCAGAAATTTGTTTATACTGATGACATTGCTATTGCATACCACCATTCGGATTTCCATACTCTGGAGACAATTCTATCATCTGATTTGAAGATTTCAAAGAATTATTTCATTGAGTGGCAATCACGTCCCAATCGCAACATTTGTTTCCATTTTAATAATCTTGGAAAATATAGAAGATTAGCTGTAACTTTCAATGATTCTCCTATCGGACATAATATTTAGGAGTTAAATTAGGTTCATCCCTCAATTACAAGGTTCATTTAGATGATCTGAGGCTGAAACTGAAAGCTAGGAATAATATTCTTTAGAAATTAGCTGGATCTTCTTGGGGTGCTGATGCTTGTACTCTACGCACAGCATCTCTAGCCTTCGTCTTTTCTGCAGTTGAGTATTGTTGCTGTTTGGTTTAATAGTGCACATACACAAAAAATCGATGCACAATTGAATACATCCATGAGAATAATTACTGGCACTTTAAGATCTACACCGGGCAATCGGTTACTAGTTTTGTTTAACATTGTCCCTCCTCATATTCGCAGACAGACTGCAGCGCTGAATTTTGGAACAAATATCATTCTTTTCCCAATTTATTCCCAATTATTTCATATATTCCACAAAATAGAATTCCCAGATTGAAGTCACGTAAACCATTATGACATAATACGTTCTTCAATGTGAACGTAAGCGATAAAGAATTATAGAAGACTGAGTGAAACTCTAATGAAATGTTCAATAAAGATTTCATTTCTGATCTGATCTGAAGATTAGTCAATACCTGCCGGCAGCTTTACATTAACACATTCGACCAATTTTGGAGTATGCTGGCACTGAATAGTTCCCTCATCAGATCCCTGCAGCGTTTGGTGTGAATATAAATGAAGGATACTTCTTGAAAAAATTGGCATTGCATATGACTTTTTTTGGTCCTATTGTGACAGGATAATGCTGATTTAGATTGAGGGATGAATGGAGTTTATTTTTATGGTTCTATTTAATGCATTTTTGTGGTAATCATATACAGGGTGAGTCTTTGACCACTGCGTTAATTTTAACCATAGGTTCTTGAGATTAAAAGAAATTTTTTCCATTACGGATTTTCCATATTCAGCTGCGTTAAAAAGCATTTTAAGTTTTCACATTAAACCCCCTGTACACATTAATACCCTCTGTAGTCCAGTTTAGTTTGAATGAAAAATACCTTCCACAGCATCCACTATTGAATTTGAATTGTTTAAATACATTATATTCCCTCTATGAAATGATTCACTCACTCATGTTTCATCCGATGAGGTCCATATCCAGAAGAAAGATACAAAATACTAATTTTCTGGTAAAAAAATTCAACACCATAAACATAGATTTTTGTTGTTCAACTATATTTTCTTTCTACTTCAAGATTATAAACCATGCCTTTCTAGTGAGAAATTCCAAAAAAACCTCAGATTATTGGGTGTTATCATCATACATTTGTAATTTTCTTCTTAAAATTTCCAAATCATGAAAACCATAATTTCTATGAAAACTTCCAAGGCAAGAGGTTGTCACTGTGGTTTTTTTTCACTCAAAGCCAGAAAAAATCATCTATGATTTTCCAAACACTGATATTTCTGAAGTTTCTTCTCCTTGACAGAGACCAGTGAACAGGTAGGTTTATGAGGTCTCTTGATATCATACTGATAAAAATATGAAAATCTTTTTCGAAATCTTCAACAACAATGAATGATGTCACTACGAATAATCATTTTAAAGTGATGTTACTTTGCTTGATGATTATTTTCTGTACTGAATTCCTATAACAATTTACCTGGATAGATTACCAGTATTTCTAGATTTAGGTGTGCAATTATACTTTCTATACTATAGTGCAATTATACTTTCTTGAAGAAATACCTAAATTTGATTTTAAAAAATCAACTAGGTGTTCTTTAATAAAAAATTTTTTGTTAAATCATTTATATGAATCTATTCTGTTTAGACTATAATTACTGATTACTGATTTTTATAATCAGTGTATCTGTGTCAATTACGTAAATAAGAACATAAATATTGAATAATGGTTGTTCATAGATTATGTCAAATTTTAATACCTTACCTTAGAATATTAATTTATTTCCGAAACCCAGGAGAGAAAAAATTAATATTTGCAATGTTTTTTTTAATGAAAGACAATATCTGTAACTATTATTGATCTTTAGTTATAATTTTCCTCCGAATAATTAGAGTGAATTATTATCACATTAAAATATTATACCGTCTCTGTGGTGGGTAGTTCCAACTAAAAAAGTGTTCTGTGGTTCCTTGTTGTTTTGATTCTGTTTGAAACTGCCAACAGTTATTTGTAGCTTTCTTTCAAAAAAATGTGGAAAATATTGGAAGGATAATATCGATAGTTTTAAATTATTCAATTCAGTAAGAAATGATTATGGTCAGAAAATGCATTCTATTCTAATCTTTCTTGTTTTCATAAAGCTCATGCTTATAGCTTCCAGTTTCAATATTGATTGAATTTTAATTAACCATGCACTATAACAAACATTCAGAAATATTAAAACTAAGTCAAATTCTATTATCTTCTAAGTTTGTGAACAAGGTTGGATCGGTGTATGAAATAAAGATAATAAAGTTATAAAACAAATCTAGGAGACTGTATTCGAAGTTTTTAAAACTCATATGAGCTCAATTTGCAGCATTCCTATGTTAATGCTGTTATAATTTGATGAACCCTGAAAGTCTGAAGCTATAAAAAACCAGCTCTTTATAAAGACAAGTCTTCAATTTAACAGATCCTGACAGAAAATACTTTACCTATTTCAACGGTCAAAATATACCTACCGAAGAGTGATGGAAAACTTTTTCTCTATTTATTATGGAACATTATTCTGGATTAAATATTAAACAAGGTACTAGACATCATTAACAATGAATACAGCAAATGGCAATTTAGATTTTGTGGTGAATGTAAGACAAAAATTGTTCAGTGGTTAATTTCATCTATGTTTAGTGGTGGAACCATAGACTGGAGAGATTTCCCTAACCTTTTGTAGAAATATTTAATAAAGACATAAAATATGGCAACATTGAACAAATCTGAGTATTGAATCATTTCAGCACAGAGTTGGATTTGAGAAAATCAGAAAATTTGGACAAAATTATATCGATTCAATTCCTTTCAACTTCAAATATCTCAAGAATGGTGCAATTTAGGAGAAAAGATGAGGAATGATTTTATATGCAAAAAAGACTAATGATTCCAGGAAGTACGAGATACGGACCTTTAGTTCAAGCGATATTTGTTTTTCATGCAATTTAACCAATCTGTAGAGTAGTAGTGAGAAACCCACAAGAAGTGGAATAAATCTATTGATGCCAAAATATGCACGAGTGTTATCAAAACCTTCTACAAGAGATCATTTCAATTGATATTGTCGTTTGAATATTACAGGTGAAAATGCAATTTTTTATGAAATTTCAACACCCTATATCTTTTGAACGGGGCCAAATTTGGAAAAATGTTATAGAAAGAAAATGTTTCTTTTGACGTCAAGAATCTATGGTTAAAATTAACGCAGTGGTCAAAGACTCACCCTGTATAAACATCTTCATGCTAAATGAAAATCAACTACGTGGCCAGAGGTTCAAACTTTACCATGTAGTGTACCGTATATGTGTCCTTAGGCGTGTTAACAAAGTGGAACCAAAAAATGTTGTTTGCGGTGAGTCTGTTGTTTCTTTCATGAACAGATTAGATGCTTAATATTTATAGGATGTAGAAAAGCTGGTTTTCATTTCAGTTTCTTCTTTAATTATCCTGTTAAGAGGTAACGCATTTTTAAAAATTTTGGGATTTATAGGCTAATGACATTTCTCTGTCATCAGAAATATTTCGCCTGAATAGTTTTCATAATAATTCAATAGGCCATTCACCTTGGGTCACCCTGTATATGATACTTACCCAGTTAATAGATTTATCACATTTCTCATTTGAACAAGAAACCTGTCTGTCTCGATAACATGTGTGAAATAATGGGAAACACACTATTCAGTAAATGAATATAACCGCTATGGCAACGCTGAACTTTGCTATCTTCGTATCTGACGTGAAGTGAGCCGAATGTTGGGATATTTTTCGAGTTTCTCAAGAACGCATTAATCGGCATTTAGTTGACAACGGTAGTGACATATTTATGATTCTTACTCTCACATATATGAATGTTTACCATACATTAAAGTAATTTATATCCATTCGAGTTGGCATTTCTATTACTCCATAACTACTTAGTTTAGCTGCTGGCTGCTACCAACTCTGGGAGTGATTGAAGTTCAATCAGAACCGTATTTACTGGTTATTATCGCCACATCCACCTGAACGCCAACATTATAAGGGAAATAAATAAGAAATATTAGGGGTAGTTCATAAATAACGTCACACGTTATGGAGGGAAAGAGGTTATAACCGGAATGTGACTTAGTTTGAGTAGGGGGCTGATCGCTTCGTTGTGTGATTTTTGATTCTCAATATTAAATATTGTAAGCCAAAAGTTCAAAAGAATATATATTTATATATACAAGGTGAGCGCGTTAAAAAGTGATAAGCATTTTAAGTTTTCACATTGGGCAAATACCCCTCTGTAGTCCAGTTTAGTATGAAGGAAAATAACCTTCCACAGCATCCACTAATGAATCTGAATTGTTTAAAAACATTATTTTCCTTCTACAAAATGATTCACTCACTCATGTTTCATCCGATGAGGTCCATATCCAGAAGGGAGGTACAAAATACTAATTATCTGGTAAAAAAAAATTAACACCATAAACATAGATTTTTGTTGTTCTACCATGATTTCTTTCTACTTCAAGATTAAAAACCATCCCTTTCTAGTGAGAAATTCCAAAGAAATCTCAAGAATTATTGGATGTTATCATCATAAATTTGTAATTTTCTTCTTAAAATTTCCAAATCATGGAAACCATCATTTCTATGAAAACTTCCAAGGCAAGAGGCTGTCATTGTCCTTTTTTTTAACTCAAAGCCAGAAAAAATCATCTATGATTTTCCAAATACTGATATTTCTGAAGTTTCTTCTCCTTGACAGAGACCAGTGAACAAGTCTTTTGATATCATACTGTTAAAAATATAAAAATCATTTTCGAACTCTTCAACAACAATGAATGATGTCACTACGAATATCTATTTTAAAGTGATGTTACTTTGCTTGATGATTATTTTCTGTACTTAATCCCAATAACAATTTACTTGGACTGATTACAAGTATTCCCAGATTTAGGTGTGCAATTATACTTGCTTGGAGAAATTGAGTTTGATCACCTAAATTCGATTCTGAAAAATCAACTAGGTGTTCTTTAATGAAAATTTTTTGTTAAATCATTAATATGAATCTATTCTATTTAGACTATAATTACTGATTACTGAACATGCGTACATTTTTGGTTTTTATAATCAGAGTATCTGTTTTAATTAAGTAAAAAACATAAATATTGAGTAATGGTTATTCATAGATTATGTCAAATTTTAATACCTTACCATAGAATATTAATTTATTTCCGAACCCCAGGAGAGAAAACATTAATAATTGCAAAGTTTTTTTAAATGAAAGATAATATCTGTAACCATTTTTGATCTTAAGTTATAATTTTTCTCAGAATAACTAGAGTTAATTATTATCACATTAAAATATTATAACGTCTCTGTGGTGGGTAGTTCCCAATAAATTAGTGTTCTGTGGTTCCTTGTTGTTTTGATTCTGTTTGAAACTGTCAACAGTTATTTGTAGCTTTCTTTAAAAAAAATGTGGAAAATTTTGTAAGGATTTTTCGATAGTTTGAAATTATTCAATTCATTATGAAATGATTATGGTCAGAAAATGCATTTCTATTTTAATCTTTCTTGTTTATGAGCCTAGTTTCCAGTTTCAATATTGATTGAAATTTAATTAACCATTCATCATAACAAACATTCAGAAATATTAAAACTAAGTCAAATTCTATTATATCCTAAGATGTGAAAAAACTTCTATAAAGGTACAAAACAAATCTAGGAGACTGGGGGTTCGAAGTTTTTAAAACTCATATGAGCTTAATTTGAAGTATTCTTATGTTAGAATAGATATAATTTGATGAAAGTCTGAAGCTATAAAGAACCAGCTCTTCATAAAGACAAGTCTTCGATTTAACAGGTCCTGACAGAAAATACGTTACCTATTTCAACGGTCATCATGAAAATATACCGAAGTACCTATGTGAGTGATGGAAAACTTTTTTTCTATTTATTATGGAATATTACTCTGGATTAAATATTAAACAAGGTGCTAAATATCATTAAAAATGAATACAGCAAATGGCAATTTAGATTTTGTGGTGAATATAAGACAAAAATTGTTCAATGGTTAATTTCATCTATAGTGTTTAGTGGTGGAACCATAGACTGGAGAGTTTATCTAGTCTAGAAATATCTAATAAAGACATAAAATATGGCAACACTGAACAAATCTGATTATTGAATCATTTCAGCACAGAGTTGGATTTGGGAAAATCAGAAAATTTGGACAAAATTATATCGATTTAATTCCTTGCAACTTGAAATATCTCAAGAATGGTGCAATTTGGGAGAAAAGATGGCGAATGATTTTATCTGCAAAAAAGAATTATGATTCTAGGAAGTACAAGTACGGACCTTTAGTTCAAGTGATATTTGTTTTTCATGCAATTCAACTAATCTGTACGGTAGAAATGAGAAACCCACAAGAAATGGAATAAATCTATTGATGCCAAAATATGCATGACTGCATGACCTTCTACAAGAGATCATTTCAATTGATATTGTCGTTTGAATATTACAGGTGAAAATGCAATTTTTTTATGAAATTTCAACACCCTATATCTTTTGAACGGGGCCAAATTTGGAAAAATGTTATAGGAAGAAAATGTTTCTTTTGATGTCAAGAATCTATGGTTAAAATTAACGCAGAGATCAAAGACTCACCCTGTATTCATATAATAAGAGGAGTGTCCGTTAAATAAGTTCCACAGAGTTTTCTAATATAAGTATCAAAGATAGTCCAATCGAAATTGTAAGAATATAATTGTCATTTTTAGATTGTTTTTAACATAGATTAAATTGAACAAGATGGGAAACTGAGCGATAACTCGATCCGAACGCCATCTATTGCCTCAGAATTAACACTAAACATAGGACATAGTGATAAAGCATGCATGATAAAGCAGGCATCTTTATACTTTTTAATCTATGGTTTTTAATTGATTACACTTTTCAAGAATGACTTTCAATTTGATTAGTTGGGTAATGTTTGCAAATAACGTAATTCATACGTTTGGTACCTCCTTCAACCAAAATGTAACACTTATTCAGAATGATTGGAAATTGTTTCCTCGAACAAGTACACAAAAACATGACAGGAAGTTCTCGTGTTATTCAG
Organism: Micraspis discolor; assembly: GCA_030674115.1. Lineage (NCBI taxonomy): Eukaryota > Metazoa > Arthropoda > Insecta > Coleoptera > Coccinellidae > Micraspis > Micraspis discolor. Next base: position 325,898 of record JARTUT010000881.1, read on the forward strand.
ATATCAAGTTTGTATGTAGATGATAAAGGGGAATGGCGTGTCATGTTGTCGTGCATGAAGATTTATCTCTCGATGAATAGCTTCCAATGGGTTTTCCTGTACGATTTTCCCTTAAGCAAAGATATAATCGAGATATGAGAATATAATAACACAGTATAAATTGGCACCTTCAGGTAGTAATAGCAGCCCAGCGTATGGAAAACGAAGCATTATAATATTTAATAACTGAAATAAGTTTTAAACTCCTTCTTGCAGCAGTGTTCTATGTGATGATTACTACGAAGTAAGATTAGAGAGTGGAACTCTACGAAAAGATAAATAATCTTGTAATTAAGATACCGTTTCTAGTTATAAACCTGTAATTACCGATATTTGTGAGTTAATTTCTCAAGAGCTTTGTTGGGGGTTCAACATTATGAGACATGAGTTCCTGGATGAAACTGCAGGTATACAGGGGTTGCCTTTTATATTTCGCGATATGAGAACAAAAACAAATATTAAACATCAAAAATCGCTTTATTGTTTTTCAAAACATTCCCAATTAAGATCCATTATCTATTATTATATAATAAAAATTGAATGATGTTTAAGTACGCTTGAAATTTTGCTCAATAATACCTTGAATACAGATGGCGTAACGAAAATTTTTTACTGAGCGAACCCCAATTAGGGGGTCACCTTTTTTGAAACACCCTGTAGAATTAAGCCTAATGCATTCAGACGAAATTCGACATTTGCAATTCCGGTAAAAATGCATCCTCGAACGGGACTCGAACCCGCAAATCTAAAATGCCCGTCTGGTGCTTATACCATTCAACTACGATGGCATGTCACACGTAAGTTGTAACCAAGAATTGTTTAAATTATTGTTAATCGAATATGAATGTCTTACGAGAGAATAGTGTTATATACGAATCTCGAAACACATGTGTCGTATTCTATTTCATTTTTAACTAACTTTTTTGTGGTTTTTTTGAATTGTTTGATATTATGATAAGAATGAAAAATTCTATCTTATTCATAAAAAAACAGTGTTTTCTAGAATAAATAAAGGTTTCATTGATACTTTAATCGAAAAGTGTAAGACTATAATTGTCAATTAAATAATTATTTTTTTTCCTTAACTATATGGATCCGATGAAAGCATCGATTTTAATTCCACGAAAGCTCATAGTTGATGTCCAATACTACCCAAATTAATTACTCAATAATGTTAATTCTTCCGAATAGAATTCCCACAAATAGTTGGATCGAAATCAAGCTCTACTTCCAATTTATTCAGAGCTACTTCGTTAACCGGAAATAACTCGATGGGGGAGTAAACCCAAAGAAATTTATCGCTTTGAACGCGATTTAAATTATGATAATGTTTTAAACCCACCACGGATATTCGAGCCTATATAATTTCGGGATGATTTATGCCTCTGTTCCAGCTTTTCCTGGGACATTTCGAATCTCTATCTGGAAGATGTTGTGGATGATTAACTAGATAGATCTGAAATCCTGAGGAAAAGGATATATCATCACGAGATCAGATGTGCTCTATTGGAATGCTAAAGACGATGTTGCCAAAATAAACTTCTCAACAAGAGTTGTGGGATATCTATTAGTTTTCATTTGATCTTACCCATTATCCATTCAACTCTCGAACTAGAAGATCACTTCTGTGACAAACAAATATTTCGGACATGCGATTTTTCAAAGTTTAAAAATTTATTTGATGGACTCAATCTTTGTTGGAAATGTATTTTTATTAAACGATTGAGACAGTTTCAATTTCTAAAAACTTAATTTTCACAAAGGCAGCTGTTTCAACATACCTAATAGGGAGGGCATGTTCAGGTTGTTACATTTTAACTTACTGATATTGTGACAGAAACAAACATATCATTCATATTGCGTCAATGGTATCCGTATATGTGGAGTCACTCTTTTGGTGTTCTTGGATCCTTTTCTAGAATGCTCTTCCGGATTGACCTATATAAACTCCAAGGCAATCTATATATGATAGTTTATAGACGTTTTAAATGATGTAATTTTATTGAATTTATTTTTAAAGTGTTAAGCAATATTTTCTGAAAATCAATTAACATAAGACAACGGCATATAATCTCGTTTATCTACTTTAAGAATTGGATAAACTAGATTCAATCTCATTTTCTGTTGATAATCAAGTTTGGTAATTCACTCGCAAGGGGTTGAACAAGAGGGGCTAAGCCATCTGACCTCACATAGGTGCTTTCTGAATTTTCATTTGAACGATTAAAGCAGTGATTAATACACCCATATCTGGATGGAAAGAACAATTCTTTTTCGGGTAACATATATGTTGGAAATAACCATAAATGTTTCCATTTTACCGAATGGAACGGTTTACCGACATTGTGTCATTCAACATAGAACTCTTCACGCAACGGGAGTCTGTAGCGTCGACGGTAAACTAGGAAATGACCTGTCATAGCTGTCAATGGCAGGAGAAGAGTGTATTGTGTTTCATACACACATGAAATATGCCAAGTTCGAAAAGTCAAACATACCCTCTGTTTTCTATATGGAATAATAATTGAAATACGCATGAACCTGCCAGGTGGTTGATTTCAATTTTCGTCCGGACCGTGACAAATGTTTTATCGAAACTGATTGTTGTATGCGTAGGGGTTGCGGATATTTATGAATTAACGTCACAGGAATTTGCATTTCATATTATTAGATGGGATTTTCGGTTACCGTATATATTTTCGGATTTTCGATTAAAAACGAATGTGATTCGGAAATGTTTGGTTTTTGTACAACGATAGCGAAACTGTCAAATCATAATAACTCATTTTCGTATTTTTTGAAACTGCTTTTCATGGAGTGTCGATATATTCATACCGAGAGAGATTCGAGATTTATTCAATTCAAAAAAATCAATACAGAATCACATCCTCTTGTGCTATTTTGCTCACATATGGTGTACAAATTTCTTGACAAAGAATTTTTTTTATTAAAATTCTATATAAAAAATATAAATGATAAAAATCAGTAAAGTACCAGATTAACCGGTATAAAGTGTACGTCAAGAAACAATTGTCTCAATAGGGAACATTTGTTATGAACGAGACTTTATTTTTATTTTATTTGTTTCACATTCGTTAACGCCAGTTTCCAAAAACACAATATTAATAAAGAATGTTTATTTTATCAAGTCACTTACTTGTAAAACTGACAGTTTTTACAACTTAGTAGTATTATTTACATTAGAATATTTTGTTTTATCGTCATATATGTTGAAAATCATGGTACAATTGTTATTTCCAGTAACACCGATTTTTGATAATGAAAGAGTTGATACTGATGAGGATGAACCATCTGTTGACTCAGAAACTGCTGAACTCGAAGACTGCAGAACATTTGTATTCTCCTTACTACCAAATTATTTGCTAGACATTTCGATTTTTTTGTTGACTGAATCATTGACATAACTCATCGCAATTTCGGTGCTCTTCCACCCTCCTGCACGCTTTAGTGCAAAAATATCTCCACCCGAATCTCGAATAACTCTGGGTCTCTTAAACCTAAATATTTCGCTATTTGCTTTGGGACACCACCAATAGTGTGCAGGCCAGCATTAAGGAAAATTAATTAAATGAAATGACTGATCATAACTAAGAGTCCTTCAATGTAAAATAATTTCTGTTAGTCTGTACATACAACACATTTACGGAATACTTTTTGAAAGTAGATTATAAATTTCAATCAACAATATAAAAACACAAAAAAAACGTTAGGCAATTTTTGGGAAAAATTAATTTCTATGGAAGATATGTGCCAAATATTTCAATTATACTGGATCCATTACATAATTTATTAAGAAAAGGTAAAAACTTCGATTGGACTGATAAATGTCAGGAATCCTTTGAGACTATAAAAAACTACTTTGTTCAACACCAATTTTAGCCATATTCGATCCGGATTTACCAATACAGATTTACACCGATGCTAGCATACAAGGCGTGGGTGCGATTTTAAAACAACAAAAACAAGCCAATGGTGATGAGAAACCTTGTGCATATTTTTTCCAAGAAACTAAACGACTCACAAAAAGAAAAAGCCATATACCTCGAGTGTTTGGCAATAAAAGAGGCGGTAAAATACTGGCAACACTGGCTTATAGGGAAAACATTCACGGTTTTTTCTGATCATAAACCTTTAGAGAAAATGAATATTAAAGCCAGAACCGACGAGGAACTGGGAGATTTAACCCATTATTTGTCGCAATTTGATTTTCACATAATATACTCTCCAGGCAAATATAATGTGGAGGCAGATTCTTTAAGTAGAAACCCGGTGTTAGAACCATATGAAAATCAAGAAAGTAGCATAAAAGTAGTAAATTGTGTTGAATTGGAAGATATACTGAAGGATCAAGAAGAAAATTCAGATATAAAAGGATAAAAACAAACTTATTTTTAAAAACAATATTTATTATAGAAAAATTGGGAAAAATGAAAAGATTATACTAACGGAAGAGTTCAGTAAAAAATTATAAAATATGTACATCACTACTACTGTCACATAGGTAGACAACAAATGGATAAAAAAATTAAACCCTTTTATCAAGCTAAAAACTTATTAGATAATATAAAATATATTGCGAAAGATGTGACATCTGTATAAGAAGTAAGTCAAGACGAAAATGCAAATTTGGACTTATGTCTCACCTAGGTCCTGCTACCTATCCGTTCGAAATAGTATCTATAGACACCATAGGGGGATTTGGTGAGTTCGTTCAACTAAGACTTATTTACACCTTCTTGTGGATCATTTTACGCGTTACGCCTTTATTCAAACTTCCAAAACTCAGAATGCTAATGATTTCATAAAACTTGTCCAAAAAGTGACACAGAATTATAAAATTGACTTGATTCTGTCAGATCAATATCCTGGCATAAATTCGAAGGATTTCAAGACTTTTCTGGAAAATGAAGATATAACTATGGTTTTCACTGCAGTCAATGCGCCGTTTTCAAATGGACTAAATGAACGATTGAATCAAACATTAATTAATAAAATTCGTTGTAAAATTAATGAAAATCCTTTCAAAAATCTGCATGGACATCTATCGCTCATGAATGTACCGAAAAATATAACGAAACTGAACATAGTGTAACGGGGTTTTCCCAAAATATTTACTGCAGGGAAAGAATGTGGATATTCTACCAAATGAACTGAAACAGAATATAAACGATAATCAGCTATTGCAAGACAGAAAAATTGCCTTAGAAAATAGTATAAAGTCTCATAATTATAATAAGGAAAGATTTGATAAAAAGTGGTTTCAATGTTTAAGTCTTAAAAAAAATTGCTTTTAGAGCAAAATTGAGTTTTGCTGTCAAATGGACTATTACAAATATACACGAAATTATCGGTTCACTTAGTTCAAGTAAGTAAATATTTTGATTTACTTATTTGTTATTTATTAATTTATTAAAGTCAACATCAAACAACCTCAGAAATTCCGATCGGTTGCCGCAATTGCAATTGCTGAATTCTTCCCATCATAGACTTCTGCTGACCCTGATCTTATTGCGATATAAGGCTCTTCTACTGTTATTTTGGTCGACCTAAAATATATATTGGATAAACGTTCTGTGACTTACAGAATCGTTGTCTCGTCACATCGACGTAAATCCTCAAAGTTACCTCGCTACATCGTCTTACAAATTAGCATAGAAACAAACTAAAAATGAATGCTGGTCAATAAGGAGATCTAAGAAAAAATACCGATGAGTTAAAGGATATTTGTTTCTATATCTGAGTGATGTCATGGCTTAGCACAGACATGAATAAGATCCGCTAGATATTCTATGTCCCCCATACACAAAAACTAACGAGGAGGTTTCCTAAAGTTACGAGGCATATTTTTAAGTAAGTACCGTTTTGCGATTCCGCCTTCGTAGCGCTACGGTGGGCGTTCCGCGCATGCGCGTTGGTTACCTACATCTCTTGTCTACGCACTGACGCCATTACAGTCTGATTATTCATTGTATACGTTGTTTACTGAGTGTTTAAGATGCCTCCGACATTCGTGAGTCCCGCTGATTGTGAAGTACGGCCTGCTATACGATTTCTTAGTGCTAAAGGCGTAAAACCGATCGAATTTCATCGTGAGATCTGTTTACGGACAAAACATTATGAGTGATGGAATGGTAAGGAAATGGGTGAGAGCAGAAATGATGAAGAACGGAGTAGGCGTCCTTCGGTCGAAGATTTGGTGCAGAAAGTGGACTAAATGGTGAGATCTGGCAGCCAGCGACTACCATTTGTTCCTGCACTTGAAGAAACACCTGGGCGGTCAGCGTCTGCAAGGCGAAGTGAAAACATTTGTGACACAGTGGTTAACAAGTCAGGCGGCAGCAGAGATCCAAAAACTGGTGCCACGTTATGACGTCAATATTCACGGAAATTATGTTGAAAAGTAGATTAAGATACAGGCTTTCATGTAAAAATAAAATTATTGCGATATCTTTACACGTCTTTTTCTAATTCCAAAATGGTACTTACTTGAAAAACATTCAGAAGCCGACCGCCAAAGATTGTTGAAGAGTGAACGAACATTGTACGGACTCTATCGTTTTTCTATACATGAATGAACATTAGCAGTGATTCTCCTTATCGCCTTCACATAAATGCAGTTCTATCCCAGGGGAAGTTGCAGGTCGGCGCCAAGAACGGCCCACACTCTCCAATTATCAAAACGGCTCCTAGTCAGAGCGTCGCCGCCAAATTGTAGTGATTTGTAGTCCCAGCCCTGCCCGTTGTAAAATAACTGCTAATGGTATACTTAGGATAAATACGTATTTTGTTCGACACTGACCATTATTCAGCTACGAATCGAAATTACGGATAATAAGTTCTAACACTAAGTTGTTATTACAGGAGGATACCGAAAGACGTGACCGTATAAATCATTGCGTGGCTCTTTGATGTCGGGTAATGGTTTCTGACAATCGGAGGGTTTTCACTGGGTGAATAATTTGCGATGATGAGATTCCATTGTTGATGTGTGAGTCTGCATTCATATTAAGTGGGATGGAACTGTTGGAGAAATGAGGGAAGTGCGGAGTCTTTATCCTTTGCCGAAGGTTTATGTACGAATTGAAATAAATCTCAGCAAACACTAAATCATGCACATGAAAATCCTTATGTACACAAGAGGTCATCAATTACTCAGAATGATCAAGAACCATCATAATGATCATTTCTGTCGACCTCCCAATAAAAGCTCTGTTTGACGTTAAAAAATCATGCATTAATGGCCCATTTCAATGCATGATTGTCATGGGCAACCGAACATAAAGTATTCAGAGGTAATATGAGTAACGTCACAACTCGACTGATATTTCATTTTTATGTATGAGGCCTGTGACTGTCACTCTTCAATCACAGAATAGTCAAGTATTTATCTCTGGTTCCATTGTTATTCCACAGAGAAAAGAAATAATGAAACAAATCCAAACATAATCGATCTGTCAAATTACGAGTAATATAGCAGCTTTCAATCTTAATCTTAATCTAATATCGCCAGTTACTTTAATTACAATGAGTAACGAAGGCAATATCTCCTAAACTCCCCGGAAGTTGCAGAAATGGCTAAAGCAGCAACTTTGACCCTGCAACCTGAAAAAAACCGACATTCTTATGACAAAACCTACGCAGAGTTCATATCATGGTGCGAGGAGAAGAATGTTTTCAATTATTCTGAAACAGTTTTGTTAGCATTTTTTAAGAGTGTTGCAGAAAAGGGATACTTAGCAAGTTTATGGCCAAAGTATTCAATGCTGAAAGCAACATTGAACGTTAAAAAGAATATTGATATAAGCAAGTATCACAAACTGGTGATGTTCATTAAGGGACAATAAGTGAGTTATATTCCTAAGAAATCGAAAATTCTCGAGAAAGATCATGTAAAAAAGTTTAAGGTAAATGCTCCAGACAGTATTTTCTTGATGTCAAAGGTAAATATAAGACTCAATTAAATTAATTTTCATGATTTTTCTTATTGTCACGTGGATATAAAATATGTAACTTTAAATTTTTTATTTGAAGGTCGCTTTGATATTTGGAGTATCCGGGGCATTGCGAAAAGATGAGCTGCAGATAAATGTTGTGCAGGATATGGGCTCGAAATTTTTAAAAACAATGAATTCAACCAAATGAATATTCACTGTTTTTTTCGTCTTTTACAAGAACTTTAAATGCTCAATACAGCCAGTCGGAATCAATACGTTTTCGAAATTACCATCGTAAATCGCAAAATTTCTCAAATTAGAACAACCCAATCTGTATACACGTCACTGTTTTCGGCGTTCTTCTGCATCTATCCTTTCGAACAGTGGAGCAGATTTTGCAGCCATCAAACGGCTTGGAGGATGGAAATCAACATCTGTTGCAGAAGGGTACATCGAAAACTGGATGAAACATAGATTAGAAAGTGCCGAAAAATTCATCAGCTCCCACCAGTTCCACACATTCCTTATCGCAAATCGTCAGTAACGATGTGGACTATTCAGAATGTCACATCTCGAAAATTCCGTCTATGAATTTTACGAATTGTTTAATTGGAATCATAAATATAAATATGTCAAAGTGAGCATCGAGATTTTCATAGTCAAATTTTATATTGTGAAAAAAAATTTATTTAAATATATAATATATTTCTAATTCATAATGAGGACGACGGAAAAATCTTGTAATCAACTCGTTTATTAATAAACTAGTTGATTAAATATTTATTATAGGTCAAAAACATTCTACGAATTTAGTAAGGCTATACTGCAAACACTTTATTTATTCACTCAGGGTGCCATGCAAATCAGACATATTGAAAATATAGATTAGTATTGTTATTTTTCTGTCAGATTCTGTCGTCTTTTTTTAAATTGTTAAAAAGTAGTTATGCTTTTGAATGTTTCATTGTAGTATCAGATGTTCGAATAATCTTGGGTGAATCTGACACCACTGTCGCGTCTTGAACATCTTAAAACATTCATTTTGTTAGTACGGAGGCAGCAGTAAATTGATCCTTAATTAGTACTAGTAGTTGTTGGCCACATTATTGACGGTGATTATGCAGATTGCATATTCTGGAAAGAAATACTCGGAGCACCTCGACCAAGATGAAAATTGAGTCTTACTTTATAGCTCATGAAGAGAGAATCCCGTTTTTGTAATGACTCAGATAAGACAGTTTGAGTCAATTGAAACTAATCTCTTTTCGAGCCTTTGTGTACCTCTACTTAGAGATCTGTGAAAACTGTCTCCAGAAGAATAGTTGTATGAACTGAAATCATTGTCGTCGAGCAAATAATATAAAGTAGATATGTAATAAAAGTTAAAATTGCTGACTGATTCATAGGTATCATAAAAAAATTTAATCCTAAAAAATCTTATTTCACCTATCCTGGAGACTCCCGTTCATTCTTCACGAACACCTCAGAGCTGGGTGGTAATTCTCGAACGGAAAAGATTATAAAAACTTCTTGTTCTTTTGTGTTGTAGATACTTTATCGGTTCATATCGTTCTCAGAGGTATTGTTAATGTTGGTAGCTCGTAGCAGGGCACTCGTTGATGCATCTGAAATATGGGACTAATATCAGGACCGACTATATCGCCGGTTCCCAAGGGATACATTCTGCGCACCTTACTATGACACATTGCCTAAAATATCGCAGTGTATCATTTTGGCGATGTCTTTTACTGCAATTTTTCCTAACTTACAGACGGCTCTTAAAACGTTATTCATGTTTGGGACAGGCAACAGAATTCTATTTACATACTTTATGTCTCCTGCTGCGCAGTTGCTCTTTGGAATCAATCTAATGTAAATTTTTAAGCAGGTCAAAGACTCATTATGACATCAAAATGTTCAAGCGATCTAGAAAAAATAGAAAAGGAGATAGTCCAACTGAAACTGGCAATAACGTTCATGGTAAGAAAGTAGAATCATAAAAGTGGTTGCGACCAGGAATTTCAAAGAAAAATTTATTAGAAAAAATATTTTGAAGAATGAGTATGTAACGAGTTTTTTATAATTAAACCTCAAATTATGAAGTGAAACAGCAGTTTCCTATTTGTAGGCCTATGTATATAAATTTATATTCCAATAATGATGATTATTTTCTGATGTGCGTCATCTTCCTACATTGCTACGAGCTGCCACTTGCGAAATAATCCTGGCCTCAGGTCAGAGGTGTCTCCAAATCTTTTTAAATTTAACACCTATTGAAATTCTGTAAACAGAATCCATCTAGATGTTTCATATACCAACTTTGGCAACACGGCAAGGCGCTGCAGAAAAAACTAGACTGGAATGAAGTATCCGACGTCACAACGCTTAGTGTCCGGCATTGCTGCAAAGGCGACAGTCTACACCGGTACAATTTAATCGATGAGCTAACATTCGCATAAATAATCAATAATTTCAATTAAGTTATAAATTATCTGTGGGAGAAGTGGTTAGGAATGGATTATTCTCAACGCTGTCTCGTTGAACCCGTTAAATGATAGTTTGCACAACTAATGATTAAATAAAACATGTTGCTTGGTAGGAACACGATCTGCTGATAGTTCGTGATCTTTACCAGTGCACAGAGAAATTATCATTTGGGCTATGTTGACCATCTGTGATTATTCTTCTTCCTATAAACGTGTAAATAGATATCTTCTACGTTGCACGTTCCATCTACTATGTGTCGTTCGTTTTACAATTTTAATATCATCCATCGACAAAAAAGCCGTAACAAACTTGCCCTGAGAAGGACTTCAGACAGAAGTCGAAACTAGTAGGCCTTGTTTGAAGAATTGATTTTATTTCTATCCTAGAATTATTACCTGTCAAAAATAAGCAAATATTAAGAACATAGGTCTAAAACATCATCAAGATATTACGAGGCATATTTTTAAGTAAGTACCGTTTGCTATTCCGCCGCCGTAACGCTACGGTCGGCGTTCCGCGCATGCGCGCTGGTTACGTTACGCACAAACCAATCGATATTCATCGTCCGATCTGTGAAACATCATGAGTGATGGAATGGTAGGAAAAAGTGAGAGCATTTAAAGATGGCCGCATAAATGTGCTTGATGAAGAACGGAGTGGGCGTCCTTCGGTCGAAAATTTGGTGCAGAAAGTGGACGAAAAGCCCTGATCTGGCACCCAGCGACTACCATTTGTTCCTGCACAACACCTGGGCGGTCAGCGTCTGCAAGACGAACTCAAAACATTTGTGACACAGTGGTTAACAAGTCAGGCGGCAGTAGAGGAGGGTATCCAAAAACTGGTGCCGCGTAATGACAAGTGCGTCAATATTCACGGAAATTATGTTGAAAAGTAGATTAAGATAGAGGCTTTCATGTAAAAATAAAATTATTGCGATATCTTTATACATCTTCTTTTAATTCCAAAACGGTACTTACCTTCTTAAAAAACATGCCTCGTACTTTATTTACTTTTTTCAAAGTAGAATCTGCTCGAATGCTCAGTTAAAACCTGGGCGAAGGCATTCAGAATGCCTCTTCATCTTGGTAGGTAAACTTGGGCGTTCCGGCATATCCAATTATTGAACATCAGCAAATCTTCTTCACATCCACTGAATATCCATAGTAGGTGAAAAAATTTTAATCTATTTCACCCCTCAGAAGATTTACCGACAAGACAAATCGCTCCAAAGAATTGCCATCGGTCTGGCTTTGTGGACGCTTAATCTACCTTTTGAAATTCCAGCAGCCTCCCGTACTTACACGAATCACTTCAATCAATCGCACCCATCCACCGTGAAACAAGAATGGCGAAACCGGGACCGCATTTAAACAGAACAAAAAGTGACATTGTCATCACTCAACCATCAAGTTCATCCCCTAACAATCCGTTACAACAATTACTGTGACAAATCTTCAAACAGGAATCACAGGTAAGAGGACCTCTGTCGTGATCCGACCACTTAGATCGGGTTCGGTCATGTGACACAAATCCGTGATGAGCTGTCAAGGCGGATTATGAGGATCTTAGATTGCGTGTTTGATGGCGGTTATATCGGATTGCAAACACCGATGACAGATGGTTGTAGGCCATGGGGTCGTTCGAGGAGATAGGGGCTTAACAGGCGGCTCCATTTCTTGTTTAGGAATGGATAAAACTAGGTTGTACGGATGTTTTATTCTCTTCTTCCTCGTATGTAATAAAAGTTACATTCATTGTTTTAGTGAGATCGACTATAGCTTCATTCGGGTTCGTATTTTTCTGACTGTTCTGGGACAGTCCTCAGGGTGCGCAGAACTGATGCGTAATAGCTGAGGTTTTTTTGATCATTTTTGGACCATTCTTGGACAGTCAGAAAATTATCAGAGAAATGCAGAACCCGAACAGCAAAGTGAGGATTAAAAATGGAGAGAGATAGGTACAGTTTTGGAGATTCTTTGTTTAATTGCGCCTGTCAGACAACAACTTTCAAGCACTTGGTTGTTTTTTCATTTGTGTTTACGAATATTCGTCAGGAAATATTTTACAAATAATATCTTGGAGGAGGAGGAGTGATGTTTCTGTAATAAGCTGTATTAATACGTTAATTAAATTGTTTCCAGGCTTTCCCTAACTGTGTGAATAAATAAGAGAAGCATTAGGAATAAGTGACAAAACTAATTGTGGTTGGGAGTCGAGTTTTATTTTGAAGTTCTTAATCTTACGATCCATAAAAATGAATGACTAAATAAGATGGAAAGAAGAATTATTTGTACCTAGATGTTTAGAGAATATAAGGCTAGGTGATATTTTCTTCCCTATTAAATGGAAAATTAATGCAATGGGTATTAGAAAGAATAGTGGCCAATTATCCTTAATGCTTACTTCAGGATAAACATCGGTATAACCTGCAACAAAATGGATATTCTCTTGTGGAGTGTACAGAAAAATATGCAGAGAGGTTGAACAGTTACTCAAAATTCATAATGCCAAAATATCACCAAGTGTATCCATGTGTAAAATCTAGTCATTGTACTCCGTAGTGCTACTTTTTGCAATAATCAAACCTTTCCAATTTTTTTTCAGAGCTAGTTTTTGTAAGATATTGGAACTTATTAAAAAACAATGAAATAATGATTGCAAAGTATAATTCAGCAAATCAATTTTGATATTAGAAATAGTAGACAGCATGTATTGCAATATATGTGTTTATTTTTGTGATTCTATTTAATCAACTGATTTAAAAGTTTCAAATGCTCTCATTATAACAGAATTTAGATTTGTCATATTTGCAATTTCAGGATTGTTGATTCCTAAAATATATTTTTTGGGGTATACCTAATTTTCAAGAATTGGATTCAATACGAAAGAATGTTTATTTCAATCGACAAAAGTATTGAAGGTTGACAATCATAGTAAATTGTGTGAAGATATCTCAACATATATTATACGTATTTCAGGCAACAACTTAGTACAGGTAATGGAAATGAGAAATAATTTTCAATGTTCTATGGAAACCCATCATTTCATGCTTTGAATGACCTTAGTGGCCAAACGCCTCTCGTTAGTTGGTAGATATTCAGCAAATCAAATCATGTATTGCAATATATGTGTTTATTTTTGTGATTCTATTTAATCAACTGATTTAAAAGTTTCAAATGCTCTCATTATAACAGAATTTAGATTTGTCATATTTGCAATTTCAGGATTGTTGATTCCTAAAATATATTTTTGGGGTATACCTAATTTTGATTCAATACGAAAGAATGTTTATTTCAATCGACAAAAGTATTGAAGGTTGACAATCATAGATGAAGGTATTTCAAAGACAACTCATTTCAATCTCTTGGATAAACTGAAATCTATTTCAACCTGAAATATTTGATAAATTACACAAGGGATCGAACACTAATGTAATGGATTTTGAAGAAACTGGTTGTTTGTATTTATTAGATGTAAACAATTGGTATATCAAGCTGGTAAATGGATTGTGTTTGATCATCTATAAAAGTTTTAGCTTTTCATGTGAGTGTTTGACCTTGTCCAGACCTATGGGGAGTGCTGAAATTAATTCTTCAAATTCTTTTTGTACGTGTATGTGTTTATACGAATTTGTTATGGTAATCTATATAGTTTGGCATCAGTGCTTCAAATCAAGCATTGCTCTATAGTTTTTGTATCAGAAGGAAAATTCTTGTTTATATGATCTTTCTTGTTGATTATTCCGATAATTTCTTGGTGTGTTGTTAAAAATTCAATCGAGCTGATACTGAATCTATATTTCCCAGAATTAATTTTTTGTTGTGAATATTAGTCTATACATAATTGTGCTCTATTTGATAAAGAATCAATGAATAGTTTTGTATAGTATTCAGCCTCATGAAATCAGTTTATTGGATTTATGTATTTCAAGGTCAATCTCGTGACATTTAAATTTTTTGTATTACCCATAAATAAAAAAAATTTCTGCATCTTTGCAGGAAATCTTATTTCATACCCACTATATCAAATCAATTTATACCTGAAATCTAAATTAATTCAATGATGTGATAATAACTAGTTACACAGATCTGAACCTGCAAATATTTCCAAAACATTATTGAACGCAAAGTAAAATTGGTAAATCAGGTAACCATACAATTTACCTATATAGGTAAGGGATTGCTCTGAATTCTGAAGTAGTTTATATTTCAGTTTATACTATCAAAAATATTCATGTGCTAATGCAACCACTGTCTGAATATGGGTGATTCAACAAAGCTCAGAAACTAGATCTATCAAAATGTTTTGTCTGATACAGATTCACTGTTCAGTATTTATCAGGTGGGATTATATATATTTTGAGAATTTTAATAATGATTAGTAATTTGAATTGCGCTATTATAGTACTCAACTGTTTCTATCAACATTAAATTTTTGCTTTGTCGATGAAAATTTGATAAAACATTATTCTAACGATGGAAAACAATTTCATGCAGACGAAACTCTCAAACAGAAAAAATTCGCTAGGTATTTCATTGATAATCAGGTTGCTGATAAATAAACTGAGATTGTCATTTCGTTTCATCAAAAATTTGAATTTTTGAAATATACCTAGTTACATGCGCACATTACCTTTTTGAATATAATGGTTTTCAATTGTTAATTTAAAAGGAGCTTTTAATGCAGTTGGTAGCAAACTTTGATGTAAAGGGAAATCTTGAGTTATTTCTCGTCTAAAATTACGAATTTACCACAAATTGCGTTTTCAAGTGATCGTTGTTTAAGGGTTGGTAGCATTTTAGTCCGCAAAATATCCTGAACTGATACTTGCTCTCGAGTAGGTACCGATTTTGACTGTACTGGGATTGTACTGAAAAAACCCGAACAGCTAACCAATTTGAAGATTTGGTCCAAAATTTGTCAGAGAAAACCCGAACAAGTTGAATTTGGCAAAATGCGCAAACTCGTAGGACTATTTGAATTGGTTACAGCAGAAAATTTCAATTTAATTCTCCTGATCATATAAGCCATAAACTGAAATAAAAGCAAATAGATTAATGAATATGTCAATAAAAAATAATAATGCACATTTTTAATATTGCCGATTTGTTGACCAGAGCCGAAAAAATTTTTTTTAATAAAGCAATTTTTCACATACTTAAAAATAGTTAAGGAATTCTAAATGATTATTTAGAAAACTTAAATCATTGTAATAAATAAAGTTGTACTAGTTCTTGCAATTTGAATTGGACAACTCAAGGAAATAAATAGAAAACTCATAATCCTGCCCCTGAAAACCCTTTATAATATTAATTTATAATCATTTAACTTAATACCAATTTATGCACGATTTGAAACCATCTATGTTTAGATTTGTTTATATCTGTTAACGGATGCAGATAAAATTCAAACATTTCAAATTACGAAAGAAATTGGTTAACTCCTCCCTCCTAAGGCGGTTCTATGGCAAAATCCTAAAATGGTCCTCAGGATAGTCCCAGAATCGTCAGAAAATAATCAGAAATAAATCCTGATATAACCCGAACATCGGACTACTCGGTTCGAAATTAGTCAGAGAAAACCCGAACACCGAACACTGAAATGCGCATGATTCTGATGGTTCTGGAACAGTCAGAATTTGAACCCGAATGAATCTAATATGGGAAAGGGAAAGTCACATTCAAACTGACATAAATTTCAAATGATGTCAAAGAAAGGGTGACAGCCTCCTAACAAAAAAAACTTTTTTTTGGAAAATACTCTTCATTGGGTTGCAACTGTGTTTATCGTAACAACCTTTCAACAAGAAATTTGTTGATGACATTATAGGTTTTCTATCCCTATGCGTTTCGTCCTTGGCGCACATATCTGGACTCATCTCTTTGTGTTTCAAGATGAGCCAATTCCAACAAGAGTTGCTAGCGCGCGAAGGAAAAACTTCCAACAAATGGTCGCCTGTTTTTCCGGAAAAACTGGACATGTCGCAATCGTACCACTAGAACAACGCAGAACAGTCAATTCTGAGTGCTACGCAACCATTCGTTAACCTGTTGCCATCCAAGAAATCAGGAAAACCAACCGCCGAAGACGAAACACCGAAGAAATGAAATAAATTCACATGTTGCAATCACAAAAACGTCAGCTTAGAGAACGCCTATTCTGATCTTCATTCTCAATCTCATTCAAGACGCAGGGTACAACTTAGGAAATGCTTTGATCCGATGGATGAAATCCGGTCCTGTCCACAGCTTCCGTCATCTCTGACTGAAGTGGCGTCCCGAAACGTGTCAGCAGTCGCGGACCCCCGGTTAATAGATACGCTCCTCTGAATGGCTTATTAAAATTTCCGAGCAGCTGGAGATGAATGGCATGCAAATTGCTCCCTATTTTATCGGCGTTATTTTTCCCGGCATCCGTTCATTCTGATCTTTTCGAGTGCGACAGCCCGCAAATTTCTCGCTGTCTCGTCGATTCTCGATAAAGCCGAGTGCAAATTGGAAGAAAAATCCACAATGGCGGTCAACTTGGTCGATAATTATAATCTTCAGGTTCGAATCTTTGATTTGATGCGATGTGATTGCTGAATTGGCGCGGCAGACCCGCTGTTTTGTTGGGACTCTTTGTCGCCCCATGTGGTCGACGTGCTTGAAGGAAAAACGTTTCGGGCAACGAGCTGGAAATCCAATCTGAACCGCTGTAAAGGTGCTTTCCTTCTATGTGGCGGAATTGACATTGGATTGACGGGAATTATTGAAGTTGGAGATGTGATCGAGCGGTAATTTGATGAATAATTGGATTTTTCTGAAGATCAAACATTTTTTCATATCACCCTTATTGCAGACTCAAGAAAGATCATATACTTTCTATTACGAGGCATGTTTTTTAAGTAAGTACCGTTTTGGAATTAAAAAAAGACGTGTGAAGATATCGCAATAATTTTATTTTTACATGAAAGCCTGTATCTTAATCTACTTTCAACATTATTTCCGTACTGTTGACGCACTTGTCATAACGTGGCACCAGTTTTTGGATACCCTCCGCCGCATGACTTGTTAACCACTGTGTCACAAATGTTTTGACGTCGTCTTGCAGACCAGTGGCGGCTCGTGACAATATAGTATGGTGAGGCACATATGAAAAAAAATTTAATAATGTAATATATATATATATAGGGTTTACGTGGCGAACAAAGTTTATATAGTGAACTCTACTTCGTCAGTTGCATAATAAATATATTAAAAAAATTTTCTTCACTAATACTTGGAATTTGTAAGTGCCGTTACTCCTGAATTCACGTATTCTATTCAATGTTGTTTGCAGTAAATTTCTCGCCTTTAAAATGTCTATATTTCTATTTCGTAAAACAGGAAAAACAGTATCGGGTTGATCAAAAATCAATACAAACGTTTCTAAAAAGAATATGTTTTGAGCATCTTCTAAAAAATTTTTCAAACCTATTGCTTCCCTAATAGATTTTTCAAAGTAATACTTCCAGTAAGCCAGTCGTACTTGTCATACTACGTATTTTGGAATCCCCGATTTGATTTACCGACCCCACCACTAGACACTAGAGATTTACTGAAATCTGGAACATGTCGCTTAACTTCCTTAATTAAATATAATTTATCATCATACGAATGAGTCGAAAAATGTTGCTTATTTATTGAAAAATTAACAATATCACAAGTACACCGAATATGTTCCTTAGGAATTTCAAAAGATTTACTATTACTAGGTCCCGCTGAATCCATTTCGCGATCTGGTAGTCACTTTCGATAAAAAAGATTTATATTTCAGAAAAAATTCACCTGAAAAAGATTATAATCATACGCGATACACAGCAAACGCGATACCACTAAATAACGACAAAGTGAACTAACCCTATTTCCCTATTTCGCGCTTCCCGATTAACTCGAATAGAAACCTGAGGCCAGCCTCTAATTCCTCGAGAAGCCGCCTTCAAAGCCGTAGATATATTCCCATCGCTTCGACGCAGACAACCCGCTGGACATCGCAGAAACGAAACGATCTCAGATCGGCTAAGATCGCGCAGAGGCTAGCCTCTGATTAATCCCAGAAAGGCTTTCCATTACGTTCTCGTAGGTCATCGAAGTAGATAACACGCTAATTCAGTCAAAGAAGCTTGCGTTAGGCATGCCTCCAACCGTTTAGTCAAAGAGGATTTGATTTGTTATGAATATACAAGGAACGTGAGATTGGGAAAAATGTTGAAGAAAAAAGTGATGATGAAAGGGAATGAAGAAATATACGGTTCAGAATTTTTTTGATGAGGCACTGCCTCACCTGCCTCATAGGACAAGCCGCCACTGTTGCAGACGCTGACCGCCCAGGTGTTTCTTCAAGTGCAGGAACAAATAGTAGTCGCTGGGTGCCAGACCAGGCACTTTCTGCACCAAATCTTCATTAACGACCGAAGGACGCCCACTCCGTTCTTCATCATCCACATTTGTGCGGCCTTCTTTAAATGGTCTCATCCATTTCCTTACCATTCCATCACCCGTAATGTTTTGTCCGTAAACAGATCTCACGATGAATATCGATAGGATTTCCGTCTTTAGCACTAAGAAATCGTATAAATGCCTGTACTTCACAATCAGCGGGGCTCACGATTGTCGGAGGCATCCTAAACACTCAGTAAACAACGTATACAATGAAGAATCAGACTCTAATGGCGTCAGTGAGTAGACAAGAGATGTAGGTAACCAGCGCGCATGCGCGGGACGCCGACCGTAGCGCTACGGCAGCGGAATCGCAAAACGGTACTTACTTAAAAAATTTAGAAAGCACTGACGTAAGGTCACATTGCTTTGGCGCTCTTGTTGGCCTACTTGCGAGTAAATATTCAAACCTTAACAAATCTATAAGCTCTCTGATCGGGTGAACAATAGTCTTTTTCCGTACTATGGGACAATGTGATGTAAATATGAAAGCCTAATGAATAAACAAACCTTTATCTCAATTTGAAAATAACTACTCATAATTTTCACCAAATTTTGTTCTATGCTTCTCCTAAAAACTTACGTCATTGCTTTTCTGAGTTTTGACAACGCCATCAAATTCTTTCTCTATGATAAAATTTTTTTTTATTAATATTACGTCTGTGCTTTTCAGAATTTTGACAACGTCATCGACATCGAATTCTACCTCTATGAATTCTATGAAAATTTTGATTGATATTTGATATTGAGCTTCAACGCCAGAAATCAATGCACTGTTGTTGTGTTAATCCACGTCGAAAGTTGTTAGAAATAATCGCGCAAAAATGTTCACGACTTAATCCCATCTATTTTTGAAAGTTGTCATCACTACTACAAATTAGTGTCTAGTTGTAAATTACTGTTTCACTGGCCCCTGCGTCCTAGTCAAGCATTTCAATCCAAACGCAATCAATAATCTAATTTTTCCTGATTCATTTTCACATGATTTCCCTCATGTTATAACACTTAGAATTCAACGAAACGTTCCCCGAGCAATACACATCGTTGGTCGTCAAAGAAACAAATCTATTCAGATGGGCCATTGTTATCGAAAATTGTCTGTGCGCCCTGCTATGACTGATACGTTGACAGGCACATAAAAGAATTGGGCATGGTGGGAACCGCATTGTAGAGTAATGAATATAGGTGTCGAGTACACAAGGGGTCTGTTGTTGGTATGGCTAATCATTGCCTTACCCTCTTTTAGGTACCCCTTTCTCTTTGAAGTGTCAATTTCAATGTTGGATATTTACTTTGAAGAAGGGATGGAAAGCCGCGATTGTTGCTTTAAAAGCAAGAAAGGTGTCCCACGAGTATCGATCTAATGTAAAAAAAAGGTAAAAATACACAGACGTGAGGTCAGAAGTGAATCTCAAACAACTGTATTAGACAAAATCAAGAAATCCATATCTTGAATTCGAATTAATCACTCACAGCTTTCATTTTAAACCCCAAGTTCCGTTAAGAGAAAGTATATCTTTCCCATAATCATAAAGAAGTTGATATCTTTCTTCTATTTAGCTTTTGTACGAGGTCTGCCTTTTATATTTCGGGATTACAGAACAAATATTATTCATCGAAAATCGCTTTAGTGTTTTTCAAAATATTCCCATTGAGATCTATATGCAATGCTATACTCTATTCAAAGTTTATTTGTAACTCGGTTGGCCTTGGAAGTTTGACACATTTCACTCTGTATATTAAAAAGTTAGGTTGGGTTCGCTATTTTCCTGTCAGATTATTACGCACTGTTGTCCATATCACATAAAGATCCTAGTAAACTTGGATTCACTCCAAATACCAATTTACTTCTGAACCTTGGAAGAGTTTCGAAAGGTTTGAAATTATTATGGCAGAAATTTCTAAAGGAGCTGCTCTTATTTTGATTGGGATGTTGTATGATAACCTCAAAATATTAATTATAATATCAAGTTACCGTTCATCAGGGATGAACATATTTTAAGTGATTTTCAGGAATCTGAAGAAGTTTGAACATTAATCTGTTCATCATGATACATGAAACTTCCGATTGGAATTTGTTTGATATTCGAAAGGACATTGCTTTAATCGTTTGGAAGCTGGTTCAACATTTCTGAAAGAATTAAGGAAGGTATCACAAAGAAATAATGTTGAATCTGAAGATGTAGCTAATAAGGGAATGGTATATATTCTTGAATGCAGAATTGGAACAGAGCATCTCACTTCTATGAAACACTTTGATTTAATTATCAACAAAATAAGATTCAATACAAGCTTGTATTCTGAACATGTTCTAGTTGATCAATGCATAAAAGTGATGGTAGGCACATTTAGTTTTTCAAATCTCTTATTTTTCCTCATAAAAATACCTTCATTGTGATCTTCTCGATGAGAGCTATACTTGCTTCGTTCAGTAGGTATTAATAAATTTCATTTACTCAACCCTTGATCACTGAGTTAGTCAACAATTCAGTAGAGATTGTGAATTGATCATACTTGACTGAAGTGGAAGCATAAAGCACAATTACGAAAAATTATACAATACTTATTCACATATAATAAAAAATATTGAAAATGCTTTTTATTTCTCTAACAAATAAATTTCAATAAACTTGAATCATACAAATAAGGATAGAACATCAATGATCTGAAAACGATGAAGAATAACGATCTACCATAATCAAATTAGATATAATTCAATTATTAATATTCAATGTGTAGACTTTTACTATTATCAAATAACTTCCAATCATTATTGAAATCAAAATAGATATTTGAAAACTTAAATGAAATATCATATGATTGAAATTTGTCAAATTATGATTAGGGTTTTACAAATTACACAATAAGTATTTTTTTCGAAAAGTGAAAATAATCTTTGTGAAAGAAAGAGAAGAGAGAAATTAACTTAATTGATAATAAAAAATCATCAAATGGCTATCAACCGAAGTCTTCCTGCCAATTTTACATTTATAATTTATTAATTGTATCTATTGTATAAAAAAAAGTTATTCCAATGATATTAGATGTTCATAAATTGGTAGTGCTGGTAGTTTGGCCTTTGGTGGGCTCTCTGTGTCATATTGGTGCACTAGTGAAGAAGCTCGGTATGGGGGAAGGGCCTATTAGTCCAGGTTCAGCTATCTGATTGATGATTCTTAACAAACTTATTCACCTGTAGGAGAAAAATCTTCTTTTAATGCCAACAGATTGTGCTCCTTTTACTAAATGAAAATGAGTAGCATATCCTCCTAATAATAACTGTATATTAGCATGTAACAATAATTTACTTACATACATTTCAAATTATATCCTTAAAAGAAGTGACAACTTGAGTTCTTCTCGACATTATTCCACATCCATTACTTCAGTGAACGAATCAGACTCATCATCAGATAATTCTGGATCTGAATCACTTTCCTCCAATGAAATAATAAATGGAGGAATATTATCTATAGGTAGGTTACCCATATGTTTTGTCCAGTCGTCTTCAATAAGTCGTTCGCAATGTAAATAAAAATTTTGCCACATTTCAGGTGTACATTTTGAAAGAGCCAGAGTCCATAAATTGAACACTCTATCCCTTGTGTGAGGATGAGAATTTATGTTCTTGTTGTAGAAGTTTTTACAAAACGCCCATGCCATTTCAATAGGATTATATTGGCAATGGTATGGGGGTAATCTAATAACTTCATGTCCATGCTCTTTCAAAAGTTCATCAATAACGTATCGTCTCTGTCGGTCACTTCTAAATGGTAATATTAAATTCCAAAGTTGTTTTTTATTTAAATTCCGATCGAAATCAATTTTGTTATTCACCAACCAATTCTGCATATCAATTTTCTTGCTTGAACTAGTTGGTGGCTTATCCAACTGCACTGAATGATATGGTGCATTGTCCATTATGATCACAAATTTACCAGCAAGCTTTGATAAAGCTGGAATTAGTTGATTAATAACCCAATTTTGAAAAATTTCACTGGTCATAGTCTTGTGATAGTCACGGTCATTATTCTTCGAATCTAAAATGAAATCACAACCCTCCAAAAATCCAAAATTACTTCCTGCATGCAAAACAGTGAATCTTTTACCTTCAGATTTAATTTTTGATGGATTTCCTCTCATATCAGATTCGTGTGTCCATCGACGAACAGATGAACCATTTTGGTAAATCCAAGTTTCATCAAGAAACACGAATCTTATATTTTCATCCATTGACTTAAATTGCAAAAATTTTCTCAGGAAAGTAATTTTGGCTGCAACGACATGTTTTTGTTCACATAAAATTTTGCGTCCATTTACCTTTTTATATTTATAACCCATTGATTTAATAATATTGAATAATGAAGTGCGTTCTCCCTTATAATCCAAATGTTCCTTAGCGTAAGTCAGTAGTGTGTCGATAGAAAAGTGTTCATTTTTCAAATTGTAATTCCAAATTTGTCGTTGCAGGTCTGCCAACCCAAGATACTTTTGGCCACCCATGAGTTTGAACCGATTGTCAAAGCACCTTGCCTCTCTGATGAAGTTATCTCCAAAACACAGTTGCAGATTGCAACACTAGGGTTGTCCGATCCTGAAATACAGGTTGTCTCAAGTTCAAGTACCTATTAGACGTTTCTGGAGAACTAGACATATTTGAAATCTGAAAATTGAGATTATGATATTGTTCGAAGTTCTCTACAGAGCTAAAATATTTTCGAAGCCCAAAAACTTCCGGTTATACAGGGAGTGAAAATAAATTCGACGAAAAAGTTTTCCATTCCTGGTATGATCGATTATTCAATAGTGAATACATTTCTGTTGAATGATTGTTTGGGCTATTACCATCATCTATTGTGGATGTAATGTTTTCCGACGTTTCGATAGACATCTTCTATCTTTATCAAGGAGAAAAGTAAGAAACCTTTTGAAAATTATCAATTTTAAAAAAGTCAATATTGACAGAAGTCATGAAAGAAAAATGAACGATGTTATATACTCATCTGTGATCTGATGATCTTTTTAAGTTGGATCGAACTATCGGCGTCCAAACTTCTGGCAGATCTATAGATGGAGCACTTATGGAATCTGGTGTTATTTTCATAAATGCTGCTTCTTTGATTTTTCTTCTTGCAAGTTTTTCTTCTTTGGATATTATTGATGCTTCATCCCATTTTATACGATGATTCTCATCTACAGCATGTTGGACCAACCTGGATTTGTCGCTGTCTAGTACTCGTAGAAGCTTCTGATGTTCTTTTATTCGTACATTCAGAGGGCGTTTAGTTTCTCCGATGTAAGATCTTCCGCACTCGCAAGGTAATTCATATATGCAGTTCTTTGTCCTTTGTGTCTCATTAATAGGTTTAACTTTTGTAAGTTTAGCTCTGATAGTGTGTTGAGTTTTGAATGCAGTCGTTATGTTGTAACTATTTCCAATTCTTCTCATTTTCTCCGACAAACCTTTTACATAAGGAATTATGGTTTTAATGGTCTGATTTATATCTGTTGGTTCAGGTTGACTTTCTCTTGTTCGTTTAGCTTTTTCTAATATCTTGTTGGGGTACATAAGTGCTCCATCTATAGATCTGCCACAAGTTTGGACGCCGATAGTTCGATCCAACTTAAAAAGATCATCATATCACAAATGAGTATATAACATCGTTCATTTTTCTTTCATGACTTCTGTCAATATTTATTTTTTGAAAATTGATAATTTTCAAAAGGTTTCTTACTTTTCTCCTTGATAAAGATAGAAGATGTCTATCGAAACGTCGGAAAACATTACATCCACAATAGATGATGGTAATAGCCCAAACAATCATTCAACACGAGCTCCAGCATCAACAATATCTCGTCATCGAATACATTCCTGTTAAAATCATTGTATTAAATCGAATAGTTTTCAAAATATCTAAAAAAAACTGGAAAAAAAGTCAAATATGTTCAGTTAGTAATATGTTCATTATTCTTATTTTAAATATCCTGAGCGTAAACGGTTTTTACAACATCGAAGAGAAAGGATGTGAAAAGGTCATGCATCTTTTAGATTTCAAAAATATCATCACAAGGTGTTTCAAATTGGAACCCTATATTTTTATAATTGTGTTGGATTCTGCGGTCAAAAATAATGATAGTTTTCTTATATGATTATGATCCTAAATTCAACAATTTCTGAGTTATTTGAGATTTTCTGGATTTATGGTGTACGTAGAGTCAAATTGATTGCATCTTAAAAAATTCAATGAATATTCTTTTGAAACCATGGGAACATCTGTACCCGTAGAAGATAAATTACCTGTTAACAATTCACAAGTGTCAGGTGTTATTGTTATTCGTTATCTTCATTTCTCGATTTAAGAAAATGAACCGTTATTTAAATTATGAAATTCTGGATCTATTTTATATACATGGTGAATGTGACAGAATTATTAGTGGAAACTGCCGGGCCTTCAACGAGAAGTATACCCATTTACCTCCCATGACGGAGAAGATCTTTAGAAAATATGTTTTAAACTTTAAAAGTTTTGGATGTGTAAGAGCCCCTAAAGAATACAAAGGAAGGGTAGTTGATGATGAGGAAAATGAAATTAGTGTTTTGACTAAATTCGAAGCGAATGAAAATGCATCTATTCGGAGTGCAGCTCATGAAATCGATTTTGACAGAAATTCAGTGTACCGAGTTTTGAAAAAACAAAACATGGATTTGAAATAAACAATATCATTAAGTGCATTTGAATGTGTATTGCGTATACAATTGAAAAAATACAATATAAGAAATAAATCCAAAATCTCATTATTGGAATAGCCACGATTCATTTTGTGAAATCAAAAAATTTCATAACGACTAACAATGAGACCTGTCTGACACTTGTGAATTATAAATGGGATGATTTATCTTCTATACTCACAGAATATCCTTATGAATCAGATTCGAAGAATTTGACTCTACGTACTACATAAATCCAGAAAATCTCAAATAACTCAGAAATTATTGAATTTAGGAGCATAATCATGTGAAAAATCTATCATTATTTTTGACCGCAGAATCCAACACAATTATAAAATAATTATAATAATATAATATTTTATTTATTATATTAATTATATAATAATATAAAAATAAATAGGGTTCTAATTTGAAAAACAGAAGTTATGGCCAATTTAAGATCACAATTTTCAACACAAAATTTGAAACACCCTGTGATGATATTTTTGAAATCCAAAAGATTCATGACCTTCTCACATCCTTCCTCTTCGATGTTGTAAAAACGGTCAGGATATTTAAAATAAGAATAATGAACATATTACTGACTTTTTTTCCAGTTTTTTTTTAGATATTTCAAAAACTATTCTATTTATACAATGGTTTTAACAAAAATGTTTTCACTATTGAATAATCGATCATACCAGGAATGGAAAACTTGAAAAAAAATTTTTTCGTCGAATTTATTTTCACTCCCTGTATAACCGGAAGTTTTTCGGCTTCGAAAATATTTTAGCTCTATAGACAACTTCGAACAATATCATAATCCCAATTTTCAGATTTCAAATATGTCTAGTTCTCCAGAAACGTCTTATAGGCACTCGAAATTGAGACACCCTGTATGAAAGTCAACCCTCGTTCTTTGCATTTTATGCCTCACAGTTACTATCATTCAGATATCCATGAGGAGGAAGTCCGATATGAAACTTCTCGGTAGAAACACACAGAAAATTCTTTATCCGACGAAGATGATCTCAATTTATGGTTGTCAATCAAATAAAGGTGATTTTTGAATATTTTATGAGATATCAAAAATTTTTCAAGTTGATGAATACTACAAATGCTATTAACTGCTGAACTTTTCGAAGAACTATATAAGATATATACAGGGTGAGTCTTTCACCACTGTATTAATTTTAACCATAGATTCTTGACGTCAAAAGAAACATTTTCTTCCTATGACATTTTTCCAAATTTGGTCCCATTCAAAAGAGTTGAAATTTCATTAAAAAATTGCATTTTCATCTGTAATATTCAAACGACAATATCAATTGAAATGATCTCTTGTAGAAGGTTTTTGATAACAGTCTTGCATATTTTGGCATCAATAGATTTATTCCATTTCTTGTGGGTTTCTCACTACTACTCTACAGATTGGTTAAATTGGATAAAAAACAGATATCACCTGAATTAAAGGTTCGTATCTTGTACTTCCTAGAATCGATATAATCATCTGATGAAACATGAGTGAGTGAATCATTTCTTAGAGGAAAAATAATGTTTTTAAGCAATTCAGCTTCAATAGTGGATGCTGTGGCAGGTAATTTTCATTTAAACTAAACTGGACTACAGAGGAGTATTTGCCCAATGTGGAAACTTAAAATACTTATAACTTTTTAACGCAGCTGAATATAGAAAACAGTATTCAAAAAAAGTGTTTTTTCGATCTCAAGAATTGTAAATATGGAATCTATAACTGGCAGTTGTTTCTTCGGCTGTATTTTCGGTCATTTATAGGCAGCCCTCAAGTAGTTACACCTCATTTATAGATGGGTTTGAGGCGACAATGGTTGAAATGATTCCAACGTCTGAGCATATTTTCTGTGTTGGGGATTTTAATATGGACTATCTTGTAAAAACTACTGCGGATATAAGGAGATTCTCGGCCGTTTTAGATGGCCTCGGCTTAGAACAAATAATTGATCAGCCCACGCGGACAACTTTAACTTCATCGACTTTGATTGATTACATAATTACCAGTAGTCCAAACCTAGTTGTGAACTTTGGGGTGAGTGCGGTTCCAGAGATCAGTGATCATGATTTGGTTTATTGTGCTATCAATTTAAAGGTTGAAAAAACTGGACCTATTTTT
Organism: Micraspis discolor; assembly: GCA_030674115.1. Taxonomy (NCBI): domain Eukaryota; kingdom Metazoa; phylum Arthropoda; class Insecta; order Coleoptera; family Coccinellidae; genus Micraspis; species Micraspis discolor. Next base: position 353,696 of record JARTUT010000881.1, read on the forward strand.
AAGACTTCAAGAGATTTCAAACATTTGGATTATGTTAAATTTAAGTCAGATCTTACTTCTATACCTTGGAATAATATATATGATAGACCGACTGTAGATGAGAAAGTAGATTTCTTGACCTCGAATATAATAACATTGCTTGATATTCATGCCCCCATCAGAACATATCGAGTTTCCAAGGAATATGCGCCATGGCTCACAGACACCTTGAGAGATATGATTCGAATAAGGAATCAGGCTTTGTCCAGGTTCAAGAAGTCGAGACAAGTTGTTGATTGGAATACTTATAAAACTCTCAGGAATATGGTTACCAAAGCGGTTAGAAGGGAAAAGATCAATTATTATAACATATATCTTGATAGGAATGGCACTTGGGCAGGTCTAGGTAGAATGGGTTTCAAAAAGCGTAAAAATATGAGTTTACCTAAGAGCATTGATAACGTGGAAAGTATTAATAATCATTTTCTTAACTCCACTCCTAACCTCCCCCCTGATATTGATCTTTTGGGTTTCTACCGTGATAGTGAAAATCGTGTGAATAATGATGACTTCAGCTTTACAACTGTAGACGAGATGGAGGTGCTTACAATAATAAGATCTCTAAAGAGTAAAGCAGTGGGTAATGATGGTATCAATATACTAACTCTACACCTGTGTGTTCCCCATGTTCTTCCTCACATTACGCATATGGTGAACACCTGTATAAAAAACTCAATTTTTCCAAATCAATGGAAAAAAGCTCTTGTCCATCCAGTCCCGAAAAATGCGAATCCGAAGGGCTTTAATGATTTGCGGCCTATCAGCATATTACCTACTCTATCTAAGATATTAGAGAGGATAATGAGTAGACAGCTATGGGTACATTTAGCTAGGAACAGTATTATTCCATCAGTCCAGTCCGGATATAGAGAGAATCACAGTTGTGTTACTGCTCTCTTGCACATCACTGATGATATAATAAGAGCGACAGATCAGGATAAACTTACTATTTTAACTTTATTGGATTACTCTAAGGCTTTTGATAGTCTTAATCACGAAATTTTTGATGCTGTTTCATATCACATTGGACTCTCTCCTGATGCAGTACTGTTTCTCCGCTCCTTTCTTGCTGAACGTTTTCAGGCAGTTTGTTATGGCCATAAATTGTCCACATTTTTGGAGGTTCTGAGGGGTGTACCACAGGGTTCGATTTTGGGACCAATTTTGTTCATTGTTTTCATTTCTATGCAGATGACGGCCAGCTCTATTTGTCTTTCTATCCTGATGAGGCCACTCAGGCCGTTGCTGCACTTCGATTTGAGTATAATACTCGAGATCTCTAGAAGGCATTGTCTGCATCTCAATGCAACTAAAACGGTAGCAATACTGTTCGGAAGGAGTAATGATAGATCGCGGTTTGAGGCTGTTGGCGATTCGGTGGTGATGGACGGAGAGAATATAAGCTTGTCACCGAGAGTCAAGAGTTTGGGTGTTTGGATGGATCAAGATCTTAGATTTACTGATCATGTCTCTGCCTGCTTGCAGAAAGCGTATGGGATGTTGAGGTTGGTTTATCAGAATCGAGAATTTTTGAACACGAAATTGAGAAGATTGGTTTGTGACTCAGTTGTTCTCTCACATTTGAATTATGCAGATGTCGTCTACAATCCCTGCTTGAGCGCCTTAGATAAAAATAGAATACAAAAGCTACAGAATTCTTGCCTACGACTCATTTTCGGGATAAGGAAATATGAAAGAATCAGTCACACTCTTGGTGTTGTCAACTGGCTGAATATGAGTAATAGAAGACATCTCCATTCCGCAATCTTATTCATGAAAATAATCAACACAAGAACCCCTCCATACCTGTACAATAAGATTACTTTTCGTTCTGATGTCCATAATGTGAACATTCGTTTCAAGGGCACCTTGAAGCCACCTGTTTTCTCTACTGAGTTATTCAGGCGTTCGTTTTCCTATAAAGTGGCGCCAGTTGTTAACAATCTACCTGTGAATATCAGAACTATAACCAACGATAACCGCTTTAAGCAATCACTTTTCAGGAAACTATTTGATGAACAATCAGGAATATTGATATAGTAAATATATGTGGGGTTAGATTTTTGGATTTTTAGATTTAGAGGAAGAAGTAAATATTTTTGTTGTTGTATATTCGTTATTGCTTGCACATATGATTTTTTTTATGACAGCTCTTGTATGAATCTAAGGTTAGATAGAACAGTGCACTTATTGAGTTCACTGAATCTCGCCTTTACCTTCTTTTTAGATTTGATGTATTTTCATGTGTATGGATTTATTTTGAAGGAATAAAGACCTTTATTATTATTATTATTATTATTATATCACATTGTTCTAGAGGAAAAAAAGAACAAGCGCGCAAAATCTGACCTCACCTCAGTGCTGTTTTAAATTTCTTCGTTTTCATCAGGCTTTCGGTTTTTTCTCAGTCAGTCACTCAAAATTATATGATCATTCCCTCTTCCTTTTGTTCAGGTGATTGGTTTTTTCAGTTTATAATCATCTTGATTAATGACTGGTCCTTCTGTTCATTCATCGATTGTATAGATCTATAATGCGATTCTGATGAGAATTATTTTTACATAGTCACGGTGTGAAATTACTTTAATTATACACGGTCATTGGCAATTATTGTAACACGTCTGAAGTAACATGAAGTGAGGAAAAAAAAAGATTAAGAACAAACGATTTAATTCTTCTTTGTACCGCAGGTATATTCCACCTCAAGTTAGTACCATACCTGCTTCCTGGGTTTTGATTGAAATAAGGCATCTGATGTTCTCTCCGGAACATCATGTTGAAATCTAAGAAAGAACTGGAAGTTGATAAATATCATGATATTTACGATATTTTATGATCAAACGATGTTAAGTTTATCATATTCTTAACCACAGATAGGACATCTGATTGTTCAATCTCAAACATGAAGAATGACTTATAAGAAGCCTGTTTCTTAACCTGTTATTACGTTTTCCAAAAAAATAGTGTTGGAATTCCAAGTGTTATTATATGAGAGAAATCATGTAAACATAAATCAGATTATTGATTGAATTTGTATTGAAATTTTTGACTAGAAGACAGGGCACAGCGAAACAGTATAATACAACTAGGCAGTAATTTTCAGTGGTGACGCCAACTTACAGCAACAGGGAGAGCCAAGTTGATTGAAAATAATGAATAATAATGTAATAATTCGTGACACGAAAGTTGCCAAATTATTATTGAGGTTCATAAGAAGTCAGCAAACTTTTAGGGCGATCCAGACACCCTGATTGTGTAACGTTTAGATAGTCCCGAGGTTTACAACACACAACACCCAGCTGAAGTAAGTTGAGTTGCCTATTCCGCGATGAAGATTAATCGCGATATTTCATTATCATTGCGCACAGATGGCCGGATATCTGTGAATTTTAACAACACCTGATTTTATTCGTTCTTCTAATATCGGACTGGAAAGTACAAGAAGTGTGTTATCGAATTGAAAGTTTTCCTGTGTGAAAATCCAATTGTATTGGGATAAGGAGATAATACACTATTTTGAATATTGTCCATTTGTGTTAGTTTTGGATTGGAATGGAAATATTACCCTTTAGGGGATTAGAAGTACTTAGTCCATGAACGATTTCATTCAAGGCCGTCCAACAACTTCAGTAAGTTTTTTTACCCCATTGTTTCATGTTTCGCGATTTGTCATGAGTTTTCTTTGTTTACAGGGCCTTTTTTTTTACTTTGTCTTTCGACTTCTTTTAATTTTCTTTTATTGGAGCCTTTTACTTTCCATCTACCGTCGACTGTAAATACGTTTTGCTGTATTTCGTAACCTTGAAAACATCTCTGGAGATCCATTATCATCGTTGCTGTCAAGGTCAAGATATTGATGAGGTCTCGTGGAAAATCAGGATTTTCTCTTGTGATATTCGTGAACTTGGAGAAACATAAGTAGTTTGAGCCTTTGGAATTGGTGATTCTTCACAATTTATGCTTTTGCCTGGTATGTAGAAAATCTTTTATAACCTCTGGAGGACGTTCCTATATTACACCGGCATTCACTAGCCCACATCGAACCTTGGGAACACGAGAGAATTACGATATATATAGTAAAATTTGGAATTTTTAAGTAGATGGTTTCCGATATTTTATTTCTTTTTTATGTAATTCAACAGAGAATTTCGAGTTATTTCTAAATGATATGTGCATATGTTTTTTTTATTGTAATACTTTTGATTATTTTAAATTACGCCCAAATAACGATAACCTGTATACAGGGTGGTTTTGTGAAACTAAGCTTGATCAAGTGCGGTGGATAAAAACTTTTCTTAACTATAAATTGATATAACTGATCGTTACTGTGAGGATTTGTATAATATATGTATTGGGTAAAGTGCACTTAGATCTTTCATTTAACTTTTTTTCAGGTATTATATTTTGTGATAAATTCTTGAATCGATTTCGGTGTGTTACGTGTTTGACCGGGATTGAGATCTATTATATTATTTTTATTTTATTGTTGTTTTGTGGGACTCGCTAGGATAAAATACGTTGGCGCTCTATTTTACCATCTAGAACCCACGCCGTCTCCACTGATAGCGAAACCGAGGATAATTCTAGCGTGTTCCCATTTGTTTTGTTTTAGTGATTTTTAGATTATTATTTTTTTTGTAGTTTGTCGTATAGGACGCCATAATTGTAGCTTGGGTTTTGGATATGTAGATACCGTTGATATGTTCAGATGTTTCATGTTGACTATCACTTTTTCGAATTGTTTAATTTTTTATTTGAACGAGTTGTTTGTAGACTTGACAACCTCGGTAGTTTGCTAGGTGACCTTCACATAAGGCACAAGTGGCTGGTCTTCTTTTTGGTTTGGATCAGGTTTTTCAACATGATGTTTGCCTCATTCAACGCACATAAATGGACTGTTTCCTGTTTTTTCTAGGAGATTCCATTGAAATTTTTAAATCTGAGAGGAATTTTATCTTGTTAATATCTTTGTTGTATTCTCGGGCCCCACGTCTACATAAAATAGGGAGAATACACGACAACACTAGTACACGCGGACAAGTCAACTCGCTACGTTTCAGCTGCGTCCTTCCGCCCTGGCTGAGAATACGCGCATGCGTGAATACCAGATAGTTCAAACTAACTTTTGCCACACACTGTAAAATAATATGTTTTTAGTAGTCATATGATTGAAGAAATAGACTGTACATACATTTGGTTATTGTTCATTTAGGATGTTTGTTGATTCCTTTACACTCTTACTTATAACAAGCCAGAAATGAACTCATGAGTCCACGTCATTCACATTTTTGATATTCAACGAGGGATAAATATTTATTCAGGATATCCTCGATTTTGAGGGAACCTATATTCAGCACCGTCCTAAAAATACCAAAACCAAATCATGTTGGCTGATATTGCGATGGAATATTAATATACCCTTTTCGCATAAAGGGTTCTGTCATGCGTCTGCCGGCGTCAAAAACTAATTATACCGAAGTCTTTAAACTAGGCTTCATGTCGTTCAACATCTCAGTGGGAGCCTCACTTAATGAAGTCGAAGGAAGAAAAATCAACAAAGCTTGGGGATTATCCCAGCTGGCCGTGGATGGCATTCGTAGATTGTCGTTTGTTTGGCGGCCCCTGCCTGCTTAGATCCTTTATCGACACGCATTTCCGCATCGTGTCATAACATCAATGATACGGGTCCTGGCTGATTATCCTGTTGCTTTGGTGGCCAACCACTGAAAAACCCTTCAATAGAATCGGATATACACCCTGCAGAGATATCGAGTACATTATTGGGAGATCTCGGAAATGCGAAAGGCTTATTTCGTTACGATATTCTCGAAACCCACTCTACTTTTGAGTGGCTTTTCCTTTACGAAATAACTTTCAGTTGAAACCGTCACAAATGAATCTGATATTTCATTTACTTTGGAACCATAACACAATCTGTCAGTAAGTCAAGAAACTAGATAAGAAAAAAAAATTTTCAGACAAAATTTTTTTCACAAAATTTTCAGACAAAATTTTTTTGACAAAATCTTTTTGACAAAATATTTTTGACAAAATTTTTTTGACAAAATTTTTTTGACAAAATTTTTTTACAAAATTTTTTTGACAAAGATTTTTTGACAAAATTTTTTTGACAAAGATTTTTTAGAAAATTTTTTTGACAAAACTTTTTTGACTCCATTCATTTTTTCTCGCTCATTTTAGTGAAACAGAATGATACCATTTCGTCAAATGTCTGTAATTTTCTAATATCGAAACAAAAATAACCTCAATCGATTGCGTTTGACTTACTGATGAAGAATACAGGGTCAAACTTGAGTATGTCCTTTTAGTGGTATAATCTGTATCCTCCGTAAGAGATGAGCTACAGTTAACATATTTCAAGAATAGGGTTACTGTCCATCTAATGGTTCAGGAGTTTGAATATCTGAAATTTGGTCTCGTCTGACTCCGAGAATATCCATCGGATCAAGTTGTAACTTAGAAGACATCTAAATTAGGTTGAAACAAAAATGGTTGCGAAATTTCGTAGAAATTGACATGATAGAAAATTCGCAAACAGAAATGTTTCAACATTTTATATCTGAAAAGATATCCGACCTATTTAATTCAAAATTTGTGCATGTTTGGACGTTACTGATATCTTAAATATACTTAAGGGCAAGTAATCACAGAAGTTACAGTTAATACATTCTATTGAAACATTTATTGTAATAATTTAATTTAATTGTTTTATAGTGAATACATTTTTTGAGAATAACTGTGATAGATCACAAAGTCGCAGTAGTTAGCAAATGAGCACTATTGACCATTCGAAGGAAAAGATGGGGTAATCGAAGGCCATATTCCGTATTATCAATAAATTACTGTGTTCCAGTATTTCATCATCACGGAAAGGAGTTTATTTCATGTAAATATTATCGCAAGTGCCAATTCTCTCACGCATTTTTCTTGGACAGAACACTTAAAGTGTCTGAATGTTCTTGAAACATGCAATTTGACGATATAAATCATTCTCCTGGAAATCCTTATTTCCATTTTGCCTTATAATTCAGAATTATGATTTCATTAATTACCTTCGTCCAAATTATACCGTATTTTCCACCCAGATTTTTAGATAAGGTGTACAAGCTGTTCAGCAATAAGTTGATAATTTTCGTCCCAAACGTTGAATTATGCGGATATGTGATTTAGCAAGGATTTTTATTTTTTAATATCGAAGGAAGAGTGAGTAGGTATTTAAATATATTCTTTGTCAATATATAGATAATTTTGCAGAAGCATTCTCATGTTTGGTTTGATTTTTTATAAATCTTTAATTATTACGCTGAGTACCTACTGACCCTCCTGGGGGTGGAAGTAAATGTGACATATGAAGTAATTGTCATCATCTAGTTTGATAGATATGAATTTCTTCATCTTTCAACTCGTTCGTCATTCGGCATATTCGACTCAGCGGGCTGTCGAATGAGTGCTAGTGATGGATTGATTTATCAAGGGCCCTCTTCGTAGAGAACGTACCATAATCAGATTCCAATGTAAGAATAGAAAAATATCAAATTATTTGCATCGCTATCCGGCCAATATTCCAGTGGAGCACAAAAAAATCTTACTCGGCTGTTTTCACATCAGTACCATAAAAAGCATAAGATCTTATATCGGAGAAACAAATAACAAAAAACATCAGAAGCTTGCTCAAGTATTAGTCACCGATTGATCCAAGGTGCCCACCATGATGTGGATGAGAATCATCTGATGAAATGGAGCGATACTTTTATCCAAACAGAGTGAAGAGTCTTCCATTTTTATATTCCTACGAGTTTCGTCCCTGGCGCACACACAATGGACTCATCAGTATGGCTTGTGTGCACCATGCCATAGACGCTGGGGATTTTTTCTTTGTGATATTTGAGAACTGGAGCCGCTCTGATTTAAAGCATTTATTAAAATCACTTCCGATCTCAAAAAACTCGATCGATTGAATTGAAGAAGTCCTTGAACCAACGATAAGAACAAATTTGATCTAGTCTCAGAGTTCTGTTAATCTTGACACTAACTAAAAGTTGAAATATTTTCAAATATTGTCCGCAAATTTCTTGCCTTGAACGCAAGAATAATAAGAGATAGTGGTTATTGCCGAAAAAATAATCCTTTACTCGAATGCTGCAGATCAAATTCCTTTGCGATCAAAATTGAACTAAACTCCGATTATTTTCATTGTGTTAGATAAGTTTCAATTCAGTCCACCCCCAATTTTCCTTTATCCGAAGAAGACAATTATTTGGGATCTCTTTCAGAAATGTGCTGAAGCTATTTAACGCCACCTTAAATCGCAAGGCCTTTATTGGACCAGTAATTGAGTTCTGCGGTTGCAATCTAGACTCTTGTTCGGTTTAGTTGCAAGGGAGGTGGTTAACCACTGACCGTTACCAAACGAGATCTCCCAAACGATTATTATCACACGAAGCTTCTACGCTTACGTGACTTTATCATCCGATCAGATTGGAGGGAATGTACAGTATTGGTTGGGGGAATCGGTTTGTTTCACCGGAGATTTCATAAATAACAATGAACATGGGACTTTTCACAAAGAATTACATCAAATATCAGATAAAATCTTTTCCATCGACCTCCCAATAAAAACTCTGTTTGACGTTCACAAAATCATGCATTAATGACCCATTTTAATGCATGATTTTCATGGGCACCGAACATAGAGTATTCAGAAGTAATATGGGTAACGTCACAACTCGACTGATATTTCATTTTTTTGTATGAGGCCTGTGACTCTCATTCTTCAATCACAGAATAGTCGCGTATTCAATTCTGGTTCCATTCTTATTCCACAGGGATTAATTAAGTAATTAATTCAACAGCTCCCACCAGTTCCACACATTCCTTATCGCAAATCGTCAGTTACGATATAAATGTAGACTCTTCAGAATGTCACATCTCGAAAATTCCGTCTATGAATTTTACGAATTGTTCAATTGGAACCATAAACATAAATATGTCAAAGTGAGCATCGAGATTTTCATTGTCAAATTTTATATTGTGAAAAATAGAATTTATTTGAATGTATAATTTATTTCTAATTCATAATGAGGTCGACAGAAACATCTTGTAATCAACTCGTTTATTAATCTAGAGATTAATAGTCTCGAATAATAACACGCTCGCTCCGCTCGCTGAATGAATTTATGAAAGGAAAAGCTTTGTGTCTGTTGATAATTAAATTTATTGAATACTAGCTGACCCGACAGACTTCGTCCTGTCAAAAAAATTTGTAATGTGGCAGTTTTTGTGCCTACGTATTTTAAAAAATTCTCCTGAACAGAACCGTCACCCTGGTGATAGGGCGTTGTGAATAAAAAATATAAAATAAAACATATATAAGGATTTGAAAGTAAGTAATCGCTTTATTGTTAATCATGTGAATCATAATTATTATTATTCTCATTGTAGTGCTTTGTGGTATACGATGTTTTTTGTTTGATTACCTGGCGCATAAATAAACAAATCTGATGGTTTTCCAACACGGGAACAGGAAACATACAATTGACCATGTGAGAAACATGGGTTTTCTAGATTAATACCACAAACACTTAATGATTGCCCCTGGGACTTGTTTATAGTCATAGCAAAAGCAAGCCGCACTGGAAACTGTAGTCTTTTAAACTCAAATGGCACATCAATCGGAATCATTGGGATGCGCGGTATGAGAAAATCTTCTTCTTTATACTTTCCTTTGAGTATAGTTGCTTCTATCACATTGTTTAGTAATTTTTTTATCGCTAACCGTGTACCGTTGCAAAGACGCGGTTGGTTGATATTTCGCAACATTATAACCACCGATCCAACCTTTAATGGAAGATTGTGAGGTGGCAATCCTGGCAAATCCAGCGAGTTTAAAAATTCCGGTAGATAGTCGACTACAGCATCTTGATTAGTAGCCGAATCAACTGATTTATATATCCTCAATTCGCCTGTAATTTGTTCTTGAATTTTGAAATTTAATTCATTTACATCTATGTTTTTTGCAGCCAGTATAGCTCGTTCGCTCAATCAATCATGGTTTCTGTAATTTTGAGAAACATCTGGAAACACCTTCTGAATAAGTTCATCTTTTGATCGAGTTAACTGACAAAAACTTTGAGGAAAGTTAATGTAGCCAGTCAACATGTCTATAGGAAATTTGCCATTACCAATGTCAATGAGTTGTTTAGAGAATATGTTTCCAGATTGGTCATTTTGCAACTCGACACGCATATTCTTGCTTAAATGAAGTACTTTGACATGTTTCCACAAATTGGAGGACTTTAGACATGCATTGAGTTCATCAGCTGGCGTTGATCGTGGAATCACTGGCAATGTTTGACGAAAATCTCCTGCTAATAAAATCATTGCACCACCAAATCGGTTATTATTGCTCCGTAGATATTTTAAGGTTCTGTCTACAGCCTCCAAAGATTTTTTATGTGCCATCGTGCATTCATCCCAAACAATCAATTTACATTGTTTCTGGTTCTTCTACCTAAATTGCTTCGTCTTATAGGAGGCATATCAAATATAAATTATTTTTTCACTAATCACGAACTAAACAAACACTAACTAACTAAACAGTCTGTACAAAACACGATATACGAATTTGTTTTTTTAAATTTGATATGACTTGAAGTCAAATCCTTTTAAGCCATACGAATTGTTTTATTTATTTGAAATTTGGATATTAAAAATAATAAAACATTGTTGGTAACGCGATTTTTGTTTGACTGATGTAATGACGTGGAAACCGATGCATTTTATCTCGCGTGCCGAAACTAATACAAAAGAAACGCGAGTTTTGGAACGCGACATTAAACTCCTCCAACTATGTATTCTGTGCTCCAACGCACACACGCACATTGTTTTGATAGATATGATCTTTGACGTTAGGAACACACCTACATTGCTTAGACATCAGTGAGTGCTTGTAATTTAATATGAACTTTATACTATAGCTCAAATTGACTACGTTTTAGTTACAAATCATTTGTAAGGGAAAAAGAAAAGGGCTATTTTTAGGGTTTTTCCAGCAATAATTCTATTTTTTCCTAAAAACCATCCTTGAACTTCAACGACATTTTGAAAAAGATTTGGCCAAATTGCTCCAGGCGTTGTTGAGTTATGCGCTTGCCAACAAACACATTTTGCGATTCATTTTTATATTATAGATAACTATTCACCCTGTATAATTAGTATTAGTACAATTATTTTATTTAGTGGCGATTATGTCCTAACCCCAACAAAACAGAGGTATCTTGTTTCCATCTGAATCGTCATGAAAAACCACAACAAACAAATTTTGATCACAAAGTTCCGATTAGTTCTCCACAAACCGCACCTGGGCGATCATCTCGAACCAACCTGTGTATGAACTTTTGTTCACAAACCTGATCCATTCAAATTAATTCTACAGCTTCTATAAATTTTTTCATTGAAATATTAAAAACCGAACTCAAACAACATTTCGAAATCAGCCTTGGGACATCATCAGAAACAACAAAGCCACTCATGAGATAATGAAATTAGTCAATCCCTATATCAGTTACATCCCCGTTTGATCATAATTGTAATAAATGTGAGAAAAGGCGGTATACAATAACAGGGAGACAGAAGGAGACAAAAGGGATGAACGTTGTAGAATGACCTGCAAGGTTCGGGGAATACATCAAAGTCCTGGTCGCTGACAATGCAATCTATTAATCCTTGTCACACGTAGACCGCTACTAATTTATTACCTCGACTGAACTGTTTGTCATGGGACGGACTGGCTTTAATGGAATTAGCGAAAATTCCGGTTCCAATTGTACCTTTGATCGGTTACTGTCTAGTAACCTTTCCGAGCTATGTTGGTGTGAAAATTCGGGAGATACAAGGTGGCTACATTTCTATGGTATAATACTACGTTTCCTAAAATAGGACAGATGGAACAAAATCGATATAATCAACGTTTTGTTCAAAAAAGTATGTTTCAAATCGATGCTCGTTTAAAAAGAAAAAAATAAATAAAAAAAACTGATGTTCCAGGGTACAATTGAGGGATCAGTTTTTTTATCTAAAATTCTTGGTAACCATTTTTAACTTGATTTTTCTTTCCTCGTTTTTGGTCCATACTATTTGTTCTTCCTCTTGTTGAGGCGACAAGGCTGTGTTAACATATGAAAACGGATCCAACACCCACTGTGGTACTTCCAAGTTCAAAATGTCCTGGTATCGTCAATGTGGAGATTTTCCAAATGTTGGCAGTAGGCAAAAAAATCATAGTTACTCTAACAGACAGACTGTTGTTAAATTCGGAAAATTGTGGAATTAGCGTCTGCCCATATTCTTTTTGTGTAGAAGCGATTTGGCTGTGAAAGCAGCTACGATGTTTTTTGATTTAATTAAATTCAGTTAATGGCCTTGCAGTTGGAGTTTCAGGTCGTTGAACAATTCTGTCATGTAAGCTATATCATTCTTTGATGTTATAAGTTTGTTGCTCAATTCTGTGTCTTTGGTTTCCAAAAACTCTATCACAGAGTTAAACAGGTTGTAAAATCGATTCAGACAGTTAATTCTTGCAGGTTAGCTTCGCGGAACACAGATAACCGGCATAGAACACATCTATATTCTATTGCAGGAGAACTACTTCAAATTTCAACCATAATTCGGGTGCGCGTACGAAATAACGTCAGTGGCGTGCAAATCGTTGCAAGGTTGTAAAATCGAGTCAGTTACCTCTTGTAGGTGCAGCAATGAATATGCTCTTCTGTGGGGGTACTTTAAATGATTCATATTCGAGTGATCATAATTTTCGGGGCAAATGAGATTCAGCAGCCTGAAATCCTCTTCATAGGCACAACAAAAAAGATACCAAGTTGTCGTAGTTCAACCCTGCACATCTCCTTTCTCAATATGGCTACCGAATGTAAATGGGCATTACGGAATACGTCTAAGCATCAATCAATTTCGTCATAATAGAAAAGCCATAAATAACGGTCATTAATTATGTTTTCTTCTTCGAAAATATAAATTGCATCGGCGAAAAACACAATCATTAAGTGTATTGATGCCTCCTTTCAACGATTGATGTTCCAACACAAAAAGAAACAATGGCCTATTGTCGGGGATTATTCAGAAACATTAATCTTCGAATGCTGTCTGGCATGTTGAATAGATCGCTATTAGATTATTCTTATGAAGAACAGGCTTCACTTCTATACAATTCTTTGGAAAGAGAATGATCTTTATGTGAAGTTTATGTAACATACGAATAATGTATTCTTCCCCTCAAATAGACCAAATTTAATTCAGGGTTTCAAAAAAATGTTCAGAAGCACAGACGTCAGGTAAGTGTCCAAAATTCCTGTTATATTCATTTTATAACTGATTACAATTGGTGACAACCAGACAATACAGGGTGTAACTAAATAAGTGTGAAATATTTAAGGAGGCGATTCCTCATCGAAAAAAAGATAGGATCTTTCATATAATGAAACTTCATTGGAGCATCCCTTGTTAAGACACAGCCCCTCAAAGGGAGTACATAAAATTTGTATAACAATTTTTTTCACAAGCACCAAAAAGTTACAATATTGAAATTAACCTAACGTTTCCTACTAGCAAAAAGACACTTATCCAGATATTTATTTGGTTTACCCCATGGTTGTAAGGGTGGGAAACGCAACCCCTAAAGTTTATTTCCAATGTAACTTTTTGTCTTATTATTTGTTTACCATTTAAAAATTTATTTCCGATAGCCTGTTTCATTCTAAACAAAAATGTCTCATGAGTTTTTTGCCCAAAATAAACTAGTTCGCAGCAAAAAATTATTTTACGAACAACTACAGAGATAGGTACATCGTCATAAATGCGAACTGGATTTATTATTATTCTGTAGTTAGTACCTGCATTAAACGACTAAATGGTAAAAAACAAAACTAATTTATTAATAACAAAACACACAACACGTAGAAATCATATTAAATGTTCAATATGTCTACCTTCAGACATCACGCATGCGTCTAGACGTCGGCGCATTGAGCCACGTATTCGCTCAAATATTCCTGGAGTCTCTCTGATTACCCTGCACGCATCGATGATGCGGTTTCTAAAGTCCTCTACTTCGCGAACAGCAGTACGATAAACCAAATGCTGTAAATGGCCTTAAATAGAGAAATCGAGAGGATTGAGATCCGGGGATCGAGCGGGCCAGTTCTGTGGTCCTCCTAAAATTTGAACGTATGCCTCGCCATTTAATCGGAGAGGTAGAAAATGAGGACCAATTAAAAAATCCCCAAAAGCTCCGAGCCATACGTTAAGAGAAAACTGTTCTTGATGGTTGGTTTCGACAATAGCTTGAGGGTTTTCATCAGCCCATATGTGATAATTATAAAAATTAATAATTTTGTTCCGAGAAAAACAACATTCGTCTGTGAATTCTATCGTCTGCAGAAAGTCCCAATTTCTCCTTATCATTTCCAGCATCCAATTGCAAAATTCAAGACGGTTCGGGAAGTCTCGCGGTAACAGTGCCTGTACTCGTTGCAAATTGTAAGGGTATAAGAGTTGTTACTTTAAAATTCGAAATACCGTCATATGGTCCACATTTAGCTGGAAAGCAATCTTTCTAGTACTAATAGTCGGTTGTTCTTCAATTAAATTAAGTACTGCTTCCTCAAGCTGTGGTGTTCGTACTTTTCGATAGCGACCACAATCCTGCGTTCTTTTGTCGAATGAACCATATTCTCGTAATCGTTGATGGAGTCGAGAAAATATTCTATGAGAAGGATGCTGCCGTTGAGGAAACATTTCAGCATATCTTCTAGAAGCTTCTAACCCGTTCCCCTGCGACAGACCGTAAACGTAATGTTATCAGCCATTTCCTCATTTGTGTTTGTCATTTTAATAACAAGTGAATTAAAGAACAAACAACAACACAAAATAAATATTAAATCTATTTCAAAAATTTATAAACTGACAGCGTTATACCAATTTAATTGTCACTATCGTCTAGACGCATGGGTGATGTCTGAAGGTAGACATATGTATTGAACATTTAATATGATTTCTACGTGTTGTGTGTTTTGCTATTAATAAATTAGTTTTGTTTTTTACCATTTAGTCGTTTAATGCAGGTACTAACTACAGAATAATAATAAATCCACTTCGCATTTATGACGATGTACCTATCTTTGTAGTTGTTAATAAAATAATTTTTTGCTGCGAACTGGTTTATTTTAGGCAAAAAACTCATGAGACATTTTTTGTTTAGAATGAAACAGGCTATCGGAAATAAATATTTCAATGGTAAACGAATAATAAGACAAAAAGTTACATTGGAAATAAACTTTAGGGGTTGCGTTTCCCACCCTTACAACCATGGGGTAAACCAAATAAATAACTGGATAAGTGTCTTCCTTCTAGTAGGAAACGTTAGGTTAATTTCAATATTGTAACTTTTTGGTGCTTGTGAAAAAATTGTTATACAAATTTTATGTACTCCCTTTGAAGGGCTGTATCTTAACAAGGGATGCTCCAATGAAGTTTCTTTATATGAAAGATGCTTTCTTTTTTTTGATGAGAAATCACCTCCTTAAATATTTTACACTTATTTAGTTACACCCTGTATATTTTATAAAGTTCTATCGCAGAGCAAAATAATTTATAAGAACTCTTTCGGTGTCAAAAGTACTTTATAATATGGAAGCTGTATTTTGTATAGTTGAAACTTCCAGTTTAAGTAGGCCTCAACTTATTCCTTTAGACTGTATATAAAGGTGGAATATTCATCCTTTAAAGAATTTTATTACAGTAGAGAATTGTATAGTATAATAATTGTATAGTAGAGAATTGTATAGTTGAAACTTCCAGTTTAAGTAGGCCTCAACTTATTCCTTTAGACTGTATATAAAGGTGGAATATTCATCCTTTAAAGAATTTTATTACAGTAGAGGCAAAAATGAGAGAAATCTACACAATTTCATTACATATTTCATCTTCTAAAACTCTATACAGGGTGATTCCGGAGGAGACCCTCAGATTTTAGGTGAAGTATACATTAGTCAAGGCAGTTTCGAAACAATGTTTGGTTTATGGTTGGGGGCCTTTAATGAGAGTCTATAGGGTGATTTGTCCGATTCGACCGATTTTACTTTTATTCATAACTTTGGTATGGCTTGATCAATCTTGATGAAATTTTCAGTGTAGAACAATATGATTATCTTCTTTCAATAATTCCAACATTTTCTCAAAAATACTGGGTGGGCATTATGATAAGTTCAGATTAAGTTTGCAGGTTGAAAAAACACCCTGAACATTTCGTTTTCAAAAATTTTCTACATGCTTCAGATTCTATCATAAGTTTACATTACTGGAGCGTTTTTATTTTTTTTGGCACACATCTAGTTTTCCTAGAAAAATTTTTCAAGTATGAACAATATCGTTATTTCGCTCCAAGGCAGTGAGGATATTCTGAACTAGAATGTAAACCGGTGTCGTCCAATGATACAAAGCTCTTCCTGAGTCCTAAAGTAGTTCTTCCAAATTCGAAATTCATATTTAATCACTCATATTCTGATGTATAAAATCATTTAATCCAGAAAATATCTTTATACCTACTTACTTAAACCAAAAAATCTACAACTTATACAGAATAAACATTCGAAACATATCATGAACGGCAAAACTAAGGATCAACACAAAATGTACATAGAATGTTCGAAATGATTTCCCCTTTTTTGAATACATATTCGAGACCTTTTTATTAAATTTCCAATTGACCTTCTAATGAGGGATTGATTTTGCTTCAAGATATTACATTCCTCGAAAATCCTT
Source organism: Micraspis discolor (assembly GCA_030674115.1). NCBI lineage: Eukaryota > Metazoa > Arthropoda > Insecta > Coleoptera > Coccinellidae > Micraspis > Micraspis discolor. The sequence continues at coordinate 370,589 of JARTUT010000881.1, forward strand.
TCAACTAGGTGTTCTCAACTTCTAATTTCAACCTTATAAACTCTTGTTTTCAGATATCTCCACACAAAATAGTCTAAAGGGTTCAAATCAGGTGATCTTTGTGGCCAAGCAATAGGGCCTCCCTCAAAGGAGTACATAAAATTTGTTTAACAATTTTTTTCACAAGCACCAAAAAGTTACAATATTGAAATTAACCTAACGTTTCCTACTAGCAAAAAGACACTTATCCAGATATTTATTTGGTTTACCCCATGGTTGTAAGGGTGGGAAACGCAACCCCTAAAGTTTATTTCAATGTAACTTTTTGTCTTATTATTTGTTTACCATTTAAAAATTTATTTCCGATAGCCTGTTTCATTCTAAACAAAAAATGTCTCATGAGTTTTTTGCCCAAAATAAACTAGTTCGCAGCAAAAATTATTTTACGAACAACTACAGAGATAGGTACATCGTCATAAATGCGAACTGGATTTATTATTATTCTGTAGTTAGTACCTGCATTAAACGACTAAATGGTAAAAAACAAAACTAATTTATTAATAACAAAACACACAACACGTAGAAATCATATTAAATGTTCAATATGTCTACCTTCAGACATCACGCATGCGTCTAGACGTCGGCGCATTGAGCCACGTATTCGCTCAAATATTCCTGGAGTCTCTCTGATTACCCTGCACGCATCGATGATGCGGTTTCTCAAGTCCTCTACATCGCGAACAGGAGTACGATAAACCAAATGCTGTAAATGGCCCCAAATAGAGAAATCGAGAGGATTGAGATCCGGGGATCGAGCGGGCCAGTTCTGTGGTCCTCCTAAAATTTGAACGTATGCCTCGCCATTTAATCGGAGGGGTAGAAAATGAGGACCAATTAAAAATCCCCAAAAGCTCCGAGCCATACGTTAAGAGAAAACTGTTCTTGATGGTTGGTTTCGACAAGAGCTTGAGGGTTTTCATCAGCCCATATGTGATAATTATAAAAATTAATAATTTTGTTCCGAGAAAAACAACATTCGTCTGTGAATTCAATCGTCTGCAGAAAGTCCCAATTTCTCCTTATCATTTCCAGCATCCAATTGCAAAATTCAAGACGGTTCAGGAAGTCTCGCGGTAACAGTGCCTATACTCGTTGCAAATTGTAAGGGTATAAGAGTTGTTACTTTAAAATTCGAAATTCCGTCATATGGTCCACATTTAGCTGGAAAGCAATCTTTCTAGTACTAATAGTCGGTTGTTCTTCAATTAAATTAAGTACTGCTTCCTCAAGCTGTGGTGTTCGTACTTTTCGATAGCGACCACAATCCTGCGTTCTTTTGTCGAATGGACCATATTCTCGTAATCAATGATGGAGTCGAGAAAATATTCTATGAGAAGGATGCTGCCGTTGAGGAAACATTTCAGCATATCTTCTAGAAGCTTCTAACCCGTTCCCCTGCGACAGACCGTAAACGTAATGTTATCAGCCATTTCCTCATTTGTGTTTGTCATTTTAATAACAAGTGAATTAAAGAACAAACAACAAACACAAAATAAATATTAAATCTATTTCAAAATTTATAAACTGACAGCGTTATACCAATTTAATTGTCACTATCGTCTAGACGCATGCGTGATATCTTCCAATTGACCTTCTAATGAGGGATTGATTTTGCTTCAAGATATTACATTCCTCGAAAATCCTTTCAACTAGGTGTTCTCAACTTCTAATTTCAACCTTATAAACTCTTGTTTTCAGATATCTCCACACAAAATAGTCTAAAGGGTTCAAATCAGGTGATCTTTGTGGCCAAGCAATAGGGCCTACACGACCAATCCATCTGTTCGGATAATTTACATCCAGGTGATTTCTCACATTCAATGCAAAGTGAGGTGGTACTCCGTCATGCTGAAAGTACATAGAGCGGATATGTACATTTTCCAATAGATTTGGTAAAATATTTTCCAAAAAATCTAGGTTAATTTCACCATTTAATCTTTCCGCAAAAATGTGAGGGCCAACTAAATTTCCGTCTATTGTTCCAAGCCAAATATTGGCAGAAAATCTGTGTTGTGTATTATGACTCTTCTTCAAATGCGGGTTGTCTCTTGCCCATTCGTGGGAATTGTGGATATTAAAAATTCCATTCTTAGTGAACATAGCCTCGTCGCTGAATAGAATACGAAAAATAGTTCGTTGGTGACTAATAACCCAGCGACAAAATTGTAATCGTTGGGGCAGATCTTGTGGTAACAGTTCTTGCACCTTTTGGTAGTGGTATGGGTGGAATTGTTCTTTCTTCAAAGTCTTGCTCACTTTGCTCTGCGATATTCCTAATTCGGTACTAATTTGACGAGTACTAATAGACGGTTCCTCCTCCACCCGTTCAACAATTTGAATCGAAATTTCATTTTGAGTAGGCCTATCAATGTGCTCTGCCTTACTAGGATATTGCCCATGTTCTTTAGAATAATGGAATACTCGTCCGAAAGTACATTTATTTGGTTGACGTCGGTTGGGAAATCGTCTATGGTATTCCATTTTGGTTTCCATTTCCGTTACAAAAACCATAAACAAGAATTATATCCGCATATTCCTCATGCGTAAATAATTGAGGCATGTTGAAATACACTTTTTGTGACATTATTTATTAAATATTCTCATTCTGTGGTTCACTGTGATGGTAACCATGGACCTTAAGGACTTGATTTAAATAGAGATTTAATTTTCATGGAGAATTTTCAATTTCGTTAAAACTATTTATCATACATTCGTGATTCAATATTTTACATACCATGAGGCCATAAGTGAGTACATTTTTGAACGAAACTACTGTGTTTTAGGAATATTCGCTTCATAGAAAACCGGAAGTGTGCCGAAAATCACCTGAATAATGACTCAATTTTATGTTGATCCATAATTTTGCCTTTCATATGTTTCGAATGTTTATTCTGTATTTGTAGTAGTAGTATGTAGATTTTTTTGCTTCATGTACGTATAAAGAAATTTGTTGAATAATATGATTTTATACATCTGAATATGAGCGATCAAAAATGAATTTCGAATTTGGAAAATTTATTTCAGGACTCAGGAAAAGCTTTGTATTATTGGACGATACAGCTTTACCATCTAGTTCAGAATATTCTCAATGCCTTGGAGCGAAAAAACGATATTGTTCATCTTTGAAAAATTTTTCTAGGAAAAATGGACGTGTGCCAAAAAAAATTTAAAAGCTTCAGTAATGTAAACTTATGGTAGAATCTGAAGCAAGTAGAAAATTTCTGAAAACGGAATGTACAGGGTGTTTTTTCAACCTGCATATTTAATCTGAACTTATCATAATTCCCATTATGTATTTTTGAAAAAATAATCATATTGTTCTACACTGAAAATTTCATCAAGATTGGTCAAGCCATACCAAAGTTATGAATAAAAGAAAAATCGGTCGAATCGGACAAATCACCCTGTAGACTCCCAATGAAGGCCCCGAACCATAAACCCAACATTGTTCCGAAACTATATTGACTACTGTATACTTCACCCAAAATCTGACGGTCTCCTCCGGAATCACCCTGTAGTAGCTAATATATTCGAGGCGCTTGAAAAATTTATTACACAGGGTGTTTTGATTTGTTTCCGATAAACTGAAATGGCTAATAAAACACATCATTTTAAGCAAAAAAGTTCCTATGCACATGAGTCCGGAAATGCTTCGTTTCCGAGATACAGGGTGTTAGAGTTGAAAAAGTAATTCACGTGTTCTGCAATATCTTTCTACTGATTCCAAATAATTGCATGAAAGTTGGTGCATGGGAATTTTTTGAGGTGAGAGAAATTCAAATTTGTGGTCGATTTGATTGTAATACCTAGAGGGCGCCACTGGCAATCATTTCGTTCCCTTTTAATCGTTGCAACTTTTTGTGCTACCCTGTACGTTATTTTGGGCTAGAAAAATCGATTTCCCTGGCTTTTCTAGTAAAAAGAGGTATAAGTCGCTAAGACCATCATAAAGCTTATGATTCATACCAATTTTCATAGTGATTCTTCAAATTTTTCAATTATTTTTTTTGACGATTTTATTTTTCATTTTTTTTTAAATGGAATTCTTCCCATGATTCAAATTATTTAATTGAACATGTCTTTCCTTGAAAGCGCAAATAAACATAACATATTTGAAATTGACAATTATAGTTTTACACTTCGTGAAAGTATCACTGGTACATATATTTATTTTAGAAAACACTGATTTCTATGATGAATAAAATGAGAATTTTTCATTTTCATTTTTTGATTAATTTCTCTGTAGTTTTTTTTTTTGGATTGTTTGATGTTGTGATAAGAATGAAAAATTCCCCTTTTTTAATCGAAGGAAAAGTGTTTGCTAGAATAAATATAGATATCAGTGATACCTTCAAGGAGTGTAAGACTATAATTGTCAATTTTAGATTATTTTTGTAAATATTAATATTTTGTTGTTAAGAATTTGATCGCTGTCCCCACATTGAAAAAGATGGAGAGGGCGTTGCCGAAACATACCCCATATCCCAGAATTTCACCTTCAGACCCTTAAAGCCACGTCAAAGCGTAGTAATTGCTTCGTATTGATTTCACCTATAGACCTTCCACAAACGGCGATTTCCAATAACCGCGCATAAACGCAGTTATTGACACGGGTGATTTAAAGAGAGACGATGTGACGATGACATACACAGCCATTAATTACCAGTGCATTTGCATCAAAGCCCGCTTTGCTTTATATCCGACAGCGCAGCCTACGGCGTCTGTTCGTCTGTCCGACAGCGTGTTTTTGACGCTCGTCTAGGACAACAACAAAATATGCATGGCCAATATCGACGGAACGCGTTCATAAAGCAGATTTATTAATATAAATACGAGACCGATGGTTTCGGGGCTAATAAATTAGGGGATGACACGATATCTAGGGTTCGGGGTAATTGATTGGATGATGCATCGATACTGACGTTTTGAATTATTCTTGCGCTATTGACGGATGCTGGATTTTTGATGCGTGTATCAGTTGAAAGACGATTTTATACGGGGTGCAACATACGATCATATGAATTATGTGATGACAGCTTTGATTAATTATGCCTCAAATGAGATGTCGTTTCGGACAGATCTGTCGTTCGCGGAATTTTCATTTTGGTTCAGTTAGAGTGATTGGTTTTCTGAAGCACACTCCACGCCAATAAAATTTTCATGAAAAAGTCTATCCTTGAAAGTTGTTAGGGTGTGAAAGTGAAAGTCGTGTTGCCTACGTGGTACGCTTCAAGGGTTTTATTATCCAACTGCTGGCGACCTCGCGGATGTTGGCGAAAGCATTTCCTCGCTTGGATATGCGCGAATCTAAGTAGGATGACGTCACTTTGTTTATCAAGCGGCCATCTTAAGATAATTCGCCGGAAAGTGAGGAACGTTGTATTTTTAAAAGTTTTTTGAGAATTGTTGTCGCCTTCAAGATTACATAATTTCACCGAGGAAAGTGATATTCATCTGTTCATCTGTTTAATTTCATCTGTTCATCTGTTTAATCGCCGAAAGTGGGGTTGAGCAACCACCGGAGAGAGGCCCATTTGGAGCCCTATTACAAACTTTGATTCATCATCACAACGTCAGTGCAAGTGAGGGGTATCCCTGTTTCCATCCCTTAAAACCCTCTTTTCAGTTGCCGATTCATCGTTGTCAGCTGTGAGCTGTGAGCTACACCACTCTGGGGTAAGTGCTTTCCTTTAGCTGGTTGCTCAATCTTATTAATCATTTCATCTGAAATCGATTAGCCGCAATTTAATTGCAGCGGTCGATTAAAAGTGTACACCTTGATTTGTTCAATTAAATAATTTGAATTCCATTTTAAGTCAATTTCATTCTTTTATAATAAACTCAATTCTTCATAAAATCATAGAATGCAGTTGTAATTGTCTGTGTCGATTTGTTGAGCGAGATAATACTCTATGCTTATATTTGAGGTTAGTTCTTAGAATATTAACCGATTCAAAGTAACATGTTCATTTGTTCCGTTTGCGGCATCTCACAAGTAAGTTCTAACCAAGAATTGTTTAAATCATTGTTAATCGAATATGAACCCCTGATCAGAGAAAAGTGTTACACACAAATCTCGAAACACATGTGTCGTATTCTATTTCATTCTTTGATTGATTTTTCTGTATTTTTTTGAATTGTTTGATGTTATGATAAGAATGAAAAATTCTCTTTTATTCGTCAAAGAAAACAGTGTTTTCTAGAAAAATAAATGTTTTATTGATAATTTCAGAAGTTTAAGACTATAATTGTCAATTTTAGATATTTTTGATAAAACTTCTGTTCCCTCGTTTAAGCGAAGTTATTATTTTTCTGGATTACCACAATTAATAGTCAATCATACTAATTGTGATAATTTCTATAGTACGTCTCTGTTGAACAGTAATCTACCCACAAGTTGAAATATTTCATAAAGTTCTATCGCAGAGTAAAAATATTATATAAAAACTCTTACGGCGTTAAAAGTAGTTTGTAAACCCGAAGCCAAATTTTGTGTTGTTCAAACTTTCCACTCACTACCTCAGACTATATATAACGGTGGAATATGTGTCCTTTGAAGGATTTAATTACAGTAGAGGCCTACATGAAACAAATGTACACAAGATATTCGAGACGGTTGAAAATTTTGTTATACAGGGTGAGTCTTTGACCACTGCTTTAATTTTAATCATAGTTTCTTGAGATCGAAAGGAAAAACATTTTTCCCATACCGTTTTTCCATATTCAGCAAAAGTTATAAGCATTTTAAGTTTTCACATTGGACAAATACCCCTCTGTAGTCCAGTTTAGTTTGAATGAAAATTACCTTCCACAGCATCCACTATTGAATCTGAATTGTTTAAAAACATTATTTTCCCTCTAAGAACTCATGTTTCATCAGATCATTCAACACTATACTACATCGTCCAATGAAATCGCTCAATTTTTGAAAACGGACCAATAGAAACAAACTATATGTGAAAACACTCAACCTCACAGTGTTTTCACTTTTAGAAATTTGTTTTTATCAAATGCCTAATTTGCATAGGAATATTAATACGTCCGGATAGCTTTGGCCGTGGGTGGAAGTAGCGGTCGTCATGGTTACGATAAACAAGCAGTTGTTAGCTATAACTTCAACAGCACATTTGGCAGCTCTGTCAGTTTATTTTTGTATTTTACCATAAAGTAGATAAAAATGAAACGTTTTGGGAATTGTAATATTACTTCAATTGAGGAAAGTGTGAAGAAAAGTGTGCCGCTCAATACAGTGAAGTCAAGATCCTACATTTGGAAACAATTTGAAGAATTCTGTGCTGCCCGGGAATACCTTATAAATGAAAAAACAAGTTTGTCAGAGATCAATAATATTATGCTAGACTGGGCTTTTAATATGAAGAAAATAGATGGATCAGACTACAAGGAAAGTGTCGTAAAAACCTTGTGGAATAATACTGCCAAACAGCTGCAGGAAAAATTCTATTCCAAATGGGGCGTTCGGTTCGATCCATTCACAGACGTGGCTTTTAAAACGGCGCGGGATGCACGAAATACCAAGAGGAGTATTTTGCAAGTGGACCCTGAGAAAAGAAAAGTTAGTGCCAAGGCGCTGGCTTTTGAGCAACACAAAAAGATGGTCAACTTATGTAAAGAAGATAATCCAGACGGTTTGAACAGAAAATTTTATTTTATTGCTGCATTGGAGCTTGCTTGGCGCGGAGGAGAGGGTTCATCATGTCTAATTTCGCATTTCCAATTCGAAATTGAAAACGATGGTAATCCCACGGGCCGAATTGCCTAAAATCAGATATTTTCTAAAACAAGACGAGGTGGTGCCCAAAAATGTGCGGAAACGAAATGGATGACTCCCAATATTGAAGAAGATATTTGCCCGGTGCGGTTATATAAGCTACTTGTATCGAAAAGAACTACAAACATAACCACTGAAAGACTATTCCTTACTCCACATAAGAATTGGAAATATGGTTCACGGTTCAAAAACTCCCCAGTCGGTCCCAATACGATAGCTAAATGGACAAAAGAACCGGCAGAACTCATTAGCATCAACACAACCAAGTCGAAGATAACCAACCACTCAAAACGAGCTACTGCTGTTAGCCAATTATCCAAAGCAGGGATTGGCGAGGAACAGCTGATTAAGATAACAGGCCATTCTTCTGCAGCGTCAGTGAAACTGTATCTCCAACTGGACCAACAACATCCCAAAAAAATAATCACAGTCATAAGGAATGCAAAAAATGTCCTTCAAGAAACAACATCAGTATCTACTTCATCCTTCGAAAATAATGCTCGTATTGTATAATAATAATCGAGAATAAAGATGAATAATTTGTTGTACTATAAAAAACAATTTTTTATTTATATTGTTGAATGATCCCGAAATTGTTTTGGATCACTTTGAAAATTAGACAAAGTGTCGGGATCAAATTTAAACGCATAATTCCCAAAAAACAAGAGTGTTCTCAAAAAATTCTTACCTCTAGTGGTATTACCCTTGATTATTTTTCCTACCCAAATATCGACCAATAGAATTGCACCATTCGACGTCACGTGGTACAACCTACAGGTATTATACTGATAATTTTTTGAAAATTTTCTCTGGTAGTTGCTATATATAAACAAAACATGATCCAGTCAAATAAAGCACACTTCAAACTGACAGGTTGAATTCAATTGTGAAAATTGGAGATTTTGCATGAAAATGAGTCGATTTGGAGTTTGTTCTCTGTCCACCATCGATGAAAAAGTCAAAGGAAATGTTCCCATTAATACGGAGAAGGCAAAAAAACAGTTTGGAACCAATTTACTACTTTTTGTACTGAGAGGGAATACACATTGAGTGCTGAAACGAGTGAAGCGCAATTGGCAAACATTATGAAAGATTACGCTTACAATATGAAGAAAATGGATGGAGAAGACTATAAGGAAGGTACAATAAAAACAATGTGGAATCAGACTGCCAAATTACTTCAAGAAAAGTATTTGAACGATTTCGACATCAAAATCAACCCATTTTCGGATATGCTGCATTCAAGACCGCTCGAGGAGCTCGTGATGCCAAGCGTAAGGCTTTACATCTAATCCGGAAAAACGGAGGGCAAGTGCAGCAGCGTTGGAGGAAAAAGATTGGGATGCAATGACCACTGTTTGGGACGAGGAAACTCCTGATAGCCTCCAGAAAAAATTATTCATGATAATATCAGTGGAATTGGCTTGGAGAGGTGGTGAGGGCAGCATGGCGTCAATACATCACTTCAAGGCAGAACAGCGAAATGACGGGGAAACAACTGGGAGAATTGAATACAATCCAATTTTCAGCAAGACCACACAAGGTGGTGATAAAAAATTATCAGACAGCAAGTGGCTGGTGGAGAATCGGGAAATCCCTGACAAGTGCCCAGTGAGACTGTTCCAGAAATTGAGAGAGAAGAGAGATGTCAATATCAAGAGCGACAGACTATTCCTGACCCAAAATCCATTCTGGAATAAAGTTCCAGGCGCTAGGTGGTACAAGGATTTCCCAGTAGGCCAAAACACGATTTCAAAGAGAGGATATTGAGGATATTTACCGAAACAACCAAATACAGGCTAGAATTGAAAACGAACTCACAGAACCGATAAACGTGGAAAGAGGTATACGTCAAGGTGACTCATTAAGCCCACTACTCTTCAACATTATTATGGATGAGATCATAAGCAAAGTACGCAAGAACAGAGGCTATCGAATGGGAAGCAGGGAAGTAAAGATTCTGTGCTATGCTGATGATGCTGTTTTAGTGGCAGAAAATGAGGATGACCTGCAAAGGCTCCTCTACACATTTAACACGGTCGCAAAATCGCTAGGGTTATCGATAGCAGTATCTAAAACGAAGTGCATGACTACATCAAAAACACCCCTACGATGTAAATTGGCAGTGGATGACAAGATAATCTACCAAGAGATGAATTTCCGTTACTTGGGTATCGAAATTTCGAGCTTTGGCGACCTGGAATCTGAGGTCAGAGGGCAAGCTATCAAAGCATCGAAAGCGGCCGCACAACTAGATGACACCATATTAAAAAACAAATATTTGAGAACGGAAGCTAAAGTACGTATCTATAAGACTGCAATTAGACCTATACTCACATATGCAGCGGAGACAAGACCTGAAACATCTAAAACCCAACAAATTATGGAGGCGACAGAGATGAGAATAGTAAGAAGAATAGCCGGAAAGACTTTGCGAAACAGGGAAAGGAGCGCAGATATTAGAAGAGATTGCCAAATACAGAACATTAATGAGTGGGTGCTAGGTAGGAAAATTGAGTGGAACGAACATATTACTCGGATGACAGAGGACCGAATAGTGAAGGTAGCCAGAGACAGATCACCGTCAGGAAGGCGAAGCATTGGGCGACCTAGAAAGCGCTGGAGCGACAATCTACCTACATAGGGCGAGTTACGATGAGGAACAGGCACAAGCCTACTTGAAAGAAAGAAGAAGAAGAAGAAAGTGGGTTAAGGAGTCAGCACAAAAAGCTGGGCTTGACCTTGGTAACAAAAAAATCACCAATCACTCCAGTCATGCAACAGCCGTCTCCAATCTAGCGAAATCGGGCCTGAGAGAGCAGCAGATAATCAAAATAACTGGACATGCCAACAGTAACTCCATCAAGCCGTATCTCCAACTCGACCAGGAACACAAAGAATTAATTGTCAAGAAACTGCGAAGGAGTGAGCCTACTGCAGAAAATGCCATCAACAGCATAAACCTCATGCCATCTACCTCTTCTGGGACCATTACCGATAACTCTGACTTGAAGAAAACATGCTCCAATGTTTACAACAATTGTATTTTTAATTGCACTACCCTAATTCTTAATTAAATGTTGTTTTATTCATTATGAAATTCTTATTTGTTAACTGTACATTTCGTCTCATGATGCAATTCTATTGGCCGACATTTGGGACAGAAAAATAATCCCCGAATACACACGAGCTTCAAAATTATCTGGTATTTCCCGATAGGTTCCTGCAAACAAATAAAATCGTCAAGTTTTTCAGGAAAAATCACTCGCGCTCGTGATTTTTTACCCTGAAAAACTTGACTCCTTCATTTGTTTGCAACGAACCTATCGGGAAATACCCGATAATTTTGAAGCTCTTGTGGTATTATAAGTGATTATTATATCGATTTAATTCCTTTCAACTTCAAATATCTCAAAAATGGTGTAATTCAGGAAAAAGGTGATGAAATGGAATAAATCTATTGATGCCAAAACAAGCATGACCTACTACAAGAGATCATTTCAATTGATATTGTCGTTTGAATATAACAGGTGAAAATGTAATTTCTTTATGAAATTTCAACAACCTATATCTTTTGAATGGCGCCAAATTTGGAAAAATGTCATAGGAAGATAATGTTTTTTTCGAAGTAAAGAATCTATGGTTAAAATTAACGCAAGGATCCAAAACTCACCCTGTATATGCCCTATATATCATATCGAACAGAAAAATTTCGTTCGCAATAAAATTAAGCATCAAATGGCAAATGAAGGTTCTATCAGTCTAGTATTGGGTATGCACATATCAGAAATAATTATAAATGGCTGATATTAAACTGTAACCCAAGCATTTATTTTGTTAGAAACGACGCAATACTTGGCTTCTTGTCTTCTGGAGGACCATTAAAAATGAATTATTCTCAGCGGGTTTACATTAACAATGGAAAATTAAGTGTTGGCCACAAAAAAAGCTTCTTCTGCGATAATAAAACAACTCTAATAGAACAACTCTCTTCCATCTGGGTAAATGTTTTATAAATTTCATAATAATGAAATAATATTTCTCTCTATAACTGGTTTCCATTAAAAATGTTTTATAATTGTTTCAAGCTATGTTTTATGATAACTTGGTGAATGTTTAAACAATTATCCGATATAACCTGTGGAATCCATAATTAAACGAATTGAAAACATAATCACTACACAGAGATGCGCCATTTTTGGTTGATGTTGTATAAATAATATTGAAACATTCATAGCTACATGGAGATTTGGCAAAATTTTTTTGTAAACGTTGTTAAACCATTTATAAAACATAAATTGTAGTTGGGATCGACAAACCAATTATCTCAAAATTACACCCTAGCAATGTAACCAACAATTCCTTCATCCTGAATTCGCTCCGATAAATTATTCTACTCAATCTTTGGCGCAGCAACCAAAATTTGCCTCTGTTGCAATTTTTCACGTCGTTCCTTTCACATCCTTGGAACAATTCCCAAAAAACATACGAGCACCTCTCCGACCTCCCGATTAACTTCGAACATCCCTCTTTCTCGTTCATTTAGCCCCATTTTTACCCTCCACTTCGGTGATTCATGTGAGCCAAGCCACATGTCAAGAAGAAATGAATTTCTCGAAGGCCATGTCGGAAGTCAGAGAGTAGAAAAGAGTAGTTCCAACAAACGACCCGGGGTGCCTGAGCCACAATTAGCTATCTGGAAGATAAATGGAGCGATATTTCTCGGCCGCTGAAAAGATTCCAACCTGGCGGCAGATAACTCAGAAGGAAGGCTGTAATTCAACAACGCAGAGCTAAAAGAGGGCAATTCACAGTAAACAGGCTTCTAACTGACACCGCCAAAAAATATGACGTTAGGGATGGAAAAATAAGTGGTTGTGTGTGTGTTTGTTAACATCTGCACTCGTTCCGATGTATACGACCGAAGTTGAGGAATTGTTGGTTTTTATTTATGTGGCAGCATTCAACATTTCTGAAAGGAAGTTAGCACTTTCCCAAAGCGATTTATTGCAATGAAAAGATGAATGGAATCAGGGTCATATAATGGTGAAGTGTTCTGAAACGGTTCACAAAATGAACAGGAAATAGTTAATTATTAGCTGGTAGGTACTCGCACAATATGCTTCGGCTTCTTTTCAGGCAGCTTAAAATACGCTTCGAACTAACCATTTTATTTTTTATAAGTGGTCTAACAACTTTCACAAAACAAATGTTATTAAATATTCATGTAGCTATAAACGTTTCAATATTATTTATACAACACTTTAATCAATTAATTAATTAATTTATAAAGTTTTATCTTAGCCCATAGCTACAATTTTTATAGCAGAAAAAAAGACATATAGCATAACACAATGTGTACAATATAATAAGTACAACTGAAAATAAAGTTTTCTCAACCTACTTTTAAAAACTTTTATGTTTGATGAGGACTTAACCAATTGCGGTAGAGAATTATATAATCTTAGCCCTTCAATATATAATGATTTCTTAAGTACATTCGTATTAAACCTATCTATAAAAAAATCTTCCCCGTTCTTAAATTATAACCAACTTATGTAGCCAGAATGGGCGAACTCCTGTGCAGCCATTTTGTTCTTTAATTTTTTTTATTATGGCTTCCACAGGTTTTGTCAGCTTCATTCGGGTTCGTATTTTCCTGACTGTTCTGGCTCAGCAACAACTTAGTACAAGTAATGGAAATGAGAAATAATTTTCAATGTTTTGTGGAAACCCATAATTTTATGCTTTAAATGGCTTGAGTGGCCAAACGCCTCGTTAGTTGGTAGATAAATCTCTTGGATAAACAATAAGATGGTTCAAAGACAACTCATTTCAACCCTGAAATCTGTTCGATAAATTACACAAGGGATCGAACACTAATGTAATGGATTTTGAAGAAACTGGTTGTTTGTATTTATTAGATGTAAACAATTGGTATATCAAGCTGGTAAAGGGATTGTGTTTGATTATCTGTAAAGTTTTTAGCTTTTCATGTGAGTGTTCGACCTATCCAGGGGAGTGCTGAAATTAATTCTTCAAATTCTTTTTTGTATGTGTATGTGTTTATATGAATCTGTTATGGTAATCTATATAGTTTGGCATCAGTGCTTGAAATCAAGCATTGCTCTATAGTTTTTGTATCGGAAGGAAAATTCTTGTTTATATGATTTTTTTTGTTGAATATTCTGATAGTTTCTTGGTGCCTTATATAAGAGAAATTGTTTATAGAACTAATATCTGTTCTGTTTTGGCATGGGTACACTAGTGATCTATCATCACAGAGTTGGTTTTCTTTGAAACTCAGATATGTGTTGTTAAAAATTCAATCGAGCTGATACTGAATCTATATTTCCAAGAATTAATTTTTTATTGTCAATATTAGTCTATACATAATTGTGCTCTATTTGATAAAGAATCAATGAATAATTTTGCATTGTATTAAGCCTCATGAAATCAGTTCATTGGATTTATGTATTTAAGGTGAATCTCGTGACATTTAAATTTGTTGTATTACCCATAAATAAAAAAACTTCTTCATCTTTGCAGGAAATCTTATTTCATACCCACTATATCAAATCAATTTATACCTGAAATCTAAATTAATTCAATGATGTGATAATAACTAGTTATACAGATCTGAACCTGAAAATATTTCCAAAACATTATTGAGCGCAATGTAAAATTGGTAAATCAGTTAACCATACAATTTACCAATATAGGTAAGGGATTGCTCTGAATTCTGAAGTAGTTTATATTTCAGTTTATACTATCAATAATATTCATGTGTTAATGCAACCACTGTCTGAATATGGGTGATGCAACAAAGCACAGAAACTAGATCTACCAAAATGTTTTGTTTGATAAAGATTCACTGTTCAGTATTTATCAGGTGGTATTATATATATTTGGGGAATTTTAATAATGATTAGTAATTTGAAATGCGCTATTATAGTACTCAACTGTTTCTATCAACAATAAATATTTGGTTTGTCGATGAAAATTTGATAAAACATTATTCTAACTATGGAAAACAATTTCATGCAGACGAAACTCTCAAACAGAAAAAGTTCGCTAGGAATTTCATTGATAATCAGGTTACTGATGAATAAAGTGAGATTCTCATTTCGTTTCATCAAAAATTTGAATTTTTGAAATATACCTAGATACATGCGCACATTGGTTCCGGAATTTAATAGTGAACAGGAAGACATTTGGGTGGAAATCAGTTTGGCAGGAAGAAAGTTGTTCATCTGTTGTGCCTACATTGTACCTGGAGACGAGAGGGCTTGTGAGAAATTCGGTGAGAAGTTGGAGAATAACAGAAGAAACATTCGTGATCGGGATGTAGTTCTAGTTTGCGGTGATTTCAATTGTTCATCCTTGAAATGGGTGAGTCAGACATCAAACAGTGTCTTATGTGCTACTACCGTAGATAATAAATATGCTTGTTTTATTGACACATTGAATTTTTTGGAAATGAAGCAATTTAATAATATATATAATATGAATAATAAATTACTGGACCTGATTTTATGTAACAAGGAAAGAGTTAACAGAACTAGTAGATGCGATACTCCTATGGTCGCTGAGGATGGCCATCATCCGGCAGTTGAGTTTTTCCTTGACATCAGTATTCATGACTATTTAAAGACAAAGTCAGTGTTTAGATTTAATTACAGGAAAGGAAATTATGATGTCATAAATGCAGAACTTTCTTGTATTCGTTGGGATCTTCTCTTCAAAGATTTAGATGTAAACGCTAGTTTGGATATTATGTATGACAAAATCCAGGAACTAATATGTAATTATATACCTAAAACTAGATTAAATAAGAAATTCCCCTATTTTTTCTCTAAGGAGACGATACGAATCATTCGCCGGAAGAATAGACTCCACAAAAAATTTAAAATTTATAATAACATACATCACCGTGAACGTTTCCATCATCTTCGAAAGCTCTCTAAGAAACTTATTTCGAGGGATTACGGTTCTTATCTTGGTAGAATTGAGGGGGAGCTCCCGCATAATCCATCTAGCTTTTTTAAACATATATCACATATGAGGGGTCATAGTGGGATTCCTTTGGTCATGAGGCAGGGAGATGAGGAGGCATCATCGCCCTCAGATATTTCTGATCTGTTCGCTGATTTCTTCAGTTCTGTTTATGAGGAGGACACTTCTCCTGGCGGTGACTTGGAGTTCAGGAAAATCTGTACAGTAGTAATTATTTAACCAATATAGATATTTCTGTTGAGAGCATTGAGGAGCTCTTCGTACGTTAGACCAGAGCAAGGGTCCGGGCCCGGATGAGATTCCACCGTTTTTCCTGAAAATTGCTCCAGTACTTTAAAAATACCGTTGCACATTTTATTCAACAGATCTCTGCGCACTGGCGTATTTCCGGATCGCTGGAAGGTCTCGAGAGTTGTGCCCGTTCATAAGATGGGCGAAAAGACCCTTGTTAACAACTATCGACCAATTTCTATTCTCTCAGCCATTCCCAAGATGTTTGAAGCACTTGTCTACAGATTTGTGGCTCACCATGTTAAGAACATGGTAATAGAAAATCAACACGGATTTGTCAAGGGCAGAAATCTTGAGACTAATCTGTTGAGTTTTCTGGACTCACTTCATGGTGGACTCGAGTCCCATGATCAAGTTGACGTGGTCTACACTGACCTCACAAAGGCTTTCGATAAAATCAATCACCGTGTTCTGTTGCATCGACTTGCGGAGATGGGAGTCTCCGGGGATTTGTTGAGGTGGGTCAAATCATATATTTCCAACAGATCTCAATTTGTATGTGTTGCCGGACAAAGATCGAGAATATTTTTCAGCACTTCTGGAGTGCCTCAGGGTTCTCATCTGGGTCCTTTATTTTTTATAATATATTTGAATAATGTCTTCAAATGTTTTCGTCATGGTAAATTTCTGCTTTATGCAGATGATTTGAAGGTTTTCTTCCGGGTAAGAACTTTATGTGATTGCATGTTGCTGCAAGAAGACCTAAATCGGTTTTCGGAATACTGTAAGGCTAACTATCTTTTTCTGAATTTAAATAAATGTGAAACAATAACATTTACAAGGAAAATAGATACCATTAATTTTCATTATGTGGTGGATCAGGTGCAGCTGCGAAGGGTCCAGAGTGTTCGTGATTTGGGTGTGATTTTTGATTCCAAACTAAATTTTGTTGAGCATATTGATAGCGTCATCTCATCTTCCAATAAGATACTTGGATTCACACTACGTCATGGAAAATCATTCAAAAGTAATAGAGCACTCTTGTCGTTGTATCATGCTTTTGTTTTCAGCAAGTTGAATTTTGCGACGCCTGTCTGGAATCCTTTCTATAGGTGTCACATTAGACGTATAGAGAGTGTGCAGCACAAATTACTGAGGTATTTGTCTTGCAGGAATGGGGTTGAAATCTCAAATCATGATTATGGAGATGCTCAAGGTGTTTTTAATTTAGTCAGCTTGGAAGTCCGCAGAAAGATAAATGACATGTGCCTACTATACAAGATATTGAACAACATCCTTTCGGTTCCCTCCATGCTCCAGATTGTGTCCTTCAGGGTTCCGGAGAGAAGATTGAGGTCAAAGGAGATATTTGCTATACCATTCCGTCGTCTGAATGTGACCCAGAACTCTCCCATCTGTAGAATTCAGTCAGTATTTAATGCCGAATTTAGCGATCTGGATTTATTTTCTGTTTCTCTTGCTGAGTTCAGGAGATGCTTGAGGGTGAGATTCACCTCTTGAGAAAAGACTTTAATTTGGTATACCTATGTTCGCTCATATTGTGGTTACTTGGGGATTTAATTTGTTACTTTATTTTTGTTGAGTTTAAATATTATGGTTTATATAGACATGATTGTATGTAATTGATATTAAGCTCTGTAGATGTATGACTAGGTTAAGATTTTAATAAGTGAGTACTGTGTTGGGTTGAAATACCTGTTAGTATTCCTGTGTTCAATAAATAAATAAATAAATAAATTACCTTTCTAAATATAATGGTTTTCAATTCTTAATTTAAAAGGAGCTTTTAATGCAATTGATAGTACACTTTGATGTAAAGGGAAATCTTGATTTATTTCTAGTCTAAAATTACAAATTTACCACAAATAACTTTTTCAAGTGATCGTTGTTTAAGGGTTGGTAGCATTTGTAGTCCGCAAAATATCCTGAACTGATACCTGCTCTCGAGTAGGTACCGATTTTGACTATACTGGAACTGTAATGGGATTGTACTGAAAAAACCCGAACAGCGAACCAATTTGAAGATTTGGTCCAAAATTTGTCAGAGAATAACCCGAACAAGTTGAATTTGGCAAAATGCGCAAACTCGTAGGACTATTTGAATCGGTTACAGCAGAAAATTTCAATTTAATTCTCCTGATCATATAAGCCATAAATTGAAAAAAAAGCAAATAGAATAATGAATATGTCAATAATGAATCATAATGCACATTTTTTATATTGCTGATTTGTTGACGAGAGCTGAAAAAAATTTTTTTTAATAAAGCTATTTTTCACATACTTAAAAATAGTTAAGGAATTCGAAATGATTATTTAGAAATACTTAAATCATTGTTATAAATAAAGTTGTTCTAGTTCTTGCAATTTGAATTGGACAACTCAAGGAAATAAAGAAAACTCATAATCCTGCCTCTGAAAACCCTTTATAATATTAATTTATAATCATTTAACTAAATACCAATTTATGCACGATTTGAAACCATCTATGTTTAGATTTGCTTATATCTGTTAACGGATGCAGATAAAATTCAAACATTTCAAATTACGAAAGAAATTGGTTAACTCCTCCCTCCTAAGGCGGTTCTACGGCAAAATCCTAAAATGGTCCTGAGGATAGTCCCAGAACCGTCAGAAAATAATCAGAAAAAAATCCTGATACAACCCGAACATCGGACTACTCGGTTCGAAATTAGTCAGAGAAAACCCGAACACCGAAATGCGCATGATTCTGATGGTTCTGGAACAGTCAGAATTTGAACCCGAATGAAGCTATCGAATAATAATATTGAAGATTTACCAAATTATTATAAAACAGTTTGACACAATTATAAAACAGTTTTATGGAAATCAGATAGGTAAATAACAGAATTTTCAAGCGCCTCAAATATATTAGCTATAATTGGGGTTGAGGAGATAGAGTAAAACTGAAATTGTGTAGATTTCTCTCATTTTGGCCTCTACTATAATGAAATCCTTAAAAGGATGCATATTCCACCGTTATATACAGTCTAAAGTAGTTAGTTGACGAGTTTTATCAATGCGAAGAGACTTTCTGTAATATAGTTAAAAATGGCAGCCCTAAACTGGAAGATTCAACAACACAAAATACGGCTTCCATATTATAAAGTACTTTTAACACTAAAAGAGTTCTTATAAAATATTTTTGCTCTGCGATAGAACTTTATAATAGCTTTCAACTTTTGGGTACATTTGCGTTAAACAGAGACGTACTATAGGAAAAGGAGTCGGTGGAAAAAGTTTTAAAAAATCCGTGTATAATATACATGGTAGACATCTCCTAGAATAAAAGAGATATAAAATAAAAATATATCATGTTTTTAGTTATTTAGACCACCGCCTTCATTTTCTTTAGAAGTTCTTGTTCGAACTTCTTGATCAATAAGAAGAGTTTCATTGGAGCACATGGTACAACAAGACCATCTGGAGGAAGTAAATCATTTGGTTCATCTGAATTAGCACCTTCTGCATCCTTTATAGATACATCTAACGAAATATTATCAATATCGAAACCATTTTTTCAGGAATTTGGACCTTCAATGTTTTTCGTTAAATTTATTTAAATCATCACCGACGTTTCGGATCAACTTGATCCTTTTTCAAGGCTAAAAACAACAAAATATTTACATCGCAGATTTCACTCCGAAAAGCAAGACTAAGTACCCACCTCAATTTACTACAATTTAACAAACATTTTTGGAAGATAAATCATTTTAAAAAACCCAACTTAAAAAGTATAAGAAATTTTCTTTACGAAATACGTTTTACAAGAAGTTAGGTTATAATATAACTGTATGTCAAAATTTAACCTTTTTTGGTCTTTTTCTTTCTTGAAGTTTTATGATCAGGATGGGTATCAGACACTGCCTACCAGAGCGCCATCTACATTACGTTAAACCACTTACAGCAAACAATGGAAAAGTCCTCAAAATAGTTCACAACCTACAATTATTCATCAACTATGCAAAAAATCCTACTATATCCAACATATATAAATTACAAAAACAGGGTTTCTTTTTCTCACTAAAATTAACACGTCACAACAGAGATTCTTACCATCTGAAAATGTACATTATTACAAACTAGCCAACTATTCTCTTACAGTTGATATCAGTTTTCAAAAATATAACTTGCCTATGTTTAGGAAAATTGTCAAATTTTATTAATTTTCAACCATTACTCTCAGTTATACCATGATTAATTATTAAGTTATCATAGATTTTACTCAGATTTTGAGTATCTTCTCTGAAGTTCACAGTATTATGGGTTCTAATATAAATCATTTCACTTATTAACCTTCTGCTATAATGTTGTTCTATGTCTAATATCATCACATTGCTAAAGTTAAATTTATGTCCTTCTGTATGAGTATGTATCGTCAGTGCTGTTTTATGTGTATTGTCTAGTCTTTTGAGTCGTTGGTGTGTTGTCTAATCCGTTCTTGAAGTAATTGTTTCGTCTGTCCTATGTAGCATTTATCACAATTGTAACATTCTATTTTATATACTAACTCTGATTGTTTCAAAGGAGGTGTCTTGTCTTTCAACTTGGTAAAAAATAGTTTTCTATTATCTACTTTGTTATAAAAGGCAGCTGTGCAATTGTGTTCTTTGAAGATCTTATTGATTTTGTATGATAAACTAGGGTAGAATACCAATTTTGAAAACCTTTCTAATGTTGTTTGTGTTAACTTTGTCATTTGATATGATTGATCTGTGTTATCTTGAGTGATAATTCTTGATGTGGTGTTTAATTGTCTTGTTTTTTTGTTGTAAAAATTGATGCATGTTTTCACATAATGTATTGGATAGTGATTACTTGTCAGTATTCTTTCGACCTTTTTTAAATTATCAACTTTATATTCTTCATCACTCAACGAAATAGCTCTATTAATTAGGTTCATCGCAATGAGACACCTCCTTTGAAACAATCAGAGTTAGTATATAAAATAGAATGTTACAATTGTGATAAATGCTACATAGGACAGACGAAACAATTACTTCAAGAACGGATTAGACAACACACCAACGACTCAAAAAGACTAGACAATACACATAAAACAGCACTGACGATACATACTCATACAGAAGGACATAAATTTAACTTTAGCAATGTGATGATATTAGACATAGAACAACATTATAGCAGAAGGTTAATAAGTGAAATGATTTATATTAGAACCCATAATACTGTGAACTTCAGAGAAGATACTCAAAATCTGAGTAAAATCTATGATAACTTAATAATTAATAATGGTATAACTGAGAGTAATGGTTGAAAATTAATAAAATTTGACAATTTTCCTAAACATAGGCAAGTTATATTTTTGAAAACTGATATCAACTGTAAGAGAATAGTTGGCTAGTTTGTAATAATGTACATTTTCAGATGGTAAGAATCTCTGTTGTGACGTGTTAATTTTAGTGAGAAAAAGAAACCCTGTTTTTGTAATTTATATATGTTGGATATAGTAGGATTTTTTGCATAGTTGATGAATAATTGTAGGTTGTGAACTATTTTGAGGACTTTTCCATTGTTTGCTGTAAGTGGTTTAACGTAATGTAGATGGCGCTCTGGTAGGCAGTGTCTGATACCCATCCTGATCATAAAACTTCAAGAAAGAAAAAGACCAAAAAAGGTTAAATTTTGACATACAGTTATATTATAAAAGTTCTTGTAAAACGTATTTCGTAAAGAAAATTTCTTATACTTTTTAAGTTGGGTTTTTTAAAATGATTTATCTTCCAAAAATGTTTGTTAAATTGTAGTAAATTGAGGTGGGTACTTAGTTTTGCTTTTCGGAGTGAAATCTGCGATGTAAATATTTTGTTGTTTTTAGCCTTGAAAAAGGATCAAGTTGATCCGAAACGTCGGTGATGATTTAAATAAATTTAACGAAAAACATTGAAGGTCCAAATTCCTGAAAAAATGGTTTCATTATTTGATTATATGGATGAAAACACCAATATAAATTATCAATATCACTTTACCAACTAAGATAAAAAAAAAAGTTTGGCAATTATGAATGAAAAATGATATCTGGCAAATGTCCACAACGACCACGCTGACAGAAGTAGTCTTTCATCGAAATTTTTAATCAACCTTTGGAAAAATGTTGGTCTATTTCGGCTCTCACATCACAGATTCTGAGATTTGATTGGTATAGACTCTGTCCTTTAGATAGCCCTACAAAAAATAATCCAGTGATGGTAAATCACACGATCTGGCTGGCCGTTTAAAAGCTGAATTTCGTGAAATTATGCGATCAGCAAATTTGGTTTGCAATAAATTGATCGTCTCATTGGCTGTGTGACAAGTGTTGTTGGTACCACATGTTAGTGATATCCAGATAATCAATGATAGGCCAAAATGGAGTTCTTAACATCTCGCGATTGCGTGATCCGTGGACCGTTACCGCATTTCCAGCCTCATCTTCGAAAAAAACAGCCCAATCACGCACCATACAGTGACCCGTTGAGCATGCAAAGGTTTCTCAATAATCGCTCTAGGATTTTCAGAAGCGCAAATGCGGCAATTTTGCTTGTTGTCAAGTGAAAGATAATTTTTTCAGAAAAAGCAGTGGGTTGTTCCAGAATGAATTAAGCGAATCTACGGCGATAAGAATGGCCGACCGGCTTCAATTCCTGCACTAGTTGAATCTTGTAAGGCTTCAAAGCCAAATCCTTGTGCAAAATTCGCCATGCGATGGTTTGTAATAACCCCAGTGGGTGAGAACGTCGAGAATTTGACAAATTTGGATCTTCTTCAACACTTGGCTCACGACTGCGATGTTTTCAGTTGAACGGCCCGATCGAACACGCGTTGGTGTTGGCACATTTTGTACCGAGCCCGTCGACTAAAATTAAGCGACCAAATTCTTAAAAGCGGTCTCAGAAGGTCGATTATGTTGTCCGAAAATATCATTAATTTTACGGAATGTAATTTTAACAGAACCACTATTTTCACAGTAGGTTTTATTAATATTACTTCGATTTTCGAGCGAAATTGAATTCATTGTAAGAATTACCAAGGCATCTACTACGAATATGTCAAAAAACTAACTGTCAATGCTGTCATGTGGTAGATGTAGCCTCAATTAAAAAACAAAGATCTTGTTGAAAGACCCTTTAGAACAGTTTTATGAATGTTCGCAAAGGAACAAGTATGAGTCATCACCAGTATAAATATATAATAAAATAAATTAGTTCGGTAAGCTGAAATGTCTGTAGGGATCTCATGTGTCCTTGCAATTGTAAAATATCTTTGATAGTTGGCCGGTGTTTTGTGCTCGTCATAGAACATTTCACATCAACCCTCGATCGAGTTGGCTGTCACCTCTCCAGAAATTAGTTCAACTGGAATTCGATACCGTCCTGTCAGTAGGTTACCGCCCCATTGTCAAATAAAATATGTAATCCATTAAGCAGTACAAACATGCGTCACCGGGTCCCGGCCCAAAAGGGGCCATAATGATAGCCTTTGGGATTAGGGTGATTTATCTTGGAGTATTTGTAAACGAGGATTATGCGTGCCAGGCGGGTTTCCTTTTCAAATTTTCCTGTTTGTACAAAGCGACCATTGTCGAATTGCGAGGTTGGAAGTGAATGTTCAAGCGTTTCGATAAACACAACCCGTATACCGCAAGTAAACGCCTTGAAGGGTCGCCGAAACGGATTCCCAAGGATCCCAGGTTTTATCGGTGTATTTTATTCAATGAAGAGACTTTAGCACAAACGGCTTCATCAGAACATAGGTATTATAGTACGGCATTATATCAAATATACTCAACAGATAATCAGATGAAATTTAGAAAAGTACTGAGGTCAAGAGCGCAGCTCTCATTCTAGAATCTTTTCCTTTCTCTGGAACAGTGTGTGCTCTTCGAGTGGCAGTAATAATAATAATAATATACTTTATTTCAGGTAAAGTGTATACAGTGAACACTCGAGATGAAACAGGGTCATAAACAATTTTACCCTCGTTATAACATGTAGGCTAGGAAGTCTTCTACACTATATGGTTCAATGTTAAGTAGCAGCTTGAAAATGAATTTCTTGTATTGTTTTAGGGTACATTCTGCTCCCAATTCATGTGCTATCTTGTTATAATATCGAATGCACATATATGTAGGTCCTTTTTCGATGAGGCTGAGTCTGTGTTGTGGGATTTTTATTGCTGTTGTTCTTGTATTATAATTACTTGGTGTTTTCTCTTCAAAGTAATGCATATTTTTAAAAGTGAAAATCAAGCATTCCTGAATACATACAGGGTGAGTCTTTGACCACTGCGTTAATTTCAACCATAGGTTCTTGAGATCAAAAGAAACACTTTTTCCATTACGGTTTTTCTATATTCAGCTGCGTTGAAAAGTTATAAGCATTTAAAGTTTTCACATTGGGCAAATACCCCTCTGTAGTCCAGTATAGTTTGAATGAAAAATACTTTCCACAGCATCCACTATTGAATCTGAATTGTTTAAAAACATTATTTTCCCTCTAAGAAATGATTCACTCACTCATGTTTCATCCGATGAGGTCCATATCCAGAAGGAAGATACAAAATACTAATTTTCTGGTAAAAAAAATTCAACACCATAAACATAGATTTTTCTTGTTCTACTATATTTTCTAGCTACTTCAAGATTATAAACCATGCCTTTCTAGTGAGAAAATCCAAAAAAACCTCAGAATTATTGGGTGTTATCATCATACATTTGTAATTTTCTTCTTAAAATTTCCAAATCATGAAAACCATCATTTCTATGAAAACTTCCAAGGCAAGAGGTTGTCACTGTGCTTTTTTCACTCAAAGCCAGAAAAATCATCTATGATTTTCCAAACACTGATATTTCTGAATTTTCTTCTCCTTGACAGAGACCAGTGAACAGGTCTATGAGGTCTCTTGATATACTGTTAAAAATATGAAAATCTTTTTCGAAATCTTCAACAACAATGAATGATGTCACTACGAATAATCATTTTAAAGTGATGTTACTCTGCTTGATGATTATTTTCTGTACTGAATCCCAATAACAATTTACCTGGATAGATTACAAGTATTTCCAGATTTAGGTGTGCCATTATACTTTCTTGAAGAAATACCTAAATTTGATTTTGAAAAATCAACTAGGTGTTGTTTAATAAAAAATTTTTTGTTAAATCATTAATATGAATCTATTCTGTTTAGACTATAATTACTGATTACTGATTTCAATAATCAGAGTATCTGTTTCAATTGCGTAAACAAGAACATAAATATTGAATACTGTTTATTCATAGATTATGTCAAATTTTAATACCTTACCATAGAATATTAATTTATAACCGAACCCCAGGAGCGAAAAAATTAATATTTGCAATGTTTTTTTAAATGAAAGATAATATCTGTAACTATTATTGATCTTTAGTTATAATTTTCCTCAGAATAATTAGAGTGAATTATTATCACATTAAAATATTATAACGTCTCTGTGGTGGGTAGTTCCAAATAAAAAAGTGTTGTGTGGTTCCTTGTTGTTTTGATTCTGTTTGAAACTGTCAACAGTTATTTGTAGCTTTCTTTCAGAAAAATGTGGAAAATATTGGAAGGATAATATCGATAGTTTTAAATTATTTAATTCAGTATGAAATGATTATGGTCAGAAAATGCATTCTATTCTAATCTTTCTTGTTTATGAGCTTATAGCTTTCAATATTGATTGAATTTTAATTAACCATGCATCATAACAAACATTCAGAAATATTTAAACTGAGTCAAATTCTATTATCTCTTAAGTTTGTGAACAAGGTTGAATCGGTGTATGAAATAAAAATAATAAAGGTATAATACAAATCTAGGAGACTGGGTTCGAAGTTTTTAAAACTCATATGAGCTCAATTTGCAGCATTCCTATGTTATATAGATATAGATATAATTTGATGAACCCTGAAAGTCTGAAGCTATAAAAAACCAGCTCTTCATAAAGACAAGCCTTCAATTTAACAGGTCCTGACAGAAAATACTTTACCTATTTCAACAGTCAAAATATACCGAAGAAAGACTTTTTCTCTATTTATTATGGAATATTATTCTGGATTAAATATTGAACAAGGTGCTAGACATCATTAACAATGAATACAGCAAATGGCAATTTAGATTTTGTGGTGAATGTAAGACAAAAATTGTTCAGTGGTTAATTTCATCTATAGTGTTTAGTGGTGGAACCATAGACTGGAGAGATTTCCCCAACCTTTTGTAGAAATATTTAATAAAGACATAAAATATGGCAACATTGAACAAATCTGATTATTGAATCATTTCAGCACAGAGTTAGTTGGATTTGGGAAAATCAGAAAATTTGGACAAAATTATATCGATTCAATACCTTTCAACTTCAAATATCTCAAGAATGGTGCAATTTAAGAGAAAAGATGAGGAATGATTTTATATGCAAAAAAGACTAATGATTCCAGGAATTACGAGATACGGACCTTTAGTTCAAGCGATATTTGTTTTTCATGCAATTTAACCAATCGGTAGAGTAGTAGTGAGAAACCCACAAGAAGTGGAATAAATCTATTGATGCCAAAATATGCATGAATGTTATCAAAAACCTTCTACAAGAGATCATTTCTATTTATATTGTCGTTTGAATATTACAGCAATTTTTTTATGAAATTTCAACACCCTATATCTTTTGAATGGGCCCAATTTGGAAAAATGTTATAGGAAGAAAATGTTTCTTTTGACGTAAAGAATCCATGGTTAAAATTAACGCAGTGGTCAAAGACTCACCCTGTATAGTTGGTGCGGTTAATTACTCATTTTTTTTAAATATTCCCCAACACGACTCCATTCTCTTCATCTTCCAGATTATACGTATTGTTCTCTTTTGCATCTTCAGCACCGAGTTCGGCATTCTGTAATGTGAGCTAACATAGAACATGAGGTTTGTTTTTTCAACATTCATGCATAAACCATTTGCTTCAAACCATTCGCCTGCTTGCAGTAGAGTTGATTTTACCAGTTTACACGTTTCTGGGAATTTCTTGGCCATGACTGTTTGTGTCATCTGCATAATTCAACAATTTGATACTTGTTTCATCAAATATGGTATATAGATCCCTTAAAAATATGATGAATATGATGGGACCTAAAATGCTTCCTTGTGGTACTCCTAGTTCTATGAATTCTGCCTGCGATATTATATGGTTCTCATTATAAGAGATCATTACTCTTTGTCTACGATTGGTTAGGAACGATTTAAACCACTTCAGTTATTTTTCCTTTATTCCATAGGGTTGTAATTTTTGTGAGATGAGATGATGGGACATCGAATGCCTTCGATAGGTCTAACATCAACCCAACCGTCACATATGAATCTTCCAGAGCGTCTAAATTTCCTGAGATAAACTCAAAGATTGCTGTCTGTGTCTTTGGAGCGTGACGCAATTGATTTCAAGATTAATTTTCATTTTAAAAATAACACAAAATAGGAATTTGTCCTCATTGCTGAATCCAGACATTTCCCAAGAAACCAACTTAATGAAAAATTTAGAATAAGATACTTCGGACATATTCGAAATATGAAATGAAGAGAAGACGATAACTGTCTCTGAAACGGCCTTCCACGAAATACAGACCGTATCCCATAAATGTCAGCAGCATGGTCGGCTGGCTTATTTTCCAGCCGAAACTGAGGCCATAAACATTGAAAACCGGCCCTTTCTATGTAGCCAATATGATACAATATTTTGTTCTGATGTGACGCCGGCTTTGATTTAAACGTCTATAAAACCCGCCCCAACTTCATATGCTTCGTCATGCAGAAATTCGAAATAAGTCTGAACGATGCGGAATAACAAACGACCAAGACAGAATCGTTGCCGAAGATTTCCTGGGGTTTATCGCTTTGAGTTATAGCTGAATTATTATCTCCACGATAGATGAGGATAGAATGAAAACGATTGAACTGTCTTTAAGTATTAGTATTGTTTTCAAATGAGGATTATGTTTGATAGCCATTAAATAATAGGGAATTAATGATACAGAATAGTTTTTTTAATTCTGTAAAATAGATAGTAAGCCTACTCCCTCTTATATCGGAAATTGAATTTCGCCACCTGTATTGACAATTCAAACGTCCACGATGTTTCCTAGAATTAGTGTTTGTGATGTCCACCATGCCATGGCGTACAATGAAAACGGCACACAAGGACGCGCCCCCCACTGCTCTATCTACTGTCCGCATCACGTTACTTTGTAACCGGGGAGTACTTGCTTGCACGTCAAAATGTCCATCAAAGGCCGAAATTCGATAAACTCCGTTTTTACCTATCACTACTGAGAATTTCTAATTTACCGTCCTGCATGTTAGGAATTGACTGAAGATGGCTCTGCCGTTGCTTGAATAAAACGTGACCACCTTCATAGTAGGCCAGTTCCCTGCTCAGTAACTGGTAACTGTGAATAATACACGAAATGAGTCCATGAATCATCTCGTAACTTCCCACGTAAAACTCCATGTTTCCCGAAAATGATTTAATTCAAAAACGCCGTCAATGAAAAAGCACCGTAATTGTAATTCACCGACGAACATAAAAAACCTCGGCTGCGAAGATAATTCACGCCGGGAAAAACATATAACTCCAAATATTTCCCTGACAAAACCAACAACATCCGCCGCCCGAATTGAATATATTTTCACGTGTGGTAAAAGCAACCCAAGCTCCGTATATCTTCATTTGGCGAAGAGGCGTCAGGGGCGGGGGTTAAGAGCGGGCCGCGAGCACGTCCTGGATGCCGTTTTTCACCCGGTAAATGGCCGAGAAATCAGAGTACCGGTCTGGGGTTTTAATTTTTAACTTGAACGTGCTTCTGACATTTACTGCCAGCCGACTCGTTCGGTTTTTACGAGCGCATAAAAGAAATGCGTTATGTGGCGGTGTAGGACGGGCCTAATGTCGGTAATGTCCCCGTTGAAATATCGTTACGGGACTCATATTTTTCGTTTATTTGAGTATCCTGAAAGGTTTCCGGGCTGTACAGCGGAGGGGTCGAGAATGGACCAGATGAGGAATGATACGGCTTTGGTTTCTGGAATGAAAAAATTATTGCTCTTGCTGGATGGAATGGGAAATGGCTAAACGAAGAACAGCACTGGGGTTTCGTTTCTCCCGATTTGATATTATATCACAATAATCCGTTATTTAAAAGAGAAAATATATTAAATGAGAACCACATTTTGTATTCTTATGAATTTATATACAGCTAGTTATGTGTTTTCGGTTTTGTTTACCATCCAACAGTACCATTGCCAAAAATAGAATCTACGAATCACAAAACAAAAGTTGCGCAGGAGTAAAAACATTGTATTCGTGTTGCTATTGCGAGGGGTAGCGACAATCTAGTTTCACCCTTATTGGGGATCATAGGCACCACTTAACCCTAATCCCTGACAACAACTAATTTTGAAGCAGGTATTATTGAACTTGAATGAAAATAACAAACAAACAAAAAAGAGATTCAGATTTGACTATTTTCGACGTTCGCATTAACTGAGCTCCATGCATACCAGGGGGTGGGGACTGGCCTACTACAAAGATGGTCACGTTTTTTGAAGTGAAAACTTCTTTAGCGGCGCTGAGCACTCTCTTGTATGGGTAAAAACATCCAAACTCGCGTCAGGGTCACGTGATTGTGATCGAAAAAGCGTAAGATCGAGGAGTAGGAGAGGGAATAATATCCCACACTCTTTCTACCGTGCCTGAGTGTGCTGTTTCGTTTAGGCGGTGCAGGGCGCTTGTGCGAATGTTTGTGTATGTTAATATAATATAAATTAGGTTTGTTCGCGTGGCAGTTCGGAACTGTAATTTTTGGTAATTTGTGGTTCCCACCCGTTCGTCTGGGACGGAACAGGAGTTCCTTGTCGTTCGTGTGGTCGGAACACTTGATTTCGGAACTGTTCGTTACTGTTCTTACGGTTCCTGATCTAGAGATGGTACAAGGTACAACAGAAGAAGCGCAAAATTCAAATCATCGGTGATTCAAATTTTCAGTAGTTCTAATTGGCAATTTAGTTATATATTTGGTGACTAGGATATTCGCATAGCTGTTTTTGAGTATATTTGATGTTGTGGGAGTATAAATTTTTAATCAATTCGTTATAATAGCTTCTCAAAATTTTTGTTATCTCAAAGAAGAGGAAGGATCATTTGCAATAGATGAATAAAACAATTGCATAGTTGTTGATCAAAGTATGTAAGATAATTATTTTATATTATTTATATATACGATATTTCGTATTTATATACTATATATTTATTTTTGTTATTTCGTGATTGTAGTATCTTTATTTTTAACCCCTCAAAATGTATTGAAAATTTAGGAAGGAAACGGAGGAATGATCTCTTGCAAGATCACAACGACTTGTTAAAACAATTCTTATCTAAAAAATAATTACAAAGCTATGAAAATTGTTAGAAAATATTTTTATTTATTTCCCAAATGCCACCAGTTCCATATACAATTACCTAATTCTATTATATAAAATTTTCTGTACACAGTTTCCACCAAAATTACAATGAAATAACAGAAAAATTCACAGTTTATCCAGATATGAACTAACAAAAATAATTTCTCCACTGATGACCACTACTACATGTATTGAAATTTCAAATTATAATTAAATTAAATCATTTCTTCAAATATTTCATTACATATAAATTATATTTACAGTTATTTATATGGATATGTTTATGTTTATTTATTTATGACAAAAAAATTGTTCAATTTTAATATTTGTAATTTCTAAAGTATTTCCACCGTTTTAATAACACAATAACTTATTCAATATCTTTTTAACACTATCCATGATATGATCCATGATCAGTGAACTCTATATGAATACCTATATGGTATTTAGAGTTCAATGTCCATGATGTACAACATAACCTTACTTTCACTTATCTATGCACTTAACGAAATCGTTTTGAAATCATCTGTTCCCACCTGTTCTCACCCGTTCGTGTCATAGAACAACTTGCGACGATTCCAAGAGTTACAGAACCTGGTTCTCTGTGACCCCAGTACAACTGGGAACTGCCACCCGAACAAACCTATTGTCATTTTTGTGTACGATAGCGCAATAAATGAATATTGTATTCCACCACATAAATAATAGCACTTTTATACTGATAATGAAAGCAATTCATACAAAATTATTCTCTAACCATTCCAAAATATCAAAAATGCACAACGTTAATATTCAAGTTTTCACTTCTGCCGGCACTCCCGGAGTGCAACCCGTCTTTTTGTTCAAGCAACGGCAGAGCCATCTTTACATCATACGTCAATTGTGACTTAATTAGCACTACTGGAACAATGGATCTTCGTAATTGTCGTTTACTAGAGGGTTTGCTTCCCAAATGCATAACTTAAGAGAGAAAATGTAAACGAATCGAAATAAATTCGGTACATCTTACACGTGGTCAGAGACAAGATGCTTAAAAATCTCAAAATCATACTTGA
The DNA here is from genome assembly GCA_030674115.1 of Micraspis discolor. Lineage (NCBI taxonomy): Eukaryota > Metazoa > Arthropoda > Insecta > Coleoptera > Coccinellidae > Micraspis > Micraspis discolor. The sequence goes on from JARTUT010000881.1 coordinate 402,210, forward strand.
AAAATGAATTAGAAGTACCTATTGGGCGAGCTCCTGACCTTTTAATTTTTCAGTGTATCCTATAGCTAAATCCTTTGGGTCTGAAATAAATAAAGGACCGTAAGACTAGTGTGGAACCTTTAGAAGAGGCAACCGACGAAACATAAACCACAAAAACAGTTTCCACCCACACTTAAGGGACTGAGTTATAGTCGATGAGGTCGAAAAAACGGATCCGGGGCAGTTTTCCACATTTGCTCAGCCATTAATCGACGGTTCGCGAGCGAATCGGTGATTTATCCGCTTCCGTCTAAACCGGAAGTCACCCCGTGCTCTACAAGCGATCCCACTAATCTCGCCGCCACGTCTTCGCGACTTCCGGTCGTACATCACCGTCTTATCGTTGGCGGCGTTAATCCATCGGGACTCTGTTAGGATTACGCTTAGCGGTCTTGTCTCGCAACATCTGTCTAGGAAAATGATAAATTAATCATTTCTGGTGCTTAGTGTCGACTTTAATTATGTTTATCGGGTTATTTGCTCGAGTTTCCTCATATTCCTTGAATTGATATTAGGGTTTGAACAATTCTATTAATAACTCCATTGCTTCTAACATAATGCACAGAAGTTTTGGGTTACTGCAGTTTCTGTACTGGAGGTAATTACACCCGTCGCCAAATCTTCGAATGGAAATATACTTGGTGAGTCTACTACATAAATTTTTATCATGAATTGACTCTTAAGATCAAATGAAGCGATTTTTTCCTGTCCCATATTTTGAAAACCGGGATATAAAATATGTAACTTAAATTTTTTTATTTGACGGTCGCTTTGATATTTGGAGTAACCGGGGCATTGCGAAAAGATGAGCTGTCTAGGTTGCAGATAAATGATGTGCAGGATATGGGCTCGAAATTTTTAATAACAGTGAACAGGGGGTGGGAACTCGCCTACTACAAAGGTGGTCACGTTTTTCTTCGACGAGCGGTAGAGACATCTGTTGTCGTCTCAAAAGCTAGGATCGGTAAACTAGGACTTCTCAGTAGTGATCGGTAAAAACGGATTTTATCGGACCTCACTCTTGGTGGACTTTATGAAGAGTAAGAAACTATTTTATGATGAGCATGAACTGGTTGAATGAAATGGTTTATTCATTTTCAACTTATTCAATTTAATTTAATTGAAATGGTTTATTCTTGCTGTGTTCCCAATTGCTACAGTGATAGTAATGTCAAAAGGTATGTGTTGCATTCATATAAGTAGTAGTTTTGGATTAACTTATAACTCACTAAAAATGTACTGTGAATTAATATTTTCTGTAGCAATTTCATATTCGTGTAGTAATTTCTGATTAGTAAAAATTTGGGACAGTTTCTAACACTGTTTTCTTTCTAGGTTTTTCATTACACAAGTTGAGGGTGTTAGAAATGTTTGGTTGGAAAGAATCGGAAATCCATGTCTTCATTCATCCAAAAGTGTTATTTGCATAAAGCATTTTCATATGGATTGTATAGACCCTCATGGAGCTGAAAAGATTTGCTCTGCCAACACTTCATTTGCCAAGTAATTCATTCTACTCCCTATGATTATCATTTTTGTAATTTCAATAATCTTTCAGATTATGTAAGCATACTTTGTCTACCCTCCAGAACTCCTGAAGAAACTTTGAGGCAACAAGGTATTTATATATAAGTGAACTGCTCATGATCATTGATTATAGTTTTGAGTATTCCACTTATAGTAGGTTTCATAAAAATCGTCTATCAGAAGATTCCTAGAATACTTCAACGGATATGTGAAATTTACCGTTGAAACGCCAAATTCAAGGAATTTCAGTTAATAAGTTTATTGATTTTGCCATGATATTATTTCTGTACTTTTATGACAGAACTACTTATAAAATTTTATTGGGAAAAAAAAACAATAAGATCTTATGATCCAATAATGAAGATGACATCCGAAAAAGTATCTAAAAGAAAATAGACTTTTAGAAATTGTTTCTGTCATAAAAGTATAAATCTAATGCATTTCATGCTTAAATTGATGTATCTGTCACTAATATTCTAATTTATTCTTTCAATGTATTTTCATAACTTGATGAGTAATTGTTGCATAATTATTGTTGGTTCGTTTATTCTTTCTCTCGATATTGAAATTTTTGTAAATTGATTATTTACTGCATTATATATATATATTTCTAAAGTTTCTTTTTTGCTTATTTCCTTTCATCCTCTAAAGATTAGTATGTTCTTTGATTTGAAAGGCAGATATATTTGAAATGACCATAATTCTTTTAATCTGCTGCAAATTGTCACAATTTTCTGATCAAATGATATTTTTTTATTGAAATTGTGACAATCTACAGCAGATTAAAAGAATCATGGTCATTTCAAATGTATTTGTTTTCAAATCCAATAAAAATATGGGATTCAACCTGCGCTTGCGTGGAATCCTATGATAACTCTTATAAAATGCACTAGAGGGCGCCACGAGACGGAACGTTGTGCGAATGGAATCTGTAATCAACTCTAAGATGACGAAAGATGGCGCTGTAAGTTGAACTCTAAGCCGGGACCAAAATTCATGCCAGAGTTGCCTATCTATAGGTAGTCTATGACAGTGAATTCATCCAACGCTCACTCGAAAAGGATATTCACTGTGGTGGATAATGAGGAGTGTACACTATTGAATCCAAATAAGAGATATATATCCTTGAGAACAATTCACACTCCGCACGAAAAGTTTTTCGTCTTTTACAAGAACTTTAAATGCTCAATACTGCCAGTAGGATTCAATACGTTTTCGAAATTACTATCGCTAATTGCAAAATTTCTCAAACAACCCAGTCTATATACAGGTCACTGTTTTCGGCGTTCTTCTGCATCCATCCTTTCGGACAGTGGAGCAGATTTTGCAGCCATCAAACGGCTTGGAGGATGGAAATCAACATCTGTTGCAGAAGGGTACATCGAAAACTCGATGAAAAATAAATTAGAAACTGCTGAAAACATTTTATGCGATAATCGTTCGCCAGTAATCAATTCATCAGCTCCCACCAGTTTCACACATTCCTTATTGCAAATCGATGTAAATGTGGACTATTCAGAATGTCACATTTCGAAAATTCCGTCCATGAATTTTACGAATTGTTCAATTGGAACTATAAATATAAATATGTCAAAGTGAGCATCGAGATTTTCATTGACAAATTTTATATTGAGAGAAATAAAATTTATTCGAAAAAATAATTTATTTCTGATTCATAATGAGGTCGACGGAAAAATATTGTAATCAACTCGTTTATTAATCTAGCGATTAATGGTCTCGAATAAACTAGTTGATTAAATAACTTTTATGTTCAATTCCACTGAAATGTTATGAAAATTTTTGGGAAAAATCGTCAAAGTCGACCCTGAGAATTTTCCAGTTCGAAGACCGTTCCTGCGGGACAGAAAAGAGCGACGACAGCATAATTTATCGTTCAATTTTATCCTTTCTGCACGTCACTAAATTTGAATGTGTTTTCTCATTGTGCCCTCGGAGTGATTTACACGTTTTATAGAGGAACTGGGAAGGAAATATAAATTGTACCCCTGTCTGCTGGAGTGGTCCACCGTATTTTTCATTTTTTTTTCCTTCCCGACGTCGCGTGTTGAAGTCTAAGTAGCGTCGTTTGTTATAGTCGGACGTTTGAAATGGAGGGGGGAATTCATCTTTCGGACGTTGAGAATTGTGAGCCGTCAGAGAGAAATATTTCTAATTTGTGGCTGAACTCGTTGTTGAGAGTACTGATTACGGGAAATATTTCATCTCGGAGTAACAGATTTGTAATGTGTGATGGAGGGCATCCATTACAGAATTTTTCTGAGGATTCTATATTGGATAGGGGCCCTTGTGACGCAGACTGCCAAACTAGGGTATCCACGGTTCACTACAGTGGAGACGAGGTAGGTTCTAAGATGTTAAAAAAATATCTAACGAAATGAGCGCTAGGTATAGTATATAACATTACTAGCTAGGTAAGAGGGTTTTTACTGGCGAATAGGGGATTACCTCCTTGAGCCAATAAAACCCGTTACCTTGCGTGTATTGTTTTATATTTTATTTGTTTCTCATTTGTAAAAAGGTTAGATAAATTCCAAAAAAACCCCAATAATTTGTCGCAAATATCGTAAGCTATGGAAGCGTTGCCATGAACATGCTTGTTTATTTTTCTTTACATTTGTTTTGGCGAAAGCCTCCGGTTTTTCCGGTAATGACGTCAACTTCCGTTTTTCAAATAACAACGCCATTTTTTTATTGCAGAAATAGACTCCTTAGAAAATTTCAAGTTATTTTGATGTAACATTTTTCAGTTTTGGTTGGAAAATGCTCTCTGAACGGGAAAATTCGAAAAAATCGAAAATAGAGCTCCGCTGCAACAAGAATAACTTCGAGGTTTTTGGATGGAAAATTTCCATTTTGGGATTTTTCAAGATGTAAGATTGATGTATCCACTCAAAAAATCGAAATCGCGATTCATGATACAGGCGGTGAAAAAATCGCTTTCAAAGTTAGGGATGACAAAATCGTGAAAATCAATTTTTCAAATTAGAACCCCATTTTTTTATGGTAGATATTGAATCTACGTTAAAAATAATGTGATTGTATGCATCACACCCTTGCCCTAAAGTGGATATTTCCTGAGTTATTCACAAAAACTGTTTTTCGTCTTGAATTTTCAGCTATTTCTTTTCCCTTCACGCCAAAAAGATGAAATTTTCAGGAACTGTTACTTAAACCATGTTTTAGATTTTACTACCCTAATATGCAAGAGAAAAAAGTTACAGGTTGTTCCTAAATATATGGCGAATTTGGATTCGAATTTGTATCGGAAACCTCTTTATTTCAACTAATCGGCCATCGGTTTTCTCCAGTGATAAATAATTCTTTATGAACCATATGCAAAAACTTACCATGTTTTACTTTATTTTTTTAATGATAGATATCATTAATTACATCTGCCAAATTCCTCTTTAATCAGTAGCATTTTGTGTTTACTATTAATTTGGTGATAATTCGTATTAAGTTATAAAATCGATCACTATGCCTAATTTTACCAATGAAGATTATATAAATCTCATTCTACTTTATGGAGAATGTGATACAGTTATAGATAGAACGATTCGACTGTTCATTGAGAGGTTTCCTGACCGACCCAGACCAACGAGAGATACCATTAACAGAACCATGACAAACTTGAGAAATGTCGGATCTTTCGTTAAGAAAACTATACACAGAGAAAAAAGTGTAGTAGAAGATGAGAACAACGGAATTACATTTCTTGCATATTTTCGTGTGAATCCTCAAAATTCTCTCAAAGATGCCGAGATTGCTCTGGGATTATCTCAATCGAGTGTTTGGAGAATATTGAAAAAACATAAAATGCACCCATATAAATTCAATAGGCTACAGCATTTGAAGGAAACTGATTTCGTCAGGAGAACAGAGTTTTGCTATGATGATTCGATTTCAAGAGAATGAAAACTTTTTGAACTGTATAATTTGGACAGATGAATCTAAATTCACAAAGAATGGTTCTTTCAATAGACCTAACAGTCATTATTGGGATGAAGAGAACAACCACCACTTCAGACAACTTTCAAGAGACCTGGAGTTTCAATGTTTTTTGCGCAATCAAAAATAATGCAATTCTCGATGTTCACATTTATGATGGGACTTTAACTGGTAAGATAGAACACTACACATGTTTGCATTATTTAAAGAATGTTCTCCCTTAGATATTCTGACATATTGACTCGAATAATTGAGCTGCTAGTACAGAACCATAATGACTTATGGTATCAACAAGATGGCGCGCCTCCACACAATTCACTCAATGTGTGGAATATCTTGTACAGGCTATTTGAAGATCGATGGTTGGCGAACAATGGTCCACATCTTTGGCTACCACGTTCTCCCGATTTAACTCCTTAAGACTATTATGTTTGGGGTAGGATAAAAAATATTGTCTACTCAACTCCCCTGACTGATAAAGAGGACTGCAGAGAACGAGTCAGAAATGCTTTCAGGTTTGTTTAGATTTTTAGATTCATAGCTTTGAAACTCAATTTGGTTTTTAAACACTTTTGGAGATCTCTTTCTCCCGATGAAATAAGAAGAGCAACGCACGAAGCATTCCTGAGACGTATAAATAAATGTCTAGAAATTAACGGTCAAAACTTTGAGAATCTTCTCTAGTTATAACTGCGAGAGTTTGCCATGGTTCTTCTAATAGTAACTTGAAGTCGCTTTCAAGAAAGGGTGAAAAATCTACAGCATGGTTCAAATAACACTTCCTGAAAATTTCATCTTTTTGGCGTGAAGGGAAAAGAAATAGCTGAAAATTCAAGACGAAAAACAGTTTTTTGCGAATAACTCAGAAAATATCCACTTTAGGGCAAGGGTGTGATGTATACACTAACATTATTTTTTAACGTAGATTCAATATCTGCCATAAAAAAATGGGGTTCTAATTTGAAAAAATTGAATTTTCACGATTTTGTCATCCCTAATTTGAAAGCGATTTTTTCACCCCCTGTATCATGAATCGCGATTTCGATTTTTAAAGTGGATACATCAATCCTACATCTTAAAAAATCCCAAAAATGAAAATTTTCCATCCTAAAACCTCGAAGTTATTCTTGTTTCAGCGGAGCTCTATTTTCGATTTTTTTTTCGAATTTTCCCGCTCAGGGAGAATTTTCCAACCAAAACTGAAAAATGTTACATCAAAATAACTAGAAATTTTTTAAGGAATCTATTTCTATTCTATTCCTCTTGAAAGTTCCATTGTCTGAAGTGGTGGTTGTTCTCTTCATCCCAATAATGACTGTTATGCCTATTGAAAGAACCATTCTTTGTGAATTTAGATTCATCTGTCCAAATTATACAGTCCAAAAAGTTTTCATTCTCTTGAAATCGAATCATCATAGCTTCGCAAAACTCTGTTCTCCTGACGAAATCAGTTTCCTTCAAATGCTGTACCCTATTGAATTTATAAGGGTGCTTTTTATGTTTTTTCAATATTCTCCAAACACTCGATTGAGATAATCTCAGAGCAATCTCGGTATCTTTGAGAGAATTTTGAGGATTCACACGAAAATATGCAAGAACTGTAATTTCGTTGTTCTCATCTTCTACTACACTTTTTCTCTGTGTATAGTTTTCTTAACGAAAGATCCGACATTTCTCAAGTTTGTCATAGTTCTGTTAATGGTATCTCTCGTTGTTCTGGGTCGGTCAGGAAACCTCTCAATGAACAGTCGAATCGTTCTATCTACAACTTTATTACATTCTCCATGAAGTAGAATGAGATTTAAATAATCTTCATTGGTGAAATTAGGCATAGTGATCGATTTTATAACTTAATACGAATTATCACCAAATTAATAGTAAACACAAAATGCTACTGAATAAAGAGGAATTTGGCAGATGTAATTAATGATATCTATCATTAGAAAAAATGTAAAACATGGTAAGTTTTTGCATATGGTTCATAAAGAATTATTTATTTATCACTGGAGAGAAAACCGATGGCCGATTAGTTGAAATAAAGAGGTTTCCGATACAAATTCGCCATCTATTTAGGAACAACCTGTAACTCTTTTCTCTTGCATATTAGGGTAGTAAGGTAGTAAAATCTAAAATAAGGTTTAAGTAACAGTTCCTGAAAATTTCATCTTTTTGGCGTGAAGGGAAAAGAAATAGCTGAAAATTCAAGACGAAATACAGTTTTTTGTGAATAACTCAGGAAATATCCACTTTAGGGCAAGAGTGTGATGCATACACTCACATTATTTTTAATGTAGATTCAATATCTGCCATAAAAAAATGAGGTTCTAATTTGAAAAAATTGAATTTTCACGATTTTGTCATCCCTAATTTGAAAGCGATTTGTTCACCCCTATATCATGAATCGCGATTTTGATTTTTAGAGTGGATACATCAATCTTACATCTTGATAAATCCCAAAAATGAAAATTTTCCATCCAAAAACCTAGAAGTTATTCTTGTTTCAGCGGAGCTCTATTTTCGATTTTTTGTTCGAATTTTCCCGCTCAGAGAGCATTTTCCAACCAAAACTGAAAAATGTTACATCAAAATAACTTGAAATTTTCTAAGGAATCTATTTCTGCAATAAAAAAATGGTGTTGTAATTTGAAAAACGTAAGTTGACGTCATTTCCGGAAAAACCGGAGGTGCTCATGCCTTGAAAATATTTTAGATTTCATCAGCATCGTGAAATACTTATAAGTGCTGAATTTCATGAAAATACGTTCAGTAGTTTCCCGTATAAATATGGGTGAGGTTCCTCGTGAAAGACCCTGTATACCATGCTTATTATTCTCTTTGTATTATGGAAGTTGCTCTGATTATTATGATTACTATCTGTTTTGTATTGTTATAGTTTTCTCAGAATTGTTATACTTGCTTTTGCTAGCTGTTAATGATTAACCATTTAGTTTTAAACAAGTGCCCTAACATCACCTAACATAAGGAGTTTTCTGCCCGAGGCTTTCCCCTACATTTTCTTTAGACCCTGAATAAAGCAGGGCCCCCGTAAGGGCTACTGGCGCCTGTGTGCAAAACAGGATTTTGGCGCCCCTTACGGTATTTCGGAATATCTTCTTTATGGTAGGTAGGTACTTGAAATAAAGCAAATAACTGAACTTTAAAAGTCATTTATTTGTAAACTAAACTATGAAAATGAAATAATAATAATAAATTCTTGTTCACACTCATTTTGAAGCATTTACGTAACTAATGGGGTACATACACGTTGTTCATAAATACTATAAAATAAGCTTAAACTAAAAATCACAATTTTTTAGGAACAAATAACAGAGATGTTGCCTCATGTCTACATATACAACGTTTTAATGAGAAAGCGCAACAGGTGAAATTAGTTCAGAATCGTGAGTAGAATCGAAATAAAAAATAGGGGTTAAATTTTAATCAAAATAATATTCGTAATTCTTTTACAATAAAAATAGGTTGAGGTGTCTGAGGTTTTGCGCTTTTTCACTAACACGTATATAAGTACTACTTTCGACTTATACTAAAATATTTTATAAATATGCGGATACTTCTAATAACAAATACCTAGGTAACTTCGTTATAAAATCAAAATTGATATCTAGGTACAATAGAAAAATTGAAAAATAGCTGTTGTAGTAGCGTCGCTACTATAATACTGTCGCTACTGTAGCGATATTTTCCGCGACTTTGCTGTTGCAAATTCGTCAATTACATCGCTAAAATTTATACCATCAAAAATTTCTTGTTCAATTGCTAATATTGCTAGCCCAGACAATCTTTCTTGAAGCATTGTTGACCTTAAATAATGTTTAATTATTTTTAACTTTGAAAAAGATCGCTCGCCAGAAGCTACAGATACAGGCAATGTGAGAAGAATTCTTAGTGAAATGTTTACGTTTGGAAGGGTGGAGGTTAAATTGTTTTCAAATATGTATTGTAAAATACTTAAGGGATCACAGTGAGTATCATCAGGTAATGAAAACAACTTTAATGCTTTAATTTCATTAAACAAATCATTGGAGTCTATATCCCTATTATCCTGATCTGTCAGTCGATCTTCAAGAACAGAACGTTTTTAAAGGATCGCTGTCACTTAATTTGAATATGTCGCTAAAAAATCCGAAGATATTATCATACTCATTTAATAAGTCAAATCGGTTTTTTAGGGAGCTTAAAGTTTGATCTATAATCTTTAAGAAAAAAATAATTTTAATCCCGCAAAACGGTATTATTTTATATCTAGGGTTATAGTACCCAAAACGTAAAAAGAAAGCTGGAAGAAAGTGTCTTGCACGAAAGTTATGTGCTAATTATTTTATTTTGAACTAGGCTTTCGCTCGCGAGTGGTGGCTTCGTACCTACATACATATTTTTAGCGAATTTTCCCTAATGGAAAATACGCTATTGTCCGCACTTTGTCCGTCAAACTAGTCCTACAGTTCTTAACCGATTTTAATCGGATCTTTTGCATTCGATAGGGTATGGTCTAGGGATGCCGAGAACGAAAGGATGTTAAATCAGGGCCCCCCTAGGAGGCGTAGCGGGGGGGCTCTTTTTTATTTCTCAACCGAATTTGAACGGACTTTTTTTTATTAAAAAGAGTATAGTCTAAGAATCACAAACACTCCTGTGTGCCTACTTTTTGAAAATTCGCTCAAGTCAGTTATGGTCACATAACGACTTTATCACTTGTTTATTATACATATTGACTATTTTTGTTTTTTTGGGACCTTGGTTTTGGCGCCCCTAAAGGATGGCGCCCGTGTGCATTGCACACTTTGCACATATGGTAGCGGGGGCCCTGGAATAAAGAGTTGATTGTTTGGGTCTAAGTGTTGTGTTTTAATTACCATGTTGGTTTCCCAATTATTTTCACTATTCTCAATTATCACGAACTTGGATTATTACGTAAACATAACGTAGAGTCCTACCCTTGCTAGACGATCACATTAAATGGCCAAGTCTTTGTATCGTAGTTAGTTTTAAAAATAATATGTCATCCTTTTCGAAAGAAAAAGTGGCAAATGTTACAAGTCTTCACCAGAAAAAATAATAATCTTCCCAAACTTCCCCAAAGGCCATGAATATATTTAACAGAAGCAAATATATCACAGCACAAGCACCAATTTAGTGAGTTGTAAAGCACGACCGGCTGATATTAAAAGCCCAATAGATCCAATAGCACAAATGGCGTAATCAATTTTCTTCCAATGCCTTCCATGTAGTCGGCTCTTTTGGCAGACCCAGCGTGGAGTTAAAAGATGTACATACCTAATTCATAAATCGTACATTATCGAGTGAATAATGACTTTATCAAGAAGATAAATGGATCTCGTTTCAATAAAACATTAAGAGCGAAAAAGATGGAGCCGAGATCGATAATGAGGTGAAGTGGAAGATCTATCACACAAAAAAATAAAGAAATGACTGCAATCAGATGCGTCCATTAAATTTTTCTCGAAATCTGAAAATTGGGTTCATACTAGGTGAGTCTTTGAACACTGCGTTAGATTTAACCACAGATTGACGTCAAAAGAAACATTTTCTTCCTATAACACTTTTCCAAATTTGACCCCGTTCAAAAGATATAGGGTATTGAAGTTTTATAAAAAATTTTTCACCTGTAATATTCAAACGACAATATCAATTGAAATGATCTCTAGTAGAAGGTTTTTGATAACAGTCTTGCATATTTTGGCATCAATAGATTTAATCCATTTCATCATATTTTTCCTAAATTGCACGATTTTTGAGATATGTGAAGTTGAAAGGAATTAAATCGATATAATCATCTGATGGGACATGAGTGAGTGAATCATTTCTTAGAGGGAAAATAATGTTTTTAAACAATTCAGATTCAATAGTGGATGCTGTGGAAGGTATTTTTCATTCAAACTAAACTGGACTACAGAGGGGTATTTGCCCAATGTGAAAATTCAAAATGCTTATAACTTTTTAACGCAGTTGAATATGGAAAAATCGTAATGGAAAAAAGTGTTTCATTTGATCTCAAGAACCTACGATTAAAATTAATGCAGTGGTAATAGACTCACCCTGTATAATTGTTCCAAACATTATACCTGAGTACTTTCGTTTATACAAGGCGCGAAAATGCATTAGTTTGAAATTTCTTTACATTTTTAAAATATAAGAAATCAGAGTGCAGAATCGTATATGTATCTAGGATTTGGTTACCTCAATAACTTCTAGAATGTCCATCTGTCTTATCGATTCAAAATTAGAAAAACTTCTATATAAACTTGAAAGACCTACCAAGTTTTGTTGAAATACTCAGGCTACAAAATATTTTGAAAATCCAGAAAAAAGTGTCCAATTACCAGTGAGGTACAAATATTGCTTTAATTTTGTGATAACCGTGCTCTATTTACATAGATTTTTTTTACAGGAGGGACATATTCAATAATGCACCTTCCATTTCAAAAGAAAACAAACTTTTAGAAAAAAAAATGGTACCACTAGTGCTACCTGTTGTTTTATTGTTTTACTTGTAGATGGCTTAGTTCCTCACTGACAACTGGTATAAATTTCATGACATTTGAATGCATAACACAAAAGTTATTGCGTTTCAAATGTCAGTGTGTTTAGTACATTGGTCGGAAAATGAGTTGAAAGTGATTTTTGAGTTAAACTTAGTGAAACTTACTAAAAAGCGCCAAATGCTACAAAATGCATATGGTGATGATTGTCTATCTCATACGCAAGTTTACGAGTGGTTCAGGCGATTCAAATCGAGTAGAGAGACGCTGGATGATGACGAAAGATCGGAAGAGAACATCGAATGCGTGAATTCATCAAAAATAACAATAATCGACGGTGAAAGTTATTGGGATGGAAATAGGCATTCCTCAAACAAGAGTTTTTAGGCCTTATGCAGGTTAATTCGCGGTTTATACTACATGCATTGCAAAGACTTCGTTGGAAGTGCTCGGAAGGATCAAAACTTTTTGAAATCGATTGTAACTGGTGACGAGACTAGGTGTTTCAAATATGAAGGAACACCCAATATAAGTCGCTTGGTGAAGTCAAAAGTTAAGCTTATGCTGATCTGTTTTTACGATTCAAAAAGACAGTCACTGGAGAGAATTACTTGGGTGTTGAATGATTGTTTGGGCTATTACCATCATCTATTGTGGATGTAATGATTTCCGACGTTTCGATAGACATCTTCTATCTTTATCAAGGAGAAAAGTAAGAAACCTTTTGAAAATTATCAATTTTCAAAAAGTCAATATGGACAGAAGTCATGAAAGAAAATGAACGATGTTATATACTCATCTGTGATATGATGATCTTTTTAAGTTGGATCGAACTATCGGCGTCCAAACTTCTGGCAGATCTATAGATGGAGCACTTATGGAATCTGATGTTATTTTCATAAATGCTGCTTCTTTGATTTTTCTTCTTGCAAGTTTTTCTTCTTTGGATATTATTGATGCTTCATCCCACTTTATACGATGATTCTCATCTACAGCATGTTGGACCAACCTGGATTTGTCGCTGTCTAGTACTCGTAGAAGCTTCTGATGTTCTTTTATTCGTACATTCAGAGGGCGTTTAGTTTCTCCGATGTAAGATCTTCCGCACTCGCAAGGTAATTCATATATGCAGTTCTTTGTCCTTTGTGTCTCATTATTAGGCTGAACTTTTGTAAGTTTAGCTCTGATAGAGTGTTGAGTTTTGATGTTGTCATTATGTTGTATCTATTTCCAATTCTTCTCATTTTCTCCGACAAACCCTTTCACATAAGGAATTACGGTTTTAATGGTCTGATTTATATCTGTTGGTTCAGGTTGACTTTCTCTTGTTCGTCTAGCTTTTTTTAATATCTTTTTGGGGTAGCCATTGCTTCTAAGAGTTTTCGAGATGTTATTTATTTCTTCATTTTGGTCTTCTTCAGTGCAACAAATATTTATTGCTCTATCAAATAAACATTTTGCTACTCCCAATTTAGTGTTTAGTTGGTAGTTTGCAATAGATGATGGTAATAGCCCAAACAATCATTCAACACGAGTTCCATCATCAACAATATCTCGTCATCAATTACTTGGGTGTCAAGAATTCGTCGTATTCGGCCGGAATATCGAAAAATCGGCATTTGGACTCTTTTGCACGATAATGCACCACCACATCGACTAGTGGCTGAATTTGGTTAAAAATTTAGAAAGCATTGACGTTAGGTCAGATTGCTTTGGCGCTCTTGTTGAGCTTCTTGCGAGTAAATATTCAAACCATAACAAATCTATAAGCACTCTGATCTGGTGAACAATAGTCTTTTCTCATACTATGGGACAATGTGATGCAAATATGAACGCCTAATGAATGAACAAACCTATATCTCAAATTAAAAATAACTTATCATAATTTTCCCCAAGTTTTGCTCGAAGCTATAATTCCCTTCCCCTAAAAACTTACGTCAGTGCTTTTTGACAACTTTTGACAACGTATATTATTTCAGCCATAGAGATTGAATTCTATTTCTATGAGTGATTAATGATGTGATCTGTGATGACCATCGTTCAAAGAAAATCACCGGGACTTCATGTCATTTCTCTTTTCTCTTGAGTAAATGAAAAAATGATCATATCTTTAGATGGAAAAAAGCTACGACAATGAAATTTGAGGATGAATAAGATATCGATCACCTCAATATATTCACGAATTTTTATTGAAATCCGAAAAATATCTTATGAGATATTGAGTATTAAAATTTTTTCTTTGGGAATTTTTTAAAAATTTTCTTGAGTGACGATTTCTGCGAAATTCTGCTAGCCGTTTTGTTTCAGCCTGCCTCAACGATATTTCAAGTATCAACTTGATCGGATGGATATTATAGTAGTTATTGAGGAAAGAAAATTTCAGATGCTCATAACTACTGAACCATCCGACGGATTTGGCCCAATAACGAACTTGACCGAGATATTTGGTGCTAAAAAGGATACGGCCGCACAGACTCAACTTTCGCCACGGATTCTTCATCGGGGAGTCGAACCCAATCGATTGAGACCATTTCCGGCTCAATATTCGAAAATTACGGACATTTGGGCAAAACTCTGTGAACAAGAGCGCCAAAAATCACGTTATTACTTTGCATCATTTGCCCTATTCACCAGATCTGGCTCCGTGCGACTTCTGTCTGTTCTCTAAACTGTATTTGGCGATAAAAAAAAATGGCACGCATCGACTGAGACAGTTGAAAAGGCGACGATCGACGTTCTGGACACCATTGCAATAGAGGACATGAAGAATTTGTTAGACAACTTGTTGGAGCGTGCATATTTGTGTATCGATTCGAAAGAAGAATATATAGATTAAAAAAAATTATTTGTTCCAAAATGTACATTGGTTTATTGTTTTTTTTTTAAGTTTGGTATCTTTTGGAATAGAGGGTGGATATCAATGAACAACAGTATGTATGTATCCTAATGCGATAACAACACCAAAATAATCATATCATTATCTCAAAGTTCCTAATTAAACAAGCACGCAGAAAAAGGCTGGCCAAATGCAACCCGTCCAATCTGATGAAGAATATTTCGATTCGCCCTGAATGATCCAACAAATCTAACTTTATTAAAAGATAAGAAAGTCTGGTGTCATCAGTTCTACAGCGATGAAACCCCCCTCATGGGCGAAGCCGGAACGTTCGCAACGCATTTTACCGATAAAACGACCAAGATAAACTCGAGAAAATGTTACTGTTTTAAAATTTAAGTATAATAGGTTTACTCTTTGGCCGAGATAATGTTAAAAGTATCCACATAACTCGGGGCAGTTTAAACGTTCGGGCTTCTAATTTTAAAATGGCGGAGCACGGCATTCGAGACATAAAGAGTCGTTTTGAAGGAGATAAGAGCTTAAATATCACTCCGACTAAATTTGGTGTGAATAAAAATTTCCTTCGTTTTCTTCTATTTACAGGAATTAACCGTCCGAGATTTTCGAGCGCGTCGAGGATTGCTATCTATGAGTAAGAGAAGGCAATTTTCTGCTATCATGAACATATAGGTACCCACCAATACATTTCGAGGCAATTCAAGTTTTCAAAATCAAATAGGAGTGGTACTTCAGTGTCCCTCGTCGAGGTTTGTCTAGAAGGGTTAATTCATCATTACAAATAAATAAACTAAGTAGAGTAATTACCCGTCCAGGAACCCATCGCAATTATCAGCGAATAAGTAATCATTCCGTACATTCAAATGTTTAAAACAAATATCAAAATAATTCAACGACGCAATTAAGGAGATCATAGACAACCACGAAATGACATTAATATCATAACGACGAGAAACCACAGAAGGAAAGGAAAGAAACGTCACAACACATTACACGGGTGAACATGAAATTTGACTTTGATTGCAAAGCATTTAATTTCGGTAGTTTAGGTCGTAATAAGACGGAAAAAAAATATATGGCATGAAAAACTTTGCTTTTGTGCTTAGAAGTCTAATTGAACGAAATTTTTAAAAATCTCGGATTTTAATTTTTGATTGAAAATAAAACTATTGAAATAAAAATGTTTATTATTTTTATTAAGTTTTACTATCAAATTAGCTTACAGAAAAGTGGAAAATAACTTAAAAGTGCATACTTTTACTTTTTCTTTTATGTTCATAGCTACTTTCTCTCAATAAACCCCAAATATAGTCGCCCATCATGTTTTCATTGTATTGGCCTTGATAGCGTTGTTCAAAATTCATGATGTCCTGATGGAAACGTTCTCCTTGCTCTTCGGAATAGGCTCCCATATTGTTTTTAAATTTATCCAAATGAGCATGCAGCATATGTACTTTTAATGACATCCTGCAGCCCATGGCCTTAAAATTTGTAAGCATATCCTCAACCAACTTTTCGTAGTTTTCAGCTTTATTATTTCCTAAAAATCCAGAAACTACTGCTTTAAAACTGTTCCAACTTGCTTTTTGAGTACGATCACGGCCGTCTTAACACATGGCCTGGCGCCTGAAGCGGCAACGCCGCAAAAGACGATGTCTGGGAGGTATACGCTTAGCTGAGAGATACGATGTTTCGAACGTACCATTTCACTTTCTTATGTCATTAAATGTGTTTTTCGATGAATATCTGAAAATAGGATAGAAGTATGCCCTACTCAGTCAATAAATTGAATATAAATACAAATCAAAATTGAGATTAAAGCAAATTGGATGATGTTTTATTCAATTTATTGTCCAGCAAGAACCACGGGGAGATGTAGGGGGGAGATGTAGGGTCATCTCAAATCTCTCCATAAAATGTGAATTCAAATATACCATCTGCTGAGAATCAGATCAGGAGGAAGTATCCATTTTAGGTCATTTTCGGAAATTAGATAATTTTTATGAAATATTTTAATCTCGAGAGCTTCACTAATCTGTATAGAAATTTCAACCGATAATGATTTTTCATAATTTAAAATACAGAAATAGACTGCGTTATCGCATTTTTAATTTCCCAACCAGATATATCAATTTTAGCCGAATAATTTTCAAGAAAGTCTTTAAAATCTTTGATCAAATCAGAACTCAAAAAAGCTTCTACTTTATTATTATTCCTAGTTAAAATTGCGTTCCTGCTACATTGAGGATGGGTCCTTTTTATTTGATTTTGTTTCGCAAGGTATGACGGTAAATTTGGAAAAATTTTTGGGATAGCGCCTTATTTCAATTTTGCGAATCATAAAGAAAGTAATTTAATGGTTCCATCGGCTTGCAAATGTTTATCAAATTTAATTATATCGTCGGAATCAAAATGTTTCTCACAAAGAAAACTATTATTATTGGGGATGAAATCTCCTCCATAAAAGCTTAAGTTTATTGGTCTTTCGGGAAACTAAAACAACTAAAATATCCTTCTTTTTTTGTAGACGGATAATTACTTTTACAGGATGAAATACAACACGTTTTGACCATTCTGGACGCAAATGATCTCAAGTCCAATTGAATATTTAGGTTAGATATTAGATACTTACCAAAAGACCAATTTAAAAAAGTTATTCCAATGCAGATTTACTGACACTGATATCACAAACACTTTCACTGTTCACGGCACTCGAATAATCACGATAATTCGCTAATTTTTCACATAGATTACCCGAATAAACAAACTAAACTAAGATGATATCACAAAAACGCGGGAACTAGACTGCTTGCCGTGTGGGTAAGATACCCCAGTACAGTGTTGCCGTTGTTACCAATAGCCGGGCCATGTGTTAAGACGGCCGTGGTACGATTCAGCAACGTTGGAAATTTTTCATCGGCGAAAATCTGTCTTATTTTTGACCAACAAAAACCCCAGCTTTAACCTTTGCTTCCGATAACTTCGGGAAAATATTTTTAAGTATCCAAAAGCTTCTGAAGTTTCATCCAGTTTTTTAACAAATTGTTTCATCAACCCTAACTTAATGTGCAAAGGCGGCATTAACACTTTTTCCGCTTCAACAATCGGCTCAAATTTGACGTTCTGTTTTCCGACACACAATTCTGTTCTTACAGGCCATGACCGTTGAATATAGTGTTTAGAATCCGCTCTGCTATCCCACAAGCACAAATAACACGGATACTTTGTATATCCACCCTGTAGCCCCATTAAAAATCCCACCATTTTAAAATCTCCAATCAGCTCCCAGTTATACTCACGATACTTTACAGATTCAAGCAAAATTTTGACACTTTCATAATTTTCCTTAAGATGTACTGAGTGAGCAATTGGAATTTTCGGAAATTTATTTCCGTTGTGCAATAACTGCTTTTAAACTTTTTGTAGAGCTGTCAATGAATAAACGCCATTCGCTAGGGACACAGGGTATGCCAATTGCTTCAAACATACCTTTAATGTCATTACAAAAACAAAGTCCATCCTCCTTCGTGAAAAACGTTGCAAACATTTCATGCCTAGTCCGCTGATCCGTGATCTTAACATCATCAATCAAATTCCACTGTTTTAACCGAGAGCCTAGAAGCTCTGCTTTATTTTTTGGCAAATTTAAATCTCTAATTAGATCGTTAAAATCTTCTGAAGTAATGAGATGGTGTTTTGGTTGTTCAGGTGTAGGCAAAAACTCCTTATCGGAATTACTTTTATAAGAACTAAAAGATGAGCTACTTTTCTGCGATAATTTTTTTGGTGGCTCAGGTACTGGTCGTGTCAGGTCGTGAGCAATTGGAGCAGAAGAAGATTCGAGGTCAGGATATTCAATAGGTTTTGCATTTTTACCTCTACGTCTTTTACTCGGATTCACCATACAAAAGCAGCAGTCAGTAATATGATCTTTTGGTTCTCGCCAAGCCCTTGGTATTGCAAATTTCATAGACCTTTTCTCACCTCGATACCAACCTAAAAATATAAAAATAAAAATTAATATGTCTATTATTTTGGATTCATCGCTTGATTAAATAAAAATTGCTTACCTTCCAAACACCTTTTACAATAACTACAAGCAACATGTGGAGCCCATGGCTTATCTTGATTCCGTACAGGACAGTCAAAATATGCTTCATAGGCTTCACAGAGAACGTGAGATGTCTTTAGTTTATATTTCACGTCCCGAACTTTAATAAATTGACCACATATAAAACAAAATGCATCAGCATCGTATTTGCACTTTCGTGACGACATTTTAAATTATTCTGGGCTTGTAAACAACACCTGATGGTTGTTTATCACTCGGGTGCCATCTAGCGGCACAGTATTAACGTTAATACCCCACTCTCACAGCGCGGTCTTTTTAATGATATTAAAATCAATTAAAATTTATGAAAAAATTGAAAAATGAGTATTATTATTATAACTATCACAAAAGCAAACTTTACACCAAAAAAAGGTATTTTTTTTTCGTTTTTGTGCATAACTAACTGGAAAATAATAGTATAAACTTCAGGACGAAGAACAAAAATTTTTTTGTAGAGTCGTGTTATTTTCCAATATGCTGACAGCGGGATGACGTGAAATAGATATGACCATAGGCGTAGAAGTTTAGGGAGGTTCTCGAAATTATAAGTCAAATAAATTAAACCTTTCTGGACAACATGTGGAAACGAATACAGACAAAATATAATAAAGGAACTAATAAGCACTTCAAGAGTTTAATCAAACTCTAAACAACGGGGTAAAACTATTGTTTAAATTTAAGTTTACTTAAGTGTTCACACAATTTATTTTTGAATTAAAGTGCTTGTGTGTAAGTGACTTGGGAATAAGTGAAAGCTTTTTTTACATCTCTGTACTTCTGATGATTGGAAATATTTTCAACAACAACTAAAAGACTTTATATTATTTTATACAATTGTAACAAAGCAACTATGAATATCATTCATAATTTATAATTTCAAGACACACTTGTATCCATGAAATAATAAAAAATCAGAAAGAATGGGGATCCATAGCCAGAATAAAAATGAGGGATGCTCCAGAAAACCCAATAAAGAACGTCACAAGACGGGACGTGTATTTCATACCGAAATTCGCAAATGGATGAGCGGGAATAACAGGAAACCGTTGGTGAGAAATGAAGGTGTTACAAGTTATGGGAGTCATCTTTCTTCCGTCTCGGCCGGATATTGCTGCACGCCACATCCAAATACGGCCCATTTGTCATAAAAGCCACAATTCTTGCCTGCTCGTTCCGCCAGACCTGAAGGATTGTTCCTATTGAGGTTGTTTTTCGGCAATTTCGTTGGATCAGATCATTTCACTTCCCCTCAAGGAGAATTACGGTAATACCTCCAAATCTATACGTTTGGCGTATTTTACAATCTACAACTTCTAGATAAAATAGTACAGAGTGCGACAAACATCCGTTTGCACTGTCTGGTATTCACGCATGCACGTATTTTCGGCCAGTATCGTACTTAGGGCGGATAGAAGCAGCTGAAACATAGCGAGTTGACTTGGCCGCGTGTAGTAGTGTTGTTGTGTACGTTTACAGTGCTTTCGTTGCCATGACTGCGCGTGTAAAGTACATGAAAGAAGAACGTGTGGTTTTCTCACTTCTTACCTAAAACTTGACAAAGATTATGCTGAAATTTTCAAAGAATTTCGCCAGCGCCAGTCCAACAAGCTTTCATCAACTCAACTCTCAAATCTTGCTTATTTTGGTTAGATTCATATCATTTCTACTGTGTTTCATGAACTAGAATAGAAGAGCTTTTAGTTTTGTACTAAACTATGCCCGTAGACGATGTTTGAATGTTATTAACATATTATTAAAGAAACAATTATAAGATTTTTGTTTATGGTGTACACCCACAAAAATCCCGATCAGGTGTTTTGTTTGACTAAAATATTTCTTCTGCCACATATACCTTGAAAATTCTTCTATCTTCTTTATACTTGATTTAGGATTGTTTCTACAATGTTTCATTAACTGCTTCCATCATTTCTAGAGGTGTTCATAATAATTGATTTCATCTTTTTGTATTCTTATTTATGTTCAAAAATTTGAAAGCACTCACGAGAGGTTGGATGACTTTGGCGCTCTTTTCAAACTGCAAGAAAGTAATTTTTTAAACTTTCAAAAATCCCAGCTTCACAATATAAGTTTATCAGAGAAGTGCAAACTGTTCTACTCACTGGGGGAAAAGTAGTGTTGAAGGATGAGCCTTACCCGAAGGGGGTGTTTTTGCGCTTCCGGTAGCTTTACTGCCACCGTGAAATTTCTGAGCCGCACCTGTTAACTTTGGTAATCAAATCGTGTTGCTCGAGACAGAGCATAATCTATAGACTACTTATAGATAAGCAACCCCGGCATGAATTCTGGCCCTGATTTTGATCTCGACTGACAGTGCCATCTCTTTTTTATTCCCGACATATATACAGATTCCGATCGCACAATGATCTCTCTTGCGGTGTCCTCTAGAGCATTTTATTTGAGTTTCCATAGGATCCGGTTAAACCCCATATTTCTACGGGACCCGAGAATAAATACCATAGACTACCTATAGATAGGCAACTCTGGCATGAATTTTGGTCCCGGCTTAGAGCTCAACTTACAGCGCCATCTTTCGTCATCTTAGAGTTGATTACAGATTCCATTCGCACAACGTTCCGCCTCGTGGCGCCCTCTAGTGCATTTTATAAGAGTTATCATAGGATTCCACGCAAGCGCAGGTTGAATCCCATATTTTTATTGGATTTGAAAACAAATACATTTGAAATGACCATTATTCTTTTAATCTGCTGTAGATTGTCACAATTTCAATAAAAAAATATCATTTGATCAGAAAATTGTGACAATTTGCAGCAGATTAAAAGAATTATGGTCATTTCAAATATTTCTGCCCTTCAAATCAAAGAACATACTAATCTTTAGAGGATGAAAGGAAATAAACGAAAAATAAACTTTGGAAATTTATATATTGCAGTATATAATCAATTTACAAAAATTTCAACACGAGAGACAGAATCAACGAACCAACAATAACTCATCAAATTAAGAAAAATACATTAAAAGAATAAATTAGAATATTAGTGACAAATATATAAATTTAAGCATGAAATGCATTAGATTTATACTTTTATGACAGAAACAATATCTATTTTCTTTTCCTTTTAGATACTTTCTCGGATGCCATCTTCATTATTGGATTATAAGATCTTAATGTTTTTTTTCCCGATAAAATTTTATTAATAGTTCTGTCATGTACAGAATGAATTTCATGGCAAAATCAATAAACTTATCACTAATTTTCTTATGTTCTGTACAGATCAGAGCTTTTATATCTTCTATCTCTATATTGTTCATAATTTTTTTTTATCTTAATTTGATTTACCTGCTCTGGTATATGTAGCAGAACATTTTTAGAAAAATCATGGAAAATATAATTATATATTCTTGATGGCCTTATCATTTTACAATTGCTGTGAAATTTATGGGTTCATTCAGGCAAAGTACTGTGGCTGTAAACAAAATTATAACATGTATTTTTTCATAAGTAATCTCTTTATATTTCAATATATATTATATTATATATTATTATTAATATATTACTGTCAATATATTTGGAACGTACAGTCTTTGAACTGACAATATAAGGTAGTGAGAACTTTGAAAATGACAAATGAATACCTTCTGGATTTCTGCTTGCACAAGTAAATTCAGTATCTGATACATGTCTTCTTCTTTCATATATTTTTTTGGGAATCATAACCTCAAAATCACTCTCCCCTTCCAATAAAGTTTTACTTCTTGAACCTGAAAGCAATACAAGAATTTAAATCAAAGAGAACTAATGAAGGTATACTGAGATTTAGGGCCAAAGCTGAAATTCTCCATGAATTTGGCATTCCAACGATAAAATTTGAGATATCGTTTGAAGTATTCTAGGAATCTTCTCATAAACGATTTTTATGGAACCCACTATTAGTGGAATACCCAAAACTATAATCAATGACCATGAGCAGTTCACTTATATATAAATACCTTGTTGCCTTGAAGTTTTTTCCGGACTTCTGGATGGTAGAAAAAAATATGTCATCATTTTGAGTGCGGCTTACATAATCTGAAAGATTATTGAAATTACAAAAATGATAATCATAGGGAGTAGAATGAATTACTTGGCAAATTAAGTGTTGGTAGAGCAAATCTTTTCAGCTTTCCATGTGGGTCTATACAATCCATATGAAAATGCTTTATGCAAATTATGCTTTGGGATGAATGAAGACTTGGATTTCCGATTCTTTCCAACCAAACATTTCTAACATCCTCAATTTTTGTAATGCAAAACCTAGGATAGAAACAGTATTAGAAACTGTTCCAAATTTTTACTAATCAGAAATTACTACACGAATATGAAATTGCTACAGAAAATATTAATTCACAGTTATAAGTTAATTCAAAACCAATACTTAAATGAATGCAATAATACACATACCTTTTGACATAACTATCACTGAAGCAATTGGGAACACAGCAATAAACCATTTCATTGAAATTAAATTGAATAAATTCAAAATAAATACCTCTCTAGCTGAATAACACTACTTTTTGAATAAATAAGTAGTCTATTTATGGAATAAACTTAGAACACGACACGGGAGAGAAGAATGGCGCTGGCATAGATATCATTCATAAAGTCCACCAAGAGTGAGGTCTGATAAAATCCGTTTTTACCGATCACTACTGAGAAGTCCTAATTTACCGATCCGAGCCTTTGAGACGACAACAGATGTCTCTGCCGCTCGTCGAAGAAAAACGTGACCAGCTTTGTAGTAGGCGAGTTCCCACCCCCTGATAAATACATTCGAAATGACCATTTTTTCAATGTGCTGTGTGAGCCAACAGATACTTTGCAGTCGATCATGTTCAAACCATCCATCAAATCCTGCTTTGCCTTTAGGAAAATGGAGGTGTAATACAAGGATATTGAGATCTTCGTCGATGTGAATTCATTAATTTCTTCATTCCAAGATCAGGTTCGTATCTCAACCGAACCAAATCACATGCCAATAAAGATGACTGCAATTGGAAAACGCCAATAGACCGCCTGTAGGAGATTAGCATATTTGCAAGTGGATGCTCACGTCATTTATTACCCTATACATTTTGCTGTCGTCTCCTGGGCCCCCAGGCACCATGAATTACTTTAATGGGCCTACGAAACGGGCCCCCTCGAAGCATCTCCAGGACCATTAGCTTCACAGGAACGGCGGTAAGTGTTGAAATACGAGCCGGTTAAGAGTGTAAAGAAGACTCTGGATAATATACTGCCTGTTTTATTACTTCGAAATGACGTGGAATGACGTTCTACGTGCGTCTGGGTATTACATGAGAAATCTCTTTCATTAGAGGTGAAGCCGTTAACCCCAGTTAATTGGTTTATTTCTTACTTAATAATAGCCAGGTAGCCCCTTTCGTACGATGCAAATCTGAATATATATGTGCTTCGTTATTCTGCATGCTCAGAAGCGCTTGAGAAACATAAAAATGATGATTGGTATTTGTCACAAGCTCACGGCCGGTTTCTGAAACGATGATCATCATAGAAATAAACTAATCAGCTGATAAATCTATGGTCAACTGCCATTTGAGTTGCTGAAAGGATAGTCAACTAGCTTAATTTGACCACGCTGTCAGTTGACACAGTGGTCAAATATTTCAGGTAAATTGTATGTCAATCGTCATTTTGAGTTTCCGAAACGCAAATTAAGGCTAAATCAGTGGTCAAACTAGTGTCAAAGAACTTGTCAACTAATCGGTGTTGTTTGGCGAATTAACTTGAAAGAAATCTTGTTTATGAATGAAATCTATGTATTTTCCAAGGAAATCTTAATTTTATCGGTATGTATGAAAATAATTTAATAGTCTTTAATATATAATTTTTTATGAAAAGGCATTTATTTTTTTTCCAATTTTGCGATGTAATATGTTTTCGTTAATAATTTAGTTTTCTCTGAAAAAACAAGCATTTTTGCAACAATTGGTGAATCTATTTTTTTATTGTAGATAATAATTATGGATATCAGCTTGGATATAAGCATGTCTAGTAATTCTAGCGAAGATGAGAACCCAAGGCCACGAACTCTTAGGAGAAGAATGAACTCTTTTGATTTCTACAATGATGTGGAATTCAAAAATAGGTATAGAATGTCCAAGGATATTATAACATTACTTCTGAATATGATAGAGGATAAAATAAAGCCCTTAACATCAAGGAACAAATCAGTTACTGCCTTGGAACAAGTACTTCTAACAATAAGCTATTTTGCAACAGGAGCATTCCAAATAACAGTAGCTGACCATATAAGGGTCCATAAAACTACAGCATGTAGAATAATTAAAAAAGTATCTAGAGTCATTGCTGAACTTCGACCCCAGATCATATCTATGCCAAGAACAGAGGATGAACGGAATAGAATCAAACCAGAATTTTATTCTATAAGTTCATTTCCGAACGTGATTGGATGTGTAGACTGCACACATATAAAAATACAGTCACCTGGAGGTCCACAAGGTGAGCTTTTCAGAAATAGAAAGGGATACTTTTCTCTTAATGTTCAGGTGATTTGTCATCCCGCAGGGATTATTTATTGGAGGACAGTGGCTACCCTTGTCGCTCATATTTATTGACTCCATTTCTGAGGCCATCAACTCCCGGTGAGCAAGCGTACAACAGAGCACAGATCAAAACGAGGAATACTGTTGAAAGAACATTTGGTGTCTTGAAGAGACGTTTTCCTTGTTTGTCTATGGGAATTAGGCTGAAAATGGAGACAACCATGAATATCATAGTGGCATGTTGTGTTCTGCACAATTTGGCATTAGTTCATAATGAAGACGTAGCAGACTTTGATATCGGAGAGAACTTCCCAGATGATCCCCCAAATGATGAAAATATATCAGTCAGATCTTTGTTAGTATCACCACATTTCAATGTTCAATAATAATTGTTGAAGAAGACTAGGATCAAAGGTCATACAATCCGTCACAAAAATCCTATGAAGTAAAAGTAGTGCGTTGAGGAACAGTTGTTACAATAGCTCAAATAAATTTATATTCTAATCTACTATTATTTATAGACTGAAAACATTCTATAAATCCAATTACACCAAATTTCATTTCATTGTTTTTACTTCTGTGTACTGTGATAAAATAATAAAATTGGATGATGTATGAACAAGGTTGTTTGCTCAATTATTTTGAATACTTCAAATTAAAACGATATTTTTCATTTTATTGACTTATTGATGACAAATTTTTCAGTTGAAAAATAGCATCTGTATTTTAATACACCAGATACGACTTAATACACAGGTACAGTTAAGCCGCTAAACGATTCATAAATGCAATCTATCGTAAGAAACAGTTGTAAGCAAGTTCAACCAGGTATTTTTTTATGGTCACTTGAGGAAAATTATAAGGGTGTTAAAATTTAAACATCAGTTATCGGATAATTTTAAAATCTTAACCACAAAACACTGATATCTTAACCTCTTTAATCACAGAATATTAGTTTTTATCGGAGAATCTGTGGTTGGACAGTCTGGCAACAGGGTCGCCTCATGTCAACTGAAAATGATCATAGATTAGTTAAATATGCACTGAACATCCTTTCGGAAACTCAAATTGATTTGACATCTCTGTCAAGATGATCGTTGTGTTAGTTGACATGAGATTTGATCATCCTTTCAGAAACTGGCCGTTAGACTATGTTGGAATAGACCTCTTTATTTACATTGAAAAGTGTCGCATCTGAAACTTAGAGCTGGTCCATTCAGGTCATAAAAAATTTTCATGTTGCCACACTGAGCAAATAATATGTTTTTTCTATTTCCCTATAATTGTGCATTAAAACTTTTTCTCTAATCTGCATTCAAAACATTGTATAAAATTTTATATTTTGAATTGAAACTGTTTTATCGGATATATTAGCAAGAAGTAAAAGAAAAACTTTAGTTGATTCTGCTATTTTATATCAGGGACCACGGATGAAAAGAAATTCAGGTGAAAGTCAAGACAACGCTGCTTCATTCTCTGCTTGAAAATTTGAAGGTCACATGTTTTAAGAGACACATGTTGCCACCTCTGTATCGAAAATAAATACGCAAATTGAAGAAAATTTGTGAGAGTCAGTGTTAGGTTTTTCTTATTTTTTATTGTTTATTACTGTTCATCGCACTAAGAATGGTTCGTAAGTGTAAAAGTTGTAGTAAAGATTGGAACTTTGATCCGAATTTATCGTTCCATAGGTAAGTGTATTGTTACAACCGAAGTATTTAGTTATTTACATGTTCAGTAGCGTCAAATATCTCAAAAATGGTGCAATTTAGGAAAAAAGATGACGAATGGTTTTATCTTCAAAAAAGACTGATGATTCTAGGAAGTACAAGATACGGACCTTTAGTTCATGTGATATTTGTTTTTCATGCCATTTAACCAATGTGTAGAGTAGTAGTGAGAAACCCACGAGAAATGGAATAAATATATTGATGCCAAAATATGCATGACTCTTCAAAAATCATCTACAAGAGCTCATTTCAATTGATATTATTGTTTGAATATTACAGGTGAAAATGCAATTTGTTTTTGAAATTTCAACATCTTTTGAACGGGGCTAAATTTGGAAAAATATTATAGGAAGAAAATGTTTCTTTTCAATGGTAAAAATTAACGCAGTGGTTAAAGACTCACCCTGTATACCGAAACTCAAATTTTGGAAGAGATATGTATGTATTTTTCAACTGTTGATTAAGTTTCACTTCTGTGATTGCTTAAATCCCCTTGAATTATTAAATAAACAGAAAAAATTATATGTTCTAGTGGAAGAAAGCTACGACAATGAAATCTGAGAATATGTTAACAACCATTCATGCACATATTTTTTTTAAATATGTCGGATATATTATGAGGTATAAAATATTAGAAATTTTTTTGAGAAATTCTGTGAACCTATTTGTTTCAACCTAATGGAAATATCTTTCATGTTACAACTTGATCCGATGGATATTCGAGAAGTTATAAAGTAAACCAAATTTTAGATGGTAATAACTTTTGAACCGTCCCACGTCCCACTTATGTGGCCCAAGAAGGGTCGAGATATTTGTACAATTAACCTATTCTGAAAATATGAAAATTGAAGCTTATCCTTACCTCTTTCGAAAGATAGAGAGTATACAGTTAGGCGGACATACTCGAGTTTGACCCTGTATTCATCAACCAAATCAATCGATTGAGATCAATTTTGAGTCGATATTCGAAAATTATACGAAACGATAGCACGATGTTTATACTGAAAGGTCTAATGTTTACCTAGGTATATATACAGGGTGAGTCTTTGACCACTGCGTTAATTTTAACCATAGGTTCTTGAGATCAAAAGAAACACTTTTTCCATTACGGTTTTTCTATATTCAGCTGCGTTGAAAAGTTATAAGCATTTTAAGTTTTCACATTGGGCAAATACCCCTCTGTAGTCCAGTATAGTTTGAATGAAAAATACCTTCCACAGCATCCACTATTGAATCTGAATTGTTTAAAAACATTATTTTCTCTATTCCTCTAGGAAATGATTCACTCACTCATGTTTCATCCGATGAGGTCCATATCCAGAAGGAAGATACAAAATACAAATTTTTTGGTAAAAAATATTCAACACCATAAACATAGATTTTTGTTGTTCTACTATAATTTCTTTCTACTTCAAGATTATAAACCATCCCTTTCTAGTGAGAAATTCCAAAAAACCTCAGAATTATTGGGTGTTATCATCATACATTTGTAATTTTCTTCTTGAAATTTCCAAATCATGAAAACCATCATTTCTATGAAAACTTCCAAGGCAAGAGGTTGTCACTGTGCTTTTTTTTCACTCAAAGCCAGAAAAAATCATCTATGATTTTCCAAACACTGATATTTCTGAAGTTTCTTCTCCTTGACAGAGACCAGTGAACAGGTCTATGAGGTCTCTTGATATACTGTTAAAAATATGAAAATCTTTTTCGAAATCTTCAACAACAATGAATGATGTCACTACGAATAATCCTTTTAAACTGATGTGACTTTGCTTGATGATTATTTTCTGTACTGAATCCCAATAACAATTTACCTGGATAGATTTCAAGTATTTCCAGATTTAGGTGTGCAATTATACTTTCTTGAAGAAATACCTAAATTTGATTTTGGAAAATCAACTAGGTGTTCTTTAATAAAAAAATTTTTGTTAAATCATTAATATGAATCTATTCTGTTTAGACTATAATTACTGATTACTGATTTTTATAATCAGAGTATCTGTTTTAATTACGCAAACAAGAACATAAATATTGAATAATAGTTATTCATAGATTATGTCAAATTTTAATACATTACCATAGAATATTAATTTATTACCGAAAAAGGAGGAGCGAAAAAATTAATATTTGCAATGTTTTTTTAAATGAAAGATAATATCTCTATTTATTATTGATTTTTAGTTATAATTTTCCTCAGAATAATTAGAGTGAATTATTATCACATTAAAATATTATAACGTCTCTGTGGTGGGTAGTTCCAAATAAAAAAGTGTTCTGTGGTTCCTTGTTGTTTTGATTCTGTTTGAAACTGTCAACAGTTATTTGTAGCTTTCTTTCAGAAAAATGTGGAAAATATTGGAAGGATAATATCGATAGTTTTAAATTATTCAATTCAGTATGAAATGATTATGGTCAGAAAATGCATTCTATTCTAATCTTTCTTGTTTATGAGCTTATAGCTTCCAGTTTCAATATTGATTGTATTTTAATTAACCATGCATCATAACAAACATTCAGAAATATTAAAACTGAGTCAAATTCTATTATCTCCTAAGTTTGTGAATGAGGTTGAATCGGTGTATGAAATAAAGATAATAAAGGTATAATACAAATCTAGGAGACTGGGTTCGAAGTTTTTAAAACTCATATGAGCTCAATTTGCAGCATTCCTATGTTATATAGATATAGATATAATTTGATGAACCCTGAAAGTCTGAAGCTATAAAAAACCAGCTCTTCATAAAGACAAGTCTTCAATTTAACAGGTCCTGACAGAAAATACTTTACCTATTTCAACGGTCAAAATATACCGAAGAGTGATGGAAAACTTTTTCTCTATTTATTATGGAACATTATTCTGGATTAAATATTAAACAAGGTGCTAGACATCATTAACAATGAATACAGCAAATGGCAATTTAGATTTTGTGGTGAATGTAAGACAAAAATTGTTCAGTGGTTAATTTCATTCTAGTGTTTAGTGGTGGAGCCATAGACTGGAGAGATTTCCCCAACCTTTTGTAGAAATATTTAATAAAGACATAAAATATGGCAACATTGAACAAATCTGATTATTGAATCATTTCAGCACAGAGTTGGATTTGGGAAAATCAGAAAATTTGGACAAAATTATATCGATTCAATACCTTTCAACTTCAAATATCTCAAGAATGGTGCAATTTAGGAGAGAAGATGAGGAATGATGATTTTATATGCAAAAAAGACTAATGATTCCAGGAAGTACGAGATACGGACCTTTAGATCAAGCGATATTTGTTTTTCATGCAATTTAACCAAACTGTAGAGTAGTAGTGAGAAACCCACAAGAAGTGGAATAAATCTATTGATGCCAAAATATGCACGAGTGTTATCAAAAACCTTCTACAAGAGATCATTTCAATTGATATTGTCGTTTGAATATTACAAGTGAAAATGCAATTTTTTTATGAAATTTCAACACCCTATATCTTTTGAACGGGGCCAAATTTGGAAAAATGTTATTGGAAGAAAATGTTTCTTTTGACGTCAAGAATCTATGGTTAAAATTAACACAGTGGTCAAAGACTCACCCTGTATATCAATGTACACCCCTCAGCAGCTAATTCAAGCTTGTGCGAGTCAGGTAAAGCAGTGTGTACTGTGTAGGCTTTGTTACTGTGTCCATAAGCACAGCACTGTTAATTTTAGACCCAACAGTGAAAGGTGGTCGC
The DNA here is from genome assembly GCA_030674115.1 of Micraspis discolor. Taxonomy (NCBI): domain Eukaryota; kingdom Metazoa; phylum Arthropoda; class Insecta; order Coleoptera; family Coccinellidae; genus Micraspis; species Micraspis discolor. The sequence continues at coordinate 433,220 of JARTUT010000881.1, forward strand.
ATACCGAAAGCTAGAAAATTTTTCTCCTAGCTCCGGACTTGAACCTACGACATTTCAGGTTTCCACGTCAAAGTTTAAGGATTTATTCCACTAAGCTATGCGACACACAAAGACAAGTCTCCAAAAAAAATCATAGTATCAAACTTCCTAATACAATCATAGACTAGTATACCCCTGAGAAATGTCAACCGCTTCAGTTTCCCTAAGTGCAATTATAATTTCAAAGAATATAATCTGACATAAACGACAAAATGAATCAGTTTCGATGGGTGAGCACATCGAGCTCCATTTTCAGTGTTTACTCTTGATGAATGAAAGCTCCCGATATCCTTTTAAAACATATTTGCTGATTGAATTTCTTAAACCAAACGTGACGAATATTAGAATCGTCAGCTCAGAGATCGATGGGGAGAGTTTGTTTGCCAACTAGGGCCATTGTTCAGTCAAACTCCCTTCATAAGTAAAAGATAACATAGAATTGAGTTATCACGCGATTCAGAATGATCTGTCTGTTGAATGTCATTTATTCAGATCGGGTTTCTTGATTTCTAAAATCATGAAACGACATTTTTGGCGCTCTTGTTCTCCCGAACAGAGTGGCTATCATGTCCTCAATAACTACTAGAATATCCATCCGATCAAGTTGATACTTGAGATATCGTTGAGGGAGGCTGAAACAAAACGGCTCGCAAAATTTCGCAGAAATCGTCGCGCTAGAAAATTTTTGAAAATGCCCAAAAAAAATTTTTTTATACTCAATATCTCATAAGTCATCTTTTAAATTTCAATAACAATTCGTGAATGTATTGAGGTGATCGATATCTTACTCATCCTCAAATTTCATTTTCGTAGCTTTTTTCCATCTAAAGATATGATCATTTTTCTAATTTACTCAAGATAAAAGAGATGAAGTCCCGGTGATTTTCTTTGAACGATAGCCATCACAGATCGATATTCGATTGACGAATGCCGGGCTCATTAATCAGTGTCAGTTGGCGTAATATTAATCAAAATTTTTCATAAAGGGAAATCATAGAAATAGAATTCAATCTCGATGGCTGAAATAATATACGTTGTCAAAATTCAGAAAAGCACTGACGTAAGTTTTTAGGGGAAGGCTTCGAACAAAACTTGGGGAAAATTATGAGTAGTTATTTTTAATTTGAGATATAGGTTTGTGCATTCATTAGGCGTTCATATTTGCATCACATTGTCCCATAGTACGCGAAAAGACTATTGTTCACGTGATCAGAGTGCTTATAGATTTGTTATGGTTTGAATATTTACTCGCAAGTACCTCAACAAGAGCGCCGAAGCAATCTGATCTCACGTCAGTGCTTTCTACATTTTTCAAAATGTATCTGCAAAGGGAAAAGGATCATATGGCAACCGATCCGTCAGTGGAGTTAAATATGTAAGTGATCTAATTGCGAGTTTTTTTGAAAGCGTATACAGGGTGTTTCACTAATGATAGTACAGACTTCCAGAACAGATGCAGAACATTTTGGTGAATCAGTGTTCGCAAAATGTTCAAGAAATAGAAGACGTTTCATGTATTTTGTCAAAAATTTACACAGATCTTATGAGAGTTCCCTTCTCTCTTAATCACAAAAACAGATTTGACAGAAAAAGAAATAGGGGTGGCTATTTTCCACCACTAACAATAAAGTTAGGAAATTGAAAAAATCTTTGAGAAAAGCCAACTGTGCGATTAATCGTATGGAATATTATTACTAATCGATTCTCAGAACCGGTAAAAATAATCCAACCAAAAACATTCTGTAAAAAACTAGCCAAGACTCCGATTTCTCTATTATTACGAAGGTTGTCTTTTATATTTCGAAATTAGAGAGGTTATCACTATAAAAGTTTTCAATCAAATTTATTGTTTTTCTTTAATCTCTATGAAAGTCTGTCTTGTTACATTACAAACCTCAGTTTATCAATAAAACCTTTTCTCTATTTCAGTGACGTAATGAGTTCATTACAGTACTGAAAACAGTGCTGTAATGAACTCATTACAGCACTGTTTTTAGTTAAATTTTTCGTTTTGTGGCTGACAACACTGACATCCTATCCTTTCGAATGTCAACACGCATCCATTGCAATGTCAATTGTCAATATTAAACTATGTAGAGATTTGAACGCACTTTTCAAATTCTATAATGTGTCAATTTTCGTATCAGTCACACCAACTGCGAAAATAAAATACAAAAGGCACTAGGAGGTATAATCTGAATTTTTCATTGAATTCCAACAGATTTTTCACAATTCTTTACTGAAATAGAGAAAATATGGTCTAATACTCGTTGCAGAAGGCAATTCCAACACTGATGCGTTCAAAAACTCGCTCGTTTTCGAATTTCGCATTCGTGTTGGAATAGGTGCCCTTTCTGCAACTTGTTTAAGAATATACTATTCTTTTTTTGATAGGAGACAGTTCGAAATAAATTCAAGCTCTATCACTGTGAACTTTGTGTTTAGTTGATAGATGGCGCCTCTACTCTCACAATTCTTGACTTGAATAATTAGGCAACACATATTACTGGATCTAATCAAGTGATTGCGCTTTTTCTGAAGTAAGCACAACGTTCAGTCTTTTATATTTTGAAATATGACTCTGCTTTATCTCACGATAAACACACGCAATATCATTTGGCGGACAGCATCAACTTTTTATGGAACAACAACTGTAGTTCAGTCAATCTGTCGAAAAATAAATCGTTTTGACGGTATAATTACCCGCTCGATGAAATTTGGTACACTTGTTGAAAATGGAGTAACTAAGCTACCTTTGCGATGGCCTCGCTGAAATGTTAGCGGTTTTTTAAAAAACTCAAAAAAAAAGTAAAAAAATGAATTTTTCTCGAATTGTATGCATCGTAAAGAAAATTTTATTGAACAAAAAATGTAGAGGACATTGCGATCTACATTTTTTGTCATTGTTGCAATGCTGCACGACTAAAAGCGCACAAAGTAGGTGGCGCTAAAGTATCAAAAAAAGTGTTTTTCATGTTTTTCGCCCTGAAAATGTTGTTTTAATGCAAAAGTTTAAATATAAGAGTTGTTCCTTACATTATTATCAACAACTTTTATTTAAACATTATTTTTGTACAACTTACCATTTTGAAGCTGCAGCTTGCAGAAGAATGAAAAATCCAAATATACTGTTGTACGCAGTATGAGTACACATCGGTAGTGCACGTTTAAATCAAGATTTTACTAATTTAATTTTTCTTAGCAATTAAACTTCAATAAATAAAATTTTAATTTGTTTTTGACAAGTATTATCCATTATTTGATTCTTTGAGTCGCATTCTGTTATGAATTATTTTGTTGAACTCTCAATGTTATTAACAAAGACAATTTTTAATGTTTTTCAGTTTTGTTTTTCATTCTTTAAAAAATGTCATCAATTAAACAGATTTTTGAAGAGGTTTTGAAAATTTGGATAAGGGAAACAAACAACAATTCAATTAAAGTCATTATTTGAGTTTTAATTTTCAAGTAAACGTTTAATTCCGTTTTGTATTTGTATTTATTATATAACAGGTGTATAGAAAAAGCATACAAAATATTGCAAAAATACTTACAAATCTAAATCGCTTACAATTTTTCAACTCTTTCAGTGATCGCATGAGAAAAAGGCTACTCAGTCCACCTTTTTTATGCTTCCAATGAAGAGGTTCTTTATACAGGGTGAGTCTTTGACCACTGCGTTAATTTTAACCATAGGTTCTTGAGATCAAATGAAACACTTTTTCCATTACGGTTTTTCCAAATTCAGCTGCGTTCAAAAGTTATAAGCATTTTTAGTTTTCACATTGGGCAAATACCCCTCTGTAGTCCAGTTTAGTTTGAATGAAAAATACCTTCCACAGCATTCACTATTGAATCTGAATTGTTTAAAAACATTATTTTCCCTCTAAGTAATGATTCACTCACTCATGTTTCATCCGATGAGGTCCATATCCAGAAGGAAGATACAAAATACTTATTTTCTGGTAAAAAAAATTCAACACCATAAACATAGATTTTTGTTGTTCTACTATATTTTCTTTCTACTTCAAGATTATAAACCATGTCTTTCTAGTAAGAAATTCCAAAAAACCTCAGAATTATTGGGTGTTATCATCATACATTTGAAATTTTCTTCTTAAAATTTCCAAATCATGATAACCATCATTTCTATGAAAATTCCAATGCAAGAGGTTGTCACTGTGCTTTCTTTTCACTCAAAACCAGAAAAAATCATCTATGATTTTCCAAACACTGATATTTCTGAAGTTTCTTCTCCTCGACAGAGACCAGTGAACAGGTATTTTCTGTACTGAATCCCAATAACAATTTACCTGGATAGATTACAAGTATTTCCAGATTTAGGTGTGCAATTATACTTTCTTGAAGAAATACCTAAATTTGATTTTGAAAAATCAACTAGGTGTTCTTTGATAAAATTTTTTTTGTTAAATCATTAATATGAATCTATTCTGTTTAGACTATAATTACTGATTTTTATAATCAGAGTAAATAACGTAAACAAGAACATAAATATTGAATAATGGTTATTCATAGATTATGTCAAATTTTAATACCTTACCATAGAATATTAATTTATCACCGAACCCCAGGAGAGAAAAAATTAATATTTGCAATGTTTTTTTAAATGAAAGATAATATCTGTAACTAATATTGATCTTTAGTGATAATTTTCCTCAGAATAATTAGAGTAAATTATTATCACATTAAAATATTATAACGTCTCTGTGGTGGGTAGTTCCAAATAAAAAAGTATTCTGTGGTTCCTTGTTGTTTTGATTCTGCTTGAAACTGTCAAAAGTTATTTGTATCTTCAAAAAAAAAAGTGGAAAGATTTTTAGGGATAATATCGATAGTTTTCAATTATTCAGTTCAGTATGAAATGATTATGGTCAGAAATTGCATTCTATTCTAATCTTTCTTGTTTATGAGCTTATATCTTCCAGTTTCAATATTGATTGAATTTTAATTAACCATGCATCATAACAAACATTCAGAAATATTAAAACTAAGTCAAATTCTATTATCTCTTAAGTTTGTGAACAAGGTTGAATCGGTGTATGAAATAAAGATATTAAAGGTATAAAACAAATCTAGGAGACTGGGTTCGAAGTTTTTTAAAACTCATATGAGCTCAATTTGCAGCATTCCTATGTTAGAATAGATATAATTTGATGAACCCTGAAAGCCTGAAGCTATAAAAAACCAGCTCTTCATAAAGACAAGTCTTCAATTTAACAGGTCCTGACAGAAAATACTTCACCTATTTCAAAGGTCAAAATATACCGAAGAGCGATGGAAAACTTTTTCTTTATTTATTATGGAATATTATTCTGGATTAAATATTAAACAAGGTGCTAGACATCATTAACAACGAATACAGCAAATGGCAATTTAGATTTTGTGGTGAATGTAAGATAAAAATTGTTCAGTGGTTAATTTCATCTATTAGTTTTTAGTGGTGGAACCATAGAGGGAAGAGATTTCCCCATCCTTTTGAAGAAATATTTCATATAGACATAAAATATGGCAACATTGAACAAATCTTGTTATTGAATCATTTCAGCACAGAGTTGGATTTGGGAAAATCAGAAAATTTGGACAAAATTATATCGATTCAATTCCTTTCAACTTCAAATATCTCAAGAATGGTGCAATTTAGGAGGAAAGATGAAGAATGATTTTATATGCAAAAAAGACTAATGATTCCAGGAAGTACGAGATACGGACCTTTAGTTCAAGCGATATTTGTTTTTCATGCAATTTAAGCAATCTGTAGAGTAGTAGTGAGAAACCCACAAGAAATGGAATAAATCTATTGATGCCAAAATATGCATGACTGCTATCAAAAACCTTCTACAAGAGATCATTTCAATTGATATTGTCGTTTGAATATTACAGATGAAAATGCAATTTTTTTATGAAATTTCAACACCCTATATCTTTTGAACGGGGCCAAATTTGGAAAAATGTTATAGGAAGAAAATGTTTCTTTTGACGTCAAGAATCTATGGTTAAAATTAACGCAGTGGTCAAAGACTCACCCTGTATACTAGGTGATCGTTTTTATGTACATGTTTTCATTTCATAATGATTGTTTGACAGTTTTGAATCTATGCTAACTGGTTGTTCCCCATTGCTAATTTATGTTTTGTTAGAGCTTCGTAGTTTTTTTTTTCTCAGTGGTTCTTGCTCTGGAGATTCACTTCTGGCGCTTTCTGAAGAGGAACTAGCGGCCGACCGTCTATCACTCTTTTGCGCCTTATTATTGCTCATTTTCTCCCAACATGACCTTGATACTAAATGTACTACTTGGGAAGGAAAATCCAAATCATCGTCATCAAGAAAAGTGTCTTCTTCCACCTCAATAACTGGCGCGTTACTGCAATCTTCGCCACAATAGGACCGAGAAAACTACCGTTAGCAGAACAGTGCTGTATATGCAGCGCTATGTATTACTATAACTTGTAAATGGTAAGTTGTACGAAAAAATGTTGAAATAAAAGTTGTTGATAATAATGTAAGGAACAACTTTTATATTTAAAACTTTTGCATTAAAACAACACTTTCAGGGCGAAAAACATGAAAAACACTCTCTTTGATACTTTAGCGCCACCTACATTGTGCGCTTTTAGTCGTGCAGCATTGCAACAATGGCAAAAAATGTAGATCGCAACGTCCTCTACATTTTTTGTTCAATAAAATTTTCTTTACGATGCATACAATTCGAGAAAAATGCATTTTTTTACTTTTTTTTTGAGTTTTTTTGAGTTTTTCAAAAAACCGCTAACATTTCAGCGAGGCCATCGCAAAGGTAGCTTAGTTACTCATTTTCAACAAGTGTACCAAATTTCATCGAGCGGGTAATTATACCCGCACCAAATGTACAGATTGACTGAACTACTGATTTTGAAATGAAGTACGGATCGGTTGATGAGGTCGTAATTTTTAAATTTAATCATAATGTACATCCAATTTCTACCTCAACAGTAGAATATCCATTCTCCTTCAACGAATGATATAAATTGGCAACATTCACCCACTTATTCATTTTCCCATTTGGTCAATCGAAATTGCCTCAGTTTCACGTCAAAAATGAGATAATTCAAAAGGAATGAACAACCGCGTACTATGATAGCTTTCCAAAGTGGTCGGAGTCATTCAACACCTTTAAAAATTCGGTTTACAATTCCCACCCCATTTCGAGGGACTGCAAGGGGGTGGCATTCAGGGATCGACCCCCTCCCTTCCGCATCCGTACGAAATGGAATTTGAAATTTTGGAGGGACCCCAGAGTGATGTAAAAATACACTTTCAGGAGGGTAAAACGTCGTTTTCTTTTTATTACATTACGGAGAATATACTGGAGGTGACAAGTGCCGCAATGAAGTTTCCTGTTATGGAATTTTATATCCATTTTTATATTCGCAAAAGTGGAATTAAAATTTCTTCGATGGTGACAGTGTAATTTAAATATATCAGGTTTTATTCGAGGGGAAGAACATTGTGGCTTAGGAGCCAGTGAAAATTTACTCGGGGTCGTTTTACGTACGCCAGGGCATCATTTTTCTTTTGAGTTTCGACTTTTTCGTTAATCTGGTAGTGGGTTTTTGGATAACCCAATTGTTTCAACGCGGAATGATCTATGCAAAGATGTATTCCATTTGTGAATCGAATTATGTTAACTTTCTTCTTATAATTACATATATAAATGTGACATGTTTTGTTTATGTCATGTTTTGTAGTGCTTCAGAGGAATAAACCTCCAAAACTCGAGCTATAAAGGAGAAGAATTGCATCTTTAATTGCTGCATTCCCAATAGAACAACTTTCTGTTAACTTATTTAAAGCAGCAAAAAACACCCGCTTCTAATAATTTGTATCATACTTGTTCTTCCTCTACATATATTCTTTTACGTGTTGTGCTGATTTGATTTTAATTGTTTTTTTTATATAAAGGTCATGTAGCGTTAATTAATGAATAAATAAATTAATATATAACACTGGTCAACAGTGGTATTGGTGCCGAAGATTTTGGAAGTGATTTCATATGAATTTGATGCCCTGAATTCAAATTTGCTATTAGTTTTTGCCTGTCAGCTCGAATTTTTAAGATATCAACATTTTTGTGAATTATACATTACACTATTCTAAAAGAAAAACCCTGGTTTAAAGAAACAAATTAATGAAGGAATTTTTATTATATTACACAGATATTATTCATTATATGCTATAGAAAACAGAAAAAGTCATCATTTAAACCAATTACTCACTAAACATTTCGGAAACTTCTTTTGCGTGACATTCTTGAATGTATTTTAGAACAATCCCGTTTTAAAGACCAGCAGTAATCTGCCATCATGTGAGTATCCCATCTTCCTTGATAGCGATCCCCCATACATTTGACATCTTGGTGAAATCTTTCACCTTGCTCCTCACTAATGTCGCCTAAATTATCAGGAAAACGGTGTAAGTGGCTGTGTAAATAGTGCACCTGAATGCTCATGTTACACCCAGTGTCTCATTGACTAATTCAACATAGTTTTCAGCTTTGTGTTTACCCAGAAAATTTTGGACAACTGAAACAAATGAATTTCAGGCATTTTGTTCAATCTCAATCATTGAATTTATGAAGTCAGGGTCTTTAATCAGCTGTCTTATTTGTTGGCCATCAAATATTTCTACTTTAATTTTTTCCTTACTCAGCTGAGGAATTTTTTTCCCTACATATGCAAAGCATGATCCATTCTTATCAAGATCCTTTTCAAACTGCTTCATTAGACCCAGCTTGATATGCAGGGGTGGAAACATGATTTTTCTCTCACGGAACTAAAGGATCATTGATGATATTCTTTCCTCCAACATCAATGTTTTCTCTTCTAGGCCACTCTTTTCTAACCCAGTGTTGCGTTTTGTCTCTGCTATCCCAGAGGCACTAGAAACAAGGATAATTGGTGTAGCCACTTTGCTGTCCAAGGAGAAAGTTTACCATTTTTAAGTTTACACAAATCACCCATTGGTGTTCATGATACTTTATTTTTTCCAAAACCAAAGCTATGTTGTCATATTGCTCTTTCATTTTCGTTGAGTGAGCAATTGGTATTGAGCCATATTTGTTCCCATTATGTAGAAGAACACATTTCAAACTTCGCTTTGAGCTGTCAATAAATAGGCGCCAGTCATCCGGAAAATATTCAGGAATATCCATTTTACCAGGAGTTGTCTAATTGCATGGCAATATACAAGATTTTGTTCTTCAGAGAAAAAAGGTAGCAGATCTTTCTCCCTTGTGCGATAAAATGTAATTTTCGTTCCTGATTCCTTCAACTTGGAAGCTAGTAATTCAGAAGCTTCTATAGACAGGTTGAGATCTCTAGTGAGGTCATTTAACTCATCTTGGTTGAAACATTGAGGAATTGATGACATCGTTTCAAAATCACTGTCACCTTTAGTAGTGTCAGAATTCTGATCTGAGAGACATGTGTCCTCACAGAGTTCTGGTAGCTGGAATTGGCACTTCTTCTGAGTGAGGGATAGGGCGTCTTGCAGAGACTAAATCTGCATAAGCCCACTTGTTATGGTTATTTCGATTGATTCCAGTAATATTTACTAGGCAGAAATAACAGTCATCGAAGTGATTTTTTGGTTCTCTCCAAACCATTGGTACTCCGAATTTCAGACTTTTCCATTTCCCGGTAGTCCACTGTCATAAATGCTCTGTACAAGTATTACAGACAATATGTGGTGCCCAGGTTTTATCCTGATCAGCAAGCTTAACACCAAAATATCCAAGATAAGCCCTCTTTACAAAGTCACTAATAGTTTTTCTGTTTTCCAAGAACGTGTATTCTCCGCATATGTAGCAAAAAATGTCAGGATGATGTACACAGCTTCTTCTACTTGAACTCATTTCTATTCAACAACACAAAACAACAATTTACAATAACAATCTACTTTTTAGATTTACTTTTCAACAACTCGTTACTAAAGAGAAATTTCATATGACGCTAAGTTCTATCTATCTGCACCGCGGGAATTCACAAACTAACCTCAACTCTCAACTGCAGTTGAAGTTCACTTCAGACTGGACAGCTCCATATATCGGATTTCTATGGAACTAACTGGATGACACTAAATAGGATTAAATCCCACTTGTTAACAGTTTGTCAACCAATCAGTTATATATCTCATATTGTTAGCAGTCTTCTATTTGTAATAAATGAGTTAAAATAATAATTATAATAAATATTATTATTTTAAATTCAATTTGTTACAAATGAAGACTGACAATAAGGAAAATATACAAGATTCTATCTCTATTATAAATTTTAAAACACTCACAATTGAAAGTATTAAATAGGAAAAAGCATTGATAGATAAGTGAATTTATCTAAAAATCTAGAGCTGATACAGAAAAACTGATATCATATTTAGATTCAGCAATAAAAATAGTTAAAATCAGCTCAAAAATTCTAGGCACCAAAAATTTTTTTTTGTAGGACTGTGTAATCCTTGCAGAAAACTTTTTGTCATATTCTCCAAAAGATATTATGTTGTTGTGCATGGATTAATGAATTTACTACGTTGCTCAATAAGTTCCAAACCTAACTACTAGTTGGCACCACTGGTAAATTATCAAAATAATTTTTACATATTGCCAAAATGTTACTGTCAAAATTCACCTTGTAAACACTTTGTTCAATGATGAATGAATGGGCAAATGTGTATTAACTTCAATCATTATATTAATGATTGAAAATGCTTGCTGTCTTTTCCATTAACATTAAGCTTTCAGTATTTCAGTACCCGGCTTGTCGTAAACACATTTTTCATGCACTGTTACTGCTGAGGCACACATATACATTTATATTGTAGCAAGTAGGCGTCGGTGGCCCTCTTGACGCGTAAATCACATAGATGTGGACATTACACGCGAGAGCTTTATAATTCTGTGCCCTGGGTAATTTATAACTCATGTATTCTGTATGATATGTATACACCTATTTCTACATTTCCGTTTGAATTATAAATAAAAATGTCGCTATATCTTGCCAATATGTGTATTACAATAATAAGTTCGGTATACAGGGGGTTGCGACTTGTTCCTTCTAATATATACTGTATCATTTGCAACGAATTGAGTCTAGTGTACCATGACCCAAAAATCTGCAGTTATGAAGAAATGTTTATCTTTCGAAATGCTCATAATATTCAAGTAGAAACGAATTGAAAAATTTTTTTGAATGAAAGTGTTTAAAATTGCAAGAATTTTTACCCTACAACTCGACCTGCTCTACGCTCATGCATCTATCTCAAATGGATCATCGGCTAACTTCATGATGTGTCAGTATATTTGACATTCTATCGATAGTCGAGATCGATGGAAAAACCAACTGGCAAAAAAGGAAACATGTGTATTTTCTCAATTTTAATTCCTTGAATTCCCTTTTTTAATTCATCCTCTTCAAACTCCTCGTTACAAGTAAACTTGGTAGTGTTTTATATCTCGAGTTTTCACAGTGCCACATAATAGGACACAAGTTTTTTAGTCGAAGACATTTTTTCTCTACTCAGGTCCACATTGTATGTATTTCAACTTCAGTTTTTCTGATAGATAAGACAGCTATCACTGTAAACTTTGTCAATCATAATTATACTTTTTCTGTAATCTTTCTGAAAATCTGTCTTCTTACATTACAAATCTTAGTTTATTAATAAAACCTTTTCTCTATTTCAGTGTCGTAATGAGTTCATTACCGTACTAAAAACAGTGCTGTAATGAACTCATTACAGCATTGTCTTTAGTTATATTCTTCGTTTTGTGGTTGACAACACTGATATCCTATCCTTTCGAATATCAACACGCGTCCATTGCATGTCAATTGTCAATATTAAACCATATAGAAAATATCGTCTAATACTCGTTGCAGAAGGCAATTCCAACACTCATGCGTTAAAAAACTCGCTCCTTCGTTGCTCGTTTTCGAATTTCGCAATCCAATCGTGTTGGAATAGGTGCCCATTCTGCAACTTGTTTTCGAATATACTATTGTTTTTCTGATAGGAGACAGTTTGTTACAGTTCAGATTTCTCAAAAAGAAAATCGTGACGTGAATCAAATTTGAATTGTATCTGAACAAAAAATAAGTATATAAAACTATCCTTGGTGTTATGGATAACTATGCCCTTCAGTCGGAGAGTGGGGTGGGTTGCAAATAAGATAAATAGACAAGAATTAATTTTACAATAAGGTGGGCGCCACGTAATTTATTGAATTTATAAACAATTTTGTATGATCTAACCTTGGTTCTAATTACGAAATATCCAAGTAGTAATGAGATGTATGATATTAAATAAATAATAACTTAAATATAATCTAAATAAATCGATACTGTTAATTATCAGCCTATTCGATACCCAAGAGATTGCCACGGTTGTAACGTTACAAGCGCTTCACAAGATCTAAATTTGATCTCCAAAAATATACATTCTGCCCAATTACATTATCTTGTACAAACATAAATTTTGAGTAAGATTGAACGTTAATTCCAAATCATCGATGATATTCACTCGAGACGAACGTAGTTCTTGCCTGAATGTTGTTTCCAGCGTAAAGTGTATTACAAAGTCAGAAAAAAAATTGGTAAGGTCTGACCTGAATTATGTAAGATCTTCCTTATCCTGAAGAGCACCTGGTCGAATCCAATAAGATCTCAGAAAATCGATAGTGGCAGAAAATCCACACGTGCAAAAGGAATGAATTCTCTCTACAGGAAAATACCAGCTAATTCAATGTAGAGAATTAATAAAAACGTAACCAGGAAGTTAGTGGCCTCCTGTAAACAGAACCTAACATGAGATAAATCGTTCGGAACACATATATATATAATTCTCGAGAAAATCTATTTTTCAACTACTTACAAGTTGTTGTGGAAGCCTGAAGTTCACGTTGGTTTTTCGTGTCAGAGTCCGATAAATCGAATGTAATAAAGAAGTAAGGTAGGACGAGAAGGTAGATACAACTCTATTACAATAAAATGACACTCAGCCTGTGTAATTATTTTAATCCGTAATAACGAAATCAATGAGGTAAATTCTTTCTAATTCACAAGCCAACAACGATGAAGATTAATTAAATAATAATAATGAAATTATCTCGACCTCGCAATGGTTCACACATCCCCTACACATATGTCTTCCACACGCAGTATCGAAGAAATACGCTTTTTATCCAGGTACATTATGTTATTTTATTGTATCGTTCGACAAATACTCTCGCAGAAGGAAAATGAAATTAAACAATATCGAGATTATGTGAATCTACAGGAGGCAGTGGCGGCGACGCGCTGCGAATGAAGGATTTTCGAAATATTCCGTAACAGTCCCCCCTTCCATCGATAGGAAGTGAACTTTTGAAGAAAGGCACGACCGACAACCACTGTTCGAATCAGAAATCGGAAAAGGAAAACAAGGACAAAAATCACACAAAAAAATATTAGAACCCATAACTGAGTAAATGCTCAACTCGATCTAAATGGCAAGATAAAAGAAAGACCACCTCACATGAAACTAAACGCATTCGTCTGGAGAAATTGTGGGCTTCAGATCCTGTACATGCCACACTCCTTTGAAGTTACCTTTGGCGTCTTTCAGCTCATAAGTCCACGAACCCAACTTTTTGGCTACTATGAATGGTCCAACATAACGAGGAGCCAACTTCGAACAGAATGCATCCGAAGCGTTAGACAATGCCCTATTTTTATGGAGTACCAAATCAACCTCGTTGAAATGCACTGATCTGCGACGTAAGTTGTAATGTTTCCGATTCTTTGCTTGCGCCGATATCAGACGTTGACGAACATCTTCGAAGACTTTAGCAAACCCTAACTTTCTATCTTCATCTCTTACAGGTTTATTTTGCGATTGAATAGGATGATCATATTCATCACCTTTGACATGATGTTCTCGGCCAAAATTTATATAATATGGACTATATCCGGTAACCTCACCTCTCGCCGTTCTAATCGCGCAACCGACAGCAGCAATGTTATCTGCCCATTTGTGGTGGTTATCTTTCAGATAACAAGTAATCATTGTCTTAACTGTTTGGTTTGTACGCTCTGTAGGATCCGCTCTAGGATAGTAAGATGGCGTAAACAAAATTTTAGTGCGATATTTTGCACACAGCTCTCGGAACGCATTGCTTCGCATTTGGACACCATTATCACAAATCAAAATTTGGGGAACACCATATACTAAAAATAGTTGTTCCTCGACGAACCTGCATAGTGACTTAGCGGTAGCCGTACGCATAGGTGATAATAGCACATACTTGCTGAAGTAGTCGGTAATAACTAGCAAATATTTAAAATTCTGAGATGATGCTGGAAGTGGTCCTATGAAATCTAGGCTGACCATCTGCCACGGCTGTTTCACATCTGGTCTATGACTCATCAATCCCGCGGGTGATCTCAATTCGGGTTTGCAGGCAGCACAAACTTTACATTGTCTTATATATCTTATGACATCAGCTTTCATCTTAGGCCAATAAAATCTTTTTCTGAGCCTCCAGAAGGTCTTGAACACTCCAAGATGACCTGAGGTAACATCATCATGACATGATCTCAACAAGGCTTCACGATGTTCTTTCGGAATTACGATCTTCCAATTATCTGATTCCTGAGACAAAAATGGCTCAGACACTGCAACATACTTAAGCAAAACGCCATTCTCGACTCTCCATTTGGAAAATTTATCAGGAGATAACTCCAGATCACGAAGCATGTTCTGATACCATCGATCAGAACTCGTGGAATAATTTGGAGAAGAGGCCGTCTCAACAGCACTGAGTTCACCCTGCACAGACCGTGACAACAAATCAGGTACAATGTGATCTTTGCCCTTCCTATGAACAATCTCGAAACTATACGGCATCAGTCGCAAGCTCCATCGTGCCAATCGTCCTTGTGGATCTTTAAGGTTTTGCAACCAAAGAAGACTGTGATGATCCGTGATGACTCTAAAAGAGGTTCCCTCCAAATAATGTCTAAGCTTCTCAACTGCCCAAATTACAGCTAAGCACTCTCTTTCTGTGGTGGAAAAATTTCTCTCTTGACGAGTTAGTGACCGGGAGAGATATGATATCACTCTTTCCTCACCATCAGGTCCTTCCTGAGTCAAGACAGCTCCAATGCCGTATCCAGAGGCATCTGTCTGTACTGTAAATGTTTTATCGTAATCTGGACACGATAATATGGGAGACGTAGACAAACTTTCTTTAAGTTCCTGAAAAGACCGTTCACACTCATTTGACCAAGACCAAGTAACGTTCTTCTTCGTCAAGTTCGTAAGTGGTGCCATAAGTGAAGAGAAATGCGGTATGAATCGACGATACCAAGAAGCTGTGCCAATCAATCTTCTGATCTCAGCCACCGAATTAGGACGAGGTATATCGAGTATGGCTTGAACCTTCTCTGGATCAGCTCGTAGTCCACTCGCGTCGACTATGTAACCTAAGTATCTGAGTTCCGGCATGCAAAATCTACATTTTTCCCGCGACACAACTAAACCAGCATCTATGAGTCGATCGAAGACCATACTCAATGTTTTTAAATGTGTTTCGAAGTCTTGGGAAACAACAATTATATCATCTAGATAGACCATAACCGAAGGTTGAAGGTCTGCTCCCAAAATTGAATCTATTATTCGTTGCCAAGTAGCAGGAGAGTTGGTAAGCCCGAACGGCAAACGACGAAACTGAAATAAACCTCTGCCAGGAACCGTAAACGCAGTATACTCCCGAGAGTTCTCAGCGATAGGGATCTGGAAAAAAGCACTTTTTATGTCAAGACCCGAAATAAACCTAGCGTCTCGCAAACGGTCTAAAATCGCAGAAATGTACGGTATCGGATACGCATCCTTTTTAGTCACAGCGTTCAACTGTCGATAATCTACAACAAATCTAAAGGAACCATCACGTTTCGGAACTAAACAAACCGGAGATGACCAAGGGCTTTTGGAAGGTTCTATGATTCCATTCCTCGACATCGACTCCAAATGTTCATCAATTATCTTCTGCTTGGCCGGAGATACGGGATACCATCTCTGTTTGATTGGTTTAGTATTGGGTAGTAATTCTATTTCATGTTCTGGAACTTTAGCACAACCAATTTCATCACCCATAAGGCGAAATTTTTCGTCAATCAAGGTCTGTAGAGATTTAGACTGCAGCTCGCTCAAGTGTGATCTGCTCTCTATCGTACACAGCTGCGACAATTCAATTGGTCCATCGGAAAAATGCCAAACATCTTCATTTAATTTGGGAACTATACCCATTTTTCGCCAAAAATCAACCCCCAATATCAACCGATGCGGTAATGAAGGAACCACAAGTATATCTATCCAACGCATTTTATTTTTCAACGTAATAGGCGTTTTTATATAGCCAGGACTTGAACAGATTTCACCATTGGCAACTCTACATGACGAATTATCAGGAGTTAACTTCAAACCAAGACGCTGCAATATATCATAGCCCGACTGTCCAACAACGGTACGCACAGCCCCAGAATCCAGAAGTCCGGTTATCGAATAACCTAATATATTCACGGTAAGATATGGCCTTTCATCATTAGGAGCATGGGATATAATGAAATCGAGAAGGATCTTATTTTCGAAGGTATTATCAGATGAGGTCGGTTCTGTGGATGCGGAAGCGCTATCGCGACCATTTAGGGCCTCCGCTGTCCGTTTCCCGAAACAGAGCAATGTGGACAAGTTTTGACCGTCACATCCATTTTCCCACAACGGTAGCACAACAATTTCCTTGGTTCGGAGCAGAACCGACGTGAATGTCCCGACTTCTGACAGTTCCAACAAATTATCATATTACTCGAGTTAAAACGTTCACCCTCACTAGAAGTTGAAACTTCAGATACAAAATTTGCGGAATCATGAACACCATTAGAGGTAGATGGTGTCGCCGAAGCTATGAACGCCAAGTCCGGTTCAACATATCCATGCCGTCTCCTCGATGGAGGAACATAATTATCAGCTCTGAATTTCTTCGTCTCCAACTTGAGACAAGCATCTTCTAACTGCTGTATCGATGTAACAGTAGGTAACTGTGTTGAGTAAAACGGAGACAAGTTACGAGTCAGAATACCCAACTTAATATTTTCGTCTACCTCGCCATAACGTCTGAACATGGAATTCATACAAGTTAAATAATCTACGATAGATTCCGATTGATCTTGAGTTCTGTTCATTATATCTTTAAGTAATCTTGGACGATAATCCGGTGGTTCATAATGTTTGACTAACAACGCCGACAAACCGTTCCAATCGCTAAAACGTTCACGATTAGATCTATACCACATTAGTGCCTTATCAGAAAATAAATCTATGGCCGAATCAAATAACTTAGAGTGAGCAACATTTCTGGCTTTTCGCATCTCCTCAACGCGCTCCAAAAAATTATGAACCGACATACCTTTCGGATCACCAGTAAACTTTAAATTCCACTTTCGTATGTTACAAGAAGAGTTAAGGAAACCAAAATTGTCTCTGGTACTTGTTCTCAACAAAGCCAGATCAGCACGCTTCTGCGCATCTACATCATTCGAAGAATCAGAACCGGATCCATCATCACTGTCGATAACATCCGCCGGATACTCAGTTATCTGACCCGACTCAACAGCTGCGAGTGCATTACTAACTTCAATTTTCAACTTATCCAATCTCTCCGACAACATATCATCGAGCACACTCGAAGAAATCTTAATCAATCTATTGCTTATGTGAGTTAAGCGAGTAAAGCCAACTCATTATTAAACTCAGGTTTTCCGAAATCATCTTGAACCAAAACGAATTTGTCTGTGCATATTTTCAACTCCTGTGATGCGTCAAGCACCACTTCTGGGTATGAAAATGACCGATTTCCCTTCTCCAACCTCAACAAAGGACGCAAGCATGAACGCATATCAACGACAGTTTGTTCCGGAGTTGTTTTAAACCCTCTAACCGATAACTCATACTGAAGCTCATCCTTCCTAAGCCTATTGAGATTGAAACGCAATGACATATTGAAGATTGCAAAAAAATTTACTCTAATTTCAAAGAGTTCTCGGAATAAATACAAAAACTAAATGAATTCAATATTCCACTAAAAAAACAACCGCCACCGAGATACTTATGCAGATACTCATGCGCACGCCACTGTCTCCTCAATAACGAAGTAACGAATCAACAATATCACGGTAAAAATCGACTACAGAATACAACTCTATCAGCGGCAAAGATAATATGAAATTATTCGAAAAAAATTATACAAAAAAATATTAGGAAATAGGTACACATTGGCTAACTTCATGATGTGTCAGTACATTTGATCGATGGTTGAAATCGGTGAAAAAACAAGTGTATTTTCTCAATTTCAACCCTTGAATTCCTTTTTTAATTCATCCTCTTCGAACACCTCGTTACAAGTGAACTTGGTAGTGTTTTAAATCTCGATTTTTACAGTGCTACACAATAGGACTCAAATTTTTCAATCAAA
The DNA here is from genome assembly GCA_030674115.1 of Micraspis discolor. Lineage (NCBI taxonomy): Eukaryota > Metazoa > Arthropoda > Insecta > Coleoptera > Coccinellidae > Micraspis > Micraspis discolor. The sequence continues at coordinate 451,815 of JARTUT010000881.1, forward strand.
GACATTTTTTCTCTACTCAGGTCCAAATTGATTGTAGGTATGTATTTCAACATCAGTTTTTCTGATAGATAAGACAGGCTATCACTGTAAACGTTATCAATCATAATTATATGTTTTCTTTAATCTTTCTGTCTTGTTACATTAAAAACCTTAGTTTATCAATAAAACCTTTTTCCGCAAATCGCCAGGAAATTTTGACATTCCTGTCAAAATTTCTTGAAGAAAAAGTCAGGACTTCCTTACTGTACGGAAATATCATTTCCTTACAGTAAGTTGTTAGTGTTCTACATAAATGATAGAAAACACATTGCTTATAAGGAATTAATTTATATTTTGAAAACATCAAGTCATTGCTGAATACATTTTTAAGATCAATTTGTTATATTTACAGTAATTTGACAGTTAGTACAATTATTGAACATTGGAGGAACACTCTTAGAACTATGAGAAACATTTTGGACAACATGCAGGGTGGAAGGGTCATTTTGTTGAATATTTTGTACTGTGAAAATTTTATTTGCCACCTCAACCTTATTGTTAAGCGATTCTTCGATATATCCTTCAGCAACGTTTGATGACTTCCATCCACCATGCCTCTTTAAACTAGTTATGTCGGCACCAGAGTCAACCAATATTGTTGCAGAAGACCGACGAAAGCAGTGACCAGTATATTCTGTCGGATTTACCAAGTTCAAATAAGTAGCAACTATTTTGGGCATTTTTCTAAATTGATGAATTCCTACCACTTGTCTACAACCCTTTCCGCTTTGATATTTAAAGAAAAATCGGTCACTGTTCATATTTTCTGGTCTTAACGAAACATACTTTCGATAAACATTCAAGTATAATAGATCTGATTAATTACAATTTCGCATCAGGTATGCTGATTAAAAGCTTAGATTCTAAGTCTTCTATATCGTGTACAGTCATTCGGACTAACTCATCCATTTTACAGGCCCCAGAAATACCAAATATTACAGCCACCTAAAAATAAATAAAGCTATAATCTAAATAGAAATTAAAAACTTGTAAATTACCTTAATCATTGAATTTTCTTTATCTGGAGCTTCCTGGATAAATTTTTAATTTCTTTCTTTGTTAAAATCTTAGATTTCTTTGCCCTATAACCTTGAGCTTGCTGTTTCAATAAAGTACGAAGTTTTGAGTATGTAGATATATCTACATTGTGTTTAAGTGCAAGGGTTGACTTCAGCATTGAATAATTGGCCCATAATGTTGAAGATTTCATCTTACATTGTATGCCATTACAACATTTTCTGAGAAAGAACTCGTATTTTTACTCATGCGATAATCCATAAAACGTCTGTATGCATTTTCGTACTTTTCTCTTGATTTCTTTGGCAATAATTCTAATGAAGCAGTATTCACTGCCTCAACCAGCTCTGGAGGAGTCCCAGGAATGGAAATTTCATCATCACTCATCATTTTACTTTCGAGAACACCAGCAATTAAATTTATAAGCGTCAAGTTTGACAATTCAACCTCAATACGTTTCTATAGTAACCCAAATAACTATATTAGGAATTTCAAAGCACCATTTATTTGGGAATAAAATTATCGCGTTTTTTTAAATCAATCAATATCTGTCGAATTTTAAACGATTTGCGGAAAAAAAGTATGTTTATCTCGTAGGAAAAGCCACATTCCTGGACTCTGTGTTGCTAAGTCTCGGCTTGCGCCTCGACTTAGCAATCTTCACAGTCGTCCAAGAATGTTAAGCTTTTCCTACCCGGTAAACAATGTACTATTGTTTTTCTGATAGGAGACAGTTCGAAATAAATTCAAGCTCTATCACTGTCAACTTTGTGTTTAGTTGATAGATGGCGCCTCTACTTTCACAATTCTTGACTTGAATAATTAGGCAAAACATATTACTGGATCTAATCAAGTGATTGCGCTCTTTTTGAAGTAAGCACAACGTTCAGTCTTTTATATTTTGAGATATGAACTATGACTCAAATTTCTCAAAAGAATTTCCCACTGAATGTTCTCTATATTTTTCAACGGAAAGAAATATATTCATGTAATACAGTCGTATGAGTCTCACCTTGTATTTATTGAACTCTGTTTATTTGATGAGAAGAGAAAAGAGCAATATATAGCCAACAGACAACAGCTAAATTCTTTTTTCACTGAGAGTGTGTTGACTCTTGTCAGAAACCAAGTTCGAGAAATCAATTTAGACACAATTTAGTTTTTAGTGACAATAAAAACCCGAGAGAGGCAGCTATATCTGCTTACGAACGTCGCTCAAAGCTCGTATAATCTAATAACAATAAAAGTAAAACTGGATGCGGCTATTATCGCGTCATAAAAGCGCAATATTCGTGGAATAATGTGGGCCGTACTCACCCCCAACCCCTGTCAGAACCGTATTTATCAGATTATTGAGAAATATCTGAAGAGTTTTGGTTCTTTTCTTTTATGACGTTCGTCTCTCCTTTCCATCTATGATGGAAAATTTTGAAATTGATACTTCTTGTAAAACCGGAAGTTAAAAGTAGAAAACAAAACGCAACTACTGCAGTATCATTTTTCCAAATTCATTTTGATATCTCTAATAATTCCAGAGATATTCACTTGATTCCACACATTTGCCTGTATATAAAACTATCATTAAACCCATTTGGACATATGGAATTTAGCTTTGGGGATGTTCAAGCGGATCCAATGTTGTAATAATATAGAGAAACCAATCAGAAATGAATTTTAGCAAGCGCACCCTGGTACGTCACGAATCAAACACTCCATACCGATCTGAAGATCGTGAAACAAGTTATCCAGGACAAAAGTCACAGCAAAACTTGAAGCCCTTATGCATATCTCATTTTGCGTTTGCAACTCCATCCCTGTGTTGCATTACTTTCATGAACAACTCTCCGTAAAACTTGTTAAGTTGCAAAATGTTAAAAACATAACGATATTAATATGAGTTATGGGCCGTTAAATAAGCGAAATGTCACTCCGTGTGAGACGGCTTATCGTTATCGTAGCTTTTACATTCGCGTAACGGCAGGAGGTGCCCTAATGCTACCTCGATAACGCGCAAGAATTATTCCAACCCCTACTTTCATGCCTTGAAAACTTCCGATGTTTCGTCTGCTTGGATACAGGTTCAACCGTAGGTGGGATAATTACGTTTTGGGCAAAACATTCTCTTCAAACTTTGAAATATCTTAATCTTAATGATTTTAATAGTCTGTTCAGGATATTAAGGGAGAAAACTGTCAGGGGGTTGCGACGACAATTCGGCCCAGCGCATTCGCCATTTTGCGTATATTAACTTGCTTTAGGTTTCGTCTGGTTAGATTCTCTTTGTTGGATATAATTTTATTTATATTTATTTACATCAATTTTAATCTATCTGTTTCAAGAACTCTAGAAAACTTATGTGTTCTTTTACATCCCCATTCCAAAAGAAACCGAACTCCCTAAAATAAATAGTACCACTAGCGCCATCTGTTGTAATACCTTACTCGTAGATGACTTAGTCACTAATTGACAACTGGTATAAATCTCATGACATTTGGATGCATACAACAACAGTTATTGCGTTTCAAATGTCAGTGTGTTTTGAACATCGGTCGGAAAATGAGTTGCAATTGATTTTTGTGTTAAACTTGGTGAAACTTCTACTGAAACGCTAAACCAAATGCTACGAAATACATATGGTGATGATTTTTTATCCCATACGCAAGTTTACGAGTAGTTCGGGCTATTCAAATCGGGTAGAGAGTCGCTCGATGATCACAAAAGATGAGACCGTTCCAGAACCGGTTTACAGGAAGAAAACATAAAAAGAGTGCTTGAATTCATCAAAATTAACAAAAAATCGTCGGTGAAAGTTATTGAAATGTACTTAGGCATTCCTCAAACAACCGCATACCGCATTTTGACCGAAGTTTTGGGCCTTACGAAGGTTAATTCGCGATTTGTACCCGACAAACTCGCCGAAGATCAAAGAGTTTATTAAATTGAGCATTACGAAGACGTTAAAAGTGTTCGGAAGGATCAGAAATTCTCGAAATTGATTGTAACTGGTGACGAGACGTGGTAATATGAATATGAGCACGAAACAAAGCGGAAAAGTGATGAACGAGGAGCGCCGGATGGTATATTACTAATTATAGTAGACCTAATGAAGTCAGAGAACATGTTATTGTATTTAATGTTCATCAGGAACCTTTTGCCTTTTTCTCAAATTGTTTATGTCCATGTGTTGCGTATAGGGTGCTCGTTCCATTAACTAGAACAAAATTAAAAAAGTTTATACAAAAAATCCAAAACTTAGAAATGTATACAACCAATCAAGAATTATTGAATTATCCGCCACATATTTCATGAATTATGGTATTTGATGTAATAATAGGTTGCCAAATATTTCCCTTTCCCCTATTTGTCTTTTGAATTTCGCGGTTATGTACAAAGCGCTATAGAGCTCATGATTTGAAAGGTCTTGACATAACCTACAAAACGATGCTATGCGTGATTAGTTTGGATATTGCGTTCAACAGTTATAGACCATTAAACATGGAGTTCACTAACGCCGAAATTTGCGATATTTTAAAGGTTTCCTTCGTTCAATCCGCTAGAGAAACGTTGCGTGAGATTAATGGTGTTTTGGGGGATGGTACTCTATCAGTTTGAACGGCGGAGGAATCGTTTTGACGATTCAGAGCCGATGAGAACGACACCATGGATAAGCCAGCCGGCGGAGACTTGTGACGTCAAAGACCGATCAAATCATGAAATACATCGAGTTAGACCGGCATGTGGCATCTCGTGACATCGCCCAGGAGATGGGAAATAGTCACCAAACCATTTTAAACCATCTGCAGAAGACTAGATACAAAAATAAGCTTGATGTTGGGGTTTCGGGGACGCCTTCTGGATCGAATCAACGCCTGCGATATGCTGCTGAAACGGAACGAACTCGACCTATTCTTGAAGCGAATGGTGACTGGCGACGAAAAATGTATCACATACGATAATATCATGGTCGAAGGCAGATGAATCGTCCCAAATAGTGGCCAAGCCGGGATTGACGGCCAGGAAGGTTTTGCTGTGTGTTTGGTGGGATTGGAAGGGAATTATCCACTATGAGCTGCTCCCATATGGCCAGACGCTTAATTCTACCATCTACTGCGAACAACTGGATCGCTTGAAGCAGGCGATGGACCAGAAGCGTCCAGAATTGGCCAACAGGAAGGGTGTAGTGTTCCACCAGGCCCACACTCTTCGTTGATGACTCGTCAGAAGCTACGGGAGCTTAGATGGGAGGTTTTATCGCCTACACCATATAGCCCGGACATAGCGCCAAGTGATTATCACCTGTTCCTGTCCATGGCGAACGCCCTTGGTGGTGTTAAACTCAAAAGGGGCAAAAGTGGCTGTCCGAGTTGTTTGCAAATAAGGAGTTGCGTCTATATGGAAACAGATTATCGAACAAAACGGCGCGCGCATATTTGAATTAAATCACTGTAACACTTTTTATAAAGCACTGAATAAAGAGCAAAAAAGGGGAATGGAGATATTTGACAACATATTATTTATCATTCTTTTCAAAAGAAACAAAATAGCGAATGTTACACCTCAGCAAATATTGTCGTTCATTCACTCATAATACAGGGTAAATATTTATATTCGATGAAATTATAACGCCTTTCAAAGGACAAGGGGTTCCCGACTTCACGTCAGATCTTTTCTAAATTCTTCATTTAGATAATAAGAACTTCAGAAAATGAGTGTGCGATAACTGGGCCTTCTTGAGCTGAGAGTCGAGTAGCTCCCGTCTAAAGGCAAATACCGTCAAATCCTGGTGCAGTAATAATTAATTCTTGAAATTCGCTGGGTCATCATAAGGCGATATAGCCCATTGGGTGATTTATGTACGAGTAATTATTGATTCGAAAATATGCGATGATCATTATTCAAAATCACTCGGCATGCAAATATTCATATTTCAATATCGTGTCCCCCACGCAATCGGCGCTGCAATCTCGGCCGATTCATCAAGTTGGTTCCAATTAAAATTTTTCACAACCGTCAAGGGAGGTTATGATTCACGACCTGCTGCAATCTAATTTAGCAAAGTGCGGTATTTATCTTAATTATATCGAAATTATCGATTAACTTAATTACGACCAGTGATACTTGGGAGGAATTCGCGCGCCGTCTTATCCGCCATAAATACTCTTCTTGACGGGGTAATTGCGAAAGATTTTCAACTCAAATCGGGGACGCAAATTCAGCAAGAGTTATTGAGGCGCATTCATTGCTCGGCGGAGTTTCTTATTATGTCGCTTTCGCGAGACGCTGCCTGTGATTTATCGAGTTCGGGCCCTGCTTTGTAATGAAGTGTTTGATGGATGATGGAAGCCGAATGGTTTCTTCAGCCAGAATTGAGATAACTTCGTGACACTTTCCCAGCTTAGATTCAAAAGAATAAAGATGGGAACTGTCTTGTATTGCCAGTACTAAAAAGCGACTACATTTGAGCAGTAGTTGTTAGTTTTGAGACGGTAGATGGCGCTGAAACTGCATCTGTAATAGGAGAAATCTGTACTAGAAGGCGGGAATTTTTCACATTGCAATGCTACAATTAATGGTAGGACAAAAATTGAAACCATTTTTATAAAGGTTGGGGTCAACAGTTAGGCCGGGTTGTACAGTCCGAGTTCAAGCCTAGTTCAAGACTGAACCCAACTCAAATAAGAAATATCTGTTGTACAGTGCGAGTTCAAGGCTGAACTTCACTCAAACCGACCCTCAAGTTGAACTTCCAAAATCGGGCGCTCAAGCCTGGTTCAACAGAAATTTCAGTTCAATCATAGAGTTCAATTTACAATTTATAGGTTATATGTCAAATAGTTGTAGTTGAAAGGCTTGCTAAGGTAGTATTTTCGTGAATGAGTTGTGTTCGTGTTTCACTCAAAAACAGAATTTTTTAATATGAAATTAATAGAAATGGATTTTCAACTCGACAATAATCTTGCGGAATTGACCGATGATGAAGATTTTGTGGAAGCAGTGAATTTTGCTATGAATTCGAGTAGAATGCCGAAGAAATATAAGGAGAGAATGAATTATTTCGAGGTCTGGAATGAAACTGAATTTTTACAAAGACTCCGTTTATCAAAAGATGGAGTACGTTTTGTGGTATCCCAGAACATCTACTTGATTGAATTTCACATACTTTGCAGGTCCTCCGCCTGTGCCCAGCGCATAGCATTTCTCCTCTGAGAATTTTTTTTTGTGCGTTTCTTCAAGTTTTCGTATTTTTTTTTTTTAAACAAAGGGAGTCTCGGAATATTAGTCCACTTTCACTATTGAACTCCCGTTCTATTCTCTTCCAGTATTCACCTTTCATTTTATTTATATTACTATCAGTTTGTTTATTTTCAATTATATTGCTGTATTTTTTAATAAGATTTATTAAAATATTCTCTTCGGAGCCAGAGCTGTGCTAAGCACCGAAAAAAAGTGCTTCGAGCACTAAGCCCTAAGCACTCGAAAAAGAAGGCTCCGAGTCTCGAGTTCTAAGCACCGCTTTCGACAGAAGGCTCCGGATTACCGAGCACTTTTGCAAAAGTAATTGAATATTTCGAGCACTAAGCACTAAGCACTTTAGTGGGAACTATTTTATGTAATGTTGTTTGATTGAAATGAGAACTCTTTAGCTTCATCGACATATCTAAAATTATGATTTCGAGACTGGGAAAAACTCAAAAGCCATTTTATTTGTTTTGTGAAACGCATGCATTCAATCTACATTCTGGTACTAGTTAATCTTATTCGTCGATCTGAATCTGAATGGCTGTTCCTAATCAATGCATAAAGTTGAATTAATAATCGAGGACCAATTATTCTATAAGCGAGAACACATTACTGAAAAAATGTGGAAAGCACTGACGTGAGATCAGGAGCTTTTACGCGCTTGTTCTAAAGTCTTTTCTCAGACTTAAAAAGAGTGCGATTCAACATCAGCCAGCACAATGAGTGTGAAAGAATCAATAAACATATATCTTAAATGGAAGTTGAGTGAACTTACAGTTCAGCAAATTCTTCGATCTGGCATTCTTTCCACATTTCTATACCATATATAAGTTGTTGTAGTTGAGTGTCATCAATTATAACCGAATTTCAGATTCATAATTGCTGAGCTATCGGACAGGTCTGGCCCAATAACTAACTTGACTTATATTTGGATAATAAACTAATTTATTAATATGGAATCTCTATCTCATCTCTTTCGGAAGATAGAGAATATTCAGCCAAACATTTTCAAATTGGACCACCGTTTCTTCATCACGAGTCAAATCCAACCGATGGCGATCATTTTCAGCTCGATATTCAGAAATTACAGACATTTGGGAAAAAAATAGTCCTCTTGTCGCAAAATTCATAATGACATTTCCATTCAAAATATGACAACTGCACACACCAGTATTTTAGACATGTTTGTCATAAAAATGAACCCACAGAATTAGTTTCATTTTCGGCTCAATATTCACTCATTATGACAACTTGTCATAAAATTAAAACCACCCTCATAGAGATTTATAGTTGATGTGATGTGAATTCATAGATAGAAATATAATCTGTGACTTCATTTTCAGAAAAACTCTTATATCTTCTGGAGATTGTACGCTATGATGATGAAATTTTAAAATATTTTAGATACCTATACCCTGCATAAATGCCCTAAATTGTTTTGATCTGACGAATGACTTATGAGATATCATGTATTGAAAAAAAACATTTTGGGAATTTTAAAAAAATTCTCTCTCGTGACGATTTTCTCGAAATTTGGCACACTCCTTCCTTTTAACTCTATCTAGACATTCTCTAAGTTACGAATTGATAGGATGAATATTCAAGAAATTAATGTTATTAACTGCTAAACTATTCGATGGATTTGGCCCAATAACGAACTTGACCGAGATATTTGGACACTCGACCTATTCTGAAAAAATGAAAACTCTAGGTCCCTTCCTTCGGAAGATAGAGAGTATACGGCCGGAGGGCCGGACATACTCAAGTTTGACCTCGAATTCTTCATCAGGAAGTCAAACCCAATCGATTGAGGCCATTTTCGGCTCAATATTCGGAAATTACAGACATTTGGACAGAACGATAGCCCGCCTGTTCCACTAGTAACAAGCGCGCAAAAACAAAAAATTTTCTGGCCTTCATAACCATAAAGTCAAATCAATGGTGACTGAAGAAATACTGAATATTAATTCAAAACGATCATATTATCTTTGCGCAAAAAATCAAATACCGTACCTGCTTATATTGACCCTACTTCAAGAATTCGGAAAGGCTTAGTGCTTAGCAGATTACTAAGCACTAAGATTTTAGCGAGAGTGCTCCGAAAAACAAGCACTAAGCACTAGCCTTTGAAAAGTGCTCGCGAGCACAGTGCTCGGAAGCACTAAAGTGCTTAGAGTGCTCTCACGAGCACTAAGCACAATGCTTTGACACAGCTCTGTTCGGAGCACGTGAAATTTGCGCTTCGCTTTACGTCTGACATTATTACTGACACTTTTTTTTCAATCACAACCACAACAGCACTCATCAACTAATCTTGTTCAAATAGAACAATTCAAATTTTTAAAATTATATTTGCGCTCTCGTCATAGAAGAATTTTAATTCTTCTTCTTTATTCCATTTGTCCAAAATTTGTTACTAAAACGCATGTCTCAAAAGAAGCGACGTTGCCATTTTCTGAAGAATTGTACTCAAGGAAAGTTCACTTGAACTCGCCTCAAACATAACCTGTACAACCGGATGACATATCTGAACCTGGCTCAAGAGTGAACCGAGCTCAGTTGAGCTTCGAATTGAGTTGTCACTGTACAACCGGGCCTTAATTATAAAGGCTTCTGGAGTTTAGAAAAGATGAAAGAAAGTAACAGCGTCGAAACAAGTATATTCTCTCATGCCTTATAGCCATTATTGGTGCGGGCATCTACCAGCATTCGATCCAGATAACTAAGAAATCTCATAGAACAATATAGGAATGTTAGAAAGGAACGACAATTATAAAAACCATCGTTCCACTGTGAGAGCTAGTCATTATTGACGCATGGTAATCTCAGACCTCAAGTGCAACTTTAGACCGGTTTCAAGGTGACTACCTTTCATTAGCATAGTGTGGCACTGACGTCTTGAAGGAGACTGCCGGTCTTAACAAAGAATGTGATGAACTTTCCGAACATGTCCAGAAAGACCGCCATCTACATCTTGAAGACTAGAACCAGACTCACTTTCTCTGCAGATTCATACGACAACATTTGACTTCCCTTCCAATAATGACTAGCTCGCACACTGGAGTTAGTAGAAATCATTCTGTTTCAATCCCGACACTCCAAATTACGAATATCATATAGATATATATAGATAAATAGAAGTGGGTAATTTTTTGGCAAGGTCGTTGTATCTTCTTCACATGCGTGCAGAAATTTTCAAAAAAATGTTGTTTTTGAATGAGTTACTTCGAAGAAAATGTGTCAACAGCTTGGATTATTGCATCCAGAACGATGATTGTCATTTTAAACATTTAATTTAACTTATCTTGTGACTTTAATCGATAAACAAGTTTTCTCCGGCCAGAATGTGAAAGGGAAATAGTTAAATTCAGTCAGATTTGGATGGAGTCGTTGAAATATATTCCCGTCTCTTGCAAATCCCAAGAATTTCAACAAAAACCAAACCGAAGCAGGAAATATCCAAGTGAATCGAACGACGGAAATTGGTCCATTACGAACTTTCTGTCAAGTTCAAGACGCGGAACGGTTAAGGCGATTTCCAACCTTGCAAATAGACTATCGAACGCCATAATGGCCGTATGAACGGAGTAGGACACGAGGACTGAATGTTGCCATGTTTATGGCATAAACGACGTTCATAAACTGTCAGTGTCGGTTCGCATGTTACCCAAGGCAGGTTATAACCAGTAATCAGTATGTATCTTTGTTTTATGAGCAAGAGTTAACGAAGATTGAGTGGACAGGCTACCATAGAAAGCGCTGTTGGATACTTGCCGGTGGTCGCTGCATGCATCGTAAATAACCAGCTTATCTGTTGATTACTGGAGAAGGTATAATAGTAATTATTTTTCATTTTCTTTTCCTCCTGAAAAATGCATCATTTCACTATGAAAATTGACTGCTGATTGGTCCGTGAGGACGAAATCAACTCATAACACTTCCATATACAATCTTGTCTCGAAATTCATCTCTGTTGATAAACAAAATATCTTTTTGGCTAAAGTTTAATTAGTAATCATTTTCTTGCATTTATTCCAGAAATTACAATTTTATATTTATAAATGACTGCAAAATCAAAAAAACATCTCAATCGTTATTTCATACAATTAAAAAAAACTCAAACGTAACCTACAAAACTTCAATATCAACAATCACGACATAGAAGCAGATAATGGTGTAATATTAATTCCGTCAAATGCGTCATATCCTCAGAATATATAAGAATAGACCCCTTTATTTACATTGAAAAATGTCGCATCTGAAACTTAGAGCTGGTCGATTGTAACGTATTGAGCTGGTTCACTCAGGTCATAAAGAAATGTTGCCAAACTGAGCAAATAGTAGGTTTCTCTATTCCCCTATAATTGTGAATAAATTTTTTTTTCCAATCTGCATTCAAAATATTGTATAAAATTTTATATTTTGAATTAAAACTGTCTTATCGGATATATTAGCAAGAAGTAAAAGAAAAACTCCAGTTGATTCTGCTATTTTATGTCAGAGACCGCAGATGGAAAGATTCTGATGAAAGTCAAGACAACGCTGCCGCATTCTCTGTTTAACAGTTTGAAGGTCACATGATGTTTAGCAGACACACGTTGCCACCTCTGAATCGAAAATAAATACGCAAATTGAAGAAAATTTGTGTAAGTCAGTATTAGGTTTTTCATATTTTGTCACGGTTTGAAAATTCCGTTCCGTTAACTCCGACCAACTATTGGCAACGCTGCTTTCTGGCGATAGTACACTTCCCGATGCGCGGCACAGCTCTTGGTAGGATGGTTGCTATACTGGATACTTTCCGCTCTATGGTTGCGTCTGTGATCGTACATATCCGGCTGACGTGAGCCAGCTGTGACTTGTGTCATTTTCTTTTTCCGTTTTCCTGGTAAGGCGAATATCGAAATCATTAATTCTTGAATTTAACGTATTGATTGCGGATTGTAACAAGATTTCTGGTTGAGGCCCTGAAAGAGACCTGTTTCTCTTTGTTGGTTTACTGGAAAAGGTTGTCGCGTAGGCGGATTATAGGGTAGCAGATATTCGCCTTACCAGGAAAACGGAAAAGAAAATGATACACGTCACAGCTGGCTCACGTCAGCCGGATATGTACGATCACAGACGCAACCATAGAGCGGAAATTATCCAGTATAGCAACCATCCTATCAAGAGCAGTGCCGCGCATCGGGAAGTGTACCATCGCCAGAAGCAGCGTTCCCAACAGTTGGTCGGAGTTAACGGAACGGAATTTTCAAACTGTGACAATTTTTTATTGTTTATTACTTTTCATCGCACTAAAAATGTTTCGTAAGTGTGAAAGTTGTAGTAAAGTCAGGAATTTGAATCCAAATTTATCGTTCCATAGGTAAGTGTATTGTAGAACCGAAGTATTTAGTTATTTACATGTTCAGTAGCGTAGAAAGTTTTAATAGGGAAGTTTTCAATGATATTATTATGAAATAAAATGAGGTTTTCTTGAATTAAGGTTCCCAGATGACCATGAAAAAAGAAGAATTTGGGCTTCGCTGTTGGGATGGTCAAGTATTTGCCCAAAGAAAGCAATTTTCATTTGCTCAGATCATTTTGACCCTGAAGATATTGTGACAAGAGTAAATGGAAAAAGATTTTATGCGGTGTTGCCAAGTGAGGTTTCACAAGAGACTTTCAATGAGGGAGTCAAAACAAATCGACATTTTACAAAGGAATCCTTTGTCTATCTTATATAGTCTAAGACTATAACCCTACAATACGTGGTGAGATTTAAAATCACCACAATAAATTGAAAGATGAGTAAGATTTATATTTCTTCGCCAAATAGTATTCGGCGGTTTATGAATCTTAACGATAGAAATATTGCAAAATCTGAAGGAGATAAAGAAAACAGCCTCAAACTCGCCCTTTCGGATTAATTCGATATTGTGGACTAAGGGTTTTTTAACATAACAAGCTAAACCGTAAATTTTACTAAGGAGATAATCACATAAATATGGTCATCCAGATCCTCAACCAACCTGCCTCGAAAAAAGCACGATCTTTCCGCTCTCCCCTGCACCCACAGAACATCTCGGGACGCTAATTTGTCTGTCGGCAGAGACCATATTTCTTCATTCCAGCCGCCATTTGACCCTGCTAGAACGGCCCATTACTCCAGCTCTTCCGCGATGCTTTGCGGCAATCCGGCAACTCGTTCTCGCCGCCTCCAGGCCGTCTACTTCTACCCAGTGACAGGTTTACGACTGTTGCGGCGCACTTCCGACATTTCTCTTCATCAACGGCGGCGTTGGTTACGTCGAGACGTGCACATTCGGCAACACTGAAAGCTTCCGTGTTTCCTACGTTAATCCGACAATTTACCGAACGTAAATAAAGTGAGGTTATGGATGGTGCGGCTGATTCGGGAGGTGTTGCGGCAAATATCAGGGTTGATCTTCGCTCGTTGGCTATCTGTCTTAGCTGATGGGACTATTTGATTACTAATATTGGTCATTTATTGAGTCGAAGACTTCTCTTATCTTTGGTTTATAGTAGTTGTGAAGGTTTATAGAGTAGTACCTCAAAAAGCATCTATAGCCCGATAAAAGTGTATAAAATGATTATAGAAAGTCTCTACAGCTAAAATAGGCAGAAGTTTATAAAACGCTTCGAATTCGTTGACTTATACAGGATTATATCTATTATAGAGGACTAATATAGGATTTGCGAAAATATTTGATAGCGATAGCACTTTTCAATTTTATCCCCAATGATTTCAGTCCATTCCATTATTTCAAAGATACAATCATGCATTCCTTTTAAGTACACAAAAATTCCTGACTTCACGTCAGAGTTTTGTTGAATCTGTAAATCCTTTATTCCATCATACCCTCGATTTCAAATCCGTCCGATGTCCAGAACGAAATATATTCCTAAAAATATCTCTATCATCAATCTCCAGATTAAAGAATGCCGCAGAATTTGTAAGCAAAAACCGTAGTCGGCCTTGCTTTCAAAAGCGCCCTGTATGGGACTATTAGTATTAATCAGACTTGTAATTACTTCCAAAGCAGTCACAACTAGTTTTTTCGCAACACCGATTCTTGTCGCGGAGGCTTGGACCAGACGCGCTTCGGTTGCGCTTCTGAAGTTTGACAGATGACAGGAGAGTATTAAGGTGAGAATCTGAAAAAGTTTGACACTTGCGCTGAAGATGGTACTTGCGCGAGAGTAGTCTATACACCTGCACCCGCAATTTCTTGATAACTCGCACTTCTTCCAAACCATTTAGTTTCTTCAGCGTTCAGTGGATAACTCAGAAACAACAGACAACTTGGTAAGTAGTAGTTTATTGTAATTAAATAATATTTAGCAAAAGTATTATATATGTTTATATTGCCAAGGAACTTCCCCACTAGTAGACATAAAGTACTCTCTAAACTCATCACGTATAAGTTTAGCCTCTGTAGAATAATTATGACACAATCCTCGCTGAAGTGGTAGCAGATTGTTAGTGGGTATCCCTTCTTGTCGCCATGTTCCGTCCAGAACTTCATGTGTGTTTTCGTTTTCTTCGTCGAAAGTGCCTGGTGGAGCATACCGTCTCCTAGCGTCCTTACGTTTCATTAGAAAATTATGCAATGCGCATACTGCCAAAACAATTTTCCGTACGGTCTCGGGCTGCACTAAAAGAGGTTTCCGTAAAACTCTGAAAACGTTACAAATAATTCCAAACACATTCTCTACGATTCGTCTCGCTCTAGATAAACGATAATTAAACACGCGATTGGCAACGGGCTGATCTTTATACGGATACGGTTTTAGCAGGTAGGGTTTCATGGCAAAAGCATCATCTGCCACTATGACGTAAGGCGATTGTCTTTCTCGTCCAGATAGTGGCGAAGGTGCTGGGATACCCAGTGCACTTTTCATAAGAGCGGAACTTAGAGAACAATTATTGAAAACGCCACCATCTGATACTCGTCCATTACAACCGACGTCGATATAAGTGAACGTATAACGAGCATCAACTAAGGCCATAAGTACAATACTGTGCGTACTTTTATAATTAAAATAGAAGCTTCCACTTTGGTTTGGTGCCTGCATAACAACATGTTTGCCGTCTAGGGCTCCAATGCAGTGTGGGAAGTTCCACTGGTTCTCAAACTCTCGTGCATGCCACATCCATTCATCGGTAGTCTTAGGAACCTAAAATAAAACAGATATTAAAATAGGTATTGGATAGCGTACGGAATGTCTAAAATTATAGTTTTGTTTCAGAACGCACAACAGTCTGAAATATACGAGGAGGAAGCTGAGTTGGGTCGTCAAGCACACATCAATGAACCACAAAAGAAACGTACTAAGAGTTCGGCTAATACATCAGCAGACGATGTACAAAAAGCCCTTAATATCTTGAATGCTCCACTTGACGACGATCAAATTTATGCAGATTATATTGCGAGCGAAATGAGACAAATTAAAAATCCAGCCAACAAACGAAAACTAAAGCGAATAATAAATGATGCTTTAATGCGTATAGTTGATGAAGATGCAACCGAAAGGGAACCTTTCTCTCTTTCCAGTACTTGTACCCCCTTACCATCCCCGCGTACTCAAATACCTCCACCCCCTACCATCCCCCCATACTCAAATACTTCCACCCCGCTACCTTCTCACGCGTACCAAAGTACTTCAACCTATGCTCAGATGCATTCTCCATATACCTACAATTATCAAGCTTTATCAGAATGTGTACATGCAACAGATTCGCAAGATCAATAACCATCTGGACTATGTACGAAGTGGTCGCCTGATCTGATTTGGTAGTTGCTGCTTGTACAAATAACTTATTAAAAATATACGAACATAAGGGTATATATTTATTTGATAACATAAGATTTCCACTAAAGTTAAAAAGTAAAGTAAAATTCTTGGTTTTAGCCATTAACAACTGGAATCAAAATTATTATATTTCGTTGGCTGTTGGCTCCATATTAAGAGGTCATTAAAAAAAATCAATCATGGTAGTTATTGAAAACCACAGAAGAGTTTGAAATTTTGAATATGTAATAAATTATACGAGTGACAGGTGAAAGAGGACTGGGATTTGTAGTAGTTTTATCGTCGGAGGTTGTTGGATATGCAGTCGTTGTCCAAGGCCTTTTACTAGTAGACCACGATGGATATGTTGGGGATGTAGCGGTGGTCCAGGATGGAGTTGCCTGCGTTCTAAGTTGTTCGGTGGCTATGTTGAAGTTGATGTCCACGGCCTGTAGTTAGTTGAAGACCACGGCCTATTAGTGATATGAGACCAGGTTGGTATGCTGTCGTTGTCCAAGGCCTTCTACTAGTAGTCCACGGTGGATATGTTGGTGATGTACCGGTACCGGATGGTCTGCGTCGCGATGAAGTTGATGTCCACGGCCTGCGTCGCAGGTTGGATATGCAGTCGTTGTGCCTTCCACTAGTAGTCCACGGTGGATATGTGGTAGACCGGTGGTCAGGTTGGAGTTGTACTGCGTCGCGTTGAAGTCGATGTCCACGGGCTATTAGTGGTAGACCAGTTGGATATGCAGTCGTTGTCCAAGGCCTTCTACTAGTAGTCCACGGTGGATATGTTGGTGATGTACCGGTGGTCCAGGATGGAGTTGTACTGCGTCGCGTTGAAGTTGATGTCCACGGCCTATTAGTGGTAGACCAGGTTGGATATGCAGTCGTTGTCCAAGGCCTTCTACTAGTAGTCCACGGTGGATATGTTGGTGATGTACCGGTGGTCCAGGATGGAGTTGTACTGCGTCGCGTTGAAGTTGATGTCCACGGCCTATTAGTGGTAGACCAGGTTGGATATGCAGTCGTTGTCCAAGGCCTTCTACTAGTAGTCCACGGTGGATATGTTGGTGATGTACCGGTGGTCCAGGATGGAGTTGTACTGCGTCGCGTTGAAGTTGATGTCCACGGCCTATTAGTGGTAGACCAGGTTGGATATGCAGTCGTTGTCAAGGCCTTCTAGTAGTCCACGGTGGATATGTTGGTGATACCGGTGGTCCAGGATGGAGTTGTACTGCGTCGCGTTGAAGTTGATGTCCACGGCCTATTAGTGGTAGACCAGGTTGGATATGCAGTCGTTGTCCAAGGCCTTCTACTAGTAGTCCACGGTGGATATGTTGGTGATGTACCGGTGGTCCAGGATGGAGTTGTACTGCCTCGCGTTGAAGTTGATGTCCACGGCCTATTAGTGGTAGACCAGGTTGGATATGCAGTCGTTGTCCAGGAAGGCCTTCTACTAGTAGTCCACGGTGGATATGTTGGTGATGTACCGGTGGTCCAGGATGGAGTTGTACTGCCTCGCGTTGAAGTTGATGTCCACGGCCTATTAGTGGTAGACCAGGTTGGATATGCAGTCGTTGTCCAAGGCCTTTTACTAGTAGACCACGGTGGATATGTTGGTGTTGTAGCGGTGGTCCAGGATGAAGTTGTACTGCCTCGCGTTGAAGTTGTTCTAGGTCTATCAGTTGAAGTTGATGTCCACGGCCTATTAGTGGTAGACCAAGTTGGATATGCAGTCGTTGTCCAAGGCCTTTTACTAGTAGACCACGGTGGATATGTTGGTGATGTAGCGGTGGTCCAGGATGAAGTTGTACTGCCTCGTGTTGAAGTTGTTTTGGGTCTATCAGTTGAAGTTGATGTCCACGGCCTATTACTGGTAGACCAGGTTGGATATGCAGTTGATGTCAATGGCGTATAGGTAGTACGTTGTGACGTAGGTCTCATTGTAGTGCTACTCCACGGTTGAGTTGAAGTCGATGATAGATGGTTTCCTGCTTCATGGTTATTACCATATTCTATTGAGTGAGCAGCAATCTGATTTTCTCTCAACCATCCATTAGAATTCAGACTGTCTGCAAAACCTACAAAAATACAGAATAAATCATAACGTTCAAATTATGTACCGGAAACCATAATTCTGTTGAATTGTTCATAATATATAAAAATCGGAAATTATCATATTACAATTACATATCTTCTTTTTGTCATTACAACTGAGAGAATATTATCGACTAGAAGAGAGCCATACATTCCGTATCTAAAATTCTGTAAGCCCAACTCAGACCAAAATAAAATATTGATATTTTCGGATGCAAAAGTGTATGAATCTTAATGGGGAATATTTTGAAAAACATTAAAGCGATTTTCGATTATTAATATTTCACTTTGTTCTCTAATACCGAAATGTAAAAGAAAACCCCTTATCTAACCCGAACCGATAAAACAAGTAGATGAATTATATCAATGTTTTAAGGAACTAACTAATGAATTAATGCAATCTGTATTGCTTCGTAGTATGAGATGTAATCATGTTTATATTAAGAGATATTGTGAATTAGATACATTGATTTTCATTTCTTTGGTTACACTTTATATTTCATTAAGCAATGTCATCTCAATAAGAAGATAAAATATCTTATACAGGGTGGCCATTTGAAAACGAAACAGAGGAGATTACAGACGAAATATTGTTTTTTCATTTTATGCATTAGTTTTTGAAATATTCATGCGTTAGTTAATTTTATCACTTAAATTAATTCATTGCGGATAATTGACATTTCGTGCTTCCGAAACACCAAAATTTCCGTACTTGTATTTGAAATTGCAAAACATCTACTACTGGGCAAATGAAGTCATACCGTACGTGTTAATGCTACTAGGGTCAGATGTTCGACTAGCTGTCTTATTCACTGAAATCATTCTCCAACTGTACGGTATCAGAACGATTTGAAATATGTATTGATCTAAAAAATAAGACTTTTCAGAGTAAAGTAAATACTTTATCAAAAACTCACATCAATTAATTAAATATTCAAATTGTTCACCATTAGCTTCCATACAATGAAATAAATTTTGTTCGAAACGATGGCGCACATTTTGCAGCATTTCTGGAGTGATTTGACGACATTCGTTCACTAAACTCTTTTTAAATCTGGAATCGGGCTGTGTAGAGTAAATTTTACTCTTCAAGTGGTCCCAAAGAAAGAAATCTAGTGGTGACAGATCTGGCGATCTGGCTAGCCATTCAGTGGGACCCCTTCTTTCAATCCACCGATTTGGGAATCTTTGATCCAGATATTCTCGAACTGGTAAGGCGTAGTGAGGAGGAGCTCCATCCTGCTGAAACACAATCTGATCTTCCACATAATTTCCAGCATTGTTTTCAATAATTTCCGTCAAAATTGGATCAATGTGATTTTCCAATAAGTCCAAATACATATCTCCAGTACGATTACCTGGTAAAAAGAACGGGCCGACAGTGTTGTCACCAAATATTCCAGCCCAAACATTGAGTTTTTCTGGTTGTTGAGTATAAACGTCGTAGAACAATCTCGGATTAGCATCGGCCCAATAACGACAATTGTGTCGATTTACTGTGCCATTTCGAAACAACGAACACTCATCGGAGAAACAAACATTGTACAGATGATTGGGATTAGCAGTTACTCGTTCACTCATTGTATCACAAAATTCAACACGACGGTCAAAATCATCTTCATTTAGTGCGTGTGAAAGATGGATTTTGTAAGGATGGAATTTATGATGCTTCAAAATATTTGCAATTCGAGTTCGTGTAAAACCAGACTCATGTGCTAGCTGCCTAGTACTCGTCATTGGATTCAGAGCAATCTATCCAAGAACAGCTACTTCAGCTGCTTGATTTCTTTCCATGTTTCGTTTTTTATTAGCCACGGACCCGGTTTCTTGAAACTTTGACACTAATTCCAAAACATACTTCCTATTAACATGTTTATCGAAATGTCGTTGATTGAAGAACTCTGCGGTTCTATTCATTCTATTCACATTGATTGTTTGCAAAAAAAAGTTAAATTATTTCCACCCGCTCTGCAATTGAATAAACCATGTCGAACAATGAATTAGAACACATACAAGTCTCGATTCAAAACTAAGAATAATTCACATGCCAAAGAACCAGTAAGCCAACTTAATGATCTGTTCGTAATAAATAAAAAATTATCGATTCTCATTTTTTTGAAAAAGATATGAATTCAATAATCAACAAAATGAAAACATATTGAAGCCAACTGAGAACACTTCATAATTAAGTCGAAAATCGTTTCACGAACTGGGACTGGAATATTTCTGTGGCATCATTAATGATTTTATTTTCTTACCTGGTAATCTGATTAGAGATATGTACGTATTTGGACTTTTTGGAGATTTCTATCGATCAAGTGTTACCGCATGTTATTGGAAATACCGCAAATTATATCGAAGATAATTTAGATTGAGTTTCAGCAAGATTGAGCTCCTTCGCAATACGCTTTGTTTGTTCGACATCTTGATTAAAGATTTCTACGTCAGTGGATTGAAGGAAGGAAGCCACAGTCATGGTTGTTGTGAAGCTCAAAATGTCGATTTTTCACAAACAAAACACTACAAGTGCCATGAAAACACCACTTCATTTTCAAATACTTAGTTAAAAATATTTCGAGAACTAATACATAAAATGAAAAAACAATTATTGTCCTGAAATCAGTATAAAAATACCTTTCAAATGAGGTATCACTCACCCCAACTTCCTTATTCAAAATTTGGGGGTGAGGGTTGTAGTAGCAAGGGTTGAAGCGCTATGCGTCCGTAACCTACATCTTAAGTTGTCCCCCTCGAAACAGAAATCGACCTGTCCGAATATTTCTATCGAAAAAATTTATTTCGTCTGTAATCTCGTCTGTTTCGATTTCAAATGGCACCCTGTATGTATAAGACTATCGATCCCAATAATCTATCACTGAATTTTTATATTCGAGTGCTTCAGAAAGAAAAAAAATTACATTATCGAATAAAGTCCAACGCTGTTGATATAAAATTTAAGAAATGATTCTTTAAAGAAATATGATAATATCTCACCTGCTGTAATGTACGAATTCACGATAATCAAAAGTGTCCGCCAAATCATCTTCTATGATATATTTCGTTGGCGGAATACTATTGTATGAAGAAAATTATATAATTATCTAAATTATATTCCAGCATTAATCTTATCAATTGATTGAGAGAATTTATTATTCCTAATCTATAGATACTGAGAACATAATCTTTATTTTTGATGGACCTGTTTCTAGAGGATGAGCCAGCTATTGTTTTATCTAATCTCTATAAATTTGGAAAATCAGACCGAAAATTTTATTAAAATTAACTAGGTATATTTTCTCAAAACAAAACATATTTAATTCCTGCAAGTCCCTGTATATCTAAGGTTTCATCCCTCAATCCTACCCTATCTATTATTGAGCATCATCATTTCGTTGTTCAAATAAAAGTGAGCTACGTCAACAATTTCGCTGCCAGAAATCTAATTTCCCAGAATAATGTCCACCAATAACACAATCCGGCACACAACTGTCCTCCGAATGTCCAAGAGACATAAAAATAAAGAGGATCAAATAAAACATGGCATTTTGTCAACGGGGATGTCTGAAAACGAAAAGTTTAAGTTGAATTGTCGGCTTGGGAGGAAAGAGTCCCGAATCGATCAAGGGATAATCTCTGTGAGCTCTGAGTTATATGTTTACAGTACGCTGGTCAAGACAGCTGGGATTTGGTGGATTCCGTTAACGGTTACTGTCGTTTTGTTTTATTCGAGTCAAAAAGACGGATGGCGTACTTACCCGACGTGACTGAGGCCAGTCCTACAATAATTCGGAAAGGTTCAAAAAGCAACATTCTAATATATTTCATGTGTCACTTCCTTCTATTGACCTTTTGGTACGTTTCTACGTTATTGGTTGTTGAACTAAATGGATCTACCATAGACAAAGAAGGGATAGACCGTCGACTCCATAGATTCTTTTTAATCTATGGTCAACTCTTTTGATTCGTTTTGAATGTTGACGCAGAGATAAAGATTGTCTGTATATTATGTTCTGTGGTGGTGACCACATGAGCAGTAGGTTGAACTAATTGTGTGAAATAGCAGTATAATAAAGAAGAATGGGACATATTTTCGCGCGAAATGTCGCGAATTCCAACCTCTCTTCAGTTTCGTTCAAGTGCAGTAATACTTTGATGTAAAATATAATTTACACTATTTGTTTTGTAGATCGATCGAAAGTTTGTTTTTATGAGTATACTGAAAGGCGAGTAGTGTAAGTATAAATTCATAGCATCTCTTGTCGTAATTGAACAGTATGTCATCATCATTCAATTTTCAGTATTCTTGTTGCATCCCAAATTGTGCTTAAACATATTATAGGGGTACAAGCACTTTTTCCGATCTCATGCGAATAGAATTTCAGAATGTAGAGCTGTTCATTCCAGCTGTTTTATAACTCCAATTAGTAGAATATGTGAGGACCATTTCAGTGTCAAAAATTCTTTCAGTACGTTTAAAAATAAACTCTTTTCTTCAGCTCCGCCAGATTTTCCATATTATGAAATGCTTTCATCTCAAAATTTGAACGATGATAATAATGAACTTGATTTCGGAATTGAAGGTTTAAAAACATCTAGTGCTCAGAAATTATCAGATTTTCAAATTGTGTCACGTACTAGTTTGACATAATAAACTTACTAAAGCTTTCGAATAGACCAAAAAATGAGGAATTATGAATAAAATCAATATTAAACGTGTAAACAAATTATCATCTGAAGAAAATTTCTTTTTGACATTAACAAAACGTTTAAAGAGCAATTGTCTAAATTAAAGAAAACTATTGAAAAGTCCAAACGTAAGTAAAAATTTGTTTTGGCCGAAGAAGTTGACTTTTAAATTCTAAATCTATTCTCCAATCTCCTAGATACTTATCAGTTATCAAAAATTATTTTATAATCATCTTTAAATATTGATTGTTGTCTCTTTGAACACTTCAATCATAAAATATGAGATATCTTGAATGATTTAAAAAAGATGTGTCATGGGACACCAGGTAGGAATCAAGTTCCTTCGGCTAATGTAGAATCAACACAATTTGCAAAAAAAAATATTGTGCTTAATTTTATGTAGGTTTTCTTGACTTTTCTCTCAAATTTTACTGATTAATTTTTATTTAAATACAGGAAAGTATTCAGGAAATTCAGTATTTTAGGAAATAATAAATTACGTAAAATAAAAAAAAATCTTAATTCAAATTATCAATTAAATTAACAAAATAATTCTCTATATTTTTGCTGAGAACATAAAATTACATAGAAATAGAAATAAATACAAAAAGTCTATCATTATTTTTATTATTATTATGAGTAATTCTTATTAATCAGCCTGTAATTGGCTTGTGGTATCTAAAATATGATACATATGTTTGTGATACTATTTTATGCAAATACCTCTAAAATACAGCATCAATAGCAGTACCATATCTTGTTGTCGATTTTTTTGGATTGTAATTTATACATAATTAAAATTTTTCTAAAAGAAATATTCTTAGTGGTTCAAATAATAAAATAGTCTCCAATTAAAACCACCGGAAGCTGATGGAAGTTTCTACCAAGTATTTCAGAAACCTCATCAGACTTTAGTATGTCACATAATATCAACCAATGTAAAATATATTATATTTATAAATAAACTAATACCATTGAGTATAAATTTAGATTTATACTCAATGCTAATACTTATGTATTAATTCTTTTGCACTGAATAATTTCCTACTATTATCATTGTCAATTGCTTTCAAATCACCTGTTATTTCACTTGCCACCTTTACTTACTTATTATTGTTTTTACTGTTTGAAATTATTTGAAAGTAAATGTGGCTACTCACGAGTAAAATGTATCGATAATATGAGTATTCGCCACGGGCTTGTCTATGCATAGGCGGGGTGGAGTGGTAATAGAGAGAAAAGGGGTGACAGAACGAAAAGAATGAGAGAGAAAGGTATTAAACACTACTCGCTTATGTATACGACTGTCGCGCCTGCGCAAGTCTCATTTAACAGTTTTATTCCACGGACTTGTTCTTACGGTTTTACTATCACTTTTTTTTAGTTCAGTCGCGAAGCAAAATTCCTATCTCCTCCAAGACTGCCGTGAGGAACTTCGTTGCAAAATTAATTAATCTACAAAAATCAATTTGTTAAATTATGTACAATAAAACGTTTATCAATATCCTATATTATTATTATTCGAATAATTTCATGATATGAATACATTTTTCTTTAATTGCAGTAAGAAGTATTCAAATCTACTGGAATTTGATTTTTGTATAATATTTCCATAGAATTGAAAGTGAAATCTATAAACTCGTAAACAAAAAAGATTAGAATGCGTTTTCTGATCATTCTCATTTCATATTAAATTCGATAATTCAAAATTAAATTAGAAGATGACATATCGATTTGACAGCAACAATAAATTTCCTCAAAAATAGTTAGCAAAAGCAATTTCAAGACTTCTGTTTTAACATGGATTTAGTGGCTGTGACACGACTGCTGCGCTATTTAAACAATTTAGAAAGCACTGACGTGAGGTTAGATTGCTTTGGCGCTCTTGTTGAGCTACTTGCGAGTAAATATTCAAACTATAACAAATCTATAAGCACTTTGATCAGGTGAACAAAATATGAACGCCTAATGACTGAACAAACCTATATCTCAAATTAAAAATAACTACTCATAATTTTCCCCAAGTTTTGTTCGAAGCTATAATTCCCTTCCCTTAAAAACTTACGTCAGTGCTATTCTGAATTTTGAAAAATTTTGATTAATTTTACGCAAACTGACATTGATTAATGAGCCTGTCATTTGTCAATCGAAAATCGATCTGTGATGGCCATCGTTCAAAGAAAATCACCGGGACTTCATGTCATTTCTCTTTTCTCTTGAGTAAATGAAAAAATGATCATATCTTTAGATGGAAAAAAGCTACGACAATGAAATTTTAGGATAAGTAAGATATCAACCACCTCAATATATTCACGAATTTTTAT
Source organism: Micraspis discolor (assembly GCA_030674115.1). Taxonomy (NCBI): domain Eukaryota; kingdom Metazoa; phylum Arthropoda; class Insecta; order Coleoptera; family Coccinellidae; genus Micraspis; species Micraspis discolor. Next base: position 477,020 of record JARTUT010000881.1, read on the forward strand.
TGAAATCCGAAAAATGTCTTATGAGATATTGAGTATTAAAATTTTTTTTTTTTGGGAATTTTTTTTTTTGGGAATTTTGCGAAAAAATTTTTTCAAGTATTGAGTGACGATTTTTCATTTTTGCGTTCGAAGAAATTCTGCTAGCCGTTTTGTTTCAGCCTCCCTCAACGATATTTCAAGTATCAACTTGATCGGATGTTATTATTTCGTATAAAAATCGTTTTAAAACGGATTACGATCCAGAGGTATTTGAAGTTACCTGAATTTTGGTTCTGAAATCACATAATCGTTTTGCTGTACCTTCCTGTGATTTCTCACGACTGATTTGTCGGATAATTGCCACTTTTGGGAAACTTTATTAGAGGCCTGCACTCCATCATGTAAGTTTGATAGTTACATTTGAAACCAAACATTTTCATTAAAGAATTAACAGAAAGTCTCACTCTGTGTTGTTTATTTGCAGAAGGCCTTCTCCTTCTTCTACTTCTTCCTTTTCTTCTTCGTCGTCTTCTTTGATACGTTTAGAACAACTTGAATTCTTCGTCGACCGATTTTTATTCGTGCTTTGTGAGTTTATGAAGATCAAGAACTAATTCCGGAGTATCCAGCTGCCAGATTTGTTCAGACGACCCTACAAGAACCGACCAAATTGCTACCAGTTCCGATAATCCAGGATTCCGAGATCAAAATTATAAGGTCAGATCTTTCCAAATTTATAACGTTGTTTGATGAAATTATCCAGCCATTGCCGAACTACCACCGATTATATCGATTCGTTAGACCGAATATTAATAACATCATTATATTTCTTTTATGTACATTATTAATTCATATCTTTAATTGACAACTCATTAAATTCATTGACATTTATATGTACCAAGAGGTGTGAACTGATTATGACGTCATAAAAGGTACCTTTCACTTATGAAAAATCATTTCATAGAGGAAATCGAGATTTTATTTGGGAAAATTGTTGAATATAGGAATTCATAAAGATTTCGTGATTTTCTTTCTTTCACTTAATGTTTCAAATATCATCTAGGATATAGAAGAGTTCAAATCACGTGGCGCCCTTAAATAAATATATTTTAATTTTCACTTATTTCAAATTAACCCCGACCCTCTCTCCGAGAACAGCCGTCTCCTAGAAACAAGATTCCTAGTTTCAAACAATTAAAATCAGAGCTCCGTGGCAACTTGATCGGATGGATATTCTAGTAGTTATTGAGGAAAGAAAATTTCAGATGCTCATAACTACTGAACCACGGATTTGGCCCAATAACGAACTTGACCGAGATATTTGGACTATTAACCTATTCTGAAAATATGAAAACTCTAGCTCATCTCGTTTGGATGCTAGAAAGGATACGGCTGGCCGGCCGGACAGACTCAAATTTCGCCACGGATTCTTCATTGGGGAGTCGAAGCCAATCGATTGAGACCATTTTCGGCTCCATATTCGAAAATTACAGGCATTTGGGCAAAATGTTAGGAACTCTGTTCGGGTGAACAAGGAAAACTGAGAATTTTATATACTACACATTTCTTGATATTTAAGCAATCGGAAGCGAGATATTTGCGAAAAGCCTGCAATTTCTTAAGATGCAGACACGATTACAAAGTAATTATCTTATACATCGTGATGGATACATCTAACCGAAATCATATTGTCTTGAAATAACCTGACTGATGTTAATCATATTCCTCTCGGGATCCGAGACAATGAATTCATAGTAAACACAACGGCACATCAACGTGAACTAACTTGGTAATTTGCATCGAATTAACAGTAATTCGGAACACCAAGTTGGTGGTGTTGATAGCTTAATTTGGCGAGAATTAGGGACCAGAGAATTAAGTGTAAACCACACGTCACAGATAAAGCGGTCCCACAGGTCTCGGTAAAGCTCCCTGAGCCAAATACGAAGCGTATGTCGTTTAGTAGATACCCTGCCGAAATCTTTCAGGAATCCTCCATGTCGTTTCCAGTGGAGGCAAGGGAACATTATTTCCCATTACTATGGCGCAGGGTGGGATTTCAGAACTTTTGGAATTGAAAATCGGTTTCGAATAAAGTCATCTTCTGGGCAAAAGTTTATTTAAGCCTATCGTCAATGATGGCTGACTATTGATAACCAACTGACAATGGGTGTCATTTTGTTCAAAACTAACGGAAAATCTTCGACTACATTATTCCCAGAGAAAAATCACGAGTAATCAATGCTTGCACTCGCTTTATATGATACGAATGGATACAGTAAATTTTCCTTCATCCATTCTCATCAATGATTATTCCATCTGGGGAATATACCAACCACCTATTATTGTGAGGGTATTGTACCACAACTTTGCACATTCAATTTGATCCAACAAACAATAAAGAGAAAACAGCAAATAACAAACAATAAACAGCCAATACCAAACGACAAACAGCAAACAACCAATAACAAACTCCGAACTCGTACCCAATCAAGATAAAATATACGGAAAACACGAGGACCAATCCAAGACGAGAATCTCTATTTTATCTACTCTCTTGTTAGTCACCGTGCGTGCCAGTGTCACAAACAAATCGAAAACAATTAAACCATAAGCCCCGCCCATCTGACATCTTGGTAAATTCGTATAAATTTAGGGGATTGTTACGAAAATCAACAATAGCTGAATAAATTTGTTGATTTATTGTAATATTCTTAATGAATTGCATTTATGTCCCTCATTTTCGTGACTCCAATATTTCAAAACGGTCATGAGGAAGAAAATGTCTTATCCTTTATCAGAATTGTCCTAACAAGAAATCAGAAACTTCAAAATGCCAATTCTAACATGAAATATACCGAAAACACGTGGACTCAATAGTATAACAAAGAAATCCAGGTATTTAATGATTCTGACCAATGAAAAATATATCCAATCAAGATAAAATACACAGAAATCACCAGGACCAATCAAAGACGAAAATCTCTAATTTCGCTTCTCTCTTGTTGGCGCTCTTGTTCACCTGAACAGAGTGCTTATCAATTTGCCCAAATGTCTGTGACTTTCGAATTTTTGGGCAAAAGTGGTATCAATCGTTTTGTTTGGACCTACTGATGAATAATCCGTGGTCAAAATCGATTCTGTCCGTCCGTCCATCCGTTCCGTGAACACGATAACTCTCGAACGGATGAAGTTAGAGAGTTGAAACTTTCAGAATAGGTTTGAGGTATAAATGTCTCGGCTAAGTTCGTTATTCGGTCAAATCGGCCGAATAGGTTCGGAGTAACAAAAAAAAATTTTTTTTCAAATGACACTGTTCAAATAAAAATTTTTTTATGGTGCAGTTTTATCAGACGTATACAAAAACACCACTCTCGACTTCGACAAGCTAATAGTTCTGGAGATATGATTTTTCAAAATTCAAATAATTGTAAGTGGTTTACAAGAGCGCCTAAGCCAACTTACCTCACGTCAGTGCTTTCTAAATTTTTAGTCACCGTACATGACAGTGACTGAAACAAATCCATGACGATTGAACTTTAAGCCCCGCCCATCTGTTTGGTGTTTGTTGTTTGTTGTTTTTTGTTTGCTGTTTTTCATTTATTGTTTGTTGACTGATAATACATATTCCCAAATATTCGAATGAAACATATATTTTGACTAATCTGTGAGCTCGCTGTTCGAAGAACAAGATAGCCAAACAACTTTTTTCCCAAAAATTCGAATCTCTCATAAATTCGAATTTATCCTAGAAATCTCCCATGTTGTAGCTATTGAAAATCCCTTTTTTGGTATTCTTATGTATTTTTGCGAAATCTCATTTAAATCAAACATAATGTTTAAATTTAATCATTAAAATGCTTCTTTTAATCTACGATTATAATAATAATAAATGTTTATTAGTCTTAAACAATTACACCTAAATGGTATAAAATATGTAACAAATTAACCCCCCATATTGTATATATATACAGGGTGCGGCAAAAGTCAGTTTACCGTTTTGCATATGAGGAAAAAAACAAAAATAATTGCAAATATATTTATTTTCAAGAAAAATATAACATCAATAATTACTTGTGGCCTCACATTTTATGTTCGGATTGTTTCCCCCCTCTTCAACACACATGCGGCATCGTTTAGTCACTGTAAAACAAAAAACGACCTGATAAATACATGAAAAAAAATTTACAAATTAAAATGTAGAAGCGATGTAGAAGATTTAAAACTGTCGTGCCAAGCTTGAAAGAGCTCATTATCCATCTGAAAAAAAAACTTTATATCAAAAGAAGTAGAAGAAATTCTCTGGTAAATATCGAAAGATTTATTTGAAACTAAGTATGTATCATGAAAGTAAAGGAACTTCTGAAAAAGATAACTATATAAGTCAAAAATGGAGGCGTGACTACACTGTTCTGTTGTTGTTTTCTGTGGTCTGAGTTTGTAGAAAACGGATAACCTGTTAAGGTGTGTTTGTAAAAAAATCCTTGAGAAGGTGAGACTCCACTGTTCATTTATTGTCATCTGTGGTCTGGGTTTGTCAAAGATAAATCTTTTTTTAATGCGTAATAAATAGAAGCCAAAATTGTGTGCTAGGTGCGTGGTAAAAGCAAAGAAATTTCAGTTTTTAAATTTTTCTTTCATTCGAATCTTTATCCGTTCATTGCTTCCAACTTATTGAATACTCAAAAAGAATACAGGCTGTCCCAAATTCGAGTGACAAAAAAATTTCAGTTTTTCAATTCTTTTCGTTCGAATCGAAATGCATTGATTGCTTCAAACTTATTGAATACTCAAAACCAATATAGGGGTGTCCCAAGTAGTGATATCGAATTCATTCTGGAACCGAGACAATTACTGAAAATATGAAAAAATTAATATTCACAAAGTATATCATGCGCTTTCGTTTAAATTAAAATTATTGCTGGTAGTGTAGCGACTAAAGGGGTTGTGATATCGAATTTATTTTTGACCCCTCTGAGCGTTCAAAGATCCTGATTTGGAGTGTGAAAGTTCTTGATGGAATACTGAGTCACCCTGTACAATAACAAGTGATGGAGAAAATACGCTCATGCAAGAAATTAAATTGCCATTTCAACAAGGAGCAGCTCGACCTATTTTCCCTTTTCAAATATGAGAGCTGTCAGGGGTTGCCGCAAGAGGGGTAGTGATATCAAACTCAACAAAATTTGACCTGTCCGAGCGTTCTTTCGTTATTCCATCCCAAAACTCAAAATTCGGGGTGGAAAGTTATGGATGGCCCTCTCTGTATGTATATAATAAAATTTAAAAAAATAACGAATTATCAGGAGCTATTGAAGAAACATAATGAACATCAAAAATAATGGAAGAGAACAATTTATACAACACTTCCACATAGAATTATCACAATATACTGGTGGAAATTTTCTTTACAATTTTAAATTATCATTGTATGTATATGATATCCAAACACCGACAAGTAAAATGGGTGTAGATTATATACATATATATTCGTATATATATATGCATAATATTCGAGGAGCCATGCTTGATTATTTACAACATAGTTCACTCATACATAAACATATTCCATAGTTCTATTTTAACAGAAAAAAAAGATATCACTATACAGGGTGTAACTAAATAATTGTAAAATATATAAGGCGATTCCTCATCGAAACAAGATAGGATCTTTCATATAAAGAAACTTCATTGTAGCATCCCTTGTTAAGGTACAGCACTCAAAGGGAGTACATAAAATTTCTATAACAATTTTTTTCACAAGCACCAAAAAAGTTACAATATTGAAATCTACTTAGTTTTCTACTAGCAAAAAGACACTTATCCAGTTATTTATTTGGTTTACCCCATGGTTGTAATGGTGGGAAACGCAACCCCTAAAGTTCATTTCCAATGTAACTTTTTGTCTTATTATTTGTTTATCATTAAATATGATTTATTTCCAAGGCCTATAATTTTTTCCATGAGTAATCCCCTTCTTAACTATTATACACTTATTTAGTTACACCCTGTATATTGACCATACTAGAACTGATGTTTCATTAGGTGAACAAATAAAATACCCATAAATATCCTAAATTTTATTATGATTTGACAGAATTAAAATAATTTCATCACAATAGATTCTCATTAAATTGTCCTTGTCTAAACAAGATAGGTTTCTTCCATTCAGTATAAATAATTGTAAAGGCGATAAGAAATCTTGTTCGTTTCTCTTCAATTTAGGACCTTATTGAAGATTCCGAAGCCACAATTACTTCCCTCTTTCTACTTGTTGCTGCCAATTGTAATGCATAAATTTGCGATACATGTTAATGTAAAATTAATCAAGTTGCTTATTGTGAATGTCACTTTCTAGAGAATTCCCATATCATCTCCATAAATTGGCAGGCTTGAGGACCATTACTTCCCATAGCACATCTCATGGTTTGGTAATAACGAAGTTTGGTCAGTTTACTTACATTCAGCTACAATAATTACAAAACAGCAATCAAACAGTTGCTGATTTATTTTTTTCAAATATTCATAACAGTTTTATAAACTCAATTTACCATGCCGGCATAAGAAATCATTTCAAAGTTTCATTACACTTGAATTTAATGAATTAGGAATACAACATTTCATCAATCTTTTAAGTTGCTGTTTAGAAACGTGTTGCATGACCGTTGAGAATGTCTCATAATCAATTGGCTCTCCACTTTTTTCTTCTAAAAACCACCAGCATAAATATTCGTAGTGGTAAATTTTCAGAGTCTCTTTGAATTTTCTCACCATATCTTCTCCAAAAATTGGAAAGCTGGTATAATCAAAGTTTTCAATGGCACTTCTTATGTTATCTTTAAAACAGTGTTTAGCCAATTTTCTTTCATTCAGCACAAATATTTTCAAGAGAGTGAAATTATCTCCATCAACGATTGTCAAATGAAGTATATCAATTTCTCTCTTACAGGATTCGTAAAACTTCAACATTTCTTCATCGCCATTTATAAGATTTTCTAAAGAAAACCACAAAGAATCCGCTTTCTCTAGGATAGTTAATACTTTAATGAAACTTTTAGCAGATCCTCGTCTATGTCTCAATAGAATATCGAAAAAGGTTTTGTTGCCTGAATTTCGAGGGGTGACATCAGCGCCGTATCTTATTAACGATACCATAAAATGTAATGAGGTATCGTTTTCAGCAGCAATATGAAGTGCAGTATTCCCGAAGCGATCTGGTTTGTTGAGATCTGCCCTATATTTGAGGAACAAATCCAAATAAAAGGAATCGCTATATTTGTTAGATGATGGATCATAACTTTCCACAAATGCATGTAACGGCGTACCTCTGAAACTACTTACTGCATTTAAGTCGCATTTCATCATCATAAAACGTTCAAAAACGCTTATATTGAAATCATTAGTTGAAAAAAGATAATGCAGAGCATTACAACGTTCATTGTCAGTAACCAGAGGGTTCGCTCTACTCTCAAGAAGTATCTCAACCAGATCCCATCTTTCAGACTTGATCGCACGCAAGATTATCGTGCGACCATGAAAGTCTCGCTTTTCTGTATTACCAATGCTTGCACCATTTTTCAAGAACAACTCGACCAGGTCATATCTGTTACTCGCTAAAGCATCGGAAACTGGAGTTACACCATATGCGTCACGGATTTCCAAACTTTTGACATGTTTCAATAGAATCTCTGCAACGCTCATGTAATTCCTGGATTCTGCAAGGCAGTGTATGGCTGATCTTCCCTTATAGTCCTTCATTTCTATATCAGGATTTCTTGTTAGTATGTATCTTACAACTTCCTCAAGACCGTACATTACGGCAAGATGAAGTAGTGTCTCATCTTCATCGGAGAATTGATGGTCGATATCCTTCACATGGCGTATGAATTGGATAATCACACCAGTCTCTGCAAAAGAAATGAAAAATGAGTTTATCACACTAGAAGTTTATATATTCCTTCCAACATATTTCAAGTTACAGTTTGACCAGATTATATTCTAGGAATTATTGAGTATGCGGCAGAACAAACATTTGGACAAAACGATAGCACGCGGAAATTTATTAGAATACTTCAAGGTATGTAGACTCATCAAATCAATATACTCATCTGATGTTTTTTTTTCTCAATACTTTACACCGCATAAGATATCCGACGTATTCAAACCAGCATACGAGGGTATGAACACGTTAATTTACTTTTTACTAAATACTTTGTACTTTTAAATGAAAAAAAATTATGTTATGATGAATCTATTTTGTTTTGGTCATCATTAATTCAGTAAACAAAAACGTTCTTGCAGAATAAAGGTTAATTCATAGATTAAGTCAAAGACAAAGATCTCTCTAGACCGTCAACTTAAAACATACTGGTCATAGACAAAGTACCTTTATAGACTGCCAACTCACGTGTTAAGGACTGTCACGCTATCAAACCGACACCATGCGTTTGGACGCTCGAACTAATTTCCTCATTTGGCGGGAAAGCGGCTCATTTGAATTCATACCACTTATGAACTATTATTTTCAAGCTAATTCGAGTCAAAATTGAAGTCGAATAAATGATATCTGATTTGGATCATTCACTCAACTTCAAAATGGTTCGAATTAACTAATGTTTATTTTATAGAGAAGGGAATTTGATGGAGAAAAACAAAAACTTTTGACAAATTTTTATTTAAAGAGTGAAACTTGTTCAGGAGGTGAATTCAGTCAAAATATCTATAGATGTTGAGAGATATATTATCCTATTTATCACATATACAGATTAATCAGGGACATTATCAATACTACTTACAGATTCGAGGTAAGCATAACATACAGAAGATTAGATTGAATTAATTTCATTCATTCGAACTGAACAAAATCACTGTGTAATGTTTTCAATCTTTTCTTCCTTCAATGACACAATAGTGATCACTTCATAAATGGTATGAATTCAAATGAGCCGCTTTCCCGCCAAATGAGGAAATTAGATCGAGCGACCAAACGCATGGTGTCGCTTTGATAGCGTGACAAGTCCTTAACACGTGCGTTGGCAGACTATAAAGGTACTTTGTCTATGGATTAAGTCAAATTTCAATACTTTACCTTTGAATATTAAAATTATTACCAATTCCCGGGAGGAAAAATTAATAATTGCTAAATTTTTTCAATGTGTATATCTGTAACCATTATTAATATTCAATTATAATTGTTGTCAGAAAAATTAAAATGAATTATTACCATTCCAAATGGAACATAAAAATTTTATTATAACTCCATGGTTTATTGATAGTATTCTGTGGTTCCTTGTTGTTTTGACAGTTTCTTGTTACCTTAAAAAAAAATTGCCTAAAATATAATTTCAGCTATTTTAAATTATTGAGGTAAACATGCCGATAACACAAGTGAGATGTTTCAAACGTTACGTCAAATTGGTGGCTGCGTTGCCGGATCGCAATATTTTTCGTTCATTTCAAGAATGTCAGAGAATTTGTCCTTGACATCTGAAGTTAATTAATATTAATATTTTTATTAAATTGTATTATAGTATAATTAAATTGATTTTAAAATGAATATGTAATTTTGTTTGGATTCATGAAATTAATTCAAACAAAAAATATATCTTTTTAAATTAAAAAGATTTGATTTTGGTAGATATGAAAACTTTGAATTGAAGGGTTTCAGTAAGCGGACTTACAAGATACAGAATCAAGTAAAAAAACAATTGGCATAAGTGTACTAAAAACTATCAGACTGAAAAAACATCTATAAATTGATTTTGTTAAAGTTGAAAAAGGTCATAATTTAATTCGAACAAAGACAAATTTGAAACGGTAAAAAATTTCAAATTCGGCAAACCACTATGACAATGTTTTATCTTTTATATAACTTAATCATGAACCTCACGATGTATTATTGTAAATATTGTGTAATAAATACATTTTATGCCGAACAATTAAAATTTTTATTTGAAAAACCATAATAAATCTGTGACTGTGGATTTACGAAATGCAACCATTATTTCAAAGAGATTTTGATGGAGGGTTGGCTGAAAATGCCTGACCGATGAGTCACTCAAAGTTGATAGCATAGAATGCAAATAGGTTTGAGTTTGCTAGGTTAAACAAAGGAGAAGGCTTATTGAACATTCCATAGTGACGTCACAAACCTAATCACAATAGGTCGTGGAGAAAGTGCCAAAAATACACTCGAACCTGATTGAATTGTTAGCATTAAACCAATTCTATTGGCACAAACCTTGCGAATATCAACAAGTAACTGAATAAATACAACCTGAAAAAAACCATGTGACCTGGAATAGGCAATTGTTCCTTCCAAATAATTCTATGCTCGATGTATAAAGCTATACTTTCTACCATTAGAACAATGTTTTCATTTCATTAAAAAATCTTTTATTTTTGTTATATACTGTTATATACCTTTAAAGCGTTTGTTCCTTGTAAAACAGAATGTTATCATTTTGTTGAAATATATCTTTTTCGAATGTAGAGTGAAATATAATCCAAAGGAATAAAATTGATGATAATAAATATTTTAACTACGAAACTATAACTACAATAAGCTAATTACCTCTTTTCTTCATCAATAACTGCATCAATGTTTGGGAATGATTTTTTTTCATAATTTGTAAAGGGTCAGCTCCATATTCCAATAACAATTCTATAACCTGAAGGTCGCGAGTACTGAATCCTACGTCAATTTTTTGTGTAACTAGTGTACTCAAGGCCGTAAAGCCTTTCGAACATCTTGAATCTACTGTAAAGATAGATTGGTTCTGTTTCCTGGATTGTCCCTTTGATTTCAAGAACTCTATGATTTCTTGAGCTTCACTTACATGTGGTTTCGCTGATTTTTTTAAAACACTTTCCACGTGCTCCACACTCCACACGTCAACAATATTTTGAACAATTCGATCCATACCGATGGATACAACAAACGCTGAGAAAGGAATGAAATAAAGAAGATCCCACAATATATACACTGTCAGAGACAATCTCTGACATCTCTATGTACTGTATACAGACACTCTAGGTATAGAATAAAGATAATCTATGACTCTAGACACCTAGCAGACTCGCGCACCTTTCAACGTGCGTAAAAGATTTTAAAAATGTATTATGGTAATAATAAAATATATATTAAAATAATACAAAAATAATAGTAGTAATATAATATAATATTGTCAGGGTTGGCAATATTTCAATATAATATTGTCATAGCCGACTTAGCCCTTCTGCGCGAGTCCGAAATAGTGTAAGAAAATTCCAGGAATGCGACTACTCCCAACTAGCAAAGATATTTTATAATTCCAAATTTTTCGTGCCTTTTTATTTCATAATAACTTAATAATTAAGCTTTTGACTAGTATTTTGCTCGATGAGGTTGTCGTAAGAACGTGAAAAAACACAAAACAGTTTCATAGCAAATTATAATATTGTTCTTTAAAGGTTAACGCGAAAATTTCAAAAGACATTTGTTTTTTAATATATTTATACGGGTAATAACTGACACTAGTTTGATCCTTTACGAACATTCATAAAGTTGTTCCATTTTATCTTTAATGTTATTGTTGTCTGAATCATAATGCACTCAGATGCAATCTTAAAAAAATTATTATTTAAATATCATAAACACTGTAGTGATAAAATCAATTTATGCTAATTATAAAACACAAAAATGTTTGTGGGGATACAAAATCATTTTTTAACTTCAAAGGACATTTCAGCTTACCGAACAAATTTGTTTTTTAATATATTTATACGGGTAATAACTGACACTAGTTTGATCCTTTGCGAACATTCATAAAGTTGTTCCATTTTATTTTTAATGTTATTGTTGTCTGAATCATATTGCACTCAGATGCAATCTTAAAAAATTATTATTTAAATATCATAAACACTGTAGTGATAATCAATTTGTGATAATTATAAAACACAAAAATGTTTGTGGGGATACAAAATCAATTTTTAATTTTAAAGGATATTTCAGCTTACCGAACAAATTTGTTTTTTAATATATTTATACGGGTAATAACTGACACTGGTTTGATCCTTTGCGAACATTCATAAAGTTGTTCCATTTTATTTTTAATGTTATTGTTGTCTGAATCATATTGCACTCAGATGCAATCTTAAAAATTATTATTTAAATATAATAAACACTGTAGTGATAAAATCAATTTGTGATAATTATAAAACACAAAAATGTTTGTGGGGATACAAAATCAATTTTTAATTTTAAAGGATATTTCAGCTTACCGAACAAATTTGTTTTTTAATATATTTATACGGGTAATAACTGACACTGGTTTGATCCTTTGCGAACATTCATAAAGTTGTTCCATTTTATTTTTAATGTTATTGTTGTCTGAATCATATTGCACTCAGATGCAATCTTAAAAAAATTATTATTTAAATATCATAAACACTGTAGTGATAAAATCAATTTATGCTAATTATAAAACACAAAAATGTTTGTGGGGATACAAAATCATTTTTTAACTTCAAAGGACATTTCAGCTTACCGAACAAATTTGTTTTTTAATATATTTATACGGGTAATAACTGACACTAGTTTGATCCTTTGCGAACATTCATAAAGTTGTTCCATTTTATTTTTAATGTTATTGTTGTCTGAATCATATTGCACTCAGATGCAATCTTAAAAAATTATTATTTAAATATCATAAACACTGTAGTGATAAAATCAATTTGTGATAATTATAAAACACAAAAATGTTTGTGGGGATACAAAATCAATTTTTAATTTTAAAGGATATTTCAGCTTACCGAACAAATTTGTTTTTTAATATATTTATACGGGTAATAACTGACACTGGTTTGATCCTTTGCGAACATTCATAAAGTTGTTCCATTTTATTTTTAATGTTATTGTTGTCTGAATCATATTGCACTCAGATGCAATCTTAAAAAATTATTATTTAAATATCATAAACACTGTAGTGATAAAATCAATTTGTGATAATTATAAAACACAAAAATGTTTGTGGGGATACAAAATCAATTTTTAATTTTAAAGGATATTTCAGCTTACCGAACAAATTTGTTTTTTAATATATTTATACGGGTAATAACTGACACTGGTTTGATCCTTTGCGAACATTCATAAAGTTGTTCCATTTTATTTTTAATGTTATTGTTGTCTGAATCATATTGCACTCAGATGCAATCTTAAAAAATTATTATTTAAATATCATAAACACTGTAGTGATAATCAATTTGTGATAATTATAAAACACAAAAATGTTTGTGGGGATACAAAATCAATTTTTAATTTTAAAGGATATTTCAGCTTACCGAACAAATTTGTTTTTTAATATATTTATACGGGTAATAACTGACACTGGTTTGATCCTTTGCGAACATTCATAAAGTTGTTCCATTTTATTTTTAATGTTATTGTTGTCTGAATCATATTGCACTCAGATGCAATCTTAAAAAATTATTATTTAAATATCATAAACACTGTAGTGATAAAATCAATTTGTGATAATTATAAAACACAAAAATGTTTGTGGGGATACAAAATCAATTTTTAATTTTTAAGGATATTTCAGCTTACCGAACAAATTTGTTTTTAATATATTTATACGGGTAATAACTGACACTGGTTTGATCCTTTGCGAACATTCATAAAGTTGTTCCATTTTATTTTTAATGTTATTGTTGTCTGAATCATATTGCACTCAGATGCAATCTTAAAAAAATTATTATTTAAATATCATAAACACTGTAGTGATAAAATCAATTTGTGATAATTATAAAACACAAAAATGTTTGTGGGGATACAAAATCAATTTTTAATTTTAAAGGATATTTCAGCTTACCGAACAAATTTGTTTTTTAATATATTTATACGGGTAATAACTGACACTGGTTTGATCCTTTGCGAACATTCATAAAGTTGTTCCATTTTATCTTTAATGTTATTGTTGTCTGAATCATAATGCACTCAGATGCAATCTTAAAAAAATTATTATTTAAATATCATAAACACTGTAGTGATAAAATCAATTTATGCTAATTATAAAACACAAAAATGTTTGTGGGGATACAAAATCATTTTTTAACTTCAAAGGACATTTCAGCTTACCGAACAAATTTGTTTTTTAATATATTTATACGGGTAATAACTGACACTAGTTTGATCCTTTGCGAACATTCATAAAGTTGTTCCATTTTATTTTTAATGTTATTGTTGTCTGAATCATATTGCACTCAGATGCAATCTTAAAAAATTATTATTTAAATATCATAAACACTGTAGTGATAAAATCAATTTGTGATAATTATAAAACACAAAAATGTTTGTGGGGATACAAAATCAATTTTTAATTTTAAAGGATATTTCAGCTTACCGAACAAATTTGTTTTTTAATATATTTATACGGGTAATAACTGACACTGGTTTGATCCTTTGCGAACATTCATAAAGTTGTTCCATTTTATTTTCAATGTTATTGTTGTCTGAATCATATTGCACTCAGATGCAATCTTAAAAAATTATTATTTAAATATCATAAACACTGTAGTGATAAAATCAATTTGTGATAATTATAAAACACAAAAATGTTTGTGGGGATACAAAATCAATTTTTAATTTTAAAGGATATTTCAGCTTACCGAACAAATTTGTTTTTTAATATATTTATACGGGTAATAACTGACACTGGTTTGATCCTTTGCGAGCATTCATAAAGTAGTTCCATGTTATTTTTAATCTTATTGTTGTCTGAAGCATATTGCGCTCAGATGCAACCTTAAAAAATTATTATTTAAACATCATAAACACTGTAGTGATAAAATCAATTTATGATAATTATAAAACACAAAAATGTTTGTGGGGATACAAAATCATTTTTTATTCATTTATAAAACCAATCACCCACCATTTTACTATTTTTCATATCATCAGTAATGTGTGATCTTGATTATTATGAATACGTTAGATAAATGGAAGAAAGTTAAAAAAGCGGAGCATTTAAAAAGAAGTTGAAAAACGCTATCAAAATATTTAAGGTGGCAAAGTGATTATTGTTAACAAGTCGTTAGATGTCTCTATAAAGAGAGCAGAAGGTTGAAATCAGATTAAAAAAATTTAGAAAGAACTACGGCAATGAAATTTGAGGATAAGTAAGATGTCGATCACCTCAATATATTCACGAATTTTTATTGAAATCCGAAAAATATTTTATGAGATAGTGCGGATTGAAAATTTTTTTTTTTTAATTTTTTAAAAATTTTCTAGCGTGACGATTTCTGCGAAATTTTGCGAGCCGTTTTGTTGCAGCCTCCCTCAACAATATTTCAAGTATCAACTTGATCAGATAAATATTCTAGTAGTTATTGAGGAAACAAAATTTCAGATGCTCATAACTACTGAACCATCCGACGGATTTGGCCCAATAACGAACTTGACCGAGATATTTGGACAATTAACCTATTCTGAAAATATGAGAACTCTAGCTGATTCCTTTTGGATGTTAGAGAGGATACGGCCGGCCGGCCGGCCGGACAGACTCAACTTTCGCCACGAACCCAATCGATTGAGACCATTTTCGGCTCGATATTCCAAAATTACAGACATTCGGGCAAAATGATAGGCACTCTGTTCGAGTGAACAAGAGCGCCAAAAAAGAATTATTATCTTCAAGTGGTCTCGTGGTACCATGTGGCTCCAATGACTTAGCAGTTTCACTCCTGTGACTACCTACAAAATATATCGATTATAATCGTACTTGCAGGGATTATAGTTCAATATTATAATATTTACACTTTTCATTAAATATCTTTCGAAATATAAAGAAATACCCTCTGTAGTGTATTACGGCGATACTATATTATCTGTCGTCTCGAGTTACATCATGCGCGGCTAACAATAAAGGAGTTCAGTTATAGATAGAGAGTGAACAAAGACGCGTGGTGCAACTCGGAGCCGATAAAGAATAATAATAACAATAAGGAACACAACACCCTCTATTATCGTATGAATCTATTTTAATATCATAGTGACGCAATTTGTCTTTCATCATTTACCTAAAATCGATTATACTAGATTTACAGTTCGTAATTCTACAGGTATTCTATCATAATCTCAAATATTTCTAATTTTGAAGGTTCCTCAGAAATTGAACGAAACCATAAAATCAGTACGCCACTGAGTATTTGACGACTTCATTATGCAGCGTTGCCAAAGTGCTAGAAAGCATATATTCCTGTCTTTTCTGACACATGTTGGCTATTAATTTCAACAGTTTTATGAATGAAATGCTAGGTCTATCTCTTCATATGTCTATATTATACACGCATATTTTTTTGTTCCACTCTCACGTTTCCTACAGTACGTCTCTGTTTAACGGAAAAAAACCCAAAAGTTAAAATATTTTATAAACTTTTATCGCCGAGTAAAAACATTTTGTAATAACTCTTGCTGTGTTAAGAATATTTCATATCATGGAAGCCATATTTTGTGTTATTCAGGGTGGCCATTTTAAGTGTAGGTATTACAAAAAGTCTCTTCTCAATGACAAAATGCCTCAATTAACTACTTTAGACTGTATACAGGGTGTAACAAAATAAGTGTAAAATATTCAAGGAGGTGATTTCTCATCGAAAATAAGATAAAATCTCTCATATAAAGAAACTTCATTGGAGCAACCCTTGTGAAGATACAGCCCCTCAAAGGGAGTACATAAAATGCGAATGCGAAATTCTTAAACGAGCGAGTTTTTGAACGCATGAGTGTTGGAATTGCCTTCTGCAACGAGTATTAGACGATATTTTCTCTATTTCAGTCAAGAATTGTGATAAATTCAATGCAAAATTCAGATTATACCTCCTAGTGCCTTTTTTATTTTATTTTCACAGTTGGTGTGACTGATACGAAAATTGACAGATTATAGAATTTGAATAGTGCGTTCAAATCTCTACATGGTGTAATATTGACAATTGACATGCAATGGAAGCGTGTTGACATTCGAAACGATAGAATGTCAGTGTTGTCAACCACAAAAGGAAAAATATAACTAAAAACAATGCTGTAATTAGTTCATTACAGCACTGTTTTTAGTACTGTAATGAACTCATGTCGACACTGAAATAGAAAAAATATTTCAAGCTTAAACTTTCTTTCTTACATGTGCCAGCAGTTTGGCTATGCATAGTCTCTACGTATTATTGAAATTTCGTATTTATAAACCGTCATTATTATACTGGAAAAACTATTGGGTCCATTTGATCGAGTATCGAGTAACAAAATAAGCCAAGTTATTCAAACCAATACTTACCTTCTTACCTCTTTCTTTCGGGAATCATTGTTCTCATGGACGAATAGATTGCAGTTTTGCCCAAAAATACAAATTCTAGAGCTTTCAGGTAGACAAGAGAGACAAAAGAATTTTTACAAACTTATTTCATACCTGCATAAACGGAAGTATGCGAGCTTTCATTCTATTTTAGTTCAATGGAGTAAGGCAAACAATCAGTCGCTTTCAAGGTAAAAATTAGCATTTGAAAGAATATTGAAATATTTTCTGTAATCCCCAGCTTTCGTTAAAGCTAATTTTACCTTGAAAACGATAAAAGATATCTGTTGAAACGAGTCACTAAGTAAAATTACTCTATTACAACTATTTTTATCAATTTGCTACGTTTCGCTACTGATCTGCAGCATATTCAGACTTGGATGTACATAAAAAGAATTTTTTCAATAAATACAAATTTCTGACATGGACAAAATGATTCAAAAACTTACATATAAAAAAGATAGTTAAAAAGCCTGTAAAATCTCATCTTTTACTAGATTCATATTTGCGTAGCAGATTAATGAAAATAATAGATTAATAAATATACGAATATCCATTTTAGATTCTATATATTTATGATCGTTAGCATTGAGTGTAATAATTTACTTTCTCTATTTCAATGTCGTAATGAGTTCATTGCAGTACTAAAAACAGTGCTGTAATGATCTCATTACAGCATTGTTTTTAGTTATATTTTTCGTTTTGTGGTTGACAACACTGACATCCTATCCTTTCGAATGTCAACACGCGTTCATTGCATGTCAATTGACAATATTCAACCATGTAGAGATTTGAACGCACTATTCAAATTCTATAATCTGTCAATTTTCGTATCAGTCACACCAACTGCGAAAATAAAATACAAAAGACACTAGGAGGTATAATCTGAATTTGTCATTGAATTCCAATAAATTTCCCACGATTCTTGAATGAAATAGAGAAAATATCATCTAATACTTGTTGCAGAAGGCAATTCCAACACTCATGCGTTCAAAAACTCGCTCCTTCGTCGCATTCGTGTTGGAATAGGTGACCATTCTGCAACTTGTATTAGAATATACTATTAACTTTCTTATTTTATAAGCCTCAAAAATCTCAAACGCAATGAGTAGGTACAAAATACTGAATAAAACGAACGTTAAAATGAACTTCCCTTAATTTTCATTAAAGAATTAGTTGCCTAAGTCCATCGAATTTTTTTTACAAATATTCTGTATATCAACGGAAGAGTTTGAATACGAAAATTTGTTTTTGCGACTTTCGATAGTTGATTTATTTTGGTATTTTATTTACTTAAAGAAAATGGGTAACCGTTCGGGAATTCACCTGTATATGACTTCGTTATATGCATTATTTTCTTTCAATATCTTCATTGATTTCCCAATTCATACTCTCAATCCAGGCCAAATGTTTCACAATTAATAAAAACAATGCGAAAACTTGTTGACTAATGAATTCGAACTGAAGAATTTAGCAAACCTAGACAAAAATTGGAATCTCCTGACAGTGTTACAGACGTTTTTAGTACGATAATTCGTAGTGATCAATAACCGAGTGATATTTTTTTTTGTATGTTTGATATCCGGTAGAATTCTCTGGTATCAAATCTTATGGATGCCGTGAAGGAAAATGGTGATCAGGGATTTAACGAAAAAGAATGTTCTCCCAGTCCAGAACCGTTTAAAGAACCGGATGGAATGGTTACAATTGAACTTGATAGACATAGCCGTAAGTGACTCAAATAACATATTTAGAATTCGCTTCATAATGGGTCGAAATTCATTGGAGACTTACTAATTGATATTGAAAAAAATACAAAAGTACTGACTTGACACCAAGCAGGCCCAGATCTACGATTTTTTCTGATCGCGGCAAAAATTCACGATGGCGCCCTCCCTAAGGTTGAATATGAGAATTGAAAGCTTTAAAAATGTATATATATATATATATATATATAATTTCATCATTTGTGTAATGTATGAATTATTTATAAAAAATAACAAGAAATAAATAATAAAAATAAATACTAATAATGAAAAAAATATCACAAGGAAAGAATGAATTCATGAATTATAAATTATCCATAAAAAATAACATAAAATAAAAATCAGTTATGAAAATAAATACTAATATTTATTACAAAAAATATCACAATGAAAGAAATTAGATTTTTTTCTTCACAGCTTTACGCGGCGCGCTTTTCTTTCTGCGAACGCATCTATCAGCTCCTAGAAATCGAAACGTTTGTGACCCCATGTTTATGGAACTTTTTTTTCTTCAACTTACTCAAAGAATCTCCCCTTTTCGTTTGTACTTTCAATTTAGGAACACCCTGCATATTCTATTGATATTCAATGAATGACACCCTATTATAATAGAAAATTGATTGAAGAAAAAATTTGGAGGTGTATATCTATGTTTATTTTTTTCTTGTATTCACAAAAATAGAATGAAAATATTTCAGCTTTTAGCATGATTAATCGACGTGAATGGAAGAAGTAAGTTTCAGCAATTTAAGAAAAATCTAAAGGAAGGTTATATACCACATTCCAAGTCAACATGAGCTGAGCAATCCTGAAAGGTTTTCAAAAAATCTCCGAAAAGATTTGTGAATACATCAATTTTTCCAAGAAAATGCGATTGTTATATCTGTTAAAAAGCTTTCAGTACCCTGTATGTGCAGAATTTTATAGTAGTTCTGTTTTTTATTCAGAAACTGCTCAAATGTTCTTTAATCCTCTTCTCGAAGTTCCTTCCTGTTTGTCCAATATATACTTTCTGGCATGAACCACAATTCAACTTATACACTCCTGATTTTTTGTTTTTATCTAATTTATCTTTATTATTTTTGATTAAATTACTTAAAGTATTATTGGTTTTGAATGCTATATTGAAATTCCTTTGTTTTTTAAAAAATTTGCTACTTCTATTGATTTTTTACCTGTGAAATTTAATGTTATATATCTATTCTGTTCTATTTTGTCGTTTTTGGGGTATATTAATGTTAAAGCTTGATTCAATAGGAATTTATTCAATATTTGGTCCACAAGGTCTGGTTTGAAACCATTATTAACAGAGATTTGTTTTATAGTATTGAGCTCACAATCAAAATGCTGTTTCTTCATAAGTGTTTTGATTAGTCTATATACCATGCTATTGAATGCTGCTAGTTTTTGTGAATATGGATGATGTGACTTTGAATGGATTGTTATGTCGGTGTAGGTTGGTTTGCGATAAATTGCAAAATCGTGTTTACTATTGATTTTTGATATTGTTAAATCTAAAAAATTTATTTTACAATTTTTTTCTTCGTACGTGAAATTTATATGAGGTGAAAGTTTATTGATGAAGTCTAAAAACATGGTCAACTGTCTAATTGTTCCTATGAACAAACATAAAATATCATCTACATAGCGGTACCAATATATGAAATATTTAAAATATTTGCTTTTTTCTATTGCTTGTTCCAGGTAGTTCATAAAAATTCGGCTAGTAACGGACTAAGGGGTTACCCATTGCTAAATTTTCTGTATTCATATAAAACGTGTTGTTAAATGTAAAATAATTTTGCTTAAGGCACGTACTCAGGCATTGTAGAATTTCGTCTTTCAAAACGGGGTTCGTTTTATTTCGGTCTAACGACTCTTCTACTATTTTTATTGCTTCCTTCACTGGGACGCTAGGAAACAGATTTTTTACATCAAAGGATATAAATTTGGCATTACCTGGAATTCGCACATTTTGGATTTTATCTATGAGGTCGTATTAATTCTTGATTGCGAATTTTGGTTTGAATTTGGTTTCTTGTAGTATGATATTTATCAATTATTTCGATAATTTGAATGCTGGAGCTGTGATGAAAGATAATACAGGTCTAATGGGGTGATTTTCTTTATGTAATTTGATGAAGGTGTACATTCGTGGTATCTGAGGATTCATTGATATCAGTTTGAAAGTTTTATTGGGGTCAAAAAGACCTGGGAGTTTGAAATTATTGTTTTTATGTCAGATTGGAATTTATCAGTGGGATCTTTTTCAGAACTGTATATTTTTCTTTTCTAAAAATGAAATTGTTTTTTCAATATATTTCGTTTTGTCTATTACTATCACAGTATTACCTTTGTCCGCTCTGGTGACTATCAAATTATTAACTAAAATTTTATTTTTTATACTTTTAATTGTTTTCTCGAATTGATCTGTCTTACGTTATTATCAATTCAATAATGACAAATTATCTTATAATAATATATGATGCCCTATCTCTTTTCAACACCCTATATATTTTACCGTGAAGTCAATTTTACTTCCAGTAATTCAGTAGAACACTCTTATGACATCAATTCATACGAAATACATTGAATACCGCTCGTAAAATTAAAATATTTTATTTTTAATATATTATCTTCTTATTGTTCCTTACCTGTTTAACGTAATTTGTAGATGACAATGATATGCAGTTAATAAATGATCGATTGAATCCTCATTTATTTTAAAAATTGTTGGCATAGTGTGGTTTATCATGTTTCCATTTTACACTTTCGATTATAGCATTAGAAAATAAATTTTTCCGAGATAATAAAAAAAAAATGATCCTTTGGTTGATTTTGACGCCTCCTTAAGGTGGCGCCCGGGGCGCTTGCCCCCCCTCTAGATTCGGGCCTGACACCAGGAGCTTTTGATCACTAGTTCTAGGAAACACTGGAACAATGATATAAATCCATGCATAAATATTTGTTTTTTTTTCCAAATTTTGTAAGGAACAGATTTCTGCGAAATTTTGCAAGCCTTTTCGTTTCAAACTAATTCACTTATCTTCTAAATTACAACTCGATCTGATGATAATTCTCGGGCGTTATAGAAGAAACAAATTTCAGATGCTCATAACTCCTGAACTATTGGATCAATTTGGCTCAATAATAAATTAAACTACTACTACTATACCCATAAATAAGCTCAACAAACCAAAAAACACAGATAGACAGCAATTAATATTGAAATTACAAAAGCGATTTATTGATCTATACCAGATAAATACAATTCCCACATTTGTAGGTAACCGGGTCTACATTTTAATGATAGATTTAGAACTGGAATCCAAAACAGTGGATACAGAGCCTTCGGAGGGGGTTCAATTAGACAGAACAGTTCATGATTAAATGCTTATACGCCAATATCAATAGCCTAAATAATAAAAAAGAGTTAGTTAGGCACTATGTGGAGAGAAATGGCGTCCAATGTTTGATGATGGTTGAAACTAAAACAAAAGAGAATCAAAATCTGAAATATAGGAACTGGGATATGATACTCAGACATGGCAATAATTTAAATGAAAATACAAGAGGAGGTAGCATGGTTCAGGCAGCTAAAGAAATCTCAATAGGAAAATCAAACCCACCACATCTCATCAACCCCTGGAATGAAGTTTTACATTTCACAATGCCATTCAAAAACGAAAAAGTGCATGTATTTCTGGTGTACATGCATCATTCGAGTAATGGTATTGAAGAAAATCTGTTAGTGAAGGAGTCTCAATTCAAGTATTCCATCATAATAGGAGATTTCAACATTAACAATCAAAGGAAAAAACAGCTCAGAAATTTTTCCAGAAACTCTGACTTTGTAGAAATAAGAACTCCACCTACCTTTCTGATGGAAAATAATCAAGACAGTAATCCCGATAGATTTTTCTGTACCAAGAACATATTAAAAAACATAAACAATATTGAATTAACTACAGACTTGGGATCCAACCACCTGGCAATAGAATTTTCCCTAGATCTTGACTGTATCCCCATGTTATACCCGATGGAAACTAAATATGACTTCACATTATGCAGAGTGAAGACGGTGAATGCAAAAATGTGTGAAATTATAAAACCAGAAACACCTATAACCCCCGATTATATCACATGGTTCACAGAAAAACTCGGACACAATACTGAAACAAACACCAAGAATCTCAGTTGGATATCACAACCAGAAAATTCCACCATACATGTTGAAACTCATAAAGATCAAAAAACAGTTGTATCGAGAAATCCGAGGAAACAGCGACCCCAACCTAAAGAAGAAATATAATGTGCTTAATAAGGATATCCATAAGCTTATAGGCGACTATCGATCCCATAAATACTTAGAAGCTTGCAAGGAAATTGAAAACCTGAAGAGAAAAACTTCCTGGAAAACGATCAAAAAGCTCTCAAAATACAACATCACGGAACCAATTGAAGTAATGGAAAATCAGTTATCAACGCCCAGGAAATAGCCGATGTCTTCTCAGCATACTTTCAGAAGATTCTTGAAGTGAGTGAGGATCCATCCTTCGATGTCCAACACAAGGAACTTATTGAAGATTGGTACAGGAAAAAGTTTCTTACATTAAGCAATAAAGTTGATATCGTACCCATTGACCAAAATGAATATTTTGAAGCCCTCAATCATGGTAAGAACACGGCTCCTGGACATGACAATATTCCCAGAAGCATTCTAAAACGGTTGGATCTACCAATACATCTCGAAATAATTCGAATCTATAACTATTGTGTCAGGGAGTCAAGTTTCCACGAGAATTGGAAAAGAGGTCTATTAATCACAATTCCTAAATCAAGAGCCGATACCAGGAAGCTAGAAAACTATAGACCAATTACTCTACTTCCAGTAATTGGAAAGAACCTCGAGAAGATAATCAAATCCAGGATGATGAAAGTGCTAAACGACAAAATTCCCAAGTTCCAATTTGGTTTCAAACATAAAACATCAACTATCCATCCATTAGTCATACTCACCCAGAATGTACAATTTGAAAGAAAAGAGGGAAATCATACTGCAGCAATATTTATGGACATACAGAAAGCATTTGACAGTGTCTGGCATGCTGGACTGATCTACAAGCTGCATGGACTGGGCTGTCCCATATATCTCACGAGGTTGATTGGTGAGTTTCTCGCAGACAGGGAAGAACTTACTCTCTGGCAAATTCACCCCCAAACCAAGGACTTCCTCAGGGCTCACCTCTATCGCCATTTCTATACAATTTATATTGCTCGGATATCTTACCAGAAGATCCTACAAACAAGATGAGTTATATATTACAGTTTGCAGATGACACCACACTCATGGCCCATGGTAAAAGTACACAAGATACAATGAACAGATTAGAACAATTGAAGAACACAATAGTTGTATGGTTGAAAAAGTGGACAATAAAAATCAACCCAAAAAAATCAAAATTTTTGCTATTTCACCATAAAAGCAACCAAAACTCAGCGACTATATCCTTGGACAACACCATCTTGAAACCAAGCACAAATTGCAGATATCTTGGGATGACAACTGATCACAAATTGAACTTCAAAATGCATGTTAAATCGACTAAACAGGCAACAATTCAGAAAATTAACATACAAAAATGAAGGTATTAGCATAAAGACAGCCAGCAAAATATACAAGATGATCAGCAGACCTCTCCTGGAATATGGGTATCAAATCCTTGGACAATGCAACAAAAGTGTGACTAAAACGATGGAGGTGGCCGAACGAACCAGTCTGCGAAAGGTCACTAAAATGAGACATCCGAACAATCCACTACATAACCCAGCCAACGAATATCTTTACGAAAAAACAAAAATAGAACCAATAAGCAGCAGAATACCGAAACTAACCAAGAAATTCATCAGTCAACAGCATAACATTGATACAATGGAACCACTAATACATAGGACATCTCATCTTGAAAGACCCAAAAGGAAACTACCGGAACAAACTATAATTCAATATCTACTTAACTTACTTTAAATTTCCAAACATTTTATAGAACACATACTTGCATACATATCATATACCACTAATGTTGTAAATACAAATTGTACATGGGCAGGAAGACCTCGGTCGTTAGCCCTTTGATTAGTTTCAATAAAGTCATTTTCTCTCTCTACTACAACTAATAACTAATTTGCTTCGGAGGATATAGTGCATATGGCCAGCTAGGCATGCTAGTTTGGTCTCAGATTCTTCAAAGAGAATTTTTGGCTTGAATTGGAAAATTGAAGACATAACGATAGTTAGCTTTATGACTGCGAACAAGCGTTAAAAAATTATTGAATTAAACATCAAGAGATTTAAATTTAGAACATACTTAATTTACAATGTTTTTCAGCCCCACCATCACTGCTATCATCCTCCAACTCCCTCAAGAAGGAAAACGAACATGGAATGAAATATCTGTCGTATATATCCGTCATAGCTTTATTATGCCTGATGTCGTTTGCAGCAGCAATTTCTCTACATTGGGATGGTAAGAATTCAATACTATACGTTTGGTTTTATGGCTCTTCTGAAGAGTTTGTCAATAAGAATGAAACAAGTAATGTATGAGGGAATTTCTTCAATTGGATGGCACATAAAGGCTACTATTTTTAGAATATA
Source organism: Micraspis discolor (assembly GCA_030674115.1). Lineage (NCBI taxonomy): Eukaryota > Metazoa > Arthropoda > Insecta > Coleoptera > Coccinellidae > Micraspis > Micraspis discolor. The sequence goes on from JARTUT010000881.1 coordinate 502,750, forward strand.
ACAACATTAAAATATGATGCAATTAGCAACTCCCCTACATAGATCAGGTAGGACTTGGTAGGGCCCATTCTGAAACTTGTTTTTAGAATAAAATATTATTTTTTGAAGTTTACGATAAACAATGTCACTTGTCATGATTTTGAGTTAGAAACTGACTAATGAAAGCCATCAAAACAACATGAATTTCAGTAGACTTTTGATCATCATTTTTCTACATGAATAATTTTTCTCAAAACTGTATGAAGCACCCATAAATACTCGAAAAAACTTCAATATGTATATTGTTTATTCATTTCATCTGTACATAATAACTTTTCTTTGAATATGAATTTAATTTTAGAGTTAAAATAGATTCTCAAAACAAAACATCGATTAAACTTTGTTTTTGGCGCTCTTGTTCACCCGAACAGAGTGCCTATCATTTTGCCCGAATGTCTGTAATTTTGGAATATCGAGCCGAAAATGGTCTCAATCGATTGGGTTTGACTCCCCGATGAAGAATCCGTGGCGAAAGTGGAGTCTGTCCGGCCGTATCCTCTCTAGCATCCAAAAGAGATGAGCTAGAGTTTTCATATTTTCAGAATAGGTTAATTGTCCAAATATCTCGGTCAAATTCGTTATTGGGCCAAATCCGTCGGATGGTTCAGTAGTTATGAGCATCTGAAATTTTGTTTCCTCAATAACTACTAGAATATTTATCTGATCAAGTTGATACTTGAAATATTGTTGAGGGAGGCTGCAACAAAACGGCTCGCAAAATTTCGCAGAAATCGTCACGCTAGAAAATTTTTAAAATCACGCTAGAAAAAAAAATAAAAATTTTCAATCCGCACCTCTCTCAAAATATTTTTATTTTTTCAGATTTCAATAAAAATTCGTGAATATATTGAGGCGATCGACATCTTACTTATCCTCAAATTTCATTGCCGTAGTTCTTTTCCATCTAAAGATATGATCATTTTTTCATTTATTCAAGAGAAAGAGAAATGACATACGTCCCGATGATTTTCTTTGATCGATAGCAATCACAGATCGATATTCGATTGACATTAATCAGTGTCAGTTGGCGTAATATTAATCAAAATTTTTCATAATGGGAAATCATAGATATGGAATTCAATCTCGATGGCTGAAATAATATACGTTGTCAAAATTCAGAAAAGCACTGACGTAAGTTTTTAGGAAAAGGGAATTATAGTTTCGAACAAAACTTGGGGAAAATTATGAATAGTTATTTTTAATTTGAGATATAGGTTTGTTCATTCATTAGGCGTTCATATTTGCATCACATTGTCCCATAGTACGGGAAAAGACTATTGTTCACGTTATCAGAGTGCTTATAGATTTGTTATGGTTTGAATATTTACTCGCAAGTAGCTCAACAAGAGCGCCAAAGCAATCTGACCTCACGTCAGTGCTTTCTAAATTTTTTTTAAATTACCTTTAAGAATATCAGTTATGTTTCATATGATCAATTTGTATGCATTAAATTCATGGAAAAGATGCATGAAAAATTCGATTACGATGTTCCATTTTCGCTTGAGTTGAAGGTTATGTTTTCTGTCATAGATGCCTCTCTCTCTCTCACCTGGTCGAAAACAGATTACTGGTCTGAGGTCGTGAACGAGCTAACGAACTACGGAGCGTTGAGAAAGCGAACTAGTTCGAGTAGTTCGTTTGTAGCAGCGGCTCTTCCGAACTAAGTCGCTCACGAACTACATACCCCTAGAATAGAGAATAAAATGTCACTGGAATGGAAATATTTATAAGAATTTGTGATGAAATTATCATGAAATATACAGTATTGCATATTTAAGACTGATCAAATAACATAGCAAATAGTACGTATTGATTAATTTTTGAAAATTATTGAACTTATCCATGGATAAGTATAAGTTGTATATTTATCTATGGTTGTAGTTCCCTATGAATCGGTAACCTTCCCTACCGATCGCTATGATTTATTTGAATTTCAAAAAATGAAAATTTTTAATAACAAGTTAGACATAACAATGGAGAACCATCTCAGGACAAGATCTCCACTGATCGGTGAAAAGCCTTCCTGACTTTCTAAAATGATCTTATATGCAGTACGTTATTAAAGTCAGCTCTAACTTTAATTTTAAAAATTCTCAATCCGTATTTTGTTTTCCATCTTTTCCTAAAACTATTGTATTTTCAGATATTTCATGGTTATCTAAAAACCATCAAGAAGCTTATGAGAACAGTTCAATTCATACAGCAGCACTTCTTCAAGTAACTGAATCTACCATTGCAACAGACACAGGAACATGCCCTGTTGATCCTCAGGAAGGATACCGAATACATCTTATTATTTGTGAAAGAACTAAAACTTTCGAAGATTGTTGTCATGCACACATAAGAACGACATTGCCTCAAATAAACGACGTTTGCTCCATATTAGAATTGCTCGATGTTCTCGTTGAGTATAAAAGACTTTTATTGACTCGAATTCCAAGGAACGCAGATGTGGAATACAGCAAACAGGACTATGAGAAAGAAAAAGAGAAGATGAGAACGAAAGAAAAAATATTGTCTTACATCCGACACCTCAATAAACCTTTACAAAAAGAGATTCCAGCGCTTTTCGATTGGTTCGGTGACTTGTTTTTGGAATACCAAGAGGAGTTCGAGGATAATCATGATCATACCGGTTCAAACTACAAGCATTCTACTGAAAAAAATGAATTGGGGGTTCCAGTTGACTTATTACCGGATACAACTGAAATCGAGAAAGAGATTGATTATTTACAACTTAAACACGAAAGCAACAATCGTAAAACAAATGTTACAAAATCTCTCAATCCAAACGACGAAAATGAAGCGGAAAAGGAGAAAAATCGTACAACTTCAAGAGATAGAAATGAATCGAATAAAACTAGTATCCATTTTAAAGAGAAACTTTCAGGAACAGAATTCATTTTTCCCGAGGAAATGAAGAAAGCACGGAACAATAGAAAGAAAAGAAGCGATACCAATGATCGTGATAGATTTAACTACGCTCCATACGAGAATAACGATTATCCTTCTTACGTAAATAATGAATATAATGTGGACCAAATATATGAAACGAATCGTGATGCCCAGTCGATCCCAACTGATGTGGAGTCCGATTTCGGACAAATACAAAACATGGATACTCCGTTATATAATTATTATGGAGAAGATGATTCTTTCGTTGGACAGGCCCCCGACATAGAAAAGGTTGAACCAGAAACTACCAATTATAACAGTTTCATCAAAAATGAACCTGGGGATGACGAGTTGAGATTGCCTATCCACACAGATGAACGAGATTTCGGAAGGCAGAATTGGAAAGATCTAGGATTAACAATTTTACAGGAATCCACTATAGATCCAGAATTACCAACAGAATCTGATGTGGCAACGGAGCAAACATATTCAAATGGCAAACTAGCAACAACTGTTGCTTATATTGACGATGAGGAGTCACCAGCTTCGAACAGAAAAAGCTCTGGTGGTGGGAGGAGAAAAAATGATAAAATGATGAAATTTCCATACGAGGTAGTGCGAACAACAACTAGACCTCATAACTCAGCAAGAAATTACGTAGATGTAACAGATACGATAGAAAGTATTGAAAACATTCATGGCACCAATGAATCCATCTTGATAGACATCGGAAATACAAAACTTACCGTTTCGAAAGCTGATGAATCAAAGAAACACATTCATAATTCTGAAAGCACAACGGTAAACGAAGATACAATAACAGCACAAGATGCCGCCGAAATGAACTCGGAACACTCCAGGAACGCTGCACCACAAACGAAGGGTAACTCTTTTCAACTTGTTAATGAGGAGACTCAAAGTATTCAAAATCATTTAGTGAATCCAAACTTATGCCAATACCCTCCACCTTTGGGGTCTCCCAATAAATTCATCATGGTACCGGATAACCGTCCCCAAGTTATGAGTGTGATGCCTCCGATTGGTGCTCCGAAACAACAAGTATACGTTTTGAATCCATCCATGTTATCTTACATACCTCCAGCGCCAGTTATTCCTCATTACGGACCAGTTCCGCAGCAGTATAATCCTTACACATACTTCAATCCATTGGGAGCACAATCAATGGCAGCAGGACCCATGCAAATGGCAGCAGGACCCATGCAAATGGCAGCAGGACCTATGCAAATGGCCGCAGCAGGACCCGTGCAAATGGCAGCTGCTGGACCGTTACAAATGGCAGCAACAGGACCGTGCAAATGACTAGCAGTAACGGTCAGATGTTTCTTTGCAATCCAGCTTTGCAAAGCTCTAATCCTCCCCCAACTAACACACAAACGGTAGAAATAAGAAGCTCAAGTAATCTGCAAGAATCTTTTGATGACACACCGATAGTTTTGCAAAGCAGGTGAGGTTTCATTTCAAATTTATTTTCAATAAATCCACTAAAATTTTTATTTATCGATACTATACTGATATCTATATTGTCTGAGGAAAGTGCATACATTTTTGAGGTTATACGTAGTCCAGGGGTCCATTTTGTCATTCCATAATGCTGTAATGAGTTCATTACAGCACTGTTTTTAGTATTGTAATGAACTCATTACGACACTGAAATAGAGAAAGGAATTTTACACGACAACGGCGCCGACCAATCAGAAACGTGATATTGCCGCAACTGTCAGGTTGGTTGAAAACAAAGTGATTAACAGAGCAGTGCTAAAATAAAGGAATTTTACACGACTACGGCGCCGACCAATCAGAAACGTGGTATTGCAGCGTGTGTTTGGTTGGTTGAAAACAAAGTGACTAACAGGACAGTGCTAAAATAAAGGAATTTTACACGACAGCGGCGCCGACCAATCAGAAACGTGATATTGCCGCGGCTGTCTGGTTGGTTGAAAACAAAGTGGCAAACAGGGCGGTGCTAAAATAAAGGAATTTTACACGACAACGGCGCCGACCAATCAGAAACTTTATATTGCCGCGACTGTCTGGTTGGTTGAAAACAAAGTGACTAACAGGGCAGTGCTAAAATAATATTCTAAAACAAGTTTCAGAATGGACACCTATTCCAACACGAATGTGAAATTCGAAAACGAGCGACGAAGGAGCGAGTTTTTGAACGCATGAGTATTGGAATTGCCTTCCGTAACGAGTATTAGAGGATATTTTCTCTATCTCAGTCACGAATTGTGGGAAATTTATTGGAATTCAATGAAAAATTCAGATTATACCTCCTAGTGCCTTTTGTATTTTATTTTCGCAGTTGGTGTGACTGATACGAAAATTGACAGATTATAGAATTTGAATAGTGCGTTCAAATCTCTACATGGTTTAATATTGACAATTGACATGCAATGAACGCGTGTTGACATTCGAAAGGATAGGATGTCAGTGTTGTCAACCACAAAACGAAAAATATATCTGAAAACAATGCTGTAATGAGTTCATTACAGCACTGTTATTAGAACTGTAATGAACTCATTACGACACTGAAATAGACAAAGGAATTTCACACGACAACGGCGCCGACCAATCAGAAATAAATAAATCAGTGAATATTGACAATTAACATGGACGCGTGTTGACATTCGAAAGTGTCAGTGTTGTCAACCACAAAACGAAAAATATAACTAAAAACAATGCTGTAATGAGTTCATTACAGCAGTGTTTTTTGTACTGTAATGAACACATTACGACACTGAAATAGAGAAAATATATTTTTTTAATGATTGCAGCAACAAAACTAGATCCTCCCTCAACTGTCCGATGGACGAGCAAAGCTGTCTTGATGGCAGTAAATGTATCAACCTGAGGCACGTTTGCGACAATGAGGTGCATTGCGAAGATGGTAGTGATGAAACATTCTGTTCGTGTAAGGAAAGAATTGCAGAATTTCGATTATGCGATGGATATTTGGACTGTCCGGATGGAGAGGATGAACAAGATTGTTTTGGTGAGTGGGAGTTTATTACAAAGAAATGTAACATTTTAAAATAACATGATTGCTAATGCAACGGCAAAGTAAGTTAATGGAAAGGAACGACTATTTCGAAGAATCTTCGTTCCAGTGGTGTGAGCTAGCCACGATTGACGTATGAATCCAATAGAATCAAGACTTCAAGTGCAACTGTGGACCGGATTCGAGGTGACTGGCTCTCATCAGCACAGTGTGGCACTGATGATCCTGAAGGAGGCTGCCAGTCTCGATAAAGTACGTGATGAACCTACTAGACAAGTCTAGAAAAGCGCCATTGACATCTTGAAGACTGTAGATTCACACAAAAAGTGACTCTCAAATTCAAACTACGAATGCGTAACATTCAAAAAGCCTTTGAATGGAAAAATTCTAATTACAATTCTTCGTGGAGTTGTGAATATATATTCTCTCTTTAGGTTGTTCTGAGGATGAAATAAACTGTGACGATTGGACGAGATTTAGGAAAGGAACCTGTGTACCGATGAGCCAAAAGTGTGACGGGATAAGGCAATGTGAAATTACCGGTAAAGATGAAGATGACTGCTTGGTTTTGACTGATCACGTTGGCGAATCTAACCCAATGAAGATTTCTAACGCGGCAGGCTTCATACATAGGAATTACAAAGGAAAATGGTATCCGACATGCTTTGGTTCTGAAATATGGGCATTGGAGGCGTGTAAGGTGGAAGCTGGACCTAGTACAAAGTAAGATTTTTTTTTCTTGAGTGTGTACATTATACATTAGTTTACTAATGCAAACTTGTAACATTTGCCACTTTTTCTTTAGAAAAAGATGATTAGAAATATTATTTTTAAAACTAACCACGACACTGGAGTCTGATTGACTCCAGATGCAAATTGCATGTTTAATGTGATCCTCTAGCAAGGGTAGGACTCTACGTTATGTTTACGTAATAATTCAAGTTCGTGATAATTGAGATTAGTGAAAATAATTGGGAAACAAAGATGTGGTAAATAAAACACAACACTTAGACCCAAAAAATCAACTCTTTATTCAGGGTCTAAAAAAAGTAGGGGAAAGCCTCAGGCAGAAAACCCCTTATGTTAGGTGATGTTAGGGTACTTGTTTAAACTAAATGGTTAATCATTAACAGCTAGCAAAGGCAAGTATAACAATTCTGAGAAAATTATAACAATACAAAACAGATAGTAATCATAATAATCAGAGCAACTTCCATAATACAAAGAGAATAATAAGCATGGTAAATATGGCAACTTCAATAATACAAGGATAATAATCATGGCAAATAGGTAAACGACTAATTATGACCATCGTCATGGTCACGGCCCCAAGGTATGTAAGCCATAACTATAATATTGTATGAGCTAAAGAATTGGGAACACGGGGAAGGTCATGGAGTTCCAGCGGCGGCTCTGAAAAAATGACAGAAAGTTTCGCGGTTGATAAAAAAGTATATTCTCTCATGCCTTATAGCACATGTTAGTAACGGTTCCTACCTTAAGGCCTTGGAACCGCCCCTTCAAGGCCTTCGATCCAGGTAGCTAAGAAATCTCATACAACAATATAGGAATGGTCCACAATCTCCAGACCCCTAAATAAAATATCATGTAATACGAGCATATAGATAGATAGCAGTACGAGATCATAGAAATAAATAAAAGAAAGTGCTCTCAACACTTGATAAAATAGTAAAAAATATAAATATAAAACATATAAATCAACAGAAAGGAAATATAGACATGAATAGCAGCAAGAGAACAACATGAATAATAATAAGACAATTTCTACAAAGATTACAAGAAACATACAATTAAATAAACAAATAATCTCTCATCACTTAATAGAATAGTAACCATAAGTGAATAAAATCAGAATAACTGTAAGGAACATGAGCACAACATGATACTAAGAACCATACATAATCGACAGTAAGAAATACACATAATCAACAATAAGAGATACACATAATGTCGAATTTGTCATATGGTATTGTTTGCTGGGGGAACAGTTCCTTTACGGACAGTCTTTTCGTAAAACAAAAGTATGCTTTAAGATCCATTATGAACATGAAATACAGGCAGTCATGTAGGGGTGTTTTTCGGACTGGCAATATTCATACCTTAACAGGATTGTACATGTACACTTCCATCAAGTTTCTAATTCAGCATCGGGTTATTTTTGAGCCATATCGAAATAAGAATGAAAAGACAAGGCAAATAGACTGTTATCTCTATCCAGCTCATAAGTTCACTTTGACACAGCATAATGCTATGTACATGTGTATGAAAATGTTTAATGCATTGCCAAGGCAATTTCGTGATGTAAATACAGAGAAACTACTGCTGTGTAAGCTGAACTCTTTTATTTTAAGGTGTGAACCTTATAATATTAAGGAATACTTTGATTTTTGTAAGGCTGAAAGGTCGATTTCTCTTTAATGTATCTTTGTTTGACGTTTTTTTCTTGTACATTTCATCATGTACTTCGAACAACAAGAAAACAGTAGTAATTGAACAAAAGCTTTCTCACTACTCGATACAACATTATGGTGCTACACTCAAAGGGTTACATCCACTACTTTGTATCAAACATACTAGTAACACTACTAGTCGATGATCTCAGACGTTATCATACGTTCCTGTAGTTCAACCAATATCCTGGCCCATGAAGGTCTTGGCAATTCATGCTGCAAAATAGCGATGAATATAATTGCTTTGGGTACAATTACGTAGATTTTGCGGTAAGCTGAAGGTAGAGCCTTCTTTGTTATAGTTGACATGCGAACTCCAAGATTTGTAGTTTGAATTGGTGAAACTACATGGCTAGGTAATATAATTCAGGTCCTAGGTAACAATCAGTGTAATACAACTTGAACAAAGCATTACATGCTCTAAGAAAGCCGAGTTATCCAAATAAACAAAGCATTACATTACAAAAAAGTAGGATTATCCAAAACAACAAAGCATTACATTCACAAAGAAAGTAGAATCAATGACAACGGCCCAAACATCACCTAATACACCATGAAACCTAATAATATTGCATAACAGTATTAATTTACAAACATAATAGGAAAACAATAAATTCACTGAACCAATCCAGTTCTCAATGCTATTCATCAACAAAGGTTAATAAAATGAACAAGCAACTAATAACATTTAAAATAGTCTCAATTATACCTGCAAAATATATTCTAGAGTCTTGATTTATTTGACAATTTTCTAGAGAGATTTATTTCTATTGTCTGATTTAAGTATTTCCTGTTTATAATTTTCGCTTTTTTCTTGTCGAAGAATGTTATCATACTCTCTTTTTGTTGTTTTGTGAAGTTCATTAAACGCAGGGTTGTTTAACTTGCAAGAATGTAGAATTTCAAGTCGTGTTTTACACTTTTCCAGTTTCTCACTTCTTTTGGCGAATAACGTGTTCCTCCTTGCATGGAGACATAATTTTTTTCCTAACTGGAGTAGCAATCCTGAAAGAGCTGTATTGATATTTTATGTTTTTATTTCCTCACAGTTAATTTCATTTAAGTAACCTCAATTAACTTTTCACGATACTGCATTTTTTTTTTTTTGAGTGTAACTTGATATATTTCACAGAGCACCAGTCTCCCATATGGTCCCAACTAGTGAAAAATATGAAGGTCAATACATTAATCTCCTTCCCAATCGGGAAGTGAGTCTGGTCAGCACTTGCGTCCCAGAAAGAGCTTCATTCGTCGAATGCCCTCCTTTATTCTGCGGATTGAGATTGACCATCAGAAACCCCTATAGAGCCCAGGAAGTCGATACCAGTATTGAAGACATGATGACTCATTTGAACAGACAAGACTATACCTTCGGAGAGGACTACGATACGTCTGAGAGAGACAGCACGAATCGTACAAGAAGATCAGAAGACTTCGTCTTGGGTGGACAGCGAGTGGTTGGTGGAAGAGCAAGTCAACCTGCTGCGTGGCCTTGGGTGGTATCGATTTATAAGAACGGTATATTTCATTGTGGCGGAGTGATCATAAATGAATTGTGGATTCTAACTGCGGCTCACTGTATCACTAAGTGAGTACTTGATGTCGTTTTATTGCAATTCAATGAAAAATTCTGATTATACCTCCTAGTGCCTTTTGTATTTTATTTTCGCAGTTGGCGTGACTGATACGAAAATTGACAGATTATAGAATTTGAATAGTGCGTTCAAATCTCTACATGGTTTAATATTGACAGTTGACATGCAATGGACCCGTGTTGACATTCGAAAGGATAGGATGTCAGTGTTGTCAACCGCAAAAAGAAAAATATAACTAAAAACAATGTAATGAACTCATTACAGCACTGTTTTTAGTACTGTAATGAACTCATTACGATACTGAAATAGAGAAAGGAATTTTACACGACAACGGCGCCGACCAATCAGAAACTTTATATTGCCGCGACTGTCTGGTTGGTTGAAAACCAAGCGACTAAGAGGGCAGTGCTAAAATAAAGGAATTTTACACGACAACGGCGCCGACCAATCAGAAACTTGATATTGCCGCGACTGTCTGGTTGGTTGAAAACCAAGTGACTAACAGCACTGTGCTAAAATAATAGTAATTCTAAAACAAGTTGCAGAATGAGCACCTATTCCAACACGAATGCGAAATTCGAAAACGAGCGACGAAGGAGCGAGTTTTTGAACGCATGAGTGTTGAAATTGTCTTCTGCAACGAGTATTAGACGATATTTTCTCTATTTCAGTCAAGAATTGTGAGAAATTTATTGGAATTCAATGAAAAATTCAGATTATACCTCCTAGTGCCTTTTCTATTTTATTTTCGCAGTTGGCGTGACTGATACAAAAATTGACAGATTAAAGAATTTAAATAATGCGTTCAAATCTCTACATGGTTTAATATTGACAATTGACAGGCACTGAATGCGTGTTGACTTTCGAAAGTATAGGATGTCAGTGTTGTCAACCACAAAACGAAAAATATAACTAAAAACAATGCTGTTTTGAGTTAATTACAGCACTGTTTTTAGTACTGTAATGAACTCTTTACTACACTGAAATAGAGAAATTAAAAATACAATCTGAACTTGGATATTTTTTCAAGATATTGGCTCTTTTATTACGAAATTCAAGCTGGCATATTAAGGAGGTTCTCATATTCGCCGATGGAGCAAGTACGTTGGATTGTCTCGGTGGTTGCACACGAAGATTATGACAAAACGAATCTCAAAAACGATATAGCCTTAATGAAGCTTTCATCCGCGCTGAGATACAACCGATACGTCAGACCTATCTGTTTGCCATCAGAAATAACTGCGGGTGCAGACTTTCGTCGTGGACCTTCTCCAGGAACGATTTGTACAACAGTTGGATGGGGAGCGACAATAGAACATGGAAGTGATCGTAAGTAAATTCTTCTTTTAATATCAGATGATAGTGTAACATTTGCCAATTTTTCTTTCGAAAAGGATAACGAATATTATTTTTAAAACTAACCACTAACAGATACAAAGACTTGGCCATTTAATGTGATCGTCTAGCAAGGGTAGGACTCTACGTTATACTTACGTAATAATTCAAGTTCGTGATAATTGAGATTAGTGAAAATAATTGGGAAACAAAGATGGTAAATAAAACACAACAATTAGACCCAAACAATCAACTCTTTATTCAGGGTCTGAAGAAAATGTAGGGGAAAGCATCAGGCAAAAAAAACCCTTATGTTAGGTGATGTTAGGGCACTTGTATAAAACTAACTGGTTAATCATTAACAGCTAGCAAAGGCAAGTATAAGATTTCAGAAAACTATAACAATACAAAACAGATAGTAATCATATTAATCAGAGTATCTTCCATAATACATTTCTTCCTTCCTCCTTTCTCTCGCGCACTCGCGCAGATCGACGCGGGCAGTAGGCAGTGACAGACGCGTTCTTCTTTCTTTTTATTCTGACCATGAACTCTCCTTCGAGGTACGTGAGGAGCCAGTGGCGTCTCAACATAGGGTGTAATGAGACTTAAATTTTTGTATGAAAGAAAACATAGGATGTTACAATAGTTTTTATCAGTTTTATTTCTGACTATATTTTTTTAATTTTATTATATTAATCATTCTATGGGCATGTTTACTGATTCAGAGCTTTAAGCTCCTAAGTGGCCTTATGAGGTCTTATCCATTGAGAAGTCCTCAGGCATCTTTCAGATCTGCTGGCCACTTTCTCTTCAGTCATCTATTATCAGAGGCTGGATTAAGTCATTAGGAAGGCTTTCTAGTTTTGCTGTTACTTCTGTCCTGAATAACTTCTCTCACGATCTTCAGATCGACATGGAGCGTTTGATTCGTGACGTACTAGGGTGCGTTTACTAACATTAATTTTTGATTGGCTTCTCTGTATTATTGCACCATTATATTTACTTGAACATTCCTAGAGCACAATTCCATAGGTCCAGATGGATTTATATATAAGGAGTTTCTTTTGCAGTGATAATTTTGATTTTTCACTAATAAGCCAATAAAGGTCCTTCACTTTTAAGTTTACTCATTTTCTTTTCTTTATTATATGTTATTTTCAGGTGAGTTGTTTATCGAGATGCATGCCCAGGTATTTTGTCGAGGGGTATTCAGGTCTTAGACTATATAAGATTATAAATCCTTTGTAAACTGTCGATTTGTTTTGACTCCCTCAATGAAAGTCTTAACCTCATTGAAAGTCTCCTGTGAAACCTCATCCAGCAACACCACATAAAATCTTTTTCCATTTACTCGGCTCACAATATCCTCAGGGTCAAAATGATCTAAACAAATGAAAATTGCTTTCTTTGGGCAGATAATTGACCATCCCAACAGCGAAGCCCATTTTTTCATCGTCATCTGGGAATCTTAATTCAAGAAAACCTCATTTTATCTTATAATAATCTCATTGTAAAGTTCCCTATCAAAACTTTCTACGCTACTGAACATGTAAATAACTAAATACTTCGGATCTAACTATACACTCATCTATGGAACGATAAATTCCGATTAAAATTCCTGTCTTTACTACAACTTACGAACCATTTTTATTGTGATGAAAAGTAATAAACAATGAAAAATATGAAAAACCTAATACTGACTCTCACAATTTTTCTTCAATATGCGTATTTATTTTCGATACAGATGTGGCAACGTTCCTTCTAAACATCATGTGACCTTCAAATTGTCAAGCAGAGAATGGAGTAACGTTGTCTTGACTTTCACCTGAATTTCTTTCCATCTGCGGTCTCTGACATAAAATAGCAGAATCAATTAAAGTGTTTCTTTTACTTCTTGCTAATTATCCGATAAGACAGCTTCAACTCAAAATATAATATTTTATACAATGTTTTGAATGCAAATTGGAGAAAAAGTTTTTATTCACAATTATAGGGGAATAGAGAAACCTACTATTTGCTCAGTTTGGTAACATGAAAATTTTTTGTGACCTGAGTGGACCAGCTCAATACGTTACAATCAACCAGCTCTAAGTTTCAGATGCGACACTTTTCAATGTATATAAAGGGATCTATTCTTAAATAGCCTAAGATTCAGGTAGCTGGATATTGTTAAATTGTATCCTAGGACATTGTTCCTCACAAAGAGAGAAATTAACCTCATTGGTTTTTATCCTCCACTTGTTCGATCATTCTTATGAAGCATTTGTGAAGCTATAGTTGGGTCTTCATGGATTGCTAGTATAGGAGATTCATCAGGGAATGTTTCAATTGTTGTTTCTCTATGCGTTGGTAGGTCAGCAGTGTATAGCAAGTACAATAAATGGCCAAAGACACTTCTTGTGGAACTCCGGATATTATAGGGAAGTAGTCTGTGATGTTTTCATCCACTCTGACCCTGAATTTCCCTTCAGTAATATAGGATTGTAGCATATTGGTGGTAGAAGTTTTTTTATTTTGAAAAACAAGCTGGGATACCAAACTTTATCAAAAGCTTTGCTGACATCCAGAAACACTGATATGCAGTATTTCTTTTCTTCAAGCGCTTATTCACCTCTTGAGCGACTCTGTGGATTTCCTGAACTGTCGAATGCTCTGATGAGGGTGGGGGGAGGTAATGGGGCCCCAACCCATTTGTCAGTTGATTTTAACTTGGTTCCAGTCCAAACGGCCTCGGACTAATGTATGATTCGGTTCTATCCTGTATGACTGGCCGTTTGATGATTAAACACTGTTGAAGCTCAAACTTGGCTGGAAAAATGTTATCTGGACTCTGCCCCAACGACATTCACCATCAAACGATACTGTTTTTTTTCTTCAAGCCGACCATATGAGGGAAGTTGAAGTACCCGTTCTGAAGAGCTGTAAACATCCGGAGGATATAGAGGGCCAAGAACTGTGTGCTGGCCTCTTTGAGGGAGGTAAGGACGCTTGTCAGGGAGATAGTGGAGGACCCTTCATGTGCCAAAATCCAAACAACCCAAGCCAGTGGTATTTAGCGGGTATTGTGAGTCATGGTGAAGGTTGTGCTAGACCAAATGAACCTGGAGTTTATACGAGGGTTAGCCAATACATGAGTTGGATTGCTGATAACATCAGTAAGTAATCTTGTACTCACTTCCGAGTTTGTTTTTCATCACAGCTTCCTTTTCTTATAGGAGAAGGAAACTTTTTCCCTCGAACCCCCTTGCAGAAATGCCCTGGATATACCTGCAGAGCAACAAATAAATGTATCCCCAAAAAACGCCACTGTGATAAAGTGATCGATTGTCTGATGGGAGATGATGAAATGAATTGCGAGAATAGATTCCAGAACATTTTTAAATTTTCTGGAGATACGGGAATGTCGTTCTTTCGCGCACCAGCAGGAGTAAATTCGGGTCAAAGAGAGAAGGATGGTGATATTTTAGGTGCCACGATAATCGATGCCGATTTCGAAAATTCAACTTCACCTCCAATATCGCAAGAACCGGCCGAAGAAAAAATTCGCCCAGTGTTATACCACTACGAAAAGAAAGCTTATTTCAATAATAACACAGATAACCCGGATTATTTCAGGTGTGATAGGTGAGTCTAATTAGGTAATAGCGGCACAAACGTTGTAACATTCGCCACTTTTTCTTCGGAAAAAAAATGTCAACTATTTTTGATAAAACTAACTACAACACTGGACTCCAGATAAAGACTTGTTAAAGCAAGGGATAATTATGATTTTCGTGATGGTCATGGCCCCATAGTATGTATGTATGAGCTATGGAAATGAGAACACAGGTAAGGTAATGGAGTTCCAGCGGCGTCTCTGAAAAAAAGAACTACTCGGCGTGGTTCATGCTCGATAAATCAGGCAGAGGCGTATCAAGCGTTCACTTTGAAATTTGGAGTTTTAAAATCCTGGGATTTTACAATGTTTGATTCCAACAATTGTCAAATCTTGGATGACATGAATAATAATTTCTTTTAAAATCTTTGTCGGTATCTTTTGTGAAAAAATATACTACAGGAGCATGATTTGTGGCTTCCATAACAAAAACCACAACTAAGGGATATTTCATCAAATATAGTAGCACAATATCTATCTAATACGTCGATATCTACATTTTGCAGTTTTAAATATTCCAGAACTGGTTTCAATTCAAAAGAAATTGATGACAACAGGGATTCCGAAACTCTATTTATTTTCTCATGAAAATTTCATGCGATTTGCAGATTACTACAAATGGTTCCTATTCGGAAGAGATGCAACAAGGTCATGGATTGCGAAGATGGGACCGATGAAGTAGGATGTAGATGCGTGGATTATATAAAACTGAGCCACCCGTCATCCATTTGTGACGGTGAAGCGGATTGCAAAGATGGAACCGATGAATCTTTGTGTTGTAAGTACTCGATAATGTAAACGTTTGATTATTGAAAATGGTTTAATTACAGTTGCTTGTAGAGAAGGAGAATTCAACTGCATGAGAAGCAGGATGTGCATTTCTAGGAGTCTTGTATGCGATGGTAGACACGATTGTACCAAAGGTGAAGATGAATCCGATTGTGGTGAGTTTTGAGATGTTATTATTCATTTTATAAATCTACTCACTCTTTACTGAAGTGATCCTTATTTTTTAGGGATATTAACATCATCATCAACCTGTTGTTTTGATATATCTCGATCTTTCTAAGATAATTTCACGTTCATATTTCAGTTGCACTCACCGATGGAAAATTTTTGAATTTGGATGCTGCGAATCGACCTAATATGACCTTAGCAGGTGTAGTTAGTGTCAATCGATTTGGAATATGGAGACCATATTGCAACAATTCTCATTCCAAAGCTGATGCAGCAGTGGCGACGAACACCTGCAACTATTTGGGCTTTGCAGAATACACAGGATTCAAAAAACTGAAAGTTATGGATCATTCACTATCCGTTAAGAACATGAAAGGAGATTTAATTGTGAGTATTCCATTTGTTTAAAATATATTTTTAACTATGTAATTCTCCCAATTTTTAGTCCTCATCATTGGGTACTGCGAACGATAGCAACAGCTGCGATGGTTTGTATGTTTGGTGTTCATACGTCAGTTCACACCAAAGTATCCAAGTAATAAAAAACGACGAAAATGATACATACGAAGCGACCTGGAATGCAGCAGTTTTTGCAGACGGCAATTACAGTTGTATGGGTGTGATATTGAACGAGAAGTGGGTTATAACCTCTATGAACTGTATCCATGGTATACTTCAGTGAGTTACTTGTCCGTTAGTAGAAACCAATGAAATCCAAGCTCAATAAACCATGTTTCGAGAGAAATGGGCGAATGGCAAGGACCAACACTGATTTTCTTCACATAAAGTGATGGTTTCGTTGTGACTATTTCGAGATCAAACTGAAATTTGTGCATTTTTCAATGATTCTTGATTTTGTTATTGTCAGTCCATGAGTATTTCATGTACCTTTTGCGCACTTGTTCTTAAACATGTAGATACTCATAACTCCTGAATTATTCGACGGATTTAGCCCAATAACGAAATTGGCTGAGATATTTGAAAAATTAACCTATAATGGAAATATAACATAGCAGTAAGGAGGAAACCAGAGAAAATTATTTCGAAACTCGACGGGGCTTCCCGGGAAGCCCGAAGGGCCGACCTGGGGGCAATCTTAATGCAGATCGAAAGGCCGTATCCTCTTCCTTAAGAAGCGTGCGGAAATCGAACCCCGGAGGCTCTCGAAACGCCCGAAATTTTCAAACGAAAATCGCGAAAATGACGTTTTTCGCCAAAGGTGCCCCGGGATATGGAAATAAACTCCGAAGCCGGAACGCCTCGGTTCCGGGAGTCGCTACATATTCCGAGAGCGAGGACGAAAGGACTCAGTGATTGCCATTAGATCTCCGAAGCCCCCCTAAATCTACCCGAAATTACCGTAACTAAAACGGCAATTTTTAAATTCGCCAGCTCCGCGAAACGTCAAAAACCCCGATGATGCTTTCGCGACGAAGGAGCGAGTTTTTGAACGCATGAGTGTTGGAATTGCCTTCTGCAACGAGTATTAGACGATATTTTCTCTATTTCAGTCAAGAATAGTGAGAAATTTATTGGAATTCAATGAAAAATTCAGATTATACCTCCTAGTGCCTTTTATATTTTATTTTCGCAGTTGGCGTGACTGATACGAAAATTGACAGATTAAAGAATTTGAATAGTGCGTTCAAATCTCTACATGGTTTAATATTGACAATTGACATGCAATGGACGCGTGTTGACATTCGAAAGGATAGGATGTCAGTGTTGTCAACCACAAAACGAAAAATATAACTAAAAACAATGCTGTAATGAGTTCATTACAGCACTGTTTTTAGTACTGTAATGAACTCATTACGACACTGAAATAGAGAAAGGAATTTTACACGACAACGGCGCCGACCAATCAGAAACGTGATATTGTCGCGACTGTCTGGTTGGTTGAAAACAAAGTGACTAACAGGGCAGTGCTAAAATAATAGTATATTCTAAAACAAGTTGGGCACCTTTTCAAACACGAATGCGAAATTAGAAAACGAGTGAGTTTTTGATCGCATGAGTGTTGGAATTGCCTTCTACAACGAGTATTAGACGATATTTTCTCTATTTCAGTCAAGAATTGTGAGAAATTTATTGGAATTCAATGGAAAATTCAGAATATACCTCCTAATGCCGTTTGTGTTTTATTTTCGCAGTTGGTGTGACTGATACGACAATTGACAGATTATAGAATTTGAATAGTGCGTTCAAATCTCTACATGGTTTAGTATTGACAATTGACATGCAATGGACGCCTGTTGACATTCGAAAGGATAGGATGTCAGTGTTATCAACCACAAAACGAAAAATATAACTAAAAACAATGCTGTAATGAGTTCATTACGACACTGAAATAGAGAAACTATTATATCTGACTGTGTTCAAGAATAACAGTTTGTATATGGACAACATGTTATATTTCAGGGCCAACATAGTATATATAGCTGTTGTTGTTGGAAAAGGAACAAAATATTTTGATATTCCTGGTCCCTATGAGCATATCATAGGCGTTGCCGATACGTTCCAAGTGCTGGACACCGACATATGCCTCCTGTGGATGGAACAATCTATTCCATTTAATAGATATATTCAACCAACGAATTTGAACGTACGGTGAGTGATATTTGATTTAAAATAATCACCAAATATTTCAAGTGAAAAAGACAAATACAAACGCCACGATGAATGAACGAACCTATATCTCAAATTAAAAATAACTACTCATAGTGTTGTTCAAAGCTTAAATTCCCTATATAATTTTTTTCTAAAAACTGATGAAGCCTTATGATTTTCTCTCTTCTTTTTTCCTTTTTTAGAATCGAAAGAACAAGAAAAGAAAGATGCGTGGCTGTCGGATTGAAGGAAGGAAAAACGAGTATAATATTTTTGGATGCAAAATCTAAATGTTCTAAAGAAGAAACCTGTTACTCTGCAGCCACAAGTAAAAATTGCCTTGATGTAAGTGAGATCATCTACTTCATACACTAATGTGAAATTCATTTTGAAGACAAATATCTGAGGCTAGGATAATACAATGTGACCATAGTATTGCAAAGGAAACAAAAAACAGTTTATCCTCAAAATAACAGATCAATTCGAAAATACCTGTTATTCATACATGGTTCCAAATCGAATCTTATGTTTCTATAAACACATTTGTAGGATCGTAAGAGTTATCCCTACTTATGCGTTTCGTCCCTGGCGCACACATTTGGACTCATCAGTATGGCTTGTGTGCGTCATGCCATAGACGCAAGGGATATTAGACAGTGTGTTCAACTCCCGGCACCTAGTCGGTATGAAAACTTTCGGCTAACGGAGCGCTGTGTATTGTTGCTATGTGGGGCTTTTATGGAGTGCCGCCACATGATATCCCTACACATTATTTTTGGTTCCTCGGAATTATCCTAGATGTATGGGATTCCCATGTTCTCACAGAGAAATCTGCGTTGCCGAATGGAGGTCTGCGTATTCGTCAGTTGACGTGTTATAATTTTCCAAAATGAATATACGAGGTCTGTAAATTAAGTAATGAGACTGGCAACGTTGCGTTTGATCAGGCAACACTGGAAGCTCGGGGCTTAGTGGCGCTGTAGAGGAACACGTGATCCACCTTCAGTACGAGTTTGACCTCGCTCCAGTCATTTGGTTATGCGTAGCGATTATTTTTGTGAAACAGTTTTTTCTATTGTGTTCTAAAAATGAATGACAGTGCAATGGAAATTCTTTTTGAACTTCAGCAGGTCTACGGAGTGTTTTGTCACGGGTCCAGGTTTTTCGGTGGTTTAAGGGATTTTCGGGAGGAAAAGAGTCGATTAAAGATGAACCACGAAGCGGAAGGCTTTCATCTTCAAGAACCGATGAAAATGTGGACAAAATCCGGGATACTGTGCATTCAGATCGTCCGTTGACAGTCAGAATTATAGGGGAAGAGTTAAATTTGACTCAAACCACCGTTCATCGAATTTTGACCAATGAATTGGGCATGAGAAAATCTGTACAAAAATGGCAATTTCAATAAACGAGTTTTTGGCCAGTAAACACATTTCTGTGGCTCCTCAGCCTCCTTATTTCCCCCGACTTGGGTCCTTGTGAATTTTTCTCTAGCCAAAGTTGAAAAATTAGCTCAAGGAAAATCATTTTGGGACAGTCGAAAAAATACAAACGGCTGTAACCAATCAGCTGAAGGCTTTTTCAGTATCGGAGTTCCAGCACTGTTATAAGGAGAGGAAGAAACGTCACCAGCGCTGTGTGGCCTCAGAAGGAAGTTATTTTGAAGGTGACACTATTCATGCAAAATATCTCATACTTTTAGATCAATATAAGGTTATCTAAGGGACACTTCTGAAATATTTCCAGTGTTGCCAGATGTTGGTAAATTTGGCAACAGCTTTGTTATTTCAAATGGGGTATTTTTCTTATGATTCTCAATAAAAAATTTCAATCAATACACTTCCCTTCTCTTTAGATGAAGTGGCGATGGCTCAATTGGCGATGGAATATTTAGAGGAAGAGGTTCTGTCAGGAAAATACTTAATATTTAACAAAGATATTAAGAATTATGACATAACAATTAACTTGACACACATACCATAGGGTCATACAAATATAAATCGGATTCATTGCATCATCTAGAAAAATCAAATAAAATCATATTGATATTTCCAGTCTCAGAATTCACACTCTTTGTGGCATATCACACTTTTGTATATGT
The DNA here is from genome assembly GCA_030674115.1 of Micraspis discolor. Classification (NCBI taxonomy): domain Eukaryota; kingdom Metazoa; phylum Arthropoda; class Insecta; order Coleoptera; family Coccinellidae; genus Micraspis; species Micraspis discolor. Next base: position 523,433 of record JARTUT010000881.1, read on the forward strand.
ATTATATCCAGGGCCCATGGAGTGGTGTGATCACATGTTATGATGGTAACGGTTGGTACCCCGCATCAGTCTTCAGCACCACCGGCAAGTCCTGTCCTTTCGAGAAAGACGCCAATTTCACGAGTGTGAAATTTTTCGCCACAGAGATTCAGAAGTTTACGAGTAAATACTGTGCATCTGCATTTGCAGATACATCTGATTTGATTATGGCATTTCAGGAAGACTCACATCACCGGACCAGCAGAGTTACTGCGACGGCTTCCGGTGCAACTTGGGAAACTGCGTCGGTATCGATGAACTTTGCGATGGTATACCGCATTGCTCGGGTGGTGAGGATGAAACTACTTACTTCTGCGCAATGAAGAAGAACGCCTGCCCGATTATGAAAACCTGTGGTGAGTAAAAAAACATCACAGCTTCAATCTCCCCTCCACCAGACACGTGGTATAATAGGTTATCAAATATCTCCCTTCCGCTTTTTTGCTCTTTATTCAATGCTTTATAAAAAGTGTTACAGTTCAAATAAGCGCCGTTTTGTTAAATAATCTGTTTCCATCTAGACGGCAACTTCATAATACCTCTCTCGTAGAAGCCCCCCTCCTTATTTGCCAACACCTCGGACAGCCACTTTTCACAAGCCTCTTTTGAGTTCAACACCACCAATCACTTGGCGCTATGTCCGGGCTATATGGTGGATGCGATTAAACCTCCCATCCGAGCTCCCGTAGCTTCTGACGAGTCAGTCATGAAGTGTGTTGTCCTGGTGGAACACTACACCCTTCCTGTTGGCCAATTCTGGACGCTTCTGGTCGATCACCTGCTTCGAGCGGTCCAGTTGTTCGCAGTAGATGGTAGAATTAAGCGTCTGGCCATATGGGAGCAGCTCATAGTGGATGATTCCTTCCAATTCCACCAAACATACAGCAAAACCTTCCTGTCCGTCAATCCCGGCTTGGCCACTGTTTGGGACGATTTATCTGCCTTCGACCATGATATTGTCGAATGTGATCCATTTTTCGTCGCCAGTCACCATCCGCTTCAAGAATGGTTCGAGTTCTTTCCGTTTTAGCAGCATATCGCAGGCGTTGATTCGGTCCAGAAGGTTTTTTTGCGTCAAATCATGCGGCACCAAAACATCAAGCTTTTTTTTGTATCCAGCCTTCTGCAGATGGTTTAAAATTGTTTGGTGACTAACTCTCATCTCCTGGGCGATGTCACGAGATGCCAAATGCCGGTCTAACTCGATGTATTCCATGATTTGCTTGGTATTTGTCGTCATAGGCCTTCCGCCGGCTGGCTTATCCATGATCTCGTTTTCACCAGCTCTGAACCGTCGAAACCATTACTCCGCGGTTCGAACTGATAGAGTTCCATCCCCCAAAACACCATTAATCTCACTGAACGTTTCTCTAGCGGATTTGCCTTTAACGAAGGATGATTGTTTGGGCTATTACCATCATCTATTGTGGATGTAATGATTTCCGACGTTTCGATAGACATCTTCTATCTTTATCAAGGAGAAAAGTAAGAAACCTTTTGAAAATTATCAATTTTCAAAAAGTCAATTGACAGAAGTCATGAAAGAAAATGAACGATGTTATATACTCATCTGTGATATGATGATCTTTTTAAGTTGGATCGAACTATCGGCGTCCAAACTTCTGGCAGATGTAAAAGGTTTGTCGGAGAAAATGAGAAGAATTGGAAATAGATACAACATAACGACTGCATTCAAAACTCAAGACACTATCAGAGCTAAACTTACAAAAGTTAAGCCTAATAATGAGACACAAAGGACAAAGAACTGCATATATGAATTACCTTGCGAGTGCGGAAGATCTTCATCGGAGAAACTAAACGCCCTCTGAAATACGAATAAAAGAACATCAGAAGCTTCTACGAGTACTAGACAGCGACAAATCCAGGTTGGTCCAACATGCTGTAGATGAGAATCATCGTATAAAGTGGGATGAAGCATCAATAATATCCAAAGAAGAAAAACTTGCAAGAAGAAAAATCAAAGAAGCAGCATTTATGAAAATAACACCTGATTCCATAAGTGCTCCATCTATAGATCTGCCAGAAGTTTGGACGCCGATAGTTCGATCCAACTTAAAAAGATCATCATATCACAGATGAGTATATAACATCGTTCATTTTCTTTCATGACTTCTGTCATATTGACTTTTTGAAAATTGATAATTTTCAAAAGGTTTCTTACTTTTCTGCTTGATAAAGATAGAAGATGTCTATCGAAACGTCGGAAATCATTACATCCACAATAGATGATGGTAATAGCCCAAACAATAATTCAACACGAGCTCCATCATCAACAATATCTCGTCATCAATTTAACGAAGGAAGCGAATTTCGGCGTTAGTGAACTCCATGTTTACACCTCTATAACTGTTGAACGCAATATCCAAACTAACCATGCATAGCGTGATTTTGTAGGTTATGTCAAGACCTTTCAAATTATGTGTAGTATTGCCAGTTACGAGCTCTGGAGCGCTTTGTACATAGCCGCGAAATTCAAAAGACAAAAAGGCGGAAGGGAGATATTTGGCAACATATTATATTAGTGGGTGGCCTATTGAATTATTATGGAAACTATTCATGCAAAATATTTCAAACTTTTCAGGTCAATATTAGGTTATCTAAAGTAATTTCCGAAATACTTTCAAATTTCCAGTGTTGCCAGATGTAGACAAATTTGGCAACAGCTTATTTCAAATGGGACATAAAAATCTCCGTAAAAAACATCAATTAATTTACTTCACTTCACTATACCTACTTGTAACGGTTTTTGAGCTATAAATTATTTTTAAAAATTTTAAATTAAATTTGAGAGTTGGGAAAATAGCTATATTTCCCTCAATATTCTAGATTTCAGTTCGAAATTTGGCATGGTCTTAGATAATAGTTGGACTTACGTCACCGTTTTTTAATCTTTGTAATCAGTTATACAGAGTGGTAGCAAAAGAAATTAACATTTGTTAACTCACAAGATTGTAGAAAAATCTGTTTTTTCAAATTAAACAGCCAGTATATTTTTTCATTTTTAGAATGAAAACAACCCATACTACAAATTTCCTCTACATTTTCCTATACCTATCTTGTGTGAATTCTAAGTTATCTGCGTTTATTGAATTCCAGATTGACTTTGTTTTCAATCAACCAGACAGTCCCGGCAATATCTCGTTTCTGATTGGTCAGCGCCGTTGTCGTGTAAAATTCCTTTCTTTATTTCAGTGTCGTAATGAGTTCATTACAGTACTAAAAACAATGCTTTCTTAGTTATATTTTTCGTTTTGGGGTTGACAACACTGACATCCTATCCTTTCGAATGTCAATTGTCAATATTAAACCATGTAGAGATTTGAACGCACTATTCAAATTCTGTCAATTTTCGCATCAGTCACACCAACTGCGAAAATAAAATACAAAAGGCACTAGGAGGTATAATCTGGATTTTTCACTGAATTCCAATAAATTTCTCACAATTCTTGACTGAAATAGAGAAAATATCGTTTAATACTCGTTACAGAAGGCAATTCCAACTCGCTCCTTCGTCGCTCGTTTTCGCAGGAATTCCGCATTCCTGTTGGAATAGGTGCCCATTCTGCAACTTGTTTTAGAATATACTATTGTATAAATAACCCGAGATTCAATAAAGATAAGTATAGGAAAATTTATACAAAAATTGTGGAGTGGATTGTTGTCATTCTGAAAATGAAAAAACATTTAAAACATACTGGGTATCTAATTTGAAAAAAAAAGTTTATTACAGTTTTGTGGTAATTTTCTTTTGACCACTCTGTATAACTGAGAACTGAAATCCTAAAACGATGGCGCAGATCAAACTCTCATCTAGGATCATGCCAAATTTCGAATTAAAATCTCGAAGATTGAGCAAAATATAGCCAATTTTGTGACCATCAAATTTGACTCAAATTTTTTAAAAATAATATATGAGATAACAGTTGAAGATTGATATAGGAACGTGAAACGAATTAATTAATTTTTTTTATGGAGAATCATAAAAAAATAGGAATACGAGGTGACTCATGTAAAATAAGAAAGCTGTTGCCAGATTTCCATACATCTGGCAACACTGGAAATCTGGAAATATTCCAGAAATGTATCTTAGATAACCTTATATTTATCTACAAAATTGTCGGCTCGATTTCGAATATAACAAACAACTACAGTAGGAACAAGCTCACAAAAACAATGAAGAGCTCTTAATATACAGGTGTATATTACACCCTGTATTATATAACTGTAAAATATTTAAGGATGATGAGGTGATCCCTCATCGAAAAAAGATAGGATCTTTCATATAAAAAACTTCATTGGAGCATCCCTTGTTAAGATACAAAGGGAGTACATAAAATTTGTATAACAATTTTTTTCACAAGCACCAAAAAAGTTACAATATTGAAATTAACCTAACGTTTCCTACTAGCAAAAAGACACTTATCCAGTTATTTATTTGGTTTACCCCATGGTTGTAAGAGAGCTCTGGTGCCTACTTGGTTGCCCAAGCATGCAGTTTATCGTGCGGCCTGAAGTTGACTCATGGTCGTTCTTTTCGCCACACGTACCCCACATGAGGGCATTGGGCCGGAAATGTCCACGCCAGCACGTTAAGCCTCAGGCTTAACTTCTAGTTCGGTATCGGTTTACCCAAGCCTAACCACTACTAGTCAAGCCGCAACACTATCCAAGTCACTACTAGCTCTGCAGGCTAGCGCCCGAGCTGAGAACGCAGCTCACCCGTCGAGGTTTCACCCTCTCGCCCAGCATGCGGGCTTTCAACCACTGCCACCACGAGTCCTTCCTCAAGCGAGGCAGTATCTAAGTCTAAGAGACAAAGCTCTTCCGACCTAGGGGCTTGGACTGCCCCCCCGTGGTACCAATCATCGCGTCATTGGCTAGGACATGCTACGGGAACGCATTCCCTTCTCAGTTTTGAATCTTGGGTATTCGAGCCTGAGCCAAGCTCCGCAATAAGATCATGACTGACCTCTAGACCGTTCCTAGTACACCTGCAAGCAGGTCATAAGCCCTACACCGCGGCAAGGTGACGGTCACGTAGGGCCCATGGTTGTAAGAGTGGGAAACGCAACCCTTAAAGTTTATTTCCAATGTAACTTTTTGTCTTATTGTTTATTTACCATTAAACAACTCATTTCCGATAGCCTGTTTCATTCTAAACCAAATATGTCTCATGAGTTTTTTGCCCAAAATAAACCAGTTCGCAGCAAAAAATTATTTTATGAACAACTACAGAGATTTATTATTATTCTGTAGTTAGTTGCTTTTGCCACCCTTACAACTCTGGGGTAACCTAAATAAATAACTGGATAAGTGTCTTTTTGCTAGTAGGAAACGTTAGGTTAATTTCAATGTTGTAACTTTTTTGGTGCTTGTGAAAAAAATTGTTATGCAAGTTTTATGTACTCCCTTTGAGGGGCTGTATCTTAACAAGGGATGCTCAAATGAAGTTTCTTTATATGAAAGATCCTATCTTTTTTTTCGATGAGGAATCACTTCCTTAAATATTTTACACTTTTTTAGTTACACCCTGTATTGTTGATTTGAAGGCCGAAATTATCACCGTATCTGCACTTCAGCAGATCTCAAGAAGATGATCTGTGAAAAAAATTGGCTTAGATGAGGAATTTATGGTCAAAAATGATGAATATTTTGAAAATCTCGAAGAATTGAACAGAAAAGTTGGAATGATTGTATTATTCTGAAGGAAAATCATTTTAATGGCTGTAAATTGTTAAGTCAAATATCGGTTTCTTACCTGGGCCCATAACCTATTGACGGATGTGTTTAACTATCTGTCCTTCCATACTCCTATAGATGTTCAGTGACTAACTAAGATCGATACACTGCTTCATTACTAAATTTTGATATATTAATTATATCTGAATATCCGATCTGAATCCCTAAAACGAATGATAAGAAAACTTCCTTGCGAACTGCGAGATGCCTATAAACGGTGAAAGTAAATTCGAAGATTCAGGTGAGGTGAAATTCACACAAATTGCTTGCTGATTTTGTACATGCTTGGAAACACCTTCAGTATAGTTTTATGAACTGAATAGATTCTGATTTCACATCAGTTACTACGTGCCTGCGTCCACTTGACATGATAATGAAGAAGAAACCTCAATTTGCCCCTTAAATCATGAAGAATCGTACCAATGTTTACTTCGAAATCATTAAACTTTGTAATTGATCTCGTCAATATGCGGTATTTCAATTTTAACCTTGATTCTTGTATTGCTTTCACTTCACCATTGAACTAGTAAATATCGTTGAAGAAAAAGGTAATTGATTCTATGCTTCCGTAACAGAATGCAGTATGAGTGTTTGTGAACATTAATACTCAAGAAACCGTTCCATTCGAATGAATAATGAGATATTGAAATAAACATGTCATGGTGTCTACATTCTAAAAGAAATATTAAAAAGCACCGGAGTAAAGTTGGAAATTTCTGAGCATCCGTCTCCAGATGATAACGTATGTTCAAACATCTGGATGTTGAGGTTTTTAGCAATTATGAGGATTGCGTTTTATATTTCAGAATTAGAGAACAAAAACAAATATTAATAATCGAAAATCGCTTTATTGTTTTTCAAAATATCCCCATTAAAATCTATACACTCTTGGAGGCGTTTGAACCAATTATCGAAGCGCTTTTGCCACTTTGATTGAGGTATCTCCATGACTCATCAAATCGATGTTTTGAGTGCTCAAAAATGCAAAAATGATTGTTCTGCGTTATTCTAGTGGTACGATTGCGATATGTCCAGTTTTTCCGAAAAAACAGAGTGCTCCGTGCGCGAGTACATTTCTTGGATTTGACTCATCTTGAAAGGCCCATACAGCTGACTGCTGTTTACTTTCGGGCTCAGACGCGTAAATCTACGATTTGTCACCTGTCACGATGTCATAGACGTGCTTCGAAGTAGTGCGATCGTATTTATGAGGCATTTCATAGGACCAATCGACAACGATCGCGTATTCTCGGTCAGGGCGGAAAGAGGCAGCTGAAACGTAGCAAGTTGAGTTGTCCGCGTGTAGTAGTGATGTTCTGTAAGTTGCCATGGCTGCTCGTGTGAAATACATACATATGCAAAACAGTCAACTGTCTTTTGCCGCACCCTGCATAATACAAATAAGAAATGAAGTATTTTGTAAGTCATTCACATAACAAAATATACTCGCACGAAGTTGAAACATCGTTTTAATGTTTTTTCAAGCATGTCCAGTGGACCAGATGATGTGTTCCAACGGTAATTGTGTCCATAAGTCGAAATTCTGTGATAGAGTGAACGACTGTGGAGACTTTTCCGATGAACCACCTAGATGTACATGCAGATCGTATTTGAAATTGGCCCATTCCAAAAAAGTTTGCGACGGGCACGTGAACTGTTTTGATGGTAGCGATGAGGATCCTCGACTCTGCCCATGCAAACCGGGGAATTTTGTGTGCACAAGGCGAGTAAATAATAATAATAATAATATAATTTATTTCAGGTAAAGTGTATACATGTAATACAGTGAACACTTGAGATGAAACAGGGTCATAAACAATTTTACTGTCTTTATATCATGTAGGCTAGGAAGTCTTCTACACTATATGGTTCAATGATGAGTAGCAGCTTGAAAATGAATTTCTTGTATTGTTGTAGGGTACATTATCTTCCCAATTTATGTGCTATCTTCTTATAATATCGAATGTATCTATATGCAGGTCCTTTTTCGGTGAGGTTAAGTCTATGCTTCTTGTATTATAATTACTTGGTGTTTTCTCTTCAAAGTAATGCATATTTTTAAAAGTGAAAATCAAGCATTCCTGAATATGTATAGCTGGTGCGGTTAATAAATCGTTTAACATTTATTAGGAATGTTAGGGGTTTTACTATTTGTTCTGCGCAATCTTTTAATTTCATTTCTAATTTCATCGGGATTCCGTCACATCCGTAGCTGTTTTTATTCTTCAACATAGAGATTGTTTTCAATGTTTTTCTTCCAAGACTGTGTGTAGTATGATAATGGTGTTTGTTCTTGTTATATTGATTTTAGGTTGTGGGTTTTGATTGTTACTTACTTTGTTTTTCGCCATTGATGAATAATAGGTATTGAATAAGTTCGTTATTTTTTCCGGATTTCCTGGTATTTCAGTATTTTCATCTGTGGTACCCTTAATTTTCCAGAGAGATTTATTTCTATTGTCTGATTCCAGTATTTCGCTTTTTTCTTGTCGAAGAATGTTATCATACCCTCTTTTTGTTGTTTTGTAAAGTTCATTAAACGCAGAGTTGTTTAACTTGCAAGGATGTAGAATGTCAAGTCTTGATTTACAGTTTATTGGTTTCACATTGAAGAATTAGATGAAATTTACTAGTTTCTGTTATCTTACCCTTTTAATATCTATTTCAATTTCTTCTGGAACAAAGTTAAAATAACTAACCAAAGAACTAAATAGCGTAGATAAATGTACCTATGAAAATATCTTATTGATTTATTATACCAACCACTTAGTACTACATAATTTCTAAAGTGTAGAAAAGTGATTATTGTGTTTGATATTCTTCAACAAACATTTTCCCACCTCAATTTTGTAATGTTTCTAATATTTTAATGAAACTTCAGATCCAAATATTGCGTTTCAAACGAAATGGTATGCAACGGATTCGAAGATTGTCCAGATGGAGAAGATGAAAATGAATGTTTAGCACTAGCCAGAAATGACACAAGGTAATTGAAATACTACTTCAACTTCTACTCATAGATATTTCGATTCATGATGAAGCATGGCAGCAACATGCAATGCTCGAATGAATTGTTGGTTGCAGCAATATAGGGGTTGTCCAAATAAATTTGAATTTGAGGCCATTGAATAAATGGATTTCCTTCTATTCATATCGGTTTTCCGAATTTTTCAGTCCTCCATCAAGTGGTGAAGTTCTGACGAGAACCGCTGGACAACTTACGGAAAGTTGCTATTCGAATTCACCCCCGAAATCCGAACTGGACTACATATGCCGTAAACTTGGTTTCGTAAAGTCCAGGTCTCACCATCTGTTGCCCACTTCGGAGACGGGAAATGCCACCTTGGTTCCTGTAACAGACACTTTCAACGTGGTTTGGATTCGAAGAGAAGGAAGAGTTCCTCTACTGTTTCGCATGCGGACCGGAAACGACGACTATTTGACTTTCCGGAAGCAGGATAACTGTCATCGACTGCATATCGAATGTATTGACCGATAGAATGTGATAAGAATGAATAAATGCATTTTAGATTTGTTTTATTATTGAAAGTTTGGCGCAAGTCCTTGAATCTTAATTTTGCAGGATTTTCATTGAAAAAATGGAAAATAATGATGTAGTTCCAGATTTCCAGTGTTGCCAGATGTATGGAAATCTGGCAACAGCTTTCTTATTTTAAATGAGTCACCTCGTATTTCTATTTTTGTTATGATTCTCCATAAAAAAAATTAATTAATTCGTTCCACGTTCCTATATCAATCTTATTTTCTCTCATAAATTATTTTTAAAAAATTTGAGTCGAATTTGATAGTCACAAAAATTGCTATATTTCGCTTAATCTTCGAGATTTTAATTCGAAATTTAGCATGATCCTAGATGGAATTTTGATCTGCGCCATCGTTTTCGAATTTCAGTTATACAGAGTGGTCAAAAAAAATTACCACTTGTCAAGTCACAAAATTGTAAAGAACTCTGTTTTTTTCAAATTGAATACCCAGTATGTTTTTTTATTTTCAGAATGACAACAATCCACTCCACAATTTTTGTATAAATATACCTATACTTATCTCATTGTTATTGTTATCTTGGTTAGATTTTGAATTATCCGCGTTTATTGAATCTCAGGGTATTTATACAAAAACTATTTCGAAACACTTGGAATACTTGTTGTTTGTCATGTAAACATGAAAAATGGTTTTCTATGATTCCAGTTGGATCATAGATATGTCGATTTGTAGATGACTCGGAGAGCACAGAGAAAATATCGATACGAAGAAATTAAAACATCACTCTGTATAACTGACAATTAAGATTAAAAAACGGTACCTGAGATCAACCAGGCTCAGATCTACGATTTTTTCCGACCGGGGCAAAAATTTATGATGGCGCCCTCCCTAAAGTTGAATATGAGAATTGAAAGTTTTGAAAATGTATATATATATATAAAATATATATATTGAGTTTAAATTGATTGGGCATCTAGGTTAATCGAAAAATACAAAAAGTTCTAAACAATTTTATTTTGTATAAACGTTTCAGCGCATCCGCCTTCTCGCAAAGTATGGAAGAAATCGAACAAATCGACATTGTTCGGTATTTTGCGGACTATTCTGGGTGGTATTGTCTGTGTCATTCCTATCAAATATATATATATATATATACGAGGGCCGTTCCGACAGAAACTGAACCTTATGATAAATATGTTAATTGAAAAAATCTTTGTACACCAAGTTAAGTAAAAAATATTTTAATAAATAAATACATCTTACAACTACATCTTTGTACTATTTTTCGACATAGTCTCCATTACGATTGAGGCACTTATCGTATCTCTTCACAAGCTTTGAAATTCCTTCTGCATAAAAATCACCCGCTTGTGCCTTGAGGCACCCATCGTGCACAGAACTTACGGTAACCCAATCTTGCTATCACTATCTCGTACAAAAGAGTCTTAGAAATCTGTGGAAAATTAGTAGACAACTCCGCCATTGTGAAACGTCGATTTTCACGAACTTTTGCATCAACTGTCTGAACGAGTTCGTCAGTCACCAATGATGGTCTACCACTCCTCTCTTCATCATGAACGTTTTCTCGTCCACTTTTAAATAAACGTACCCATTCACGGACAACTCCTTCACTCATAAATTTTGGTCCGTACACGGCACAAAGCTCACGATGAATAGCTGCTGCAGAGTATCCTTTGGCTGTAAAAAACCTTATAACAGCACGCACCTCACATTTGGCGGGATTTTCTATTGCAGCACACATTTCAAACTGCCACAAAAACTAAACTAGCGCAGGTACGATGTTCACTCGACTACGGCTTGATGCCGACTGACCTGCTGAGCGCGTGAATGCACAGAGGGCGCGCTACTCCCCCCCACTACCCGCACTGTGACCAATCGGAGGTTAGTTTCTGAATGGCCCTCGTATATATATAATTTCTTCATTTGTGTAATATATGAATTATTCATAAAAAATAACAAGAAATAAATAATAAAAATAAATACTTATAATGAGAAAAATATCACAAAGAAAGAATGAATTATTCATAAAAAATAACATATAATAAAAATGAGTAATGAAAATAAATACTAATACTCATTAAAAAAAAATATCACAAGGAAAGAAATTAGATTTTTTCTTCACAGCTTCACGCTGCGCGCTTTTCTTTCTGCGAACGCATCTATCAGCTCCTAGAAATTGAAACGTTTGTGACCCCATGTTTATTGAACTTCTTTTTCTTCAACTTACTCAAAGAATCTCCCCTTTTCGTTTGTACCTTCAATTTAGGAACACCCTGCATATTCTATTGATATTCACTGAATGACATCCTATTATAATTGAAAATTGATTGAAGAAAAAATTTGGAGGTGTGTATCTATGTTTATTTTTTTCTTGTATTCACAAAAATAGAATGAAAAAATTTCAGCTTTTAGCATGATTAATCGACGTGAATGGAAGGAGTAAGTTTCAGTAATTTAAGAAATATCTAAATCAAGGTTATATACCACATTCCAAGTCAACATGAGCTGAGCAATCCTGAAAGGTTTTCAAAAAATCTCCGAAAAGAGGATTGTGAATACTTACTTTCCAAGAAAATACGATTAAAAAAAAGGTTTCAGTACCCTGTCTTACGTTTTTATCTATTCCCTAATGACAAATTATCTCATAATAATATATGATGCCCTGTCTCTTTTCAACACCCTATATATTTTACCGTGAAGTCAATTTTACTTCCAGCAATTCAGTAGAACACTCTTATGACATCAATTCATACGAAATACATTGAATACTGCCCCTAAAATTAAAATACTTTAATTTTTAATGTTATCTTCCTATTCGTCCTTACCTGTTTTACTTCATTCGTAGATGACTGAATGATATGCAGTTAATAATTGATCGATTGAATCCTCATTTATTTCAAAAATTGTTGGCATAGTGTGGTTTATCATGTTTTCATTTTACAGTTTCGATTATATCATTAGAAAATTAATTTTTTCCGAGATAATAAAAAAAAAATCCTTTGGTTGATTTTGGCGCCCCCTTAAGCTGGCGCCCGGGGCGCTTGCACCCCCCCCCTAGATCCGGGCCTGGATCAAACTATCATCTAAGATTATGACAAAGTTCGAAATGAAATCAAGCATATTGAGCGAAACATATCAATTTTCCAAACTCTCAAATTCAACTTAAAATTTAAAACAATAATATATTACTAGAAATTGTTTTAAATAGATATACTGAAGTCAATTAATTCAAGTTTTTCAATTAGAATCATAAAGGAAAAACACAAATACTGGGTGTCCCATTTGAAATAACAAAGCTGTTGCCAGATTTGCCTACATCTGGCAACATTGGAAATTTGAAGACATTTCAGAAATGTACTTTGGATAACCTAATATTGACCTGAAAAGTTTGAAATATTTTGCACGAATAATTTCCATGTTGAAGGTTTTGGTTGTACCTAGTGTTGAATATATATATACAGGCTGAATCTTTGACCACTGTGTTAATTTTAACCAAAGGTTCTTGAGATCAAGACGAAATGTTTTTCTCTGTACCGTTTTTCCAAATTCAGCTGCGTTAAGAAGTTAATAAGCATTTTGAAGTTTCAAATTGCGCAAATACACCTTTGCATTAAAGTTTATTTTGAAGAAAAATCACTATGCACAGCATCAACAATTGTTTGAAAGCATTATTTTCCCTCGTAGAAATGATTCACTCAGATGAGATCTATAGTTGGGGACAGATACAAAATACTAATTTTTTTCTGGTAAAAAAATTCAACACTATAAATATTGATTTTTGATGAAAGAACATTAATGGGTAGTTCCGCAATGGAGCAGGTAGGAATAAACGATGGTACTTGTCGACACACATTTCTGCTCTTGGGCTTCATGAGGGTAAGGCAACCATGAAATTAAGGCGAAAAAAATAAAATTTAATATAATAAGGGGACCAAAGTGCGAACAACCAATTAGTGAAACATTTCGTATAAAAATAAAATATCGACATGATGGAAACACAACTCGTGTAGAATCAATAAAATAATCAATTTGTGAAAATATCCAACGGTAAGTTATAACTTCATAATAGTTACACGTAAATATTTTTCATCAATGGAGATATTTTATGATTAAAAAAAAAACACAATTTTATAACGGGTAAGTACCAAAACTAGAAATCGCGTAATTCTTCCCACAAGTACTTTTTAAGCCGAAAATGCGGTCATATTTCCATTGGTTTGAGCGCAATTCAAATTCCCCATAGCGGGTATGTTAGTTTATTCTAAGCTACATCGAATACAACGGTTTTAGAGGTCGATGTCCGACGCACCTTGCTTCTTGACCAACTCATCAGAATTCGCCTGGTATATCTATCATATCACATCGATATACAGCGTGGCCAACGAAAAATAATAATCGATATATCTCTAATTCGCCTGGGACTGAAAAGGAAGAAATAATCTTAATCAATTTTTCACATTTACTTTTTTCAATTTTACGAATCATCTCTACAGCTTATTCAAGATACATGACTACATTTTCGACAAGTTTGACCCCGGATTCTTCATCAGGAATCAATCGATTGGGACCATTTACGTCTTGATATTCGAAAATAACAGATTTTTTGGTGAAACGATGGTACGCTGTTCTCCTAGTTTTTGATCAAGCGCACAAAAAGAGATTTTCTTGATGATAAAATAAAAATTTTGGAAAAAAATTGTTTCTTTACTTTGGCCCAGATTTATTGATCCATCCTTGACAAATATTGTACATGGTATCGATGTAAAGGCTTGTCTCTATTTCAGTGTCGTAATAAGTTCATTACAGTACTAAAAACAGTGCTGTAATGAACTCATCACAGCACTGTTTTTAGTTATATATTTCGTTTTGTGGTTGACAACACTGACATCCTTTCCTTCCGAATGTCAACACGCGTCCATTTCATGTCAATTGTCAATATTAAACCATGTAGAGATTTGAACGTTCTATTCAAATTCTGTAATCTGTCAATTTTCGTATCAGTCACACCAACTGCGAAAATAAAATGCAAAAGGCACTAGGAGGTATAATTTGAATTTTTCCAATAAATTCCTCACAATTCTTGACTGAAATAGAGAAAATATCGTCTAATACTCGTTGCAGAAGGCAATTCCAACACTCATGCGTTCAAAAACTCGCTCCTTCGTCGCATTCGTGCTGGAATAGGTACCCATTCTGCAACTTGTTTTAGAAAATACTATTATTTTAGCACTGCCCTGTTAGTCACTTTGTTTTCAACCAACCAGACAGTCGCGGCAAAATCACGTTTCTGATTGGTCGACGCCGTTGTCGTGTAAAATTCCTTTATTTCAGCACTGCCCTGTTAGTCACTTTGTTTTCAACCAACCAGACAGTCGCGGCAAAATCACGTTTCTGATTGGTCGGCGCCGTTGTCGTGTAAAATTCCTTTCTCTATTTCAGTGTCGTAATGAGTTCATTACAGTACTAAAAACAGTGCTAATGAACTCATTACAGCACATTGAAATATATTTCAAATAGTGCATTCAACAAAGTGATAATCCTGTCTGAAAATCGTATTTTTTTCAGTTTTGATGAAAATGTTTCATCAATCAAGGTCAATCAGACATTGCGTGATAAATCCGACTTGACTTCTCATAATTCCATAATCAGGTATTGAGTTTCAGAATATTCATATCTTCATTATGGCAATCGCGGCTACAGTTGCATGTGACTTACTGATTTAATGCAAGTAAGTCATCAAATTACTAATGGCGATCTCGATTCTGGAGATGGAGGTCAATTAGGATGTATATTAACCTAAATGTTCATTTAAATAAATGCTCTTTCTCATTATAACACGGGATCGATGTCGGTTGAGATTCTGACCAGAAGGAGTTACGAGGGGTGAACATTTGATCGTCAAAAAAATTTATTCGCCTTGGATCCTACACAATTTGTCAATCTCTCAAAAAAGGCTCGTGTCGATTGGTCGAAAGAAATGCTCCAAAAATACGATCGCGGTGCTTCTAAGCACGCCTATGACTAAAGTTGCTCGCGCACGAAGCACTTCCAAGCAAAGGGTCGCCTGTTTTTTCGGAAAAACTGGACATGTCGCAATCGTACCACTAGAACAACGCAGAACAGTCAATTCTTAGTGGTACATAACCATTTGTTGTCTTCCAAGAAATCAGGAAAACCAAGCGCCGAAGAGGAATCATCCATCCTTCACCACGGCGAGCTCTCACACATCGGCTCAAACAACTGCATATTTAAGCACTCAAAAGATCGATTTTATGAGTCATAGTTCTGACTTGGCACCGAATACTTCTCTTCATTATAAAAAATAAAATGAGAGTTCAACGTTTTTCGACACATGAAGAAGCGGTTGATGAGTTCAGAATGCATGTTTAGGAGTTACCTCAATCAGAGTGGTGAAGGTGCTTCAACAATAGGTTCAAACGCATGGATCTTAATAGGGAACATTTTGAAAAACAAGAAAGCGATTTTCGACGATTAATACTTGATTTTGTTCTCTAATCCCGAAATATAAAAGCAACCCCCGTAAGAATGTATTAGAAGTGTTCACTAATCCTGTTTCATCAGTTATCTATCCTTTTTCTTATTTTATTATTATAATTTTTTTAAATCATTTATTCTGTAATATCATTAACAATTAGTGACGTTTCCCTAAATCATTTTTATCGTAAAATGATAAAATTATGGTTGTATTGATAAATTTTATTTTTTTTTAATTTATAGTTCTACGTGAGAATGTTACTTGACCAAACTTGTAGAGAATTCAATATACAACAAAAAATGTCCACAAATTTTTTTCCTCACATAAATATTTAAAGAGATATATTGTAAAAACCTTTTAAACCCTTATTTACAAGATGGCTTATGTGTGACAAGGGTGGCGACCCCACAAACTTGGATTAAGTTTTACACCAACTCTCTCTACACATGAGAAAAATAAAATTGCTTTCTTTAAAAAACTCAAGGTAATGAATAAAATATATAACATTTCAATTGGCTATAAGAATAGTATATTCTAATACAAGTTGCAGAATGGGCACCTATTCCAACACGAATGCGACGAAGGAGCGAGTTTTTGAACGCATGAGTGTTGGAATTGCCTTCTGCAACGAGTATTAGACCATATTATCTCTATTTCAGTCAAGAATTGTGAGAAATTTATTGGAATTCAATGAAAAATTCAGATTATACCTCCTAGTGCCTTTTGTATTTTATTTTCGCAGTTGGCGTGACGAAAATTGACATGCAAAGGACTCGTGTTGATATTCGAAAGGATAGGATGTCAGTGTTGTCAACCACAAAACGGAAAATATAACTAAAAACAATGCTGTAATGAGTTCATTACAGCACTGTTTTTAGTACTGTAATGAACTCATTACGACACTGAAATAGAGAAAATCTTTTAAAGAATAAGTTCATATATGATCAAATTGAATTTAAAGTTCTACGTTACTCGTGTAAAAGATTGATTAGACGGGATTTTATGAAATACAAGCTTTCCATCGAAAGTGAGATGGCATTTGCTCCAAAAAAATTATATAAGTTTATATCTGTAAAAGACAGGGTTTTCAGCTGTCCTAATCACATGACATATGGTGGAAAAACTGCAAGCGGTGGCAAAAATATAAGTAATCTTTTCGCGGATTTTTTCGAAAGTGTTCACGTTACATCAAATGGTAGAACTGACTTTGATGGAGAGCAAGATTTCAGCTCCTTCCTATTGGAAGGTATCAATATTGATACCGTGGACGTTGAACGCGCTTTGTTATCCCTGGATGTTAATAAGAGTCCGGGGCCAGATTCTATTCCCCCATTGTTCATTCGATCATGTACTGTGTCTCTTTTTGAACCTTTGACAATAATATTTAATAAATCTCTAAAATCTGGGGTTTTTCCGAATCGTTGGAAGTTGGCGTGTGTCGTTCCTGTCTTCAAGGCTGGAAGTAAGCTATCGGTAGAGAATTATAGACCAATAAGCAAACTCTCTATTTTTGCTAAAGTGTTCGAGTCCCTTGTATACCCCCATTTATTCCATCTTGTCAAATCCCAGATTATTCCCGAGCAACATGGTTTTTTCAGGGGTCGTTCCGTTGAAACTAACCTGGTCAATTTTACTGAATTCTTGCTGGAGGGTCTGGATAAGGGGGTTCAAGTGGACGTCATTTATACAGATTTCAGTAAGGCTGTTGATAAGATATGTATCGGTAGACTACTTGGAAGGTTGTATGGAGTTGGGGTCTGTGGGTCTCTCCTGCGGTGGTTTGAGTCTTATCTCAGAAATAGGTCGCAATACGTCTCTGTGGAGGGTTTCGAATCACGGTACGTGTCGGCTTCATCGGGGGTTCCCCAGGGCTCCCATCTGGGGCCATTATTATTTATAATATACATAAATAATATAATAAAAATATTTAAATTTTGCAAAAAACTATTACTTGCAGATGATTTGAAGATGTTCATGAAAATCAGGGACTCCCGTGACTGCCTGCGCCTTCAGAATGATATCGACTCCTTCATGGAATTTTGCGGAAGGGCTAATCTCTTCACTAATATGACCAAATGTCGTGTGATTACTTTCTCGAGGAGGAACGATCCTATAATGTTTCCATACTTGTCGCTGAACTCACCGCTGACGCGTTCAAGTCATGTACGCGATTTGGGTGTTACTTTTGACTCTCATCTCAAATTTAACCTACATATCGACAATATCGTAACAGCGTCAAGCCGCATGCTCGGTTTTATATTGAGACAGAGTCGTTCGTTTTGCAATTATAAAACCTCCATTACCCTTTATTACGCTTATGTGTTCAGCAAGTTGAATTTCGCTTTCATTGTATGGAACCCCCAATATAACACTTATATAGACCGAATTGAGAGGGTTCAGATGAGATTTCTTCGTTTTCTAGGTTCAAAGTGTGGTCTACGGTTGAATAGAGGAGATCCAGAAAATTATGTGATGAGGTTGAAACACTTTAACATGATTAGTTTGCAAAATCGCAGAATTATGAATGACGTACTCTTCGTAAATAAGTTATTAAATAATCAATTGGAATCATCGTCACTCTTATCGCGAGTCAATTTTCATGCTCCTTCGAGGAGATTCAGACAGCTGGAAACCTTCGTCTTGCCCTTGAGGCATACTAACAGCTCCAGGAATTCCCCTATTATTAGAGTGCTTAGTCGTTGTAATAGTTTTAAGGATCTAGTGGATGTAATTGGTCATAGCCACGAATATGTTAAAAGGTGTTTGGGTAATCACTTCAGAGGTATCTCTACTTAATTAATTATTTTTTCTGTTTATTATCGCTGAATCATTTTTGTTTTTTCCTTTTTTAAAGAAAGATCACAAGTAGTTATGAAGTATAATATGAAGACCATACTTTGTTTGATATCAGGTTACTCAGATTTTGAGCTTATTTCGAGCATAATGAGATTAGTCCTGTTTGCTGATGACACTTCAGTTGTAATTACGGCCAAGACGTTTGAGGAACTACGGAGACTTTGTCAGCTGCTGCTACAGTGTTTTGTAGATTGGTGCCATCAAAACAGCATAATGATCAACATCAGCAAAACTGAATGCATGTATTTCAAAAACAAAAATTCAAATCTGAATAAATTAACAATATGGCATTCTGATAATGTGATAGAGTCTAAGGAGACTACGAGATTTCTGGGAATATACCTAGACCAAAATCTGAGATGGTGCTCGCATGTACATTATGTCTGCAAGAAAATAAACAGTTCCTTTTATGCCATTAGTCGAGTTAAAAATTTGATTCCCCAACAGTCACTAATAAATGTGTACTACAGTCTTGTGTACAGCTACATCACTTATAATATAATGTTATGGGGTAACTCGACCGATGTTTGTAGAGTGTTCATAGCTCAGAAACGTGTTTTGCGCATGATTTTCAACATCGCGCCTAGAACTTCTTGTAGGCCTTATTTCAAAGCTCATAATATTTTAACTGTTGCATAGATCTTCATCTTCAGATGCCTCTTGTATGCTAAAGAGAACGAAAATCGCTTTGCCAAAGTCTCAGTATTTCATGACTACAATACTAGGAATGAAACAATAATGTCATTCCCAAAGCACAGAACGACTAAGTTTGAAATGTCTCCCCTTTATCAATGTGTAAAACTTTTTAACCATCTTCCAAAAAGAATACGATTACTCTGTTACCGAGAGTTTAAGATAACAGTTAAAGACAAACTCTTGGAAAAATGTTATTACTCCGTAAGTGAATATTTTGCTGATAAATTGTAGTTGCAAATTGTTTGACTTGTCCTATACATTTTTAATGTCAAAAAGGATTAATAAATTATTATTATTATTATTATTATTATAAAAATTGTTTACTTCAATATCAAAATTTTTGTTCTCTTTTTCTTTTTCTTTTTTTTCGTTCTATGTAAGTATTTGCACTTCTGTCAATCAATGTTAATTAGTGGACATTGTTTTTGGGTATTAATTTACCTGTATATGTTCTTGTTATGAAAAAATAAATAAATAAATAAATGATAAACAGTAAAACGTATTGTACAAATACCGTGTAGTTATGCTTGTGAAAAGAACAAAACAGTAATTATGACCGGATTCATAACAACATTATTCAGTTCTACTAACTCCAATTTTTCTCGATATTCATCATAATAATGAGAGCAACCTTCCGAAGAAAAGCGGATATTCCTTCGATTCTGCACTCCAGTTATGACGGACAATTAATACCAATTATATGGCGGTTCATGTTGTGATTTACTAAGGATCGAAGATGAATATATTTAATTTTTAATTTATATAACTGTAAGGAATATTTTAAAAATAGATCCTTAACAAAACGACTATTTTAGCTATAAGGTCCGGATCTAAGGGAGGCGGGTGGTAAAGTGCCCCGGGCCCAGCTTAAGTGGGCGCCAAAATCAACCAAAAGATAATTTTTTTTGGATTATTTCGGAAAAAATTTATTTTCTAATGCTATAATCGAAACTGTACAATGGAAACATGATAAACCATCACTATGCCAAAAATCTTTGAAATAAATGAGGATGCTATCGATCAATTATTAACTGCTTATCATTCGGTCATCTACGAATTACGTAAAACAGGTAAGGAAGAATAGGAAGATAACATATTAAAGTATTTTAATTTTACGAACAGTATTCAATGTATTTCGTATGAATTGATGTCATAAGAGGGTTCTACTGAATTACTGGAAGTAAAATTGACTTCACGGTAAAATATATAGGGTGGTGAAAAGAGACAGGGCATCATATATTATGAGATAATTTGTTATTATTGAATAATTGATAATAATGTAAGACAGAGCACAGGGTACTGAAAGCTTTTTTTAATCTCATTTTCTTGGAAAGTAAGTATTCACAAATCTTTTCGGAGATTTTTTGAAAACCTTTCAGGATTGCTCAGCTCATGTTCACTTGGAATGTGGTATATAACCTTGATTTAGATTTTTCGTAAATTACTGAAACTTCAATTACTCCATCCATTCATGTCGATTAATCATGCTATACACCTTCAAATTTTTTATTCAATCAATTTTCAATTATAATAGGGTCATTCATTGAATATCAATAGAATATGCAAGGTGTTCCTAAATTAAAAGTACAAACGAAAAGGGGAGATTCTTTGAGTAAGTTGAAGGAAAAAAGTTCCACAAACATGTGGTCACAAACGTTTCGATTTCGAGGAGCTGATAGATGCGTTCGCGGAAAGAAAAGCGCGCCTCGTGAAGCTGTGAAAAAAAATATAATTTTTTTCCTTGTGATATTTTTCTTAATAAATATTAGTATTTATTTTCATTACTCATTTTCATTATATGTTATTTTTTATGGATAATTCATGAATTCATTCTTTCCTTGTGATATTTTTTTCATTATTGGTATTTATTTTTATTATTTATTTCTTGTTATTTTTTTATGAATAATTCATATATTACACAAATGAAGAAATTATATATTTATGCATTTTTAAAGCTTTCAATTCTCATATTCAACCTTAGGGGGACGCCATCATGAATATAAGCCTAATTTCATTTTTAATTACTCTATGGATTCACACCAATTTCTCTATCTTGCTTTTGTGTGATTTGGATTTCAACCACCTAACTGTTACTTCTATAGAGGCAACCAGAGTATTTACTAATATTAGAGGATATACATCTGTTTCTAAAGTCGACTACATTATTGCTGATTCGGAATCGGTTCGAAACTGTGAGACTACTGTTTTTGTTCCTGATATCGGTGATCATAGAGCATTATCACTTGAATTGAAGATTGATCGTGATGAAATAAATGAAATTAAATTTCAGACAATCAGGGATCTAAGCGAGGACAATCTGAACAGTTTGATGGACTGTTTGTGTGAATGCGATTTTTCTGCCATGTTTCTGGAAACGAACGTGAATAGATGCTTCGATACTTTAGTTAACACACTTCAATACTGTTTGGATTTATGTTGCCCCATAAGGAAAATTTGCTTCGAATCGAACAATAGTAAATGGATTACCCCGGAAATTATTAAAAGCAAAAAAATCCTCACGAACTTGCATTGGCTTCATTCAACGGTTAGAACAACTGAAACTTACAACAGGTATAAAAATGCGAAAAGCTTACATAACACCCTCGTAAAATCAACAAAATATAGATATCACAGCTCTCTTCTAGCAAATTCTGTTAACAGGAATAAGACGATATGGAATCTTGTCAATACATGCACGGGAAAACTCGAAAAAGCAAATAACCCCATTACAATTGATATTGATGGTATATCGTGTGTTGAACCTGACAAGATAGTTCATATATTCGGTGAATATTTCTCCACAGTAGCTGAAAAAAAACTAGACACTTACTATCGTGATGATATATCGTTCTCCTGTACGGTCTCTCCGCCACTGGTATGCAACTTCTTTTTTCAGCCAGTTCTAAGTTTTGAAGTTGAAGAGATCATTAAAACGTTGAAAAATAAAAACTGTGTTGGAGTAGATAACATTTCAACGAAGATCTTGAAGAAGATTGCTCCGATAGTAGGTCAACATCTTGCTCATATAATTAATTTGTCTCTAACATCGAGTCAATTCCCTAATACCTTAAAAAATCAGTTGTCGTGCCTATTCATAAAAAGGGAAATTTGAATGAAATAAGCAACTATAGACCAATATCAATTCTTAGTATTTTTTCTAAAGTTTTTGAGAAAGTCATTTTCCGGAGAATGATGTCATATTTGAGTAAGTTCAATATCCTCGATAAAGCTCAGCACGGTTTTTGAGTTGGCTGCTCTACCCAGACTGCTGCACTCAAGTTTGTTGAATCAGTTTACGAATGTTTGGATTCAAATTTGCACGTGTCAGGAATTTTTTTCGACCTGTCTTGTGCATTTGATACCTTATCGTTCCAGTTCATCATTGATGAATGCTCAAATTTAGGCTTCAGAGGAATTTTTTCTGATTGGCTACGAAGTTTTCTTCATCACAGAACAATGACAGTAAAAAATAATAAATTTTATTCCAAGGAATACACAGTTCGTTTGGGTGTCCCACAGGGCTCCGTATTGGGACCTCTGTTGTTTTTGATTTTCATAAATGACTTGCCCCCCTATTTATCGTGCTTACTGCTTATATTATTTGCAGATGATACATCAGTCGTCATCGCGGCTAAAAGTTGTGATGAGCTCCAAAGAGCTTGTGAAAAAATTATAGCCGAATTCATTTCATGGTGTCGACGTAACAATTTGATAGTTAACATAGAAAAAACGGCCTGCATGTATTTTGGTTTGCGAAATTGTGAAAGAAGATCTTTTCGAATAGATTGTCTGGGTACAACTATAATTCCATCAGAATGTACTAAATTCCTTGGGATCCACATGGATCGAGGTCTTACTTGGTCAACCCATGTTGACACCCTGTGTAAAAAATAAATAACGCTTATTACGCTATAATTAGACTGAAAACAACCTTACCGTCAAGTTCTCTTATTGATGTTTATTACAGCCTGATTTACTGTCATCTTTCATACAATGTTTTGCTGTGGGGAAATTGTAGTTCCTTCTCTAGAGTTTTTGTTGCACAGAAAAGAGTCATACGGTTAATTTTTGGTATAAACTATCGAGCATCGTGCAAACCTGTGTTCATTATCAATCAAACTTGCTAGTTCGCACGAACATCTAACTCGTAATTCACAGGTGCTTCTGTTTCCAAAACATCGGACTCACAGTTTCGAATGTTCTCCACTGTATCAGAGCATTGCATTATACAACCATTTGCCTAATAACTTGAAATCTTTGGATAAAAGGTTATTCAAGAAAGAAATTAAGAGGTTGTTAGTTCTAAAATGTTTCTATTCGGTTAGGGAATTTCTCTCTGATCCCTTAACCACCTAGCTGCAAACGAGTAAGTGAATTTGTAATATGTCCATGACTTATCCTATACACAATTTTGTGTCCTAAAGGATCAATAAAGTTATTATTATTATTATTATTATATAAGATATTTCAAAGGACAAGTGTTTGCCAACACGAAATTCTGGTATGATGGTGAAAGAGATTATTATTTAGCGATAGAAAAATTGCATTCAAGTGATCCAATTGATTATATTTTGAAATAGTACAATTTAAAGTGAAACAGGTTTGAGGCTGAAATGAAAACGAAGACAAACTGTTAGTTATGTTATATATCCAAGATATTTGTAATTTACACTTGAATATATTAAGTATTTCAAGGAACAAGAGCTCAAACTCCATTATTTACAATTAATCTGAATGTGAAAAGATTTATATTTTATATAGTGAAGAAGCTGCTCAAAGCATCAAAGAACCAGAATACAACTGGAAACATTTACACAAAACACACACAACAGCTACCATACCCAACCAAATACTGCTCGAAAATGGCCCATTTAAATGATCTACGGTGATTCCATAAATCATTTCATCCCTTATCAAATATTAACCCGTCCAAACCCTTGACTTCTTGGACGTGACAAGTAACAATATTCGGCTTCACTTAATTTTACTTCAATAAAATCCAGTCCAATAAGGCATCAATATCAGTTTTGTTCCACTTTGCAAGAGGTGTTATTTTCATTGTTGACAATAATGTTTCCGACCTACCTGTATAGTCGAGTGTTGATCCGTACCCTTCATACCGACTAGGGTTGAACGTTATATTCGGGGGAATTGTGGCAAAACATCCATGAAACAGGTGGATGAACGTAAGTTTAAGGTGCTCGAGGACACAACTCTACGATCACGGAAATCGGATTTTGTTTAATTTAATTTTTAGGTTATAGAGATATCATCAATTTTAAAGCTTATTCATTATTTTGCAATTTCCATGATTAACATTTCCGTTTAGAGGACCGTATAATGAAATCCAAAACGACAAGTCTACAGGGACTGGAACTTTAATATGTGTATACAGGGTGTTTCAAAAAAAAAGGTGACCCCCTCTCTAGGATAGATAGAAAACTGAAAATAATGGGGGTTTGCTCAGCAAAAAATTTTCGTAACGCCATCCGTATTCAAGATACAGGGCCTTGACGAAAAAAAAATTATACACATTTTTTAAAATTTTGCAGAAACTAGTTGCAACATTGTAATGAAATTTTATACGAATATGTTTTAGAAGCTGATACATCCAATGAATTCGTTTTTAAGTCTAACTCTCGTAGAGGGCGCTAGTTACACGGTTCGTACCAAGCAGTATTGAACATAACTTTTTTAATATTAGATTTATTGAGCAAAATTTCAAGCGTACTTAAACATCATTCAATTTCACACAAAAAGGTACTCTTGGTAAAACTCAGTACTTTGTACCGTTTTCGGAGTATTTTGATTTAAAAATTATGAAGTGATAACCGATGTTCGTATGAAGTAATGATAAAAATTGTATTTATCAAACAAAAAATCAGAAAATTCAAAGAAACTATAACAACATAAATATGATTTCAATTAGAGTAGGCGTTCAAAATGTCCTCCGTTTTCACGAATACACAAGGCTATTCTTTTTTCTAAAGAATCCATTAATCTTCTAAATGGTTGGGAGTCAGCTGTGAGATCATTAAAGTGACGTTGTATCCTATCTTTCAAAGCTTACCTCTGCAGTATAAACTTTTTCTTTAAGATACGACCAAACTGTGTAATCCAAGGGATTAAAATCACATGACCGAGGAGGCCAACGAATCGGAGCTTCTGCACCTCTACCAATCCATCGATTCGGAAAATGGTTACTCAACCAATTACGACATCTTCTATCAAAGTGCAGTGGAACTCCATCGTGCATAAAAAATAGATATCTTCGCTCGTTTACCGTTAAATTTTCTAATATATCGAATAAGTGATTACTTAAAAAGTCCAGGTACATATCACATTTAAATTTCCAGGTGGAATGTGATATTTTGTTGAATAAAGTTGCTGCCCAAACATCAACTTTAAATGAGTGTTGTTAATGTGTTACCCTTTTGACATGTGGATTCTCATCACTCCAGTAGTGTGCATTATGGGAGTTAAACATACCTTGTCGCGTAAAAGTGGCCTCGTCCGTAAAAAGAATACATTTAAAAAAATTTGGATTGAGGGCTGTCCTTTCTTGTAATGTTTGACAAAAATCCATTCTAACCGGTAGATCGTCTGGCAAGAGCCCTGTATCTTGAATACGGATGGCGTTACGAAAATGTTTTACTGAGCAAACCCCAATTATTTTTCAGTTTTCTACCTATCCTAGAGAGGGGGTCACCTTTTTTTGAAACACCCTGTATATACAAGGTTTAGCCAAAGACTGTCTCGACTTTTTTCCGCCAAGTAAACCAATGACCTTGGAAATTCTGCCGGTGGAAAAGTGGGCCTTCAAGTCTTTGGGGCCAATATTAAACAAATTATAATTATACAATATGATCATTGAAACACGCTCTAATCGTGTTTGTGTGAAAAATTATAGACAATAGTAAAAAAGAAGGTGATGCGACTGATCAACACCAATGTTGAAGAAATTAAAATCGACGTAATCAGCTATAAATGCGGTGAATCATAGTTCAAATCTACATTCCAAACCTTGAATATCGAATACATTGCAAAAAAACCCAAAAATACTAGTAAAACTGGATTAAAATTCTTTAAATAATCAACTATCCATTTTGAATCGTGTAAAAGGTGTTGCTTTCACAGGTTGAGAGAAATGATCCCATGATCTTAATTGTTTTTTAATAGAACTGAATTATGTTCGACACTACCTTATCGATTTATTATTGCAGAACAATTTTTGTTCTTCTTTATTCTTATACAAGGTGTAACTAAATAAGTGTAAAATATTCAAGGAGGTGATTCCTCATCGAAAAAAATATAGAATCTTTCATATAAAGAAACTTCATTGGAGCATCCCTTGTTGAGATACAGCCCCTCAAAGGGAGTACATAAAATTTGTATAACAATTTTTTTCACAAGCACCAAAAAAGTATGTTTTGTTATTAATAAATTAGTTTTATTTTTTACCATTTAGTCGTTTAATGCAGGTACTAACTACAGAATAATAATAAATCCAGTTCGCATTTATGACGATGTACCTATCTCTGTAGTTGTTCGTAAAATAATTTTTGCTGCGAACTGGTTTATTTTGGGCAAAAAACTCATGAGACATTTTTTGTTTAGAATGAAACAGGCTATCGGAAATAAATTTTTAAATGGTAAACAAATAATAAGACAAAAAGTTACATTGGAAATAAACTTTAGGGGTTGCGTTTCCCACCCTTACAACCATGAGGTAAACCAAGTAAATAACTGGATAAGTGTATTTTTGCTAGTGCTTTTTTGGTGGTTGTGAAAAAAATTGTTATACAAATTTTATGTACTCCCTTTGAGGGGCTGTATCTCAACAAGGGATGCTCCAATGAAGTT
Organism: Micraspis discolor; assembly: GCA_030674115.1. Lineage (NCBI taxonomy): Eukaryota > Metazoa > Arthropoda > Insecta > Coleoptera > Coccinellidae > Micraspis > Micraspis discolor. Next base: position 550,668 of record JARTUT010000881.1, read on the forward strand.
TCTCTATATGAAAGATCCTATATTTTTTCGATGGGGAATCACCTCCTTAAATATTTTACACTTATTTAGTTACACCCTGAATACAATAGGCACGAGCCATGTACTTTCGAGAAATCAATACGAAATTTCAATAAAAGAATCGAATTCGGATATACGAGGGTTATTTTCATAAATGCTTCTTTGATTTTTCTTCTTGCAAGTTTTCTTTTTATATTTGATGCTTCATCCCACTTTATACGATGGAATTGGACAACCTGGATTTGTGTCTAGTACTCGTAGAAGCTTCTGATGTTCTTTTATTCGTTATTTCAGAGGGCGTTTAGTTTGTCCGATGAAGATCTTCCGCACTCGCAAGGTAACTGACACTATACGAGCGCTATTTATGTTGTTTACTGTAACTTAAAAGATTAATCTCGCCCAAAAATGGAATTAAATCTGGAACATTTTCGTGCTCTTGTTCACCAGAATCTCGCCCAAAAAGTAAATCTATCATTTTCGTGCCTTGTTCACCAAATAGAGTCTATAATTTTCGAATATCGATTTTCGAATATCGATTGGGTTCGACTCCCCGATGAAGAATCCGTGGCGAAAGTTGAGTCTGTCCGGCCGTATCCTCTCCAGCATCCAAAAGAGCTGAGCTAGAGTTTTCATATTTTCAGAATAGGTTAATTGTCCAAATATCTCGGTCAAGTTCAATCCGTCGGATGGTTCAGTAGTTATGAGCATCTGAAATTTTGTTTCCTCAATAACTACTAAAATATCCATCCGATCAAGTTGATACTTGAAATATCGTTGAGGGAGGCTGAAACAAAACGGCTCGCAAAATTTCGCAGAAATGGTCACGCTAGAAAATTTTTTAAAAATTCCCAAAAAAAAATTTTTATTACTCAATATCTCATAAGACTTCTCGGATTTCAATAAACTTTCGTCAATATATTGAGGTGATCGATATCTTACTCATTCTCAAATTTCATTGTCGTAGCTCTTTTCCATCTGAAGATATGCTAAGTTTTTTAATGTACTCAAGAGAAAAGAGAAATGACATGAAGTCCCGGTGATTTTCTTTGAACGATGGCCATTACAGATCGATATTCGATTGACAAATTCCGGGCTCATTAATCAGTTGGCGTAATATTAATCAAAATTTTTCAAAATTCAGAAAAGCACTGACGTAAGTCTTTAGGGGAAGGGAATTATAGCTTCGAACAAAACTTGGGGAAAATTATGAGTAGTTATTTTTTATTTGAGATATAAGTTTGTTCATTCATTAGGCGTTCATATTTGCATCACATTGTCCCATACTACTGGAAAAGACTATTGTTCACCTGATCAGAGTGCTTATAGATTTGTTATGGTTTGAATATTTACTCGCTAGTAGCTCAACAAGAGCGCCAAAGCAATCTGAACTCACGTCACTGCTTTCTAAATATTTTGATATTTCAGCTCGATTTTAAAAAACTTGCAGACATTTGGGCAAAGCGATAATACTTTGTTTTACCAGTTTAATAAATTATAGCGCAAAAGGATGAGAGTAATATGAATATACAGGGTGAGCCATCCATAACTTCCTATCCCGAATTTTGAGCTTTGGGATGGAGTAACGAGAAAACCCTAGCATAGGTCAAATTTTGTTGAAAGGGTGACAAATAAGGGTGTTCAAATGAGTTTGATATCACTACCCCTCTTGTTCACCCCTAACAGCTCTCATTTTTGAATAGAGAGAAGGGGTCGAGCAGCACCTTGTTGGAAAGGCAATTTAATATCCTGTATGAGTTTAGTTTTCATCACTTTATCATTATAACCCATTTTGAAAGTCACAAACGTATATAATTCAAGTTTTAAGTAACCAAATTCTCATTTTCAAACAGCTTCTCCATCTCAAATCGACGAAATCTGTTATGGCTATCTTTTTTTTTTGCAATTTCTTGATCACTACGCTTATACCAAACACATTTTGATAAAAACCGAGACTGAAAAGTAACTATTTACAAAGTAAATCACGCGCTTTCGTATAAATTGAAATAATTGCTCTTAGGGTAGCGACTAGAGGGGTAGTGATATCGAATTCATTTTTAGAACCGTTCGAGCGTTTTTTCCATCTCGAAGATCCAAATTTGGCGTGTGAAAGTTATTGATGGAATACTGAGTCACTCTGTATGATAATGAAGCGATGAAAAAAAAAGTATATTCGTGCTAGAAATTGAATAAACTTTTCAACAAGGTTCTACTCGACCCCTTTTCCTTATTCAGAAATGACAGCTGTTAGGGGTTGCGGCAAGATGGTTAGTGATGTGAAACTCATTTAAACACCCTTTTTAGCTCACTTGTGACCTGTGCTAGCGTTTTTTCGTTATTCCTTCCCAAACATCAAAATTGGGGGTGGAAAGTTAAGGATGACCTTCCCTGTACGTAAAAATATTAAATAAACTGCTGGAAAATACAGCATAAAGTTGACATTTTGAAAACAAATGAACCAGGAGGGTGTTGGCATTGGCACAAATTCAGTTCTTTACCAATGAGTCCGAAAACGAATATCTCTCCAGCATCTACGTTAAAAGCCGTACTAATCATTCTTTCATTCAACGCCCACCCTTAAAAAAACACCAGGGGAACGTTCATCTATGGATATTGTCAAGGTTAATTGAAATAATTCAATATAAAATTCAACTGAATTCAAATCGGAGACTCCAATAAGCGGTGAGGAAAGTTAACTCAAAGAGAAATGACATGAAGTCCCGGTGATTTTCTCTGAACGATGGCCATCACAGATCGATATTCGATTGACAAATGCCGGGCTCATTAATCAGCGTCAGTTGGCGCAATACTAATCAAAATTTTTCAAAATTCAGAAAAGCACTGACGTAAGTTTTGAGGGGAAGGTAATTATAGCTTCGAACAAAATTTGGGGAAAATTATGAGTAGTTATTTTTAATTTGAGATATAGATTTGTTCATTCAGAGTGCTTATAGATTTGTTTTGGTCCAATCTGGCCTCACGTCAGTGCTTTCTAAATTTTTTGCGATATAAACAGGCAGTGCGTATAAATCTGTCAGGAAAACAACAAACAAACCCTAACTTTTCAATATACACAGTGAAATGTGTCTGATTTACACGGCTTCTTGGGTGACTCGATAAAAATACAGATTTCCAATCATACATTGGCGAAAACAAACAATTCCTCCACTTCTCACTCACCTTGTCTCAATTATTCGAAAAATGCAACGTTCCTCGATCTATTGCTCCTGAAATAAAAATCGCTATTCCTGATAGTTTGGATCTCACTAAAATACAAGGAACTCGTTTCTCCCACCTGTCTTGCACGCCATTCTCCGGGGATCTAAAGTCAACCAAGTGTAGGTACGTTCGAAGAAACCTGTACAATAGTCTGAAGTCGCGAACCTTGTAGGTAGTACGTTTTGTTGGTCGTTAACTGAAAGAACACAGATTAAAGAGGTTAGTGGCACTTGGAATTCTGTGAATGTGTTGAGTGTTTGTGAATTTTCCGGGTTTCCCATTCTGTGTCCCGTTCGAGAATTATAATACTTGGGTAACTTGGATTTTTACGTGGGCATGCAGCGTTCGACAGTTTTTTGTTAGTGGAGTTTACATAAAATCAAGGTAAGACGATGGAAAAATGTGATTTCAATGAAATTTTATTCATAATTATATAATAATTTATATTTGCGAATTATTTATTTGAGGTATATGTGTGACCTTCAAGACATTAAGTTGCTGGATCCAAGGTTAGTTAACTTTCCTCACCGCTTATTGGAGTCTCCGATTTGAATTCAGTTGAATTTTATATTGAATTATTTCAATTAACCTTGACAATGTTCATAGATGAACGCTCCCCTGATGTTTTTTTAAGGGTAGAATGAAAAAGATTGGTACGGCTTTCAACGTGGATGCTGGAGAGATATTCAAGCCACGTTTTCGGACTCATTGGTAAAGAACTGAATTTGTGCCAATGCCTACACCGTCTTTGTTCATTTGTCTTCAAGTTGTCAACTTTATGCTGTATTTTCCAGCAGTTTGTTTAATATTTTTACATACAGGGAGGATCATCCATAACTATCTATTCCCAATTTTTAACTTTGGGATGGAATAACGAAAAAACGCTAGCACAGGTCACAGGGGGGCTAAAAAGGGGGGTTTAAATGAGTTTAACCTCACTACCCATTTTGCCGCAACCCCTAACAGCTGTCATTTCCGAATAAGGTAAAGGGGTCGAGCAGAACCTTGTTGAAAAGACTATTCAATTTCCAGCACTAATGTATTTTTTTTCATCGCACCATTATTATACAGAGTGACTCAGTATTCCATCAATAACTTTCACACGCCAAATTTGGATCTTCGAGATGGAAAAAACGCTCGAATGGTTCTAAAAATGAATTCGATATCACTACCCCTATATACTACCAGCAATTATTTCAATTTAAACGAAAGCGCACGATTTACTTTGTAAATAGTTAGTTTCCAGTCTCGGTTATTATCAAAATGTGTTTGGCATAAGCTAGTGATTGAGAAATTGCAAACAAAAAAGGTAGCCATAACAGATTTCGTCGATTTGAGATGGAGAAGCTGTTTGAAAATGAGAATTTGGTAACTTTAAATTTAAATTATATAAGCTTGTGACTTTCAAAATAAGTTATAATAATAAAGTGAATAAGTGAGAGCTGTAAGGGTTTGCGGCAAGAGGCGTAGTGATATCAAACTCATTTTAACACCCTTATGGGACTAATAAAATCCTTTAAAAAAAATTTGACATATGCTAGGGTATTATCGTTATTCCATCTCAAAGCTCAAAATTCGGGATGGGATGTTATGGATGGCCCACCCTGTATATTCATATTACTCCCATCCATTTGCTCTATAATTCATTAAACTGGTTGAACAGAATGTGATCGCTTTGCCCAAATGTCTGCAAGTGATCGGATGGATATTTTAGTAGTTATTGAGGAAAATGTCAATTGTCAAAATATCTCGGTCAAGTTTGATTTCCTAGGTACTAGAGTATCTAACTGACCAACTTGTGACTTGAAAGATATTTGAATGAGGTTGAAACGAATGGTTTGCAAAAACGTCAGGCTAGAAAATTTGCAAATTTTGCAAGACTTTTTTCATCAAATACATGTATAATAAATGCAGTGCCAATCCAGTTGGTATAAAACGCCTTCTATTGTTGCCGAATTTCTCTGCCAGAACCAAAGCAATATACAGGCCACAGTTTTCGGAGATCTTCCGCGTCATTGCTAGCAGAATCAGGAGCAAATATTATGGAGATACAGAAACATGGTGGATGGAAGTTTATGACGGTAACCGAGGGTTATTTTCATCATTTCATTGCTTATAAAAATGCCATTGCGGAAAAATTCACAACCCCTAAAAACTCACTTTCAAGTGGTTATGATTTTACTCCCTAACGTCGCAAGCCTTTAATGTTAGCAATTGTTCTAATTGTACGATTAATAATAATGTTTATAAGTAATTATAAAAATTTGCAAAATTCTGATTTCATTATAAGAGAATTCTTTCAACACAGTGTTAAAAATATTTGTCACTTTAACACCCTTAACTGGCATTAAAAGTGTCACAAAAATACATTTCTCTATTTCAGTGTCGTAATGAGTTCATTACAATACTAAAAACAGTGCTGTAATGAACTCATTACATCATTGTTTTTAGTTATATTTTTCGTTTTGTGATATCCTATCCTTTCGAATGTCAACACGCGTCCAGTGCCTGTCAATTTTCGAATCAGTCACGCCAACTGCGAAAATAAAATACAAAAGGCACTAGGAGGTATAATCTGAAATTTTCACTGAATTCCAATAAATTTCTTGACTGAAGTAGAGAAAATATCGTCTAATACTCGTTGTAGAAGGCAATTCAAACACTCATGCGTTCAAAAACTCGCTTGTTTTCGAATTTCGCATTCGTGTTGGAGTAGGTGCCCATTCTGTAACTTGTTTTAGAATATACTATTATAAGTAATGATAAAAATTTGCAAAATTCTGATTTCATTATAAGGGAATGCATTCATCACAGTATTAAAAATATTTGTCACTTTTAACACTCTTGACTGTCATTAAAATTGTCACAAAATACATTTTCGTTCAGTTATAACTAAACATAAACTTTCGGAGAAATTTATCGATATATGGGAACCCGTATCGTAGCAATCCGACATGGTTACTTTCACAAAAGTGAGAATTTGTAACTGAATTAGATAATAATGGATATAGCTCCTACTTCATCAAAAAGAGTGTCAAAAACCGCAGAAATCGTCATAGGCGTTAATGGTTATTGCGACAAGTGTAAAGCTGGTTACCACCGTTGTTAAGACTCTCATTACAACAGGATAAATATTGTAAAAGGAGGTACTGGTACAGCAGGTATAGGGGGTCCGGAAGTCACTCACCTGGTTAGTGATAACCTAAGAATAAGACGGCCATAACAAAATATTTCATAAAGATTGCGGTTCCGACCTTTTGACTGATATTCTATGGAGTGAAAGGCTTGATATAGACCAGTTCTGCCCAACAATTCTTCCTACATTGATTTAAAAAGAACGATTGCACTGATCTTGTATACGGAGTGTTCACTGTCCGTCCTAAAAAGTTTAAATCTTAAAGATTCCACGATATTGAAAAACAGCCGGTACATTTCAAATTTAAATGTTTTAACAAACCATCTGAATGTATTTAGAGCAGTTCTTTAAATAGAAGTAAAAAAGTACACTGCACTAGGATTAAGCACGTTAAAACAAGAAAATATTCAAGATACAGTTTATTCCTTATTTTCAAAACGCCTAAGAAATTAGTTTTGGATTTGGTTCAAAATATGGATTAATTTGAATCAAACCTCCACCTTCTGTTTTATGATATGAACAGAGTTCAATTGTTCATTTCCAATAAATTTTTTGTTAACATAGGGTATTAAAAAACGCTGAAAGATGATTCAATGTTTTCTTTGAAAAAATAAGTTTTTTATCAGTATATTTAAGGAGGTGATTCCTCATCGAATAAAAGATAGGATCTTTAATATAAAGAAACTTCATTGGAGCATCCCTTGTTAAGATACAGACCCTCAAAGGGAGTACACAAATTTTGTATAACAATTTTTTTCACAAGCACCAAAACAGTTACAATATTGAAATTAACCTAACGTTTCCTACTAGCAAAAAGACACTTATCCAGTTATTTATTTGGTTTACCCCATGGTTGTAAGGATGGGAAACGCAACCCCTAAAATTTATTTCAATGTAACTTTTTGTCTTATTATTTGTTATTATAGTTTACCATTTAAAAATTTATTTCCGATAGCCTGTTTCATTCTAAACAAAAATTGTCTCGTGAGTTTTTTGCCCAAAATAAACCAGTTCGCAGCAAAAATTATTTTACGAATAACTACAGAGATAGGTACATCGTCATAAATGCGAACTGGATTTATTATTATACTGTAGTTAATACCTGCATTAAGCGTTAATTATGCATTAGGTTAATTTCAATATTGTAACTTTTTTGGTGCGTGTGAAAAAAATTGTTATACAAATTTTATGTACTGCCTTTGAGGGGCTGTATCTTAACAAGGGATGCTCCAATGAAGTTTCTTTATATGAAAGATCCTATCTTTTTTTCCATGAGGAATCACCTCCTTAAATATTTTACATTTATTTAGTTAAACCCTGTATAAATTCAAAAATTTGTACTTATTCATAAACTATTCAAATAACTATTTACTCATCAAGTACGACGTTGAATAAATATTTGCAATAATGGAAATCATGTTTCCTCTTAATAAATTTTTTTTAGTCAGAACTGTGGAAGACATTAAGTTTGGTATTTGGAAGACTATATAAAATGCATATTAAACATTTTCCATTAGTTATATTGTTGTCCAGATTTCATTACTATGAATAATCAAGAAAGCATTATCAAATTTTTTTTTAGAATATGTTCTTCATTGGAATCGTCAGACCCAAGTATAACATTGACATTCCTAGAATTGTCATGAATTATTTCAGATTTTTCGTTCAATATGACTGATGAACACACTTTTTGATTTCCATGTAATTAAAATGTAGATAAAGATGATTTTATCGAGCAGAAATAATAGCAATTTTATTATACAACTTTCCCATATTGTTAAGCCAGATTTAAGTGATTCTCATGATTGGTATTGCTAACAGAATGCTCAAGTATAATTATTCGATGGTACGAACTTTGATTTTCATTCATTTTTTTATGAGAACTAAGAGAACATATATCAAAAAATGATAAGACAATCGAGGAATGAATTTTGAAAATTTCGGAGAACAATCAATAAACTTTTGAGTTATTTCACAGACACAGCAAATTCTTAATTTGCCTCTGTAGGTGAAACAATTCTTCTGAAACTTCCTGAAATTTAAAATTACAAATCTGTAAGAGTCAAAATAATAATTATTTTCCAATCAAGATTTCGAAATAAACATCTAATTTATTTCGGTTCACTCATACAAATGATTTTCTATACAGAATATCATCGAAGATATATTTCAAAATTTGCGAGACCTTTAATTTAAATTTAATCCTTGAGATTGTAACATCTTCAATAACCGTAAAAATTATAACTGACTAGTGGAATGTCATAGATAAAGAGATAAATCGAGAATGGCCATGGCAGCTATTTCACTGTTTCAGATTGTATTTTTCATATTTATTACTTATCAAACAATCTGTTTTTAATCTCCGTAATAACAAATAGCTATTATTACAACTTATTTAGTTACACCCTGTAGTGGTCAAGTTATAGTGCTGTTCGAAATAAAAACTAATATAACCGATTGTGGTATTTTGATATCATAAATGGCAGATACCGTTGCTCAAACACCCACTTTGAATATTCCAAGGAGTTAATGATATTCCGAATATATACCGCTCCTCGTTACATTTCCTTCCTCCAAATCTGTAAACAGTAACTTCCTAGTGCTACTACCATTTACCGCCAACTACGTGTTTGAATGCATTCCCATACCAAATTATAATGGTTTTCCATATGGGTCACACCTTGACTGGGTCCAAGAATCAGTGATGGCGAGTTTATTAACCTGCCTGCATGGTGACCTGGATCAGCGAGTCTTCTACACTTGTTCGATTAATATTCTTTGAGGGACTGTTATTAAGTGCTCACCAAATGGTCAACTAATTCTCGGATTCTTCACTTACGGTTGTTCCAGTAATTTACATTACCAAATGGTTACGTCATTGGTGTCATCTTGAACGTAGTTTTCCAGTAGGTAGTTCTTTTACGAACTCGTTCCTTCACAGAATAATCTTCCAGATTTCTTGGAAGACAACTGGCAAACAAATGGTTGTTTACCACTCAAAATTGACTATTCTGCGTTGTTAGTCAACTGCTGTTGATGTACCTGGTCGCAAATCGGGTGTTATTTCAGAACTGCCACAAGTTCTGAACACTTTATTAGCAATTTCTGATCTGTGTGCCACCGATTCATCAACATACCCTTCAGCGACTGTTGATGACTTCCAACTGCCATGTTTCTTTAGTGTCATCAAGTCTCCCCCAGATTCAACTAAAAGTGTAGTAGACGATCTTCGAAATGAATGACCTGTATATGAGTTACCATTTTCAAGTTGAAGAAAATTAGCTACTGATTCAGATACCTTATAAAACTGATTTTTACCCACAACCTGATTGATACATTTTCCATTGCGATATGCATAAAACAGGCGGCGATCTTTTACTGCTGCTGGACGAAGGGCTATGTAATTCAGTAATATTTAATATATTCTTAACGAAAGAGACAAATCTCTTGTTTACATCATTCTTTGTTTGCTTCAGTTTCACAATTAATAACTTTCCCGAATCTCCAATATCATTATCTGATGTTACATGGCTGATTTCACAAATGCGACAAGCTCCTGCAATCCCAAATACAACAACAACCTTGGCCATTAAATAAACTTCAGGGGTGCATTATTTAAAAAATCACTAATTTGTGTACTCGTAAAAATCTCAGCTTTCTTGGGCGTGTATCCTTTCCCATTTTCTCTCAGAAATGTAATTAGTTCGGAATATTTTGAAATGTGTACATTATTATTGGATCGTAACATACTTTTAATCATTGAATAATTCGACCACCCTGTTGATGGCTTTTGTTGTTGTGCCAGTTCCGAAAAATAAGCCAATAACACTGTCTCCGAGAAAGAACTGCATGCCTTTTTCATTTTTCATTCTACAAATCACGAATACGCGATTTTGTGAATTTTTCGCGAATTAGCTGGCAATAATTTTCGTAACGCTACTTGCGCTGCTTCTATCAACTCCGGTGGAGTCAGAGAAAACTCAGAATCAAGCATTTTTCACTTTATAGTATTCAAAATAACTACTAAACAATTACTGAGTTCGCAATTTTTGAATCAAATCACAAAATTAATTGACAGATATTTGATTCCACTGAAGTTTTCCTTAGCAAACGCAGGTTTAATAGCTAACTAGTTTAAAAATTCAAATTTCATAAGGATAACATTCTGACTTCAATATATTGTAAAGATTCCCCCGGAGTCGGCCCTTCGGGCCTCTCGGGAAGTTTCGCTTCTTGGGTCCTTCCCGTCCAGTTTCGAAATGATTTTCTCTGGTTCCCTCCTTACTGCTATATTATATAGTCGATAATATGTTCTGTCACTACTAAATCGTCGTTTTTCCTGTCACACGGGAATAATATTAGATTTCAGCCCTCCGCTTGGCGTCGGGAGACAACATAACCTCAAGCTAAAATCTAATACTTTTCCCGTAATAAATAACTATTACTTCAAACTTTAAAATCCCAAGAATTAGTCGGACTCATTCAATGTCATTCTCTCCATCTAAGTAACTGTTATTTTTAAGTCGACTTCCTCGTGGAGGTGGTACTCCGTAACATTTCCATTATACTGGATTGATGGAAATTCGAACAACACCGAGAATCCATTAATTGGTTACTCACAGCATACCCTCCGCTTACAGTTAGTTTTCCACTGCAATTAAACAACAATTCAATAATGTACTGTACGAGTGGTTAGTCCAACGGATGCTCCAGATTGTCCATTAAATCGGTAATCACTTCATTCTGAATCAGTTACTTGACCGTCAACAGCATTCGTGCTATATGATTTTTCACAGGTTTTCCTTAGTGTAACGATCACATGACTAATATTCCACTCAAGATATGCAATGCCATTAATTGTTGTCGAAATTTACCCTCAAATTCCTCCTCATAGTATTTCAACCTTCGTTTTTAGATATGAGCAATAACACTCATTGGAGATCAGCCAGTTTTCATGTTCTTAGAATAGAATATTGAGTAGATCCCTAACAAAAACGGGCTATAAATAGGGAGGGGATCTAAGGGCGGGTGGGCCCGGGCCCAGCTTAAGTGGGCGCCAAAATCAACCAAAAGATAATTTTTTTTTTGGATTATCTCGGAAAAAATTTATTCTCTAATGCTATAATCGAAACTGTAAAATGGAAACATGATAAATCATCACTATGCCAAAATCTTTAAAATAAATGAGGATTCAATCGATTAATTATTAACTGCATATCATTCAATCATTTACGAATGACGTAAAACAGGTAAGGAAGAATAGGAAGATAACATATTAAAAATTAAAGTATTTACATTTTACGAGCAGTATTCAATGTATTTCGTATGAATTGATGTCATAAGAGTGTTCTTAATTACTGGAAGTAAACTTGAAATTATGACTCGACGGTAAAATATATAGGGTGTTGAAAAGAGACAGGGCATCATATATTATTATGAGATAACTTGTCGTTATTGAATTGATAATAAGGTAAGACAGGGTACTCAAAGATTTTTTTTAATCGCATTTTCTTGGAAAGTAAGTATTCACAAATCTTTTCGGTGATTTTTTGAAAACCTTTCAGGATTGCTCAGCTCATGTTGACTTGGAATGTGGTATATAACCTTGATTTAGATTTTTCTTAAATAACTGAAACTTCAATTCGATTCACGTCGATTAATCATGCTACAAGCTGAAATATTTTCATTCTATTTTTGTGAATGCAAGAAGAAAATAAATATAGATATACACCTTCAAATTTTTGCTTCAATCAATTATAATAGGGAGTCATTCATTGAATATCAATAGAATATGCAGGGTGTTCCTAAATTGAACGTACAAACGAAAAGGGGAGATTCCTTGAGTAAGTTGAAAAAAAAATTTCCATAAACATGGGGTCACAAACTTTTCGATTTCTAGGAGCTTATAGATGCGTTCGCGGAAAGAAAAGCGCGCCGCGTGAAGCTGTGTAGAAAAAAAGATAATTTCTTTCCTTGTGATAATTTTATTAATAAGTATTAGTATTTATTTTCATTGCTAATTTTTATTTATGTTATTTTTTATGGATAATTCATAATTCATGAATACGTTCTTTCCTTGTGATATTTTTTCATTATTAGTATTTATTTTTATTATTTATTTCTTGTTATTTTTTATGAATAATTCATATATTACAAAAATGAAGAAATTATATATATCTATATACATTTTTAAAGCTTTCAATTCTCATATTCAACCTTAGGGGGGGCGCCATCATGAATTTTTGCCCCGGTCAGAAAAAATCGTAGATCTGCGCCTGAGTGTGCAAATACCTTTTTAGGTTCGTTATTGTACCAGACCACTAAAAAGGCATAATCATATTTGCTCTATCTCATCTTTAAAGATGAAGCTCTCAAGTCCAACATATCAAGAGAAGTCGAAATCAGTCAATTTGGGGTACATTCTTGATATACGACTACTGATTGATCTCAAATTACATTTCTGGCATTTGTTGAGATTGAAAAACTAAATGTGACTTGTCCTGTGATAAGCACGTATCCCTTGGATCATTTTCAAGCCCTTATGTCGAGATGAGATCACACATTTGGAATGCATGTCTTTTGATACCTGCTCACTACGTCATTGTTATATTTTGAATGCCGAGAGAGACCGATATACGCCCATTCCTTCAGCAGGTAGGTGATTATGATTACGAGGGTCAAACATTAATTACACACGTTGAGCCATATTGGCCATCTTCTCACGATAAAAGCAAAATAGATTCCCTGTATTCGATAACTTCTATCTGGAAATGAAAAAGACATCCAGTTCTTTCTCGGAGACAGTGTTATTGGCTTATTTTTCGGAACTGACACAACAACAAAAGCCAACAACAGTGTGGTCGAATTATTCAAATATTAAAAGTATGTTACGATAGAATAATAAAGTAGACATTTCAAAATATGTGAAAACTCATTACATTTCTGAAACAAAATGGGAAAAGTTACACGCCCAAGAAAGCTGCGATTTTTACGAGTACACAAATTAGTGATTTTTAAATAATGCACCCGATGAAGTTTATTTAATGGCCAAGGTTGTTGTTGTATTTGGAATTGCAGGAGGTTGTCGAATTTGTGAAATCAGCCAGGTAACATTAGACGATATTGAATATTCGGGAAAGTTATTCACTTAGAAACTGAAGCAAACAAAGAATCAGGGCCGGATTTAGAGGTGTGGGGGCCCCGGGGCAACAAATAAGTGGGGGCCCCCTAGCCTCGAATTATTTTCAAAATAAAATGGATGATCTTTTAAAGTAGGGGTTTTCAATACATAATTTATCGAGAAACCAAGATTCTTTTATTATTTAACAAAAATAGTATGAAAAAACAATAATTGAGTGGTATTAAATGAACGGAATCTTCCTAGCTTTTTTGGCTGAAAAATCGTCAATTATTTCAGTAAAATCCAGTTCACGGAGTAAATCGCTCTCAATGCCTAGGAGAGTAAGCTTTGAGAGACGATTTTGTCCCATAGTCGTTCTGAGTCTATTTTTGATGATTTTCATTTTCGAAAATGATCGCTCTCCAGTGCAATTGGATACCATAAGAACCAAATACATTCTCAACGCAATTTCGATGTTTGGGAATGTAGCTCGGACACGCGTATTATGCCTAACGCTTCCCTTACGTAAAATTGAACAGTGGGCCCGCCATACGCCTGCCTGAGCGTGAGCGCTTGCGCGGCACGTTTAATTCGTTTACGTTCACTCATCGAATACCACAACAGAAATTATTGTCCAGTAGAAGACTTTCGTCTTTTTTTTCATCATGATTTAATTACATTATAAAAATATTGAAGGAAAATTTCTTTACTGGTGTTTCCTAGTTGAAATTTAAAATTTTTCCGAATTTTCTTGAGTGGTGGCCCATTTTTGTGGGGGCCCCTATTTTGTAGAGGCCCCCGGGCAGTTGCCCCTGTTGCCCCCCCCCTAAATCCGGCCCTTCAAAGAATGAGGTAAACAGGAGATTTGTAGTTACTGAAGAATATATTAAATATTATCGCCGCCTGTTTTATGCATATCACATTGGAAAATGCATCAATCAGGTTGTAGGTAAAAATCAGTTTTATAAGGTACCTGAAACAGTAGCTAATTTTCTTCAACTTGAAAATGCTAACTCATATACAGGTCATTCATTTCGAAGATCATCTGCTACACTTTTAGTTGAATCTGGGGGAGACTTTATGACACTAAAGAAACATGGCGGTTGGAAGTCATCAACGGTCGGGTATGTTAATGAATCGTAGACACACAGAACAGAAATAGCTAATAAAATGTTCAGAACGTGTGTCAGTTCTGAAATAACACCCAATTTGCGACCAGGTACATCAACAGCAGTTGTGTCCATGTCAGAGAATATTATTTCAACACAAGAACATTCGTCTGTTCTACCGAATAGTTCAATGAACATGTCATTCACGCAATGCACATTTAATAATTGTACTTTTGATATAAAGGAAATGTAACTTATATTCATTCAATAAAATATTCCAGAATCAAATATCTTCCATTATCTATATGTAGGTATATATATCAGGGGAAAAAGTAATTTCGTGAAAAGTTATATTTTGTTACCTGTCAACAGAGAAAAATGTTTTTTCTATTTCAGTTCAAAATAGAATGTACAACATACAGATGAGTTGAAATAGTGACAATAATAAAATATATTCACATTTAATATAAACTGATATACTATAAGGTTCCATTAATTCATAAAAAGTTTCATTTTTCTGGATATTACTTTTGAAAATACAATCTCGGTTGAAGAAACCAATAAAAATGCTCTGATCTACAGCTACGTTTCGACGTCTATTTAGCGTCTTCTTCAGGCTACAAAAAAACATATATACAAGTAAGTTTTGGAACTTGAATTAACAAAGGCAATAAATATACATTATAATTTATAGGAAAATATAAATATAGACGTCGAAACGTAGTTTTATTAATTCCTTCAATCGAGATTGTATTTTCAACATTATAAGGTTAAATTTTCAATAAGTACTTATATACGCCCCGTTTATTTTACGGGTTTATTCGTACCGGAGTAAAAACACACGAAATGAAGAGTTCACTGTACGAAACATGGATTAACCACTTAACATTAATTTTGCTGATTTTAGTACTTTATTTAAAGCGTTCAACCCTTTTTGGTGTAATTCACTTTGCAGATGTTGATCAAAAAGTACGTTATAGAGGTCGAATGATGTAGTAATGCGCCGTCGGCCATCTTTATAGCCGGATCTATGACGAGGTGAGCAATCTCTCAAGATTAACTGAATAGGAAGAGTTTTATGGTTGGAAAACCGGTAGCTGTAGACATTGCCATTACTCTCGTTGTTTCGTTGTACATTTACGATTTCTAAAAATTTCTAATTGTTCAGGTGTAATCTGCTAGCTTTACGATGTTTATCCACGATGTCAAATATTGGTTATCTATTCCCTAATTATCATTGTTCATCTTCCACCGGTGAGAGGAATAATCCTGTGGTATATTATATATTATTATGGGCAATCGATGTAGGTACTAACAACAATGGTGAGATCAGTTGGGTGAAAGTATTGAAGCTAAATCCATATTGATTTCACTAGAATTTGATTGAACACGAGATGGATTCAGAAAACCTCTTCTATTTCAGCGCATGCCCGGAATATCCTTGGTTTAATGGGCGTATCTGCCCGTCTCGCCATTTAAAAAAACACTCTTCAAAATTTTGAAAGTATATATTAAAATTTCAGCATTATAGCATCATGCTGTGAGAAAATAAGATTTTTCATATTTGAGCATAGAAATCAGCATGGTATTTTCTATGTTTTCGTTTTTTGTCAAAATCAACAAGAACTGCCTTTTTAAAACGACCCCAATGCAATCAATTGTTTTTTTCTGTGACAGGAAAAAAATTGACATTTCGTCTCTGTTGACAGGTAACAAAATATAACTTTTCACGAAATTACTTTATTACTGGATATATGTACATATAGATAATGGAAGATATTTGATTTTAGAATATTTCATTGAATATAAGTTACATTTCCTTTATATCAAAAGAACAATTATTAAATATGCATTGCGCGAATGACATCTTTTTTAAACTTTTCGGTACAAAAGACGAATGTTCTTGTGTTGTAATAATATTCTCTGACATGGACACAACTGCTGTTGATGTACCGCAAATCGACTGTTATTTCAGAACTGCCACACGCTCTAAACACTTTATTTCTGTTCTGTGTGCCACCGATTCATCAACATACCCTTCCCTTGATAACTTCCAACCGCCATGTTTCTTTAATGTCGTCAAGTCCCCCCAGATTCAACTAAAAGTGTAACAGACGATTTTCGAAATGAATGACCTGTATATGAGTTAGCATTTTCAATTTGAAGAAAATTAGCTACTGTTTCAGGTACCTTATAAAACTGATTTTTACCCACAACCTGATTGATACATTTTCCATTGCGATATGCATAAAACAGGCGGCGATCTTTTGCTGCTGCTGGACGAAGGGTAATATTTAATATATTCTTCAGTAACTACAAATCTCTTGTTTACATCATTCTTTGTTTGCTTCAGTTTCACAATTCATAACTACCCGAATCTTCAATATCATCTAATATTACCTGGCTGATCTCACAAATTCGACAAGCTCCTGCAATCCCAAATACAACAACAACCTTGGCCATTAAATAAACTTCAAGGGGTGCATTATTTAAAAAATCACTAATTTGTGTACTCGTAAAAATCGCAGCTTTCTTGGGCGTGTAACTTTTCCCATTTTGTTTCAGAAATGTAATTAGTTTGAAATATTTTGAAATGTCTACATTATTATTGGATCGTAACATACTTTTAATCATTGAATAATTCGACCACACTGTTGATGGCTTTTGTTGTTGTGCCAGTTCCGAAAAATAAGCCAATAACACTGTCTCCGAGAAAGAACTGCATGTCTATTTCATTTTCCATTCCATAAATCTTGAATGCACGGTTTCGCAAATTTTCCGTGCTTTTGCTGGCAATAATTTTCGTGACGCTACTTGCGCTGCTTCTATCAACTCCGGTTGAGTCAGAGAAAACTAAGAATCAAGCAATTATACTCTATATTATATTCTATATTAAATCAAGTGTGTGTTGTTAAGAGTATTATTGAGAATTGCTACTACTGAAAATACTAACTTACTCAAATCTGAGTCTTCAAAAAATAAAATGTTTTTGATGAATTAAGAAATATATTATTCATGACCCAACTGGAAATTTCAAGAATTCAGAAGTTGACAGTTTAAATAAATTATTATTGACGTCATCACAAATCCATTTGAGATGTGATAAGTGCTTCCCTTATTGCAATCTACTTCCGCCATTTCATTCATTGTCTTCTCTTACTACTCTCTGTTATGAATGAAATAGTGAAAAGTAGGTTTGAATATTGATTGAATACACTGAAGGTGTATTCAAATAGGTATTGTTTTTTTCGTGTCATAAAGTGTAAATATAGAGATGTAGGAATAAAATTCATACGAGTAAGGTAATTGAATTTATTCAACCTGATAATGTACAGTATACATATGTGTTCGATAATCTATCACCACTATTCTCATCTCGTCTATCACTATAACTTCTTGATTAAAAAAAAGAGGAAAAAAAATTAAGTCCATATTCGCATTGAAAACGTTGAATTTTAAAATCCAATTTTAACCTTCATTCTGTAACTTATTTTAAAATGTTTTTAATTTGAGTAATTTTTCAGGACGCCCTGTACATTATTCTCCATATTTAAACAGTCTTTGATTTGTTTTTGTCTCATCGAAAATTTTAACGGTAGATATTCTTCAATTAAATAAATGAATAAATTATTTAATCTCAAGCAAACTGAATGAAATGACAAACTAATTAAAGGATGTGCATCCAAAATTCATAAATTTTGTATCGTTACTTTATAGTTGTTCTTGTTTATTTTACAATCGATTTTTCAGGTAAGTTTTAAATGCATCCATCAATTATAAACTTCGCGCTATATTTAGATATACAAGGTGCTTTCGAAAATTTGACCTCTGTGGTCGACTTGCATCATCAGTTCTTGCTTTTAGGTTAATTCTGCTGCGTTTGGATAAATTTTAGGACTAAAAAATGTACAGAGTGCATCAGAGAACTACAAATACAAATTTAGGCGGTCATAATTCTTACAGTCCTTACTTTTTGGTCAGTTCTACTCATGCCAAGGAATTTCATTTTAGAAGTAAAACTTCTTCAGGCGCGACTAGGAGGTAACTGGACGACAATACAACAATTTTGTAAATGGATAGTTTATAGCAAATCAATCAAGAATTTTTGAAAAAATAAAATAATTAGTAAAAAATATTAAATTGAATAATAATAATAATAACTAATTTGTGGTAACAAAAAACGGCCGCCTTATTTGGTATTACAGAAACGAGGCAGCGGGAATTTTAAATTTTCTCAAGCATGTATGGTAAATACGCACTGAATTGTGCCGCTCATGTGAAATTCAGGCATAAGCTAGATATTTAGATAAAGAAAAAAGGGGTTAAAAATTTTCATCATTTTATTATTATTCTGGTGGATATTTAGGAATATAATTACCAGGTCCAGATCTACGATTTTTTCTGACCGGGGCAAAAATTCATGATGGTGCTCCCCCTAAGGTTGAATATGAGAATTGAAAACTTTAAAAATGCATATATATATATACATATAATTTCTTCATTTGTGTAATATATGAATTATTCATAAAAAATAACAAGAAATAAATAATAAAAATAAATACTAATAATGAAAAAATATCACAAGGAAAGAATGAATTCATGAATTTTGAATTATCCATAAAAATTAACATAAAATAAAAAGGAGTAATGAAGATAAATACTAATACTTATTAAAATAAAATATCACAAGGAAAGAAATTAGATTTTTTTCTTCATAGCTTCACGCGGCGCGCTTTTCTTTCCGCGAACGCATCTATCAGCTCCTCGAAATCGAAACGTTTGTGACCCCATGTTTATGGAAATTTTTTTCTTCAAGTTACTCAAAGAATCTCCCCTTTTCGTTTTTTACATTCAATTTAGAAACACCCTGCATATTCTATTGATATTCACTGAATGATACCCTATTATAATTGAAAATTGATTGAAGAAAAAATTTGAATCTATGTTTATTTTCTTCTTGTATTCACATAAATAGAATGAAAATATTTCAGCTCCCCTTGATCCGGGCCTGATAATTACAGAGTATTATATCAAATGAAATTAATTCCAAGACTGAACAGACTACAAACTTCATTGAATTCAGATCAGGTATAATTAAAATAATATGAATAAAAGCGCAGTTATTAAATGATGAGATAGTAATGAACAAAATAAAAAGAAAACATGAAATCAAGAAGAGAAAAACAAAGGAAATTGAAGTTATACAAAAATAAATAAAAGAAGAATATTTTATTTATATTCAAAATAATTTTAACTCAAAAAATTTTGAAAATCATAACATGATATTCAACCATGAATAGAAATTATTCAGAAGCAGAGCATAAAGAATTGATAGGAAGAGTTGAAACTTCAGTATAGCTAGCAAACAATAGAAAAAATAA
Organism: Micraspis discolor; assembly: GCA_030674115.1. Taxonomy (NCBI): domain Eukaryota; kingdom Metazoa; phylum Arthropoda; class Insecta; order Coleoptera; family Coccinellidae; genus Micraspis; species Micraspis discolor. The sequence continues at coordinate 570,648 of JARTUT010000881.1, forward strand.
AAATTATTTAGAGGATTCAAGTTTTTTTTATAAGCATACTTTGAAATTAGAATACAATGGAAAAAAGTATGAAATATAAATAAACTTCATGTGAAATGAATATAAATGACAATTAATTCCTAATATAGTCAAATAAATGAAACCTATATATTCCAGGAAATCACAGAAATTCTATTGAAAAGTAACCGTTTTCGTCTAACAATTGTAGAAAACAAAGTACTTATATATATTTGCTCCGTGGCTAATGTTATTTGTTCAGGAACTGAATTCTGTACCAATCTATTTACAAAGATTATAACTGAAGTGAGTTCAAACCACTGGAGTTCCACTTGAACACACATTTTAATGTTTTAAGATGATTGTGGGAACGATTTACTTAATTTCCACGTATAATTATTTTAACGCTTTAAAACAAATCTCAATATTTCAACCAACTCTGCTTCCGCTTACAGCTCCACTGAATTCCTATGCAATATGAAAGCAGAGTTAATGAAGCTTAAATCACCAGAAATAATTCATCTCTATAGAGAATAATGGGTGAATGAGATATTGATAAAAACAATATGGTTAAAAATCAATAAAACTATAAACAGTTTCATTCATTTATAAACACGAGAAGGCTATCTCGTTATCAATTGAATTGCCGAAAGTTTCGAGGCCAATTGTTCGAAGTTGAAAAGTCTTCAAACAAAGAACTTGAATAGAGACCTAATATTACCTCCGAAAATAATTTTATTTGTTTCTCATTTGTAGACGTCATTTTCCAAAAAAACAATATTAATCAAGAAAGTTTATTTTATCAAGTCACTAACTTGTAAAACTGACAGTTTTTTCAACTTAGTAGTATTATTTACATTAGAATATTATATATTATATAATATATCGTCATATATGTTGAAAATCATGGCACAATTGTTATTTCCAGTGACACAGATTTTTGATGATGAAAAAGTTGATACTGATGATGATGAACCATCTGTTGACTCAGAAACTGCTGAACTCGAGGACTGCAGAACATTTGTACTCTCCTTAAATAATTTGCTAGACATTTCGATTTTTGAAGTGAAAACTTCTTTAGCGGCGCTGAGCACACTCTTGTATGGGTAAAAACATCCAAACTCGCGTCAGGGTCACGTGATTGTCATCGAAAAAGCGTAAGATCGAGGAGTAGGAGAGGGAATAATATCCCCCACTCTTTCTACCGTGCCTGCGTGTGCTGTTTCGTTTAGGCGGTGCAGGGCGCTTGTGCGAATGTTTGTGTAAGTTAATATAATATAAATTAGGTTTGTTCGCGTGGTAATTTGTGGTTCCCACCTGTTCGTCTGGGACGGAACAGGAGTTCCTTGTCGTTCGTGTGGTCGGAACACTTGATTTCGGAACTGTTCGTTACTGTTCTTACGGTTCCTGATCTAGAGATAGTACAAGGTACAACAGAAGAAGCGGTAAATTCAAATCATCGGTGATTCAAATTTTCAGTAGTTCTAATTGGCAATTAAGTTATATATTTGGTGACTAGGATATTCGCATAGCTGTTTTTGAGTATATTTGATGTTGTGGGAGTATACATTTTTAATCAATTCGTTATAATAACTTCTCAAAATTTTTGTTATCTCAAAGAAGAGGAAGGATCATTTGCAATAGATGAATAAAACAATTGCATAATTGTTGATCAAAGTATGTAAGATAATTATTTTATATTATTTATATATACGATATCTCGTATTTATATACTATATATTTATTTTTGTTATTTCGTGATTGTAGTATCTTAATTTTTTAACCACTCAAAATGTATTGAAAATTTAGGAAGGAAACGGAGGAATGACCTCTTTCAAGAACACAACGACTTGTTAAAACAATTCTTATCTAAAAAATAATTACAAAGCTATGAAAATTGTTAGAAAATATTTTTATTTATTTCCCAAATGCCACCAGTTCCATATACAATTACCTAATTCTATTATATAAAATTTTCTGTACACAGTTTCCACCAAAATTACAATGAAATAACAGAAAAATTCACAGTTTATCAAGATATGAACTAACAAAAATAATTTCTCCACTGATGACCACTACTACATGTATTGAAATTTCAAATTATAATTAAATTACATCATTTCTTTAAATATTTCATTACATATAAATTATATTTACAGTTATTTATATTTATATGTTTATGTTTATTTATTTATGACAAAAAAATTGTTCAATTTTAATATTTGTAATTTCTAAAGTATTTCCACCGCATTAATAACACAATAACTTATTCAATATCTTTTTAACACTATCCATGATATGATCCATGATCATTGAACTCTATATGAATACCTATATGATATTTAGAGTTCAATGTCCATGATGTACAACATAACCTTACTTTCTCTTATCTATGCACTTAACGAAATCGTTTTGAAATTATCTGTTCCCACCTGTTCTCACCCGTTCGTGTCATAGAACAACTTGCGACGATTCCAAGAGTTACAGAACCTGGTTCTCTGTGACCCCAGTACAACTGGGAACTGCCACCCGAACAAACCTATTGTCATTTTTGTGTACGATAGCGCAATAAATGAATATTGTATTCCACCACATAAATAATAGCACTTTTATACTGATAATGAAAGCAATTCATACAAAATTATTCTCTAACCATTCCAAAATATCAAAAATGCACAACGTTAATATTGAAGTTTTCACTTCTGCCGGCACTCCCGGAGTGCTACCGGTGTTTTTTTTTGTTGACCGAATCATCGACATAACTAATCACAATTTTGGTGCTTTACCACCCTCCTGCATGCTTTAGTGCTAAAATATCTCCACCCGAATCCTCAACCATAGTGGCTCCAGTTCTGCGAAAAGAGTGTATACTGCGGGTCTTTGAAACCTAAATATTTCGCTATTTGCTTTGGGACACCACCAATAGTGCTCTGGCCAGCATTAAGGGAAATGCACTTTCCATGTCGGTATGTCAAAAAAAATCTTAAGCTTTCTGTTCCAGAAGACTGAAGATTTACATATTTTCTGTACAACATGCAGCTGTTTTGAAATATTGGAGTCACGAAAGTGAGGTACATAATTGCAATTCATTTAGAATATTACAATAAATCAACAAAATTTTTCAGCTTTTGTTGATCTTCGTAACAATCCCCTAAATTTATACGAATTTACCAAGATGTCAGAAGGTTCAATTGTCATGGATTTGTTTGAGTCACTGTCACGTACGGTGAATAACAAGAGAGTAGCGAAATTGGAGATTCTCGTCTTTGATTTCTGTATATTTTATCTTGATTGGATAAATTTTTCATTGGTCAGAATCATTAAATATCTGGTTTTCTTTGTTATAGTATTGAGTATACGTGTTTTCGGTATATTTCATCTTAGAATTGACATTTTGAAGTTTCGAAATTCTTGTTAGGGCAATTCCGATACAGGATAAGACATTTTCTTCCCCATGACTGTTTTGAAATATTGGAGTCACGAAAGTGAGGTACATAATTGCAATGCATTAAGAACATTACAATAAATTAACAAATTCATTCAGCCATTGTTGATTTTCGTAACAATCCCCTAAATTTATACGAATTTACCAAGATGTCAGATGGGCGAGGCCGAAGATTTACATATTTTCTGTATAACATGCAGGGCTTGTAGTTGCAGCCATCATCGGTTATGGTGAATCTTCTTGTTGTTAAATTTTTTGTTTGCCGCAATGTCACAATAACGTATTTCCACATCTTCTACATCACCCTGTTACCTTGCTAGTAATGTATATACTTTATTTCAAGTGATTTTCCAATTTATTTTGTTGGATGTCGTTGGGTTTTTGCTGCCAATTGATTTTAGAGGTGTCACGTAAAATTTTATTTCCTTTCTTGGTGTCTGTTGGTCTGTTAATTTTAAATTGTTCAAAAGAGTGGCATCGATCTCATATTTTATCTGTGATGTTTCGTTTAGGTATTGATGTTGGTGATTTTAATTTACTATATAGGTCTTTAATTTAAATGTGAGCTATTTTAACGTTATTAGGGTTTCAAGATATTCTCTATTTTTCTCAGATAGAGAAGGTGCGTATGGTATGAATGTGATCCGTTCTTCCTTTTCTTTTGGTTAATTTTCGGTGTTATATAATTTATGTGTACGTTGTTTCATGGTATTTCATATATTTTTTGTTTGTGATAGAGGATAGTTGTTTTTCATTAAAGTGAGGTAATGTCCTGTATGATGGTGGGTCTGTACAGGGTGAACCACGACGAACTGCATCGATCGATATCTCAGAAACTGAATGTAGGAAAAATTTGAAATTTTGGGAACTTGCCAGATGTCTTGGGACCTATAGAGCTAAAATATTTTCATCTATTGGGCACTTCCGGTTATACCGGAAATAGACCCTAAGTCGCTTATTTTAAATGGGATACCCTATATATTATTACATTTTTGGATTCTACTTAACATTCTAGGCAGATTTCATGTATCATGTCCTATCCCTAAGTCTGAGCGTTTTTGACATATTCAGGTTTTTATGTCAAAAATTACGATTGCAAGCCCTAACTTAATTATCAATTGTTCCTATAAGGAAGCCCTTTTTACTTACTTTGGGTAAGATGTCTTGTTGACAAGGACCTACTTCAATAGATTTTGTATAATACTTGGACAAATAATCATACAGAGTGTTCAAAAAAAAAAAGATCTAGTATGAGATTGGGAAAACTGACAAAACTCCATTTTTTCAAATGGAAACCCCCCATTTTTATTATTTTGTAGCATTAATCATCAAAAATGAAGGTAACTTTGTATGAGGTTATCTATACCTAAAATTTGAAATTTTCGAAATATTGCCAATTTAATATTTTTCTATGGCGGTTTTGCATTTAATGTGTAAACAATTAGATCTAGGATAATAGCCACGTTTATATTTGACATTTCAAGTAGCATTTGAATCAGGCTTAAAAGAATTATTTAAGTAAATATTCAAATTGGTGTCCTTGAACTTCTAAACATTTTTCGCATCTCAGCAGCAATTGTTCATGGGTGGCTTTTCTTATTGATTGGGGGTCCAGGTCTTCAAATGTTGTTCTAACACGTCTCATGCAGTCTTCCATGGTGGTCACTGATGTTTTATACACGTTATTTTTCACTGTTCTCCATACATAAAAACCGAGCACTGATAGGTCCGGGGAGCGAGGTGGCCAAAGATTTGGTCCATTGTTGGCTATCCACTGATCGTAAAATAAGTTTTCCAGATAATTATTGACCAAATGGGCATTATGTGGAGGTGCTCTATCATGTTGGTAGATTAGTTTTCGAAGTTCAGCCAGGGACAAGTTGTCTAAATAGTCAACTTCAAAATTCCGCAAGATGTTGAGGTATCGGTCTCCTATAAGTTGAAATATGTGTTTTATATTAGAACTATTCGAAAAGACCTAACTTACCATTCAAGTTCTCTTGATAAAATTGTAAGCAAACATTTCTTACTGCACAATAAACGTTAAATTGCCAGGATTCTTGAAAATTGTGTTTCCTAAATGGGTGTACATTTCTATCACTCCAATGATGGCAATTACGTCGATTAAAAACACCATCAACAACATTCTTTGTAAATTTGGCTTCGTCGGTCCAAATGATATTATCCAAAAAAGAAAAATCTTCTTGTGAACGAAGTATTATGAATTCACAGAATTCCATCCTTCTTGGAAAATCATTTTCATTCAAATACTGCACTAATGAAATTGCATAGGGATGATATTTGTGTTTATGTAAAATTCTTAGAACTGACGATTAAGATAATCCTGATTCTAATGCTACTTGCCTTGAAGATTTTGTTGGATATGTTTCAAAATATCCCAAAATTCTTGAAGTTTTCTATAATTCGTTTAACAGTATTTGGTGATGGTTTTTGTTTATGAGGATATCGGGTAGCAAATGTATCACAGGTTCTTGAAATAACTTTTTCACATTGTCCATAAGTAATAAATAAGTTTAAATAATTCTCGTTTGTATAATTTAACCGGGCTGGCATTACGATGATTTGAAATGTCAAATATAAACGTGGCTATCCTAGACCTAATTGTTTACACATTAAATGCAAAACCGTCATAGAAAAACATTAAATTGGCAATACTTCGAAAACTTCAAATTTTAGGTATAGATAACCTCATACAAAGTTACCTTCATTTTTGATGATTAATGCTACAAAATAATAAAAATGCAGGGTTTCAATTTGAAAAAATCGAGTTTTGTCAGTTTTCTCAATCTCATCCTAGATCTTTTTTTTTAACACTCTGTATGATTATTTGTCCAAGTATTATACAAAATCTATTGAAGTAGGTCCTTTTCAACAAGACATCTAACCCAAAGTAAGTAAAAAGGGCTTCCTTATAGGAACAATTGATAATTAAGTTAGGGCTTGCAATCGTAATTTTTGACATAAAAACCTGAATATGTCAAAAACGCTCAGACTTAGGGATAGGACATGATACATGAAATCTGCCTAGAATGTTAAGTAAAATCCAAAAATGTAATAATATATAGGGTATTCCATTTAAAATAAGCGACTTAGGGTCTATTTCCGGTATAACCGGAAGTGCCCAATGGATGAAAATAGTTTAGCTATATAGGTCCCAAGACATCTGGCAAGTTCCCAAAATTTCAAATTTTTCCTACATTCAGTTTCTGAGATATCGATCAAAATTCAAATATAGAAATCTAAGTTTAATAGTGTACGTACACCAAAAATCGATGCACAGTTTAATACATTGATGAGATTATTTAGTGAAACCCTAAGATCAACAACGGTCCATGTTTACCAGTTTTGTCTAATATTGTCCAACACCATATCTGCAGACACTCTGAATATGTATCAAATGTAATTCTTTTCCCAATTTATTTAGAATAATACATTATACGAGGGTTGCCATTTATATGAGTATTCCTTTGCATGCGTTTGAACCAATTTTCGAAGCACTCTTGCCACTCTGATTGATGTACCACCAAAACATGCATTCTGAACACTCAACCACTTATTGTTTCATACAGGGGAAAGATCACCGAGTAGAATACTGTAATCTCAGCATCTCAAGCAGATCACGGAAATATGATTCCTGGCAGAATAAAATTTAGTAGAGCGTATCTTTTTTAATTAATAATACCTACACAAACAGTTAGGCACCATCTTCATTGACTCAATTAACGGACTTGGTTATAATCCAACGATCGAAGCTGTGGTATCAACTATGATATTGCAATTTCAAAGAAGGCAATTTAACTCTCAATCGTTTCGAAGATGCATCGATGGAATGCGGCTTGACACAGAATCGATGTTGCGAAGATGATTGAAATTATAAGGAAAGGATGTTTCTCTTTATGGAGATGAAATCATCTTTTACCTTGAGAGACTTATGAACATCCCATCATGCTTATGAAATCTCGCCAACTATCGTCGATACTGTGGTAGCTGCACCCAGATTGAACTTTTAAAAGACCTTCAATATGTTAACTGCTCCGTTGAGGATATTCTGTTGAATTGCTTTTGAGTTATATGACTATAGGTTCAAGCAGTATGGAAAAATCAGAAATTTTCGAGTACGGTTGCTCAATTGGTGATGAAATATTTAGAGGAAATGGTTTTGTTCGGAAAGAATTATAACATAACAATTTTCAAAACATAATAACATCTGAAAATGAAATCTGAAGAATAATTAATAGAATTCAGTTCCACTAGAAACGGAAATAAATAATTCAATGAATTTTCTAGAGATGACTCTTGTGAAAGTGAATAACTCAGTTCAAACGATACATTAAAGAACACGACAGAATAATAGACAACAACTCAGCACATATCTACAAACAGAAAAAAGCGATTATGATCGGGTATATTTACAGAGCTCTAAAACTAACATCATCTACGAGTAATTCCTTTAAATGTCCAAATCAGTTTTTAGAATATTCTCCGGAGTATAGTTATTCGAAAGGCGTTAAGCAATAGCAATATCATCAGCATGTACAAATTTCTGATATCATATCGTAGGTAAATCACTAACACATAAATTGCTTAAAAGAACAATCTTGCAAAAAGTAAAGAATATAATGAGAATACACATTCGATGCAACACCAGCGAACGTATGTTCTTAAAACCTGAATACTATAATGGAGCAAAAGATTCCTCTCCGCTCAATCCACGTTGACCACCGTAATTGGCGTGTTTCTTACGAACCAGAACAGAACCGTCCATAACATCCGACTTTATGATTGGATAGAAGGAAATGATGAACTCTCGTACACACAACTGCCGTGATTATAAAATTGTTGAATAATAATTTCAGACAAGACCTGCACTTTCGTACACACTTCCAAACTCATATAATATACCGTTGGACTTGTCTTAGGCACGTTAAAAATGCCTGTCGGATTCTTGCACAAGCCAGATTGACCCACTTCTGCTGTAGACTCGTTTGACAAGCTATCGGAAAACGTTGTATGCAAGATCAACCTTCCGAGATCTTGGTACAGTCTTTAGATAACCAACTCTTCATCTTGACAAGATATTTTAGATGGCGGAGATTATGTTAAATTCTTGGCTTATTTTAATAACCTATTATTGATTCGCTCCTAATCAAGGAAAATTAATTAATTAAGGAAAACAAACCGCGAACAGGGGCATTTTCTTTCATTTTCAAGCAGCTCTTCAGCATAGACCATCTTGCCCATAAAGTATTAGGGCTGAATTTAGCTCATAGTTGATTCAAGTAGACCAACAAAACATCTTCAATTACACACTATTTTTGTTTTACCACTTTTTGAAGTCGTCGTATTCTCGCTCGTACATTGAAGCTGATTTTGCAGGTAATAAACTTGAAGCTACGCTGCTGGCTGCCTCAATCACTTCTTATGGTACATTAATTTTCGCTTTCGCTAAAACAAATGTAAAGAAAAATGAACAGACATGTTCATGGCAACGCTTCCATAGCTTACGACATTTGCGTAAAATTATTGAGATTTTTTTGGAATTTATCTACTGATGATTGAAGACTGCCGTTAGACGATGCACGGCCTTCAAGCCAGACCTCCGTGGAGTGGGGAGCGTGAGGTTTTTTCGTTACGGAATTTCTAGATTCGGTCCCCGCGCTCAAGGCCTGTGAAAGAAGCTATACAATCGCTTAAAAATTAGCAGACATGTTCATGACAACGCTCCATAGCTTTTTTTGTAATTTATCTAACATTTTTACAAATGAGAAACGAATAAAATATAAAACAATACACGCAAAACAACGGGTTTTACTGGCTCAAGGAGGTTATATCCCCCATTCGCCAGTAAAAACCCTCCTACCTTGATAGTAATGTTATATACTATTATGCTATCTCTAAAAGTCTCATAATATTATGATACCAATATATGTCTGAATTTTTATTGAAATCTGAGTCTCTGCAAAATTGAAATCAAATAATATTATGTTGCATTGATTTACAAATAATAATAGTATATTTTCTTGTTTCAGGAATATGTTGATAAGGATGCAGGCGACTATAGTAGTCGCCTCGATACTTCTATTAAGGATAGGAATAGCTGAAGTAAGTATTTCCACACAATCAATCTAATCGAGTCACAAACATTATTATATACAGTATGCGGCAAAAGTCAGTTCACCGTTTTGCATATGAGCAAAAATAATTACAAAATAATTTATTTTCGAGAAAAATATAACATCAATAGTTACTTGCGGCCTCATATTTTAAGTTTGAATTGTTCCCCCTCTTCAACACACACGCATCGTTTAGATTTACGAAAAAATTAGCAGGGCGACATCACCGCGGCGCGTCGACTACAGGGCCAGTACTTACGAATTTACGAAACAGTTTTAGGCCATTTGTCTGGTGGAAACATGCTTATTTGGAAAGCGGTGGCGAAATTCTTCCAAAATTTCAACATAATCTCCATTTTAGGTAAGAAGTGAGCAAACAAACACGTTATTTTTTCATGTATTTCACACGCGCAGTTTACAGAACAACACTACTACACGCGGACAACTCAACTAGCTACGTTTCAGCTGCCTCCTTCCGCCCTGGCCGAGAATACGGGCATACGTGAATACCAGACAGTGTAAACCGACTTTCGCTGCACTCTGTATTTAGTTTTCCATTCAGATCAAATCTAATAAAAAAGAGAGAAGTCCTCATAGCAAATAAAACAGAAGTAGAGCCTATGATGAAGAATAGCAAGTTCAAGTGTGTGCTCACGAAATTCCCCATATTCAGTATCTGCAGATATATACAGGATGTACTAAATAAATTGAGAAATGGTTGAAAAATGTCAGCAATGGATGAGAATTCAACTGTTTAAACAGCGATGAATTAAGTCTTGTGCACAAATTGGAGAATACAAATGATCGGTAACCTCGATTTGTGTACGAATTATTGTTGAGTTGTAAGGAATATCTGATGAGATATCGAGTAATGAAAAAATTTGATGAGAATTCAACTGTTTAAACAGCGATGAATTAAGTCTTGTGCACAAAGGTTATTGATAACAAACACCAAGAATTGGCACAAGCAGAAGAAGACGGACAAAACGTCATGTAGGATACAGTATTTGCATGAATTGTTGTTTCTGATTTGATGATTATCTATGGCTTTTCTCAGACCCCACATTGAACAAAACGAATTTGTCCGGTTTAAGTTAATACGGTTTTTGAGATTGATGTTCCATTCGACTTGAAATCAACGGACCTTTCATTGCAGCTTACTGTAGGTAGTTATCTTCTTCCGTAGATAGAATGCTCCAATGACTTTTTGTATAATAAGTTGATAATGTGTAATTAAAAGAAGCACCTACCATAAATTACATAGTAGCTTCTTTTGTACGTGCTTCAGTTTCATGATTAAAAAAAATGAAATGTTGTACGTAAGTGACTCCATCTTATAATGTCATTCGATTATTCAGTTATTAGGAGGGTTGCCTTAATTATTTTTCAAAATATTCCTTATTAATATCTATACACTTTTGCATGCGTTTTATCCAATTGTCGAAGCACTTCACCCATACAGTCGACTGCTGTTTACTTCCAAATCCACGATTCATCACCTGTCACGATGTCATGGACGTGCTTCGAAACACCGTGGTCGTATTTTTGGAGCATTTCTTTCGACCAATGAACACGAATCTTTTTTTGCGCGATTGATAACAATGTGGAATCCAACGCGAATAAATTTTTTAGACGGTCAGATGTTGGCAAACAAATGATTGTGTACCACTCAGAATTGACTGTTCTGCGTTGTTCTAATGGTACGATTGCGAAATGTCCAGTTTTTCCGAAAAAGCAGGCGGCCATTTGGAAGTGCTTCGTGCGCGAGCAACTTTTATTGGATTAAGTTCATCTTGAAACACCCATAGGGTCGACTGCTGTTTACTTGCGGACTCAAACGCCTTTTTTGAGGAATTGGAGAACTGTGTGGGATCCAACGCGAACAAATTTTTTTGACGGCCACACGTCCAAGCAATATTGGTCCCACTAATGCCTAAAGTTGTCTCAATCTCTCGATGTCACATGACGATCTTGCAATATCAGTTGGCGTACAGCATCAATAGTTTTCGAAACAAAAAATAGAAAATAATAACTTAATTATGATTGACGAATAAGAAGGTTATAGTAAAACACTCGTTGAACTTGATGAAACTCAATTACCTTCTGCTTGTTCGTATAAATTCAGAATAGAATTATATTCGTTATTATTTATGTATTTTTTCTCATTTTTAAAAAACTATCAATCAGGTTTTAATAATGATTCTATCCATTTGTTGCAGATTAGTTCAACAAATTTGTTCACATGCCCAAATGGTGAGTATAACATTATTGGATATAATCTAGAACTATTTTTCTTATTTTTACGAATTTATTTTATTTTTAATACGAAGCCATAAACTTAGGTTGAATTATAAAGCAAAAAATATAACAAGTGTAAAAGCAGTGAAACTCTCAAAATTCTATATTGTTTATATGCCGTTTAATAATTTCAAAAATATTCTGATTTCAGAAAAAAAAACTGATCTAAAATACTTTCTCTATTTCAGTTTCGTAATGAGTTCATTACAGTACTAATAACAATGCTGTAATGAACTCATTACAGCATTGTTTTTAGTTATATTTTTCGTTTTGTGGTTGACAACACTTACATCCCATCCTTTCGAATGTCAATTGCATGTCAATTGTCAATATTAAACCATGTAGAGATGAGAACGCACTATTCAAATTGTATAATCTGTCAATTTTCGTATCAGTCACACCAACTGCGAAAATGAAATACAAAAAGCACTACGAGGTATAATCTGAAATTTTCATTGAATTCCAAAAAATTTCTCACAATTCTTGACTGAAATAGAGAAAATATCGTCTAATACTCGCAGACTTGCAGATATACTTGCAGAAGGCAATTCCACCACTCATGCCCATTCTGCAACTTTTCTAAATAATATAGCAGTAAGAAACGAACTAGAGAAGATTATGAGCGTGAAGCCCGAAGGGCCGAACCCGGGGCAATCTTATATTTGAATATACTATTAAAACCCGAACAAAACGAACAATTCCAAATAACACTTTCAGTTTGTAGGAACTCAGATTAGTAATAATAAAATATGACAACATAGGACAAATCTGATCATTGAGTCATTTCAACACAGAGTTGGATTTGAGGAAATCAGAAAATTTAGACTCAATTTTATGGATTTTATTTCTTTCAAATTCGAAAATCTCAAAAATAGTGCAATTTAGGAAAAATGATATAGAATGATTTTATCTGCTTAAATGACTAACGATTCTAGAAAGTACAAGGTATTGTCCTTGAATTCAAGTTGTTTTGTACAATTCAACCTATTTGTAGAGTAGTAGTGAGAATCCAGGGGAATGGAAATAATTATCAAAAATTTGCAATTAATAGATGAATTTCGCCAACCTGAATTAGTCGAACCCGACCCCACATTACCATTGAAAAAATTATACAATGAAACCAGCCCAAGAATAACACAAACCTAACTGGAATTCATGATTCAGTCCTGCCCAAAGTTTACATACTTTGCCGTTTTACCGTTAATTGAGAATATAACGAGTATATTTGCCATCTTACGGTTATGTGGAGGTCGATCTCATTAATTTATCTTATTTTCGACGTAACACAAATATCTGTTTTTGCTACAAAGAATATCGAAGTATTTTTAAGGCTACCTTGGATAGTGCACTCCTCGGAAATGACCTTGATTGTCGGAACAATTGCTGCTGAGCAAGGCGTGTCTGGGTCATTGAAATATGGAGTTACATGCATCAATGAGTTCAGGAACTAGAATGAAAAATTTCGAAAAGCACTGACGTCAGATCAGAAAGCTTTGTCACGGTTGTTCTTCTCCTGGACTTTGAAACTGTGAGATTTGAAAAATACCAAGTTAACGAGTGTATTTTAGCTCTCAGTGCCTTTCATTAGAGTAAGAGCCGAGCGTGATGGCTCAGTTCAGTTCAGTACCCGCAAAAAAAAGTGCTAAACGCGTCTGAAGAAATTTTCAATTCAAAAAGATTTCACAACTATATCTTAATTCATATGCTGATCATCTATTGAACGAATGGGACTTCATGTCAGCGCTTTTCGCATTCAGATGTTAGTTGGATATGAAGTATTTGTGAATTCTGATCGCGTATTGGACGAGAGCTATCGACTTCAACTGCTTCAACATTTTTCATTCAATTCAAGTTCCGTTATTTTCATGTGGGAAGATAGCTATTGATATTACGTTAGTGCTTCTCGCGTTCAAATATACGTCATCGTTAAAAAATCCTGTTTCAAATCGTCTATCGATCGGGAGGTTCAAACTTTTAACATAACGTCAGTGCTTTAGATATTCTGATTGGGATTAGAGTGACAATACGTTAGTGCTTTTCGCATTCAAATGGAGTTTAAAAATGTCAGTTAAAACCTTTTATTGAAGTAGATTTTTTTTCAAATTTGTCATTATTACAGGATATTAATTAATATTAATTTATTTAATTAAATTAATTTAATAATTGAATCAAATCAATTAAATTAATTAAATTGAATTTAATTGATTAATATTAATGATTTTCCATCCTACCGCGTTCGAATCTCACTCTCGAACTGATAATTCAAATTAATTAATTAATAATTATTAAAAACAAATTGGAGAATACAAATGATCGGTAACCTCGATTTGTGTACGAATTATTGTTGAGTTGTAAGGAATATCTGATGAGATATCGAGTAATGAAAAAATTTTTTGGGAATTTTTTAAAAATTTTTCTAGCTTGTCGATTTCCTCGAAATTTGGCAAACCTTTTCATTCAAACGTCATCCAAGGTACAAATCGATCGGAATAATATTCTAAGAATTATCGCGAAAATCAAATTTCAAATGCTAATAACTTCTAAACTATCCGATGGATTAGGCCCAATAACGATATTGACTGAAATATTTGAACAATCAACCTATTCTGAAAACATGAAAAATCTAAGTACCTTCCTTCGGAAGATAGAGAGTATACGACCGGAGGGCCGGACATACTCAAATCTGTGGAGCCCAATCCATTGAGACCATTTTCGGCTCGATATTCGAAAATTACAGAAATTTGGGCAGAACGATAGCTCGCTTTTCCACTAAGAACAAGCCCGCAAAAATACATATAAGATTTGTTTGAATTTATAACCCATTCCAAGAAACAATCGGAAACATCATGAATTGCCCTAAAATCATCTTGAACATATACGGGGTGTAACTAAATAAGTGTAAAATATTTAAGGAGGTGATTCCTCATCGAAGAAAAGATAGGATCTTTCATATAAAGAAATTTCATTGGAGCATCCCTTCTTAAGATACAGCTCCTCAAAGTGAGTACATGAAATTTGTATAACAATTTTTTTCACAAGCACCAGAAAAGTTACAATATTGAAATTAACCTAACCTTTCCTACTAGCAAAAAGACACTTATACAGTTATTTATTTGGTTTACCCCATGGTCTTAAGGGTGGGAAACGCAACCCCTAAAGTTTATATCCAATGTAACTTTTTGTCCTATTATTTGTTTACCATTTAAAAATTTATTTCCGATAGCCTGTTTCATCCTTAGCAAAAAATGTCTCCTGAGTTTTTTGCCCAAAATAAACCAGTTCGCAGCAAAAAAATATCTAAATAATATAGCTGTAAGAAACGAACCAGAGAAACGAACTCGACGGGGAGAAGATTAGCGTTTCAAAACTCGACAGAGCGTTTCGCGGGACGGGGACGGTCGGAGACGAAGAATGGCCTGGGAAACGAGCTGGAGTCAATCAGATCAATCAGATCGAAAGGGCGTATCCTCTTCTAGGAGAAGTTACCTCTCGGTGGTAGAGAACGAATCTTTAGGAAACCTGCTAGGAAACTTGCAATCTGTCGATATCAATATTCACATCGAAGTAGCGAGATAACACTTTAAAATTTACATCTGAAAATGACCATTTTCAGACTACCTTTCGTCCATCTTGACATAATTTATTTCGATGTTCGAGACCGGTCAGTTTTCATAATTTATTAATAAAAAAACACACTTTTTTGGTGCTTGTGAAAAAATTGTTATATTATACAAATTTTATGTACTCTCTTTGAGAGGCTGTATCTTTACAAGGGATGCTCCAATGAAGTTTCTTTATATGAAAGATCTTTTTTTCGATGAGGAATCATCTCCTTGAATATTTTACACTTATTTAGTTATACCCTGTATATGGGACAATTATTGATGAGGTGAGGTATTGTTTCAGTCACAACTTGCGCTTGGAAACGAGTTCCATCTGAATAGCATGCTTTTGTACGACCATGACCTGTTCTCGATTAAGATCTGTCCAAATTTTTCTCGGAAGATCAAAATTAGGAATATCTTCGGAAGGATCCGAAATGAGATCTTCATTGAACATTTCATCAATCTTCAACTCGAAGATGATCTCAATCATATCGAATATACACTTATCCGATTATCTGACTCAAATCATGATGACACAATTCAATCCAAAGCTGCCGAACATTCCAAGAACCTTTTGAATAACACATCACGTCAGCAGAAACACTCCCAAATACCTTACTGTAAATTTTTATTAATATACATCGTATCAACCCACAAGGCAGCCTCATTATCATTCAAACACACCAGTGTGGTGTATGATTCATACGAGGAAGGAGTTTATGTTTCCTGGTGACATTTCCAAAGTCGAAATCAAAGTAAGAGGTTCAGAAATAAATTGGATAACAGAGATGAACACACCGTCGATAATTCTTCAATCTGTCAATTTTTATTTCTTTATGGAACTCTCGATTCCATCCCGAAGGGCCGAACCCTGGGCAATCTTAATACAGATCGAAAGGGCGTATCGTCTTCTAGTCTTGATATAATAATAAAAATAAACAATTTTGAAAACTTCATGGAATATGTTCGAATAATTTGTTATTACCATTTTAATTAATTCACGCTCCAATTTTTCTCATAATTTCTCTAAGAAATTTGAAAACAGCTTATATGTAATGTATGCAAGAACAATCTTAACTGATCTACATGTCCATATTGACTTCCGCTTTATAATGACGTTTGGAAAATCTTGCATCCATTTTAGATGGCGATGTAGGTTGGGACATATAATATTATAATAATCGCGAATGTTTCATAATAGAAAGGTAGGGCATTTCTTTCGCAACTTGTTTTACACGTAAATTAATAGCTTGGTAGATTAATATTTTCCTTAAAGAACCTTGACAAACACTCCTTGCATTGGTGTACTAAAGATGTCTAGAATGATGGTACGAGGGATTGGAAAAAATCAGTTGTTGTTTCGAAAACCATTGATGCTGTGCGCCAACGTATATTGCAGGATCGTTATGTGACCAATCGTGAGATTGAGACAACCTTAGGCATTACACAATTTGTCAATTGCTCAAAAAAGTCTCGTGTCAATTGGTCGACAGAAAAGCTCCAAAAATACGATCGCGGTGTTTCAAAGCACGTCTATGACATCGTGACAGGTGATGAATCGTGGATTTTTACGCGTATGAGATCGAAATTGAATAGCAGTGTTTCAAGATGAGCCAAATACGACAAAAGTTGCTCGCGCACGAAGCATTTTCAAGCAAATGGTCGCCTGTATATAGAAGTTTGTGAATTGTTTTTCCTAGCCACTTTAATCCATTCTTTCTTTTGAAAAAAATATTAACATTCATTAACATTTCTTAACGCCTTGACGAATATATCAGAATATAATTTATGATAGGAAAGTGACCTGAGACTTTATCATCCATGGTTGGATGATAAAAAATGTTTTAAGATTTTTTTTTTTTGAGATCAGAGGTTTAGTTGGAAATCTGAACATGAGAAAAAGACCTTCCAGCCTGTCCACAACATTTTTCATATGTTTATTCCAGCTCATTTTCGAATCAACTGTTATTTCTAAATCCTTAATATGTTTTCTTCCAGTAATGTAGATTCCATCATCATTCAAATTTAAATACAATCAAAAGAAATAAACATAGACATATAAAGAAATAGACCCATTTATTTATATTAAATCAAGTAGCTCCCATTGAAAAAGCAGTTTGGCATACGCCATACGCATCCAACCCGTTTGTGATGTTGTCATAATGTGTTTTATTTCTTGAAACTGTTTGAAAATATTCAGCATGTTGACGTCGGCACAGAACTAAAAACTAAGAACTGATACTTCAATGTGATGATCGACAACTCTGCGCGAACATATTCATTCATAAAATTCACTCACCGTATCGCCCCCTTATATTATACGTTACGTTGCCAAAGCGCTAGAAAGTTGACTTGTATTTGTTTAAAAGTGAAAATTAAGTAAAATTAAGTGTTTATTGTGATTTTGCAGACTTCTAAAGAGTGTTTCAACTGTAAAACTTGGTTCGACAATGTTATATTTGCAAAAACTATGCTTATTTGAACCCAAATCTTTCTTTCCACCGGAAAGTTAGGTGAATATGCTTTTGGCGTCAATATTTGAACAATCATTGAATAGCTTTTAAAGTTATACATTTGACCCAAATGAAATACCTGAATCAATATCAAACCCTATTTGTATCATTCATCCATCTACGATTTCTTCAATAATTTTTATTGCAGATTTCCGAGCAATACCGAACAAAAAAAATTTGGTTTTCCTTGGTACGATTTTTATGTCGATTGTCTTGGTGGGTTATTTATATGGCTCAATCATGAAACCAGAAAATTAGTAGATATTTCGAAGAAAGTTAGAACTAGGTCGATATACATTAAAACAATTTTGTTTTGGAATTAGTGATCAATGTTGAGTCTATGTTTTAGATGCAAAAATATCATTTTGAGTTGTTTTGTTATGAATTTATATTATCAATAAATTTAAACATTGAAAGTTTGTTTCATCAACCCAACTTTTACCCAAATTTGATGAAACAATTTCACACAATTTTATGCTCTGGTTAAAACCAGGGTATTTTTTTTCATGGCATTCTATTAATGTTCTATTATCGCAGATAAAACTGCTACCCGGAAAATTTAAAAGACATAGCAGTTTCAATCGTACTTTCAGGGATTATAGTTCAATATTATAATATTTTTCACTTTTCATTAAATTTTCGAAATATAGAACGAAATACGCTCTATTATCGTATGAATCTATTTTAATATCATAGTGACGCAATTTGTCTTGCATCATTTACCTAAAATCGATTATACTAGATTTACAGTTCGTAATTCTACAGGTTTTCTATCATAATCTCAAATATTTCTAATTTTGAAGATTCCTCAAAAATTAAACGAAACCATTAAATCAGTACGCCACTGAGTATTTGACGACTTCATTATGCAGCGTTGCCAAAGTGCTAGAAAGCATATATTCCCGTCTTTTTCTGACATATGGTGAAATAATTGAATGTTGGCTATTAATTTAAACAGTTTTATGAATGAAATGCTAGGCCTATCTCTTTATATGTCTATGGAAATGACGTATTCGCTTTTTCTCCAATTCTTGTAAGTAACAGAGACAGGTGGAGAAGTGATATTCGATTCATGTAAACATACGGAAAGTTGATATCCGCTCATGATTCAGATTCCAAGAAATTATGGTAGACATTAAAGAATTTACGTGTCTCAACTAGGTCGGAGTCAATTTTACCGCTCGTTTTATGTCCTCATTTTCAGTTCGTGAGATATTCGATATCGCAGCCACGAGAAGGTTCATTCTACGAAATCTCCGACACCGCAAAACGTTCATTTCATAGCGGAAAATAATTTTTTTTCACCGCTTCCATCTTTTTTTATCATGGCATGTGTCTTCTTCCAGATCTCTGGCTGACATTGCCTACTCTATATCATCCCTCCAACTTCTTCGTATTCTTCCCCTTTTCCTTTGTTCTGAAGGTACTCATCCCAAAATCCTTCCGGGCCATCTGTCATCCAGCATCCTCTTTACATTACCAAACCACTTGCCTTCTCTCAAACACATTTGTTATTGATCGATCCATATCCATCCCTGCTCTTATCCATCCATATCCATCCCTGCTCTTATAGTTTAATTCCTAATCCTTTCCAACTTTGATCTCCTACAGCTTCTTCTAAGGAAACTCATTTTGGTTGCAATGATCTTTTTCTAATTCACCTGAGATAGATCCCAAACTTCTGCGTCATACAGTGCTACGCTCTGTATTATACTTTGTAAATGTGTTTCTTGATATCTTTATTTATATTTTTGTCCTACAACAGGGAATTGAAAGTACGAGTAACTATCCTTTCTTTATTCATTATGTATTTCATCTTTGCTCTTTTCTTGTTTATTCAGGGTAGCACCTAGATATCTGCATCTTTTCTCACCTTTGATTATGTCATTATCTAGCTTTAAGTCTTTAACATCTTCATTACCCACTATTATATACTCACACTTTGACATATTTAATGTCAATCCTGCCAGCTCACATTCCTCTTTTAATTTCCGAACCATATGGGCGAGATCGTCTTCGTCTTCAGCCTACCTGATCATCGGCAAATCTCGTCCCCCACTTCCACTCCCATATTCCTATAATTTCTGGTCTATTTTGCGAGAGATCGATCTAAATAAATTTTGAAGAGGGTAGAGGACAAACAACAGCCATGTATTAAGCTTTTGTAGATTTCAAAGAGAATTGTGAGTTTACTCCAAAAATACGATTGTGGTGCTTCGAAGAACGTCTTGGATATTGTGACATTCCGAAATATAAAAGGCAATCCTCGTATTTCGAATCGGATATAATTTTTTTTCGCTTCGTTAACAATCTTGAGCAGTCATCATGTTATTAAATTTTAACAATCCTTCAATTTTCATTATCCGCTACTATGCATGATGCTTCAATTACCATTAACAAGGTATCTCGGAACTAAGAAATGTTTCAACATGAGATATCTCCGGTATCAAGTATGTTTATATAATATAATTTGAATGAATAATTCATGATTCATAACAATACATTCTGAATGTGGTTACACCTTTCTCCTTCTCATAAGATGAAGAATTGCAACATTTACTGTTGAGTAACTTCAAGAACATACGTAAATGATTCATTTAATCGGTGTGGAGATCAATTATTCATTTCCAAGTTGATAAATACATTAATAATCGAGAAGAAATATCTACAGAGTGAGATACAGAGACAAACTCAAAATTCAACAGCTTCAGAGCTATCTGACCTATCATCCTTGCTTTCGGTCATATTGCGACCATCATGGTCAAATTTGAGTATGTCCGGCCGTCTAACGGCCGTATGTTGCCTAAGAGAAAAAAATTTCTTCTTTGCAGGAGTTAATAGATACAGAAGTGTCGTAATATCTCGTTATGCGATAAAATCCATCCAACGGTCACGTCGTCATGAGTAATTGAATCTTGGCTTCGTATATAACTTGTAGAATATCCAAAGAACCTATTTGTAACTTTTGAGTCGAAGTAACTTTTCGTCGAATTGATATCTTCCAAGTTCATTATTGGGTCAAATCTGTCTAACTGCATTGAGTTTTGAAAATTGCTGCTTTCTCAAAATAACATAAATTCCTGAATATTCATAAGTTATCAATATGAAATGGTATAAGGTCATATACATAATCAAGGCCAATTACTTTCACGTATAAACTTCTTTAACATTTTTAACTATCGCATATCACATCGACTAATTATGTAACCAACACTAATGGTAATGGCAATGGTAATGATAATCAGTATCGAATTATCTTATGGTGGCGGCAAGAACTCGCAACATTCTTATTATACCAGAAAAATGCATAATATAATCTATGAATAAAAGGTTGAACCTGATAGTGGTAATAACTAGTAAGGCGTAAAATAGAGATAAATAATTCATAAATGAAAAATCTGCAATCAATGTCATTAACAAGATATGTGCAGGGTTTGCTGAATAAGTTTCAAGCACAATTCATATACCACCTTGCAATTATTACTCAAACTCTAGAATCTTCAACTCCAATAATTAACAGAACTTGAGTAAAGATATTTTTTAGTTGATTTTTTTATATTATCTAACTCCCTTGAGCTCACGTCAGTGATTCTCACCATTTTACTTTTCCCATAGAAAATCTATCCTGATTTATTCTGTTCTATGTTGTATCGTTGCCCTTCCTACACATATCTGATAGTTGCATTAGAGATATTAACGGTACACCTGTGCTAGATGACATTAACGTCTAATATTGTTAATAATGGGCCACACTTTCTCACTCCAAAGTTATTCGAGTGAGATAAGTATGCCAACTGCATAATTTTCATTCTCGACGTTGAAGACTATATTTTACCAAACGGTTGAGTTTAGCTTCGCTGTAACAGTGTTTTGAATTTTAATCGAAAACTAGATTATTTTAAGAAAAATCAATTAAACTTAAAAAATTAAATAATACCAAGATAAGATTGCATTGCTCTCTTAAGTTTAAATGATCTGTCATTTCATTATTAATAATTTTAATTAAACATTGAACGCCGCATTTACTGTAAAATTACTATATTAAAGATCTAGACAAGTTATAATAAAATTCTCAACACTCTGTTATTTATTATGAAAAAGTTGCCTAAGTATATTGTTTAAACGTTCATAAATATATTATTTTTAATTTTTCTATTGTTTAAATAATTAGTTGAGACTTTTTCTAATTAAAATTGACAATTCCTCACATACTGACAAACATTTTTACACTAAAAATTTCATTGTTTATTGAATTAACAATTTTTTATAAAGAAAGGATACACCTTTTTAAATTTTTTTCTGATAGTTTTAAAATTTAGAAAAAAGTCTTTGTGGATCAAATAAGCAAAAAATCTCATTTCAATAGTTTTATTAAATATCATCGAAAAAATTTTGCTGTA
This sequence comes from Micraspis discolor, assembly GCA_030674115.1. Lineage (NCBI taxonomy): Eukaryota > Metazoa > Arthropoda > Insecta > Coleoptera > Coccinellidae > Micraspis > Micraspis discolor. The sequence goes on from JARTUT010000881.1 coordinate 593,040, forward strand.
TATTTTTGTGTACAGCGACGTTTTAGTAATTTTTGAAACTATCAGGAAAATAAGGAAAAGTGGATAATTTGTTTATAGCAAATTATTTATTCAATAAATAATAAAACTCCGAATGGCGAAAATTTTTTGTTCATTAATTAGTAGAGAAGTGTCAATAAAATTTAATAAAATTCCCAACCGATTATTTGAATAATAGAAATATTAAAAAACATTTATAAAAAATCAAATTTATAATCAAGAAAAATTATTACATTAATAACTCATTATTTGCTGAAATGAAATATTTTACTATATTTTACCAAACCGTTAAGCTTAGCTTTTCTGTAACAGTATTTTGAATTTTAATCGAAAACTAGATTATTTTAAGAAAAATTTAATAAAAAAATTAAATAATACTAAGATAAGATTCCATTGCTCTCTCAGGATTAATTAATTGACCTGTCATTTCATTATTAATAATTTTAATTGAACATTGAGAATTACCGTCTTTACGCTGCATTTACTGTAAAATGACTGTATTAAAGATCTAGAAAAATTATAATAAAATTCTCAAGACTCTGTTATATATTATAAAAAAATTGCCTAAGTATATTGTTTAAACGTTCATAAATATATTATTTTTAATTTTTCTATTGTTTAAATAATTAGTTGGGATTTTTTCCAATTAAAATTGACAATTCCTCAAATACTAACAAAAATTTTCACACTAAAAATTTCATTATATATTGAATTAACAATTTTTTATAAACAAACGATAAAATTTTTTTCTGATAGTTTAAAGAATTAGAAAAAGGTCTCTGCGGATCAAATAACCGATAAAATCTCATTGTAATGGTTTTATTGAATATTATCGAAACAATTTTGTTCGATACCTTTGTGTACAGAGACATTTTCGTAATTTTTGAAACAGGAGAATAAGGAAAAGTTGGTAATTTGTTTAAAGCAAATTATTTATTCAATAAATAATAGAACTCCGAATGGCGAAAATGTTTTGTTCGTTAATTTGTAGAGAAGTGTCAATAAAATTGAAAAAAATTCCCAACCGATTATTTGAATAATTAAAACATTAAAAAAACGTTTATAAAACATCAAATTTATAATAAAAAAAATATTACATCAATAACTTATTATTTGCCGAAATGAAATATTTATTTTTCAATAAGACCATATATAGCAAAGATGATAATAAAATATTTAATTTTTTGCAGGATGGGACCTGAGAGGGTTATATTGTTACAAATATTTCAACATAAGACATTCCTGGGAAAAAGCAGCAGAACTCTGTAGAAGGTAGGAAAATGTCTATATTTCGCTCAATATTTTAGATTTCAGTTCAGAATGTGCTAGAAAAAAAAACCGTTTGTTAACTCACAAAATTGTAGAAAATTCTGTTTTTTCAAACTAGACACCCAGTAGATTTTTTTCATTTTCAGAATGAAAACAACACAATTAAAAATTTTTCTATATATTTCCTTATACATCTTGTGTGAATTCTGAGTTATCTGCATTTATTGAATTTCAGATTGATTTAATATGCCTTAATTCTTTTAAATCGATATTTTCACTGTTCTCCAAGTTTTCTTTAAATCGACATATCTGCGACTCAATTCGATCCATAGAAAATCATTATTCAAATTAACATGACAAACAACAAGTATTCCAAGTGTTTCGCAGAAGTTTTTTGTATAAATACCCCGAGATTCAATAAACGCAGATAACTCTGAATCTAAACAAGATAGGTATAGGAAAATGTATGAAAAAATTGTACAGTGGATATACAATTTTAATATTATTATCATAAAAAAAATAGATATACAAGGTGTCCCATATAAAATAAGAAAGCTGTTGCCAGATTTCCACACATCTGGCAACACTGGAAATCTGTAAGTATTTCAGAAATGTAGCATGAATATTTTGTTAGAAGTGTCATCTGATAGTTAGGCCTAAGAATTATTGACCAATGTAGCATTTTGTTGCTATCAATAAGTCCTTAATCAGATAATAACTGATGACGATTTTCAAACGAAACGTTACTTCACCTCGAATATGGAATAAATGAAAATGCTCTCAGGTTTAAAATTCGGTTACTCTAACCGCTAGCCCAGCGACTACTTATCTACTTCTGCTGACCCGAAAACTGGTTTTAGCATTTGAATATTCGATGTGAAACCTTGACATTCGTGCAAGATTAACTAACATCTCTAAATATTTTATTAAATAACCTTTGGCATTCCTAGATTTCTGTAGAACCGCACCTGAAAACATTTAATCTTATAGTAGAAATTAATTGGCTACAAGCATCTTCAGAAAACTCAATCGATTTCAGGCCAAACCAGTTTTTAAAAAAATTGAAGATGAAATTTTTTCAATTTTCATTGATTCTCAAAATTTACAGAACTTTGAAATTAAATGAAATTGTTCTACCAATAATCACAGGTGATCGTTATTTTAATATTCCTTCAGTTTAAAATGGAAAAATATATCGGAGAGTAACATTTTGGTTTCAAATGTAGTATGACGAAAAGACGGGGCATCATATAATAATGTAAGAGAGGTAAGAAACAAATTACAATATGTGGATAGAAAAAATAGGCCACACTGAAAAAACCCCGTATAAGACTGAAATCATCCTCCATCATTCATATAATCAAACCCTCACATCAGTCTCATGTTGTGTGAATTTAAAATAGTTAATTAAATAGGAGAACGTCGCGTACAGCGTAAAACAATTATTAAAGTTATGCAATACAAGAATATTAAGACACCATGGAAGTATTTCTCTCGCAAAATTAGAGTTTTTATTCATCTCATGGGAATTTCGATCCAGCATTTGTGTAATAACGCGATTAGGATCCTTGTTTGACTTCCTCTCAGTAGTATATACTCTCACTTTCGGGGAAGTAAGTAATTTTCTATTCGTCTGCAGTAATTATAAAAGTACTTATTTGTCCCATTAAATATCCTCGGAATTAAATTATAAACATTTTGTTTTTCTCTTCTTTAATTCAAGAATCTGTTAATCGTATTCATGTTTTGTTTTGCGTTTTTGCTCGCATGTTCTACTTCATTAAACTAAAAGCTTGCAATGTTGAATATTTTTTATATTATATTTATTATAATCAATTCACTGTTATGTTATATTATAGTAGAGTTTCAAATGGAAAAAGATTTTGGCTGAAATGAAACCGAAGCAAAACTGTAAGTTTGTTCGTTGATTAATTAAAATTTTATCTACTTACCGACTTTCAGTACCTCAATTTCTGAAAGTGGTGTTCTCAAGTACGTAATTAAGGCTTATAAAAGAAATCGGTTTTATACTTAAATTTCGGCAATCTCTATTAATTGAACAAGAGCAATGTACGAGACATAAATTAATTAAGATAGATTTCACTGTTGCTAAATCTTAACACTACCAATATTTGGTGATGTTCCCATAGCAGCCTATTCATTCAGCAATTTGTGGGAAATTCACACGAAGATGAAAGCATTCTCTTACAACACCTGCCCCAAGCAATTATTGTAATTCTTCCTTTCAACACTATCTGAGGAATTTATTCATCGATTGAATCGTGAATGCTTCGAGTCATTTGAAATAGCTGAAAATGTAGGGACCTACTTCGAAAGAATAGACTAAAAATTCAATTGGGTGATGAATAAATTTTTAAAAAAATCCACGTCTAACGGTAATTGAAATAATTTTTAAATTCCATCTCCAAATCTAATTCGATTAGAAAATAAGTTAAGACTTGCTGGTAATCGGATGCTGGACAAATATTCAATGTGGCGTTTGTCCAATATGGTATGAGGAAGTCTCAGAAATGAACGCAACAAGCGAAAACTTTTCAACTACCGGATTCTACTGTAGCCATTCAGTTATATAAAGACAAAGATGTACAAAGAGGTGTGTACTTACGTATAAAGTTGTTGATTGTCGATGTATCTAATATGTCGATAAATTAATTTAGAAACTTGCAGAATCTCCCATTCCCCAGGAACGCACAGGACACAACTAATGATAACTCGATTTATTGACTTGATAAAATGATTATGAAGAGTGAAACCAAAGAATAGAAATAAAAGGCTGCACTCTGTCAAATTAGTTCAAGAAATTTTGTTCGCGTATTTCCTTTGAATAATAAATCTCTATGGTGGTTCTATGTTGTAAACGTATTTCGAAGCGAAACCACAGAATCGTTAATAATGATTCCTCGCTTGCACCAAAATCCCATAAGAGTAACGTAAACATAACATAATTACATAGAGATGTGTTCTGTGAATGTGAATCGAGGCAATCTCATCTCATGATCACCTGCGTCAAAGTAATCAATCGGTTCGTCTAGCATAAATACAACAGAAAACGAATTTTCACTTATAATACCACAAGAGCTTCAAAATTATCGGGTATTTCCCGATAGGTTCGTTGCAAACAAATGAAGGAGTCAAGTTTTTCAGGTTAAAAAATCACGAGCGCGAAGCGCGAGTGATTTTTCCTGAAAAACTTGACGATTTTATTTGTTTGCAGGGAACCTATCGGGAAATACCAGATAATTTTGAAGCTCGTGTGGTATTTGGGGGATTATTTTTCTATCCCAAATGTCGGCCAATAGAATTGCACCATGAGACGAAATGTACAGTTAACAAATAAGAATTTCATAATGAATAAAACAACATTTAATTAAGAATCAGGGTAGTGCAATTAAAAATACAATTGTTGTTAACATGTTTTCTTCAAGTCAGAGTTATCGGTAATGGTCCCAGAAGAGGTAGATGGCATGAGGTTTATGCTGTTGATGGCATTTTCTGCAGTAGGCTCACTCCTTCGCAGTTTCTTGACAATTAATTCGTGGTGTTCCTGGTCGAGTTGGAGATACGGCTTGATGGAGTTACTGTTGGCATGTCCAGTTATTTTGATTATCTGCTGCTCTCCCAGGCCCGATTTCGCTAGATTGGAGACGGCTGTTGCACGACTGGAGTGATTGGTGATTTTTTTGTTACCAAGGTCAAGCCCAGCTTTTTGTGCTGACTCCTTAACCCACTTTGAAATCGTGTTTTGGCCTACTGGGGAATCCTTGTACCACCTAGCGCCTGGAACTTTATTCCAGAATGGATTTTGGGTCAGGAATAGTCTGTCGCTCTTGATATTGACATCTCTCTTCTCTCTCAATTTCTGGAACAGTCTCACTGGGCACTTGTCAGGATTTTCTGATTCTCCACCAGCCACTTGCTGTCTGATAATTTTTTATCACCACCTTGTGTGGTCTTGCTGAAAATTGGATTGTATTCAATTCTCCCAGTTGTTTCCCCGTCATTTCGCTGTTCTGCTTTGAAGTGATGTATTGACGCCATGCTGCCCTCACCACCTCTCCAAGCCAATTCCACTGATATTATCATGAATAATTTTTTCTGGAGGCCATCAGGAGTTTCCTCGTCCCAAACAGTGGTCATTGCATCCCAATCTTTTTCCTCCAACGCTGCTGCACTTGCCCTCCGTTTTTCCGGAATAGATTGTAAAGCCTTACGGTTGGCATCACGAGCTCCTCGAGCGGTCTTGAATGCAGCATCCGAAAATGGGTTGATTTTGATGTCGAAATCGTTCAAATACTTTTCTTGAAGTAATTTGGCAGTCTGATTCCACATTGTTTTTATTGTACCTTCCTTATAGTCTTCTCCATCCATTTTCTTCATATTGTAATCTTTCATAATGTTTGCCAATTGCGCTTCACTCGTTTCAGCACTCAATGTGTATTCCCTCTCAGTACAAAAAGTAGTAAATTGGTTCCAAACTGTTTTTTTTTGCCTTCTCCGTATTAATGGGAACATTTCCTTTGACTTTTTTATCGATGGTGGACAGAGAACAAACTCCAAATCGACTCATTTTCATGCAAATTCTCCAATTTTCACAATTGAATTCAACCTGTCAGTTTGACGTGTGCTTAATTTGACTGGATCATGTTTTGTTTATATATAGCAACTACCAGAGAAAATTTTAAAAAAATTATCAGTATAATACCATGTAGGTTGTACCACGTGACGTCGAATGGTGCAATTCTATTGGTCGATATTTGGGTCGGAAAAATAATCATCTTAACCCTCAAATAATTAATTTGGGTAGATTAATATTTTCATATTTATAAGGCATAAGGAAGCATAATAAGTTTTTTTATTAGAAGTATAAGTGAAGTATTTGATTGAAGATGAAATAACAGTTTCGTGAGTTGAAAAAATTTATTTATTTGCACCTTCAGAACACATTAAATCGAATTGTACAAGGAGGTAATCTCACCATTTTTGTTTTTGATTCTAAGTGATTTCTGCGAAATTCTGAGGATCAATTAAATTATTGAAACTCCTATTCTTATGGATCAGGACATACTAGTATCGTTTCTGGTGAAAAAGGAAAATTGCTTTCTTAATCTGAGTCACATGGAGTGAAATTGATTAAATACTTCCATTCCTCAACATCTACTTTAGCCTTGTTAAGATCAACCAACATCTTATTTCCTATTGCTTGTTGAACATATTCTGGATTGAAAAACCTGAAATAACCTCAATAATCCAGTGTTTACTTACCATCTGAGTGATGAACATTTTTCTCTGTAGCAGAATGAGAATATTCATTTGTGGAGAATTCTCAAACGACAATTCAGAATCTAGATACACGTAATTTATTACATATTGCACAAAATAATTGCTATTTACTATTTAGGATTTTGGCGGTTCCAATTTGAGACGAGAGGAAAATATAACCCTCTTTAGATGTCCCCGCCCACTTTTCCAACGACAAAATTTTACTTTGAATTTCCGAGTAGTTTCCATCTGACAGGCATTTCTAAGAAAGAAAAATTTTTTTATTTTTCACTTGTACATTATATGTTTATTTTACCTTAGAAAGGGTTGCTATAAATACACTCATTATGCCCGTGGGCATTTTAGCGGGCATTATGGATCATAACGCCCGCTCGTTGTGCGAGAAGCAAAATAAGCTAGAAAGAAATTATTTATTTCGCAGAATTTTAATACTAAAACAACGACAACTCAACAAACGAAAACAAAGTCTTTCTTAATTAAAATTAAAAGTGCAATTTTCGAATTTTCCGGAAAAATTCTTCAATCGTGAATCTTGGGCTGTTTTCGAAACCTGAGGAGCGAAAACTTGACCACAAGTACTTGGAAGTTCGTTCACAAGAGAACCACTAGAGAATTCATGGGAATCTGTTACCGAATTCACAATCATCGTCGATATTTTGTTTTTGGAAAAAATTCTCTGCTCTATGTAACCTTACGTCACAGATGCACTCTTCCATCTTCCGTGTATTTTTAACGTTTTATTTATTTTATTTCATATGATGCACCAACCTCAGTTAAAAGAGTTGCTGAAGTCCGTCTCAAACAATGTCCTGTATATTCATTTGCATTATCCAATTTTAAGTATTTGGAAATCATCGAAGGCACACTTCCTATGGTATTTTTGCCAACAGGTTGGATGGTGCACCGACCATTTCGGAACGTGAGGAAAAATCTAGGATTCTTCACTCCACTGGGTTTCAAGGATATATATTTTCTGACCAGCCCCAAAGCTCCTATTTTTTCTGCCTCTACAATGCTAAATCCTTTTGACATACCGGTTTTAGTTTCGGGTATTTTAACAAGGAACAGCTACCCTTATCTTCTATATCTTTGATAGACATTTTCAGTAATTCATCTCTCCTTAGTCCTCCAAAAACACCCATTATTAGAACTACTTTATGAAGAAGATGAATTTCATCAGGAGCTTCATTGATGAATGTATGAACTTGTTCTGCTCTCAAAACTTTGGATTTCTTCGGAATATATCCTTTAGATTTCATTTTTAAAAACGCTACTAGCCGGGAGAATTGTGAAATATTGATATTTTCATTGACAATCAGTGTAGATTTCAAAATAGAATATTTCGTCCACAATGACGCAGGACAAAATTTTTCAGACTGAAATAAAAAAAATTACCCACACATGAACAAAATGAAAAATAAAATAGCATACCAATTCTTGAAAGTACGCCAATAACACTGTTTCATCTATAGCAATTATTTTATTTTTCAACTTCCATTGATGGAATGTTTCATAATCCTTGTCGTAGACGAGTCTGGATTGTTTTGGTAATAAATTATTTGCAGCTTTGGCTTCATTTTCAATTATATTATTTGGCAAATTGCTATTCATTTCTGTTATTTCTTTAAATCTTCACAACGAAAACAGTAATGACATTCACTTAATAAAATGATGACAGCAATAACGAACTTCAAAATATTAACAAATGCCATGGTTACCTACTACTGAAAATTAAATGGAAAAAAAATCATAGGAGCAATCGAACTTCATTGTAATTAAATGATATATTCGTGCAAAATAAAATCTTGTATGCACCACGAGCGTTATTAGATCCTAACGCCCATCGGGCAACATTCATCCCTCGGGCCGAATGTTTCCCTCTGGGCGTTAGGATCCATATAACTAGGTACATAAATAACTATTTGAGGATTAGTTACATACATAATTTCAATTCAGTGTCACTTGAAATGTTACAAACTGCTCGAAAATAATTCGTTTGGAACCCGTAACTATGGTTACGAGATGATGTGACGTCACACTAATACAGCGTATTCAGAGATACTATCAGTTATTTTAGTATTTTTAATGTTTATTAGACCTTGGAAGTCTAACTCTTGGTAATATTCACAAGTTTTCAATATTGATACAAAATACTTGTTTCAAGATGTTATTTAGCTACAATGATTAATTTTAAGGGAATTAATTAATTTAGTACGTTTTAATTATGAATATTAAAATCTACAAAATATTCTTGAAATGGGGTTTTTAGTTTTTATAAACAAACCAAAGTCGGAAATGTGGAAATTATGAAAATTATTTCATGTGTACAGGGTATGACTACATAAGTGTAAAATATTTAAGGAGGTGATTCCTCATCGAAAAAAAGATAGGATCTTTCATATAAAGAAGCTTCATTGGAGCATCCCTTGTTAAGATACAGCCCCCTCAAAGGGAATACATAAAATTTGTATAACAATTTTTTTCACAAGCACCAAAAAAGTTACAATATTGAAATTAACCTAACGTTTCCTACTAGCAAAAAGACAATTACCCAGTTATTTATTTGGTTTACCCCATGGTTGTAAGGGTGGGAAACGCAACCCCTTAAACTTATTTCCAATGTAACTTTTTGTCTTATTATTTGTTAACCATTTAAAAATTTATTTCCGATAGTCTGTTTCATTTCAAACAAAAAATGTCTCGTGAGTTTTTGGCCCAAAATAAACCAGTTAGCAGCAAAAAATTATTTTACGAACAACTACAGAGATAGGTACATCGTCATAATGCGAACTGGATTTATTATTATTCTGTAGTTAGTACCTACATTGAACGACTAAATGGTAAAAAAAAAACTAATTTATTAATAACAAAACACACTTTTTTGGTGCTTGTGAAAAAAATTGTTATACAAATTTTATGTACTCCCTTCGAGGGCTGTATCTTAACAAGGGATGCTCCAATGAATTTTCTTTATATTAATAAATCCTTAAATATTTTACACTTATTTAGTTACACCCTGTATAATGCCGAAAATTGACAACAAATTTTTTCTGGAACAGGTGTTTTTTTCCAATTACATCGTTGTTTTCTTTCAGTGTATTTGAACAATCGCGCAAGAAAAGGTTTCAAACAATTTGAGAATAATTCCTTTGAGCATTTAAATGGTACCTCAGATATCTAAAGTGTTCGTTTCTTTTTTCCAGATATGGTAGTGATCTCATATCTGTTGAAACTTATGAAGAGAACAACATCACTTCATCAATCGCAACTTCATCAGTGCCAATAGAAAGGAGAAATATTACATCGAATAATTTCTGGCTTGGTCTTGCATCGCTGGACGACTTAAAGACCAATACACTAGAATCAGCTGCTGGAACTCTAGTTTCCCAATATTCAGGTGAGTGTTCTCGGAATTGTCGAACGTGAAAATGAAATTTTTTAAAGAAATTTGAACACCCTGTATCATTCTTAACGGGGCCGGATTTCAAAAAATACTTCAGGAAAAAATGGTTAAAACTAATGTCAAAGACTCACCCTATAGATCGATTATGTTTAGATTTGTTTCATTATTTCTTTTCTCTGTGAAATAACAATGGAACCAGAGATAAATACGCGACTATTCTGTGATTAAAGAGTGAGAGTCACAAACCTCATAGATAAAAATGAAATATCAGTCGAGTTGTGACGTTTCTCATATTATTTCTGAATACTCTATATTCGGTTGCCCATGACAATCATGCATTAAAATAGAAAGAAATGGTACATCAAAATGGGTCATTAATGCATCATTTTGTGAAGGTTAAACAGAGCTCTCAATTCTTCTTTGTGCAGATTTACTGAATGTCTTTCCAAGTGATAAAACAATAATAACGTTTTCTCTTTTACAAAAATGGAAAAAGTTGAAACTGTCATCATGACGCATGTACTTACTAAAAAAATGCTCATTCACTGCGATAAAACGGTAGATGACCGTTTGCGGTGATACGATATGTGGCCTAAACCCGTATGTTTACCTGTTTCTATTGCGGACTATGGAGGTCAGAGAAATCAAGAGGAAAGTAAGGTCATTTCGACTTTCCTTGAATGAAAAACTGCAGTATAAATAGCAAATATTCTACTGTAAATTCGATCCAAAAGTGTTATGAAAATTTCCAACCGATATCCTTAATCACAGAGTATAAAATGACAGGTGGGAGCATACGGTCTGAAAGCGAGAATCGGAAAGGTTCATACCATACACATAGACATATGTCTATGGTTCATATGCATAGACTAATTCAAATTGTATAATCCGATATGAACATTGATGCATCACGCAGTGTTCCCGATGCTACCGATTTATCGGTATTTCTACAGATTTAACGAATAGTTATGGAAATCTACCGATTTTTCAGTTTCTAAGATCTAAAATCAGGTAAACCTGCCGAATACACATCTAACCTAAAAAATATATTCTAACGCATGCGCAGTGCTTTATCATTTACGATTTTGTTGCCAGATTGTGCATACATCGGAACCGTAGAATTTTGAATTAATGGTTGCGTTTCGTAAATCAACAGTTACATATGTTTTATGGTTTTTCAAATAAAAATTTCAATTGTTCAGCATAAAATGTATTTATTATACAATATTTACAATAATACATCGTGTGGTTTATGATTAAGTTATATAAAGAATGAAACGTTGTCATAGTGGTTTAACGAATTTGAAATTTTTAACCGAGTCAAATTTGTCTTTTTTCAAATGAATTTATGACCACTGCTATACCTTTTTCAACTTTTACAAAATCAATTTATAGAGGTTTTTTTCGGTTTGATAGTTTTTTGTAAGTACTATTGCCAATTGTTTTTTTTCTTAATCTGTATTTTGTACGTCAGCATACTGAGACCCTTCAATTCAAAGTTTTCATATTTACCAAAAACATATCTTTTTAATTTAGAAAGATATATTTTTTGATTGAATTAATTTCATAAATCCAAATAAAATTACATATTCATTTAAAAATCAATTTAATTATTCTATAATACAATTTAATGAAAATATGAATGTAAATTAACTTCAGATGTCAAGGAAAAATTCTTTGACATTCTTGAAATGAACGAAAAATATTTCGATCCGGCAACGCAGCCACCAATTTGACGTAACGTTTGAAACCATAGACAAAGTACCTTTATAGACTGCCAACGCACTTGTCACGCTAACAAAGCGACACCACGCGTCTGGTCGCTCGAACTAATTTTCTCATTTGGCGGGAAAGCGGCTCATTTAAATTTAAATTATGTTTACCCTGTTGAAAATCTTCCAGAGAAACTATTGATCCTTCGTACAAAGTCAGAAAATGTTAGTAAATTTACTGTTTACCATGTCAAGTGCAAAAGTTACAACAATTATTGGAAATTACAAAAAAATGGAGCATTCAACAACATTCAAATACGATTTCGAATGTTATAAAAATCCAAAATGGCATGATGTATCACGAATAATGACTTTTTTGAAAAACCACTTCTAAAAAAATATTCACAACTTTTCTCAAATTTAATTGTGGATAATGTAGAGCATGAAGATGATAATAATCCCTTTTCAGGTTTTTGGTCCCTTCATCAGCCAGACCCATCTTCAGGAGAATGTGTAGATGTAACGCTCTCTGGAGACTCTCAATCGTGGGAATTGACCACCTGCGAGAGGCTCCTTCCATTCATGTGTCGGACAAGAGCATGTCCAGAAGGTTCTTATCATTGCTCAAATGGCCGCTGCATCAACGAAAAATTCCGTTGCGACAAACAAGACGACTGCGGTGATTCTTCCGATGAAGTCGACTGCCCTTCCAACTGCAACTTCTATTTCGCCAGCAGTGGAGGTGTGGTAGAAAACCCAGACTATCCACATAAATATGCTCCGCTCACCAATTGTAAATGGACTTTGGAAGGTCCACAAGGACACAATATTCTACTCCAATTCCAAGAATTCGAGACTGAAAAGACATTCGATACCGTGCAGATATTGGTAGGAGGACGAACTGAAGACACTTCAGTGAACTTAGCAACTTTGTCTGGAAAGCAAGATCTCACAAATCATTCGTTCGTTTCTGCTTCCAACTTTATGATAATTAAATTCAGTACAGACGCATCTGTTGAAAGAAAAGGGTTCAGAGCTTCGTGGAAAACTGAGCCATCAGCGTGTGGTGGTATGCTGAGGGCTACTTCTCAACCGCAACAGCTAAAATCACCAGGATATCCTGAGAAGTATCCAGGGGGTCTGGAATGTTTGTATATAATAAGAGCTGTACCTGGAAGAATAATTTCTTTAGAGATTGAAGATTTAGAATTAGAGAATAATAAAGATTACATCCTGATTAGAGACGGAGAATCACCAAAAAGTAAACCAATTGCCAGGCTGACCGGAAACTTACAAAATAATCAGAAAGTTTTGATTTCCACCCAAAGTAACCTCTATCTTTATTTTAAGACTAGCTTGGGAGATTCGAAGAGAGGTTTTAAATTAACGTTCACCCAAGGTAAGTGATTCAACATTTACATATATTAAGATCCCCCTCGATCGGCCCTGCGGGCCTCTCAGAAAGCTTCGCTTTCCGGGTCCCTGACGGGATTATTAATAAAGAATGTATTTATCAAATTATTTCTTCAGGATGTAGAGCAACAATCAAATCAACAAATGGCACCGTTTCATCACCTGCGTTTGGTTTAGCGGAGTATCCAAGCAATCAAGACTGCTTATACAAAATTGAAAATCCTCAAGGAGGTCCTTTGTCATTGAAATTCAGAAAATTCGAAGTCGACAAGTCTGATTTCGTGCAGGTTTACGATGGGTCGTCGACAACAGGCCTTAGATTGCATTCGGGTAACGGTTTCTCCGCCAATACCAAACCCAAGATCACCCTAACAGCGTCTAGCGGAGAAATGCTTCTGAGATTTGTAACCGATGCTTTACACGATGGAATTGGCTGGGAAGCAACATTTTCCGCAGGTGAGAATTGCAAATCTTAGTAGGAGTTTTTGCAATGATGAATAAGTTTATTGGTCATATGGAAAACTTGATAAAAATATTCCGTATTACGAGAAATTCTTCCTGAATTTCGGACACTATCCTAGAACATACTAGAGGTTGCCAAATATCTGCCTTTTTATTTTTTGAATTTCGCAGCTAAGTACAAAGCGCTACAGAGCTCGTAACTGGCAATACTATAAATATTGTATGAGCTAAGAAAAAAAGGAACACAGGTAAAGTCATGGAGTTCCAGCGGTGGCTCTGAAAAATGGAAGAAGTAACAGCATCGAGAAAAATATATTATCTCATGCCTGAAAGTACCAGAATATCTAAATAGGGCATAATTAACTAGCTCATCATATTGAATATCATTCACTATTCAAACTATTTTCAACTGAACTTCAAAGATCTTTCCACCATGTAAAATTACCCAAAACTAACTAAGATGTTTGTTTTCCTCGCTACCAAAGCTTTGAATAACCTAACAATGGAGCTTCACAACAAAGTAATCCCTTTTCTGACGTAAAGGAATATCCAAACAGAACTACCCGACTTGCCTTTTTGTCTTTTGAATTTCGCAGCTATGTACAAAGCGCTACAGAGCTCGTAACTGGCAATACTATAAATATTGTATGAGCTAAGAAAAAAAGGAACACAGGTAAAGTCATGGAGTTCCAGCGGTGGCTCTGAAAAATGGAAGAAGTAACAGCATCGAGAAAAATATATTATCTCATGCCTGAAAGTACCAGAATATCTAAATAGGGCATAATTAACTAGCTCATCATATTGAATATCATTCACTATTCAAACTATTTTCAACTGAACTTCAAAGATCTTTCCACCATGTAAAATTACCCAAAACTAACTAAGATGTTTGTTTTCCTCGCTACCAAAGCTTTGAATAACCTAACAATGGAGCTTCACAACAAAGTAATCCCTTTTCTGACGTAAAGGAATATCCAAACAGAACTACCCGACTTGCCTTTTTGTCTTTTGAATTTCGCAGCTATGTACAAAGCGCTACAGAGCTCGTAACTGGCAATACTATAAATACTGTAGCTAAGAAAAAGGGAACATAGGTAAGGTCATGGAGTTCCAGCGGCGGCTCTGAAAAATGGAAGAAGTAACAGCCTCGAAAAAATTATATTCTCTCATGGCTTAAAGTACCAGAATACCTAAATAGGGCATAATTAACTAGCTCATCAGATTAAATATCATTCAGTGTAGGGGCTTTATGCTATGTTTAATTATGTAGAGCTAGTTAGGACTGTATATTTTTATTATTGGATGTTGCGTACGCAGATCACAACTACAGATTCCACAACAGTAAGATACTGAATATAAAAAGTCTTACCGGTTGCCGAAAAGAATGGGGCTTCCTTATCCTGGCAGGCTTCTTGAGGGATCCCTCGAATGCAAATACCACTGCTTCCATACGCCGATGGCAGTTCTTGTCACTTCACGTGAAGTCACTATATTTGTCGGTTTTAACACAATTTGATGTCTGTGTCGATTGATGAGAGAAAACACTATATAAGCGAAATAAACTAAGAATTCTGTGAGTGTCACTGTTTCGTGCACTATCAAACCAAAAACAAAAATGCGGGTATTAACAAATATGCGAATATGTCCAAAAGTATGCGTATTTCACAAGGGCGAAATAAATCAAGGAAATGCGGAAAAACGTGTGTTTCACAACCAAAATCCAAATCTCATCTTGATTGTTCTTCAAAATATGCAAATCATATATTCAACATCTGGGCGCGCGTAAATTATTAAAACGAAGGAAATTAGACAATTTTACATGTCAGCAACTCACAATGCAGAATCTGCACACAACGTTGCGGACACAACATCCTCCGGGCGCGACAAATGACGTATGTTATTCTAAAGAAGACAAAAAACTATAAACGAAAAAAAGAGAAGAAAAAAATATATTTTTTTATAATAATTTTACCTTTTAAAAATTTTTTTTTTTAAATGTATATTCATTGATAAACAATTGCAGACCTCAAAACCGATATAAACAACTCGAATATATCATCTAGATGGTAAAGGACACAATTTCACTACTGGTCTATCGTATAAACCTCGAGTAGTCTTAACAGAGGCAACTCGAGATACCCCATCAGTACCAGGGTAGAGAGAGGAAATTCGCCCCATAGACCAACGGTTAGAAGGGTTATTGTCATCTCTAATCAATACAAGTGTTCCTACTTCAGGAGGCTCAGTATTGCTCAACCACTTGGATCGTTGTTGTAAGTTATGAAGATATTCGCGAGACCAACGCGTCCAAAAACTTTGATGCAATCTTTGAAGCAACTGCCAACGACTCAAACGATTCACCGACAAATCAGCCAAATCAGGCGTAGGCAAACACGATAGAGGTTCCAACGTTAGGAAATGTCCCGGAGTTAAAACGCTCACATCCTCTGGATCAGACGATAATGGACTCAGAGGGCGACTATTCAAAATCGACTCTATCAGACATAAGAGTGTATAAAATTCCTCATAAGAGAGAATTTGTTCTCCTACTACACGTTTTAAATGTGTCTTAACGGACTTTACACCTGCTTCCCACAATCCACCCATATGGGGTGCTGAGGGAGGATTGAAATGCCACTGGATTTGTTCGTTTGAGGCAGCATCACGCATGAATTTATCGATGTCACGGTGAGCACCTACAAAATTCGTACCACGATCGCTATAGAGATGACTACAACGTCCACGTCTCGAAATAAAACGCTGTAGTGCCGACAAAAATATATCGGAGGACAAATCCGATGCGAGTTCCAAATGCACAGCTTTAGTGCTACAACACACAAACAAACAAATGTATGCTTTCGTAGTTTTTACTCCGCGATGTCGACTCATGGAAATCAAGTAAGGTCCGGCGTAGTCAACGCCTGTGTGCGAGAAAGCTTTCAAAGATGATACTCTAAATTGCGGAAGATCTGCCATAGGCGGCTGAAATGTGCGGGGATTTGATCGAAAACAACGCATACACTTTGAGATGCAAGAGAAAATTGCTCTCTTCGCAGACATAATCCAAAATCGCTGCGCCAATAGGATACATAAAGTTCTCCGACCAGCGTGAAGATACTTCTCATGATAATATCGAACAATTAAAGTAGTGAGGGGGCTTTTACAAGGTAATAGTAATGGATGTTTAGCTTCATATGTTAGCGAGGAGTTTCTCAATCTTCCTCCAACTCTTAAATTTCCGAAATCGTCCACAAAAACATTAAGACGTCGCAGAGGTTTCGAAAAGGTCTTTGAGCGTAATTCTTTATAAAATTCGACACCTTGCGTGCTCCTCACTAAAGTCAACAAGGCTTCATTCAATTCTGATGAAGACAACCAACCAAATCTTCTTTCTGGTCTGGGATGGCTCAAGTTGTGCTTAAAGCGCAAAACAAACCCCGCAATGCGCAAAAGTCTGAAAAACGATGAGAATTTCTCGGTGAGATCATAAAATTCGTCTCTATGCGGTTGAGAAACGAACAAAGACAGAGGCTCAATTGACACCTCCCCTCCATTATTCTCAATAAAGCTAGGCAATGTCAACTCCTCCGACACATTTGAAGGTCCTTCGAACCATAACCCATTGCGTACAAACTCCGATGGTAACTGCCCTCTAGATCCTGCATCGGCAGGATTGTCTTTTGTGGATATATAACACCATTTTGCGTGGGGGATCTTTGAGGTTATGGAAGAAACGCGGTTAGATACAAAAATCGGCCATTTGTGTGGTCCACCCCGTATCCAACTCAAAACTATTTGGGAATCTGACCATGCAACCAAGCTGATGAACGGAATCTTACTCTGTAATGCATCCTGAACATAAGATAAAAGATTCGCAAGAAGTAACGCAGCACACAATTCTAGGCGAGGTATAGTTACTTTCCTCAATGGGGCGACCTTTGTTTTAGAGCACAAAAATTTATAATGTATTCTGCCATTATACAGAACGCGAATGTATGCCACTGCACAATAGCCCTTTTCCGAGGCGTCGCAAAATCCGTGCAACTCATACCTAGCACAAAGTGCTGCTTCAAAGATACCTCGTGAAATTCGAAGGTTAGATAATTGAGTAACTTCAGACCTATATCTATCCCACAAACGGAATATTTCAACTGGGGGCTCAGCGTCCCAGCCAATTCCAGCAGCCCAAAGGCGTTGAATCAACATCTTCAGGAAAAATGTAACAGGGCCAAGAAAACCGATGGGATCATAAATTCTAGCCAATTCTGACAACAAATGACGTTTGGTACATCGTCGATCAATAATACGGACGGAGAAGTGAAAGGAGTCTGTAGAAGGACGCCACTGCATCCCCAAAATTCGTAAGGAAACATCTTCTTCAGCTGATTCAAAGAATTTCTCATTTAAAGAAAGATGCGACGCTGGGAGATCATCTAATATAGAAAGATTGTTCGACGAAAACTTTCTCAACTCGAATCCACCCAACAACAACAAATTTATCAATTGTGATTTCAGGTCTCGTACCTCCTCAATGGAATCACAGCCACTCACAATGTCATCAATATAAGTATCTTGATCAAGAGCCCGAGACGCAAGAGGAAAGTTCTCTCCCTCATCTATCACAAGTTGTTTCACGGTACGAAGAGCCAAAAAAGGCGCACTGGATAGACCATATGTAACGGTTCTAAGTCTAAAATCTTTTAATTCTTCGTCAGCAGAGGGTCTCCAGATGACGCGCTGATAATCCCGGTGTTCAGGAATTACCAAGATCATCCTATACATTTGCTTGATGTCTGCACATAGAACGTATTTGTGCACTCTGAAGCGCAAAAGAATTGACAAAATATCCTTTTGAAGTTTTGGTCCAGTTAACAAATGGTCATTCAACGATAACTGCGATGGGCACTTGCTAGAAGCATTGAAAACAACACGTATCGTCTTTGCCATTCCCTCGCCCTTCACGACGCCATGGTGCGGAAGGTAGTAAGAATGCGAAGGGATTCTATCGCTTTCGATTAGTTCCATATGACCCGCCTGCAAATATTCTTCCATAAAATCTCGGTAGAGGGTGTATAGTTGAGGTTGCCTCAACAACCTTCTCTCAAGATTTAAGAACCGAGAAATAGCAAGATCTCGACTGCCTGGAAATGTCGGTAGAACATCACGAAATGGCAATGACACCATGTACCGTCCAACTTCGTCGCGTTTTTGGGTCGCCCTGTAGATATTCTCGCACAATTCATCATCGCGACAAGAGCTCTCAAAGGCCAAGGGTAACCCTTCCAATTCCCAAAGTTTTTGAAGATCCTGATTTATCTGGTCAGGACTAGACACGAAAAATGAGAAAAGTGGTGTGTTGGTTTGAGGAGTGACTTTTCCCATTACAATATATCCAAACTTAGTATTTATTGCGTCAAGTTGGTCATTTTTTCCGTGAATTACCTCTCCAAGCAAAATCTTGGAAAAAAGATCAGCACCCAGCAACAAATCAACATGTCCCGGCTCATGAAAATGCGAATCGGCCAACTTCAAGTGGAGCAAATGCGAAAAAGCCTCAGGACAAACTCTTGTCCGAGGTAGCTTATCGCTTATTTTATCCAAAACAACAGCATCCGTCACCAGAAGAGGCTCACAATCACCTATAGGTCGTATAGAAAGAGCAACGGAACCATGGTTTGAACTGGTTTCCAAAGAATTCAAACTCTGTATTTTTACTTCCACGCGTTGTCTTGGGAGACCCAGTATATTTGAGGCCCTCTTAGATATAAACGATATCATGGATCCACCATCTATGAGCGCACGCATGACATGAAAACTTCCCCGAATGTGCAATTTCAATAAAATAGTATATGTAAAAGACTAATGACCAACCGAGGTATTTAGTTATATACATGTTCAGTAACGTAGAAAGTTTTAATAGAGACGTTTTCAATGAGATTATTATAAGATAAAATGAGGTTTTCTTGAATTAAGGTTCCCAGATGACGAAGAAAAAAGAAGAATTTGGGCTTCGCTGTTGGGATGGTCCAGTATTTGCCTAAAGACAGCAATATTCATTTGTTCAGATCATTTTGACCCTGAAGATGATGTGTTCCGAGTAAATGGAAAAAGATTTTATGCGGTGTTGCCGGGTGATGTTTCACAAAAGACTTTCAATGAGGGAGTCAAAACAAATCGACATTTTACAAAGGAATGCTCTATTTTATACAGTCTAAGGTTAAATCCAACAATATCCCAGTAACCTTCCACATATGAAGGTTGCCTTTTGTATTTCGGGATTGGACAACCCTAGTGTTGTAATCTGCCAACTGACAGCTCTATCGTAAGGATCTTCCCCGAATGTCACGAACCTCAACCAAAGCGGTTGCTAGCAAGACAGTGGTAGTTTTCCCAACAACACCAGCAGCAGAAATTACCGTATTCAGCGCAATATTATCAGCACTCGTAGATGGCTCCGAACCAATAGCACCAGCAACATCGTTCGACCCAGCATTACCCAAAGCATCGTTCGTCCCAAGGTGTAGAAGCGTATGATGCCTCATCTTGCAATCTCGGCAAACATTACGAGATTTACAATTGCGCACGTTATGAACGGAGCTCAAACAGTTAAAGCAGAGTCGACTTTCCTTGCAAAAGGTGTGACGCTCCTTCGGAGTTTTTCAAAATTGGGGCATGCGAAAAGTCGATGCAACCCTTTACAGAGCACGCAAGTGACTACCGTTTCATTCTTCACGTTTGAGAAGTGAGAATTCAATTTTTATTCAGTTGGACAGCCCTCTGAGAAGTGGATCCCTTACTTACATCCGAAGCAATAGTAGGTTTCAACGACTCTATGGCGCAACAATATTTATTCAAGAATTCCATCACGGTAGAAAATTCAGGAATTTCAGAAGAACCATGCTCAAGCTCGAACCTAGTTATTAACGAATTGTCCATCCGCTTGAAGAGCATCTGAACCAAAATGAAGTCCCATTCATTCACCGGAAAACACATGTGCTTTAACGCTGCCAAATGTTCCGTAAAGGTATCGAGAAAACGACGCAGCATGCTTGAATTATTAGCATTAACCTTTGCTAAAGCTTCTAAAGCTTCCCAATGAGCTTGAGCCCTCAAGCGTTTATTAGAATAACGTTGCACCAGCGAACTATAAGCTATCATGTAGTTATCTCGCACCATGGGCAGTGTACGAACTAAAGACAGAGGTTGACCTTCGAGAGATGCAATTAAATAATTAAATTTCTCAATTTCTGACAAGCTTTGATTATTGTGGACAAGAGCGTCGAATAAATCTAGAAATGTTGGAAATCTGGTGAAATCACCATTAAACTTTCCTATTTTTATCTCTGGTAACCTAATATTGGGCGAGTGTGATCGAGAAAGCAGACTCGACTTAATGCCACTAGTGTTCAAGCCCATTTCATTCGCATCAAAGAGCTCTGAAAAAATAGTTCGCACAAGAAAGAAATCATCATGAAACTGAGATCGTATCATTTCCTCAGTAGACATATCCGAACTATCGTCCGATAATAACACGGTAACAATATGACTATGCTGTTTATTAAAATCCTCCCTGAGATCATCGATTTCCCCAAAACGAACTTTAAAAAGAGTGTGTTTACTTTTATCTAATTTGGCCTCGATGGCCAAAGCCTTCAATGTTTCCATATCCGAAATAACTGAAGCTCTGGCCAGCTTGGCCTTTTTCAAACGCAGTTCAGAAGTCATATCAGAATAAATATACCCAACAAAATTAACAAAAACAAAAAAAAAGAATCAAATTTCAAATCTAAAAAATCGAGCTCTCAAATTTCAGCGGAACTGACAATTCCAACCAACTGATTATCAATACAAACGATGTAATGCGTATTCCGATGAGGAAACTATCAAATTATAGGAAAATAAATTGGAAAAGTGCGTAATTATTGTCTAAGAAAACTTTAGCAGAGAATCTAACAAATGCGAAAGAAATTTCAACCAATATATAAGCAATTCGACTGAAGCGAAATGGAAATATTGTATCTATTTTCCAACAAAATAAAGAAACGAATTCGATAAACAAATACGATATATGTATTTGAATTTCAGAAATAAACAATCTGTTTGTTTACGTTTGTCTGACAACGGCTGAATTAAACTAAAACATCGGCCGGTATCGAGCCCGATCGGAAACCGGTACGGAGATCGCGTACAAAACTGCGCGAGTCTCAAATGCGCGGAGTGAAACTCGTCAATAAATTAATTAGTAATAATTTTCAAAATGGCGATATCTGAGGAACGATAAATGGATCTCTCAAAGTTAGAGAATAATCGACAGCAAAAATCAACCAATAACCCTCCGGCCGCCAAAAAGGAAAGCCAACAAATTGGCAACAAAACGAAAATTAGAATATAATAATGAAACCTGCAATCATAAATTAACTTATCGATCAAAAGACAATATGCTAAGGCCCGAAGAACCAAAAAATATGTAGGGGCTTTATGCTATGTTTAATTATGTAGAGCTAGTTAGGACTGTATATTTTTATTATTGGATGTTGCGTACGCAGATCACAACTACAGATTCCACAACAGTAAGATACTGAATATAAAAAGTCTTACCGGTTGCCGAAAAGACTGGGGCTTCCTTATCCTGGCAGGCTTCTTGAGGGATCCCTCGAATGCAAATACCACTGCTTCCATACGCCGATGGCAGTTCTTGTCACTTCACGTGAAGTCACTATATTTGTCTGTTTTAACACAATTTGATGTCTGTGTCGATTGATGAGAGAAAACACTATATAAGCGAAATAAACTAAGAATTCTGTGAGTGTCACTGTTTCGTGCACTATCAAACCAAAAACAAAAATGCGGGTATTAACAAATATGCGAATATGTCCAAAAGTATGCGTATTTCACAAGGGCGAAATAAATCAAGGAAATGCGGAAAAACGTGTGTTTCACAACCAAAATCCAAATCTCATCTTGATTGTTCTTCAAAATATGCAAATCATATATTCAACATCTGGGCGCGCGTAAATTATTAAAACGAAGGAAATTAGACAATTTTACATGTCAGCAACTCACAATGCAGAATCTGCACACAACGTTGCGGACACAACATTCAGTATTCAAACTATTTTCAATTTTTCCTTCGTTAAAGGCAAATCCGCCAGAGAAACGTTCCGTGACATTAATGGTGTTTTGGGGGATGGTACTTTATCAGTTCGAACCGCGGAGGAATGGTTTCGACGATTCAGTGCCGGTGAAAACGACACCATCGATAAGTGACGAGTTAGGCCGACATGTGGCATCTCGTGACTTCGCCCAGGAGATGGGAGTTAGCCACCAAACCATTTAAAACCATCTGCAGAAGGCTGGATACAAAAAAAGCTTGATGTTTGGGTGCCGCATGATTTGACGCAAAAGAACTGAATCAACGCCAGCGATATGCTGCTGAAACGGAACGAACTCGACCTATTCTTCAAGCGGATGGTGACTGGTGTCGAGAAATGGATCACATAAGACAATATCAAGCAAAAACGGTCGTGGTGGAAGGCAGGTGAATCGTCCCAAATAGTGGCCAAGCCGAGATTAACGGCCAGGAATATTTTGCTGTGTGTTTGGTGGAAGGGAACCATCCACTATGAGCTGCTGCCATATGGCCAAAAGTTTAATTCTACCATCTACTGCGATCGCTTGAAGCAGGCGAACGACCAGAAGTGTCCCGAATTGGCCAAAAGGAAGGGTGTAGTGTTCCACCAGGACTACCATATAGCCTGGACATAACGCCAAGTGATTACCTCCTGTTCCTGTCCATAGCGAACGCCCTTGGTGGTGTTGAACTCAAAAGAGGCTTGTGAAAAGTGGCTGTCCGAGTTCTTTTCAAATAATGAGGGGGGCTTCTACGTCTGAAGTTGCCGTCTAGATGGAAACAGATTACCGAACAAAACGGCGCATATTTGAACTAAATCACTGTAACACTTTCTATAAAGCATTGAATAAAGAGCAAAAAAGCGGATGGGAGATATTTGACAACCTATTATTTCTGTAAAAAAATTTTCGACAAAGAAGATTAATTTGTAACTGAGTACATATTTCTTGGTCCAGATTGTCCCCCGTTGAAACCTGGTGCCGGAGCGTTGGCTTCAAGCCGAGACACTTCTTTTGGTACAGTTATAACATTCAATTGCCCCATTGGGCAGGAGTTTGCTACAGGCAGAAATCGTATCACTACAAGATGTCAAGCGGGTGGTAACTGGTCGATCAGTTACATACCCAAGTGCCAGGAAGTTTACTGCGGCCCTGTACCTCAGATAGATAATGGTTTCTCAACTGGGTCCACCAATGTCACATATAGGGGGCAAGCAATGTATCAGTGTTATGCTGGATTTGCTTTCCCAACAGGTCACCCAATCGAAAGGATATCCTGTTTGGCTGACGGTCGTTGGGAGAAGAAACCGAATTGCTTGGGTAATAAGACAAATGTGTTTTTATGTGAGCACATTCAAATATTTGGATTATTTTTTCAGCTTCTCAATGCTCGGCGTTGCCTGATGTACCTCACGCGAATATAAGTCTGTTGAATGGTCAAGGACGTTCTTACGGTACAATTGTAAGATACGAATGTGAACCAGGTTATGTAAGAAACGGACCTCCAGTAATTTTATGTATGAGCAATGGCACATGGTCGGGGGAAGTACCTTCATGTTTCAGTAAGTATATATTTTCTTAATGGACCACAAATTTCTTAAGTTTGTTACATTTGCCACTTTTTCTTTCGAAAAGGATGACAAATATTAATTTAAAAACTAACTACGACACTGGAGTCTGAATGACTCCAGATACAAAGACTAGGCCATTTAATGTGATCGTCTAACAAGGGTAGGTGACAGACGTGTCCTTCTTTTTCTTTCTTTTTATTCTGACCATGAACTCTCCTTCGAGGTACGCGAGGAGCCAGTGGCGTCTCAACATAGTGTGAAATGAGACAATTTTTGTATGAAAGAAAAGCTAGGATGATACAATTTCAATTATTTTAGGAGCCAAGTGTCCAGTTCTTCCAGAAATAAAAAATGGGTATTTCGTTGACAGTGTTAGAGAATATTTCTTTAATGATGAAGCAAGGGTACAATGCCATAAGGGATATAAACTGATTGGAAATGGTGTACTCAAATGTGGTGAAAACCAAGAGTTCAATAATCCACCAAAATGCGAAGATATAAACGAATGCATAGCATCACAATGCGATGCTGCATCAACAGAATGTATGAATAGCCCTGGTTCCTTCCACTGCAAATGCAGGAAAGGGTTTGTTTCAAGAACTGATTGCAGACCTCTCGAGTTAGGATTGATCAATGGTGGAATTCCTGATGAGGCTATAACCGCCTCCAGTACTGAAGATGGGTATAATAAAAACGTAAGTTCACTTGGTAGAAACTCTTTCATATATACATCTTGAAAGATTTATATGTATATAACATGAAATCAACTCTTTATTACAGAATATTCGGCTCAATAATGCTCTTGGATGGTGCGGCAACTCACAAGAGAGTGGCTCCAACTGGGTTCTCGTAGATTTGAAAGCGCCGACCATCGTTAAAGGATTTAAAACGATGAGTGTGGATCGGCCAGATGGTAACTACGCCTTCACCACAGCCATGAGATTGCAGTATACAGACGATCTAACCGACTCTTTCAAGGAGTATAGAAACCCAGACGGCACCGCTGTGGAATTCAGAATCCTCGAACCAACGCTGTCTATTCTGAATCTACCTATTCCCATAGAGACCAGATATATTAGGTTCAAAATTCAGGTATGTGATGAGTTTTAGTAGCATTTTATTTTAATATTTCATATATGGAATAGACCTCAATGAACTTTTACCAAAAACACGGTTTGAAAGAACATTCGCCAGATTGAAACAATTAATGGTCCAAAAATAACGCGGTGCTTCGAAGCACGTCTATGACATCGTGGCAGGTGATTCGGCGTATGAGTCCGAAAGTAAACAGCAGTCAACTGTATGGGGGTTTCAAGATGAGTCAAATCCAAGCAAATGAAAGGATAAGCCAAGGTATCTAAACTTAGGTGTGACATCGGTGAAATGTGACTGCTTTGAGATCCATCGTAGGGGCAGGAGGTGCCCTTGAGTATCTTGTGTTACTCCAGAATAACCATATCTATCCTAGATAACAAGCGTGAAAGCAGTTATTATCAGACATCAAAATATTGTGATTACACAAAACAATCAATCATAGCAATTATGGGTACAACTTGCAAATTGCCATGATTAATATTGTTGTTTTATTATAGAAGTTGTACCCATAATTCATGTACAAAAATGAAAAAAAGATTTTTACTCAAAAACAAGATACATTATATATGCAAGCAAATTAACATTATTGGCGTAATAATAAAAAAGCTCTCAAATGCTTCCTCAGACCATTCACCGAATAACATTTAAAAAAGTTATGAAAGCTGTTATAAACACTAACCGCCTGATATGTGAAAGATCGCTGAAACACGGCCGACCTAAACCTTGGCAACATAAGCCGACCCTATGTCTCACAGATACACCATGGGCATCACCTCGAAATACCAACTTCTCACGCAAATATGAAGGGCCAGATGTTGACAAAATCCTACAGACCAAAGCAGCCAACTGCAAGACAAATAAAACATCAACTCTCAACCACTTGAGTTGATTTATTCTACTTGAAATTCTGTCAAATTTTCGTAGACCAAATATGAATCTGTACTTCGTGATTGAATCCAGGCAAGGATAAAACACAACGAATCCATAACTTAAGGATGACATAACGAGGGACTCGCAGAGGTATTTGCGCGAACTAAAACGCAAAATGCGTCGATACTTGTATAGTAGTTCTGTCTAAGAGCAAGAAATGACCTCCTTATCAACATCGAAACATGTTCAACAAATCTCAGCCTACAGTCAAAGATAATACCTAGATTTCTACAGCTCTCAGCAAATGGAATTGATTCATCTCCAACTTTAAGTATAATCTGATCAGATCATGTGACCTTCAAACTGTCAAGCAGAGAATGCGGCAGCGTTGTCTTAACTTTCATCTGAATTTCTTTCCATCTGCGGTCTCTGACATAAAATAGCAGAATCAACTTAAGTTTCTTTTTTTACTTCTTGATAATATATCCTGTAAGACAGTTTCAAATATAAAATTTAATACAATGTTTTGAATGCAAATTGGAGAAAAAGTTTTTATCCACAATTATAGTGGAATAGAGAAACCTACTATTTGCTCAGTTTGGCAACATGAAAATTGACCCGAGTGGACCAGCTCAATACGTTACAATCGACCAGCTCTAAGTTCCAGACGCGACACTTTTCAATGTAAATAAAGGGATCTATTCCTATATAGTCTAAGGTTCATGGTATAAAGGCATGTCCGAAAAATAAGGCAGAGGCGTATCAAGCGTAGGGTGCAATGGAATTTGAATATTGGAGCTCAAAATACCAGGATGTTACAATGTAGTTTCATTTAAAAATTAAGATGTAGGATATCCCTTAACGTTATGTTAAATAATTTACGTCTTATTTTTAGATCTACAAGTCGCAATCTTCTTAAAGCAATGTAATAATGAATTATTCACAGGATTTTGTTCGAGCTCCATGTTTGAAACTGGAAGTAATTGGCTGCACCAAGTTGGAATGTTTGGATATAAACGAGTGTGCTGTGAACAATGGAGGATGCGATCAAAAATGTATCAACACTCCTGGCGATTCCAATTGCGCATGTAACATCGGCTTCGAACTCTACACACGAAATGGAACAGCCTCGTATTTCATTGAGAAATCGGAGAACGGTCTTAGAGATGGAGACACTTACCAAGTATGTTGAATTTCAAAATGGAACCAATGAATAATTCAATTAATTCTATATCAACAGGTGAACAAATCTTGTGTACCAGTGATGTGCCCGAATTTGAGCCCACCTGAAAACGGCTTAATTCTTTCAACGCAAAAATATTATCACTTCGGTGATTTGGTTAGTTTCCAGTGCGATTTCGGTTACATCATGTCTGGTTCATCTTCACTTTTATGCACATCAACTGGGGCTTGGAATGGGTCAGTTCCAGAATGCAAATGTGAGTAATTTCTCTTCCACTAATTCAAGCATTAACTAATTTTATTTGTTTCTCATTTGTAAACGTCAGTTTCCAAAAACACAATATTGATCAAGAAAGTTTATTTTATCAAGTCACTAACTTGTAAAACTGACAGTTGACTTGCTAAATTTCTACAAGTTAGTAGTTTTATTCACATTAGAAAATTTTGTTTCATCGTCTTATATGTTGAAAATCATGGTACAATTGTTATTTCCAGTGACACAGATTTTTGATGATGAAAGAGTTGATACTGATTATGATAAACCATCTATTGACTCAGAAACTGCTGAACTCGAGGACTGCAGAACATTTGTACTCTCCTTACTACCAAATAATTAATCAACAAATTTATTCAGTTATTGTTGATTTTCGTTACAATCCCTTAAATTTATACGAATTTACCAAGATGTCAGATGGGCGGGGCTTAAGGTTCAATTATCATGGATTTGTTTGAGTCACTGTCACGTACGGTGAATAACAAGAGAGAAGCGAAATTAGAGTTTCTCGTCTTTGATTGGTCCTCGTGATTTCTGAATATTTTATCTTGATTGGATACATTTTTCATTGGTCAGAATCATTAAAATCATGGATTTCTTTGTTATAGTATTGATTCCACGCGCTTTCGGTATATTTCATCTTAGAATTGGCATTTTGAAGTTTCGAATTTCTTGTTAGGGCAATTCCGATAAAGGATAAGACGTTTTCTTCCTCATGACCGTTTCGAAATATTGAAGTCACGAAAATGAGGTACATAATTGCAATTCATTAGAATATTACAATAAATCAACAAATTTATTTAGCTATTGTTAATTTTCGTAACAATCCCCTGAAATTATACGAATTTACCAAGATGTCAGATGGGCGGGGCTTAAAGTTCAATTGTCATGGATTCGTTTGAGTCGCTGTCACGTACGGTGAATTTGAAACAATGTGAGAGAGTAGCGAAATTGAGAGATTCTCGTCTTTGATTGGTCCTCGTGATTTCGGAATATTTGATCTTGATTGGATATTTTTTTCATTGGTCAAAGTCATTACTACATGGATTTCTTTGTTATAGTATTTCACGGCAAATCGTGCTTTCTTGATATTTCATCTAAGAATTGGACATTTTGAACTTTCATCTGAATTTCTTGTTAGGCAATTCGGGAGCAACAATAGACGTGCTGAAAGAGACATGGAAAATGGAAAAAGGATAATTAATCAACAAATTTATTCAGTTATTGTTGATTTTCGTTACATTTACCAAGATGTCAGATGGGCGGGGCTTAAGGTTCAATCGTCATGGATTTGTTTGAGTCACTGTCACGTAGGATGAATAACAAGAGAGTAGCGAAATAAGAGATTCGATTCTCGTCTTTGATTGTTCCTCGTGATTTCGGTATATTTTATCTTGATTGGATACGTTTCAATATTGTTGAGTTCAAACGAGATACTGTTTCAAAAGGTGGGGTAGCTATTTACGTTTCTCCGAATCCAAAATTGGATGAGGTAGAGCATTTTATTAATTGCACTTTACTGGAGTACACTGAATAAGGGTCGAAAATACTTGGTACAAATGGTAATAAATTTACACTTATCTTGGCTGGCGATTTCAACATTAACCTTGCTGATAAAATATCAGAGTGGTTGACAACTTTTCTATCAAAAACATTGAATTTGAAAATTAATAATGATCCATAAGAGTCCACAACAAAATATAGGACCACCATTGACGCGTTATTTTCTAGGTATTTAGAGGATATTAAGTCGCAAACTTGTTGCTTATTTCAGTTATCATAAACCTATTGTTTCAATGATACACGCACGCACGCACACAACGCCGTGTCGAAGACTACCGAAATGAAACGACTTTAGACGATGCACGACCTTTAAGCCACACCTCCGTGGAGTGGGGAGCGTGAGGTTTTTTCGTTACGGAATTACTGGATTCGGTCCCCGCGCTCAAGGCCCGCGATAGAAGCTGTGCAATAGCTTAAAAATAAACAGACATGTTCATGGGAACGCTCCATAGCTTTTTTGGAATTTATCTAACCTTTTTGCAAATGAGAAACAAATAAAATATAAAACAATACACGCAAGGTAACGGGTTTTACTGGCTCAAGATGGTAACTGACTCGCCTGCGGCTCGTCAGTTATATCCTCCATTCCCTCTTACTTTGCTAGTAATGTTTAATACTATTTCTGTAACCGTTTCAGACGCTCAATGCGTTTCATTACCTGATGATAAAAATGACGGTCTGAGAGTTTTACGCAATGACGATACAAGTGTTTTGGTGCCGTTCAGAGAAAACGTTACTCTGAGTTGCGATCTGAATGGTAAACAACTAAGGAGAACTGCCACATCAGGATTCAGGCAATGTGTATACGACCCGAAACCAGTGAGTTATCACGATTTTCGCAAAAATACAGATTGATTTATCTCATTTCCTTAGGGTTTACCTGATTATTGGCTGAGTGGAACTCTTCCTTCTTGTCCGAGAGCAGATTGCGGAATACCGCAACCTTCACCAGGCGCAGAGTACGGCCGATACATGGACACAAAATACCAATCATCTTTTTACTTCGGATGCCAAAACACTTTCAAATTAGCCGGACAGAGTAGCAAAAACGACAATATTGTAAGATGTCAAGCAAACTCCATTTGGGATTTCGGAGATCTCAGGTGTGAAGGTCCAGTTTGCCAAGATCCTGGAAGGCCAAATGATGGTCATCAAATTGCTAGAAGCTACGAACAAGGTTCGGAAGTCTCCTTCGGTTGTAATCGACCCGGTTATATCTTAATCAATCCCAGACCCATCACATGTGTACGTGATCCAGAATGCAAAGTCGTCAAACCTTTGGGACTCGCTTCTGGAAAGATTCCAGATTCGGCCATTAATGCTACCAGTGAAAGACCTAACTACGAGGCCAGGAATATTCGGTTGAACTCTGTGACGGGTTGGTGCGGTAAACAGGAAGCCTTTACTTACGTAAGCGTCGATTTGGGTAAAGTGTATCGCGTGAAAGCTATAATGGTCAAAGGTGTAGTAACCAATGATATCGTTGGAAGACCTACTGAAATAAGATTCTTCTACAAACAAGCCAGTAGTGAAAATTACGTTGTTTACTTCCCTAATTTCAATCTAACGATGAGAGATCCAGGAAATTACGGAGAATTAGCTATGATTTCCTTGCCTAAATACGTACAAGCCAGATTTGTTATACTAGGCATTGTGAGTTATATGGACAACGCATGTTTGAAATTCGAGCTGATGGGATGTGATGAACCGGAAGAAGAACCTCTTCTTGGTTATAACCATGGATATTCCCCTTGTGTTGGTGAGATACTGAAATTGTGTTGTCGAAGAAGTGAGTAACGCAGTCTTTTTCAGATAATGAGACACCAGTTTTCCAAAATTGCCCGCAACAACCGATTGTTGTTCAAAAAGATGCCAATGGTGGTCTTCTACCAGTTAATTTCACGGAACCAACAGCTGTAGATAACTCGGGAAGTATAGCTAGGCTGGAAGTTAAACCGCAAAACTTCAAGACTCCAATGTACGTTTTCGAAGATATGGTGGTGAAATATGTAGCCTTCGATTACGATGGAAATGTTGCAATATGTGAGATCAATATAACTGTACCAGGTAAATGATTTGATCCGATTAATCGATTTATTGTAACTGGATATTATATTTTAGATAACACTCCTCCACTCCTCAGTTGTCCACAGAGCTACGTTATCGAGTTAGTCGATAAACAAGACAGTTATATTATCAATTTCAATGAAACAAGAAAGCGTATAAATACAACTGATGCTTCGGGCGAAGTTAATATTGCTTTCATACCTGAGAGAGCTGTTATTCCAATTGGTTCATTCGAGAATGTAACAGTTGTTGCCACCGATAAATTTGGCAACAAAGCATCTTGTCACTTCCAGGTAGGTATCGTGAAGAACGTGACAATTAGACATTCTAGATAACGAGCATGAAACTATACTACTCCACAAAACTCCCCTCGGTTTTTGACAGATATATTTAACTAAAAATGTATAGGGTGTTTCAAAAACCGGTGATCCCCTCTCTAGGATAGAAAGAAAACTGAAAAATAATTGAGGTTTGCTCAGTATTTTTCAAGATACAAGGCCTTGAAGAAAAAAAAATTATACACGATTTTTAAAATTTTGCAGAAACTACTGGCAACATTGTAATGAAATTTGATACGAATATATTTTGGAAGCTAATACATCCAATGAATTCGTTTTTAAGTCTGACTCTCGTAGAACTCCGCATTAATTATAGACACAGATTTATTTATTAGATTTGAGGATCAGTAAAAACTTTGTGTTTGCACAATATTATTCATTTAAACATTATTCAATTTCACACAAAAAAGTTACTCTTGGTAAAACTCGATACTGTGTACCGTTTTCGGAGTATTTTGATTTAAAAATCATGAAGTGATAACCGATGTTCGTATGAAGTAAGTAAAAATGATCAAAAAAATCATTTATCAAAAAGGCTAAAATCATAAAAATTTCAAGGTTCAAAATGTCCTCCGTTTTAACGAATACACAAGGCTATCCTTTTTCCTTTTATCCTTTTTAATATAATCTTCTAAATAGTTTGGGAGTCAGCTGTGAGGTCATTTAAGTGACGTTGTATTCAAAATGTCCCATCCGTTTGAGCCAACGATATTTGGACACGAAGACGTCAATACATCGGAGAAGTGTCACATATTTAGTAATATGTCTGACATTTACGAAATGGGTCGCTTTTCTAAAGAAAGCTGGGAAATATTAAAAATCTTCTAGTGGTGAAATGGCAAACTGTGGGAGCCAGATCTGCCATGAAGATCATTTGTGAGTGACTGGATCACTGTTGGATAAAACAACATCTATTTAAAGGTCAACTGAAAACATCGCTGCGGTGGAACAAAGTGTTCGTGAACGACCATCCACATCGATTCGTTTCAAGCGCAAATTTGACCTTTCTTGGTCAACTGAGCGAATTTGCGCAAACACCTTGAAGCCATAGAAGTTCAATTGGCTCATCAGCTAAAGCCAACTGATCATCCGATCCGTCTAAGGTTCGCAAATTGGGCGAAAGATCGTTTGACCGAGGATGGTGAATTTTATCGAAAAATCATCCTTTCCGACGAGACTGATTTCCACCTCGGCGGTTATGTTAATGAACAAAACTGCCATATATGGGGCACAGAAAATCCGCAGAAACCGATGCATCCACAACGAGGGACTGTTTAGTGCGGATTAGGGTCCAACACCATCATCGGCCCATTTTTCTTCGAAAATGATGAAGGAGCCGCCGTAACCGTCAACGTCGAGCGCGGCCCCGCTATGTTAACTGATGTGCATTTCGGTCAAATGGAACAGTATGATTTGGACGATATTTGGTTTCAACAAGACGGGGCTACGTGCCATACGGCCCATGCTACGGTCGTCGATGTTTTGCGCCCCATCTTCGAAAATCGTATAATCAGCAAAGAATGGTGATGTGAATTGGCCTCCAAGATGCTGCGATTTAACACCATTAGACTATTACCTTTGGGGAGCGGTCAAAGACGTTTGTTGCGCCAACAAACCAAGCACGATTGATGACTTGAAACATGAAATTAAAGTTGCTATTGCTACCATAAGGCCAGAAACAATCGAAAATGTACTGGAAAAATTGGACTGATCGAATGGGGTACTGCCAAGTGAGCCGTGGTGGACATTTGAGAAATCTATCAAGCCGTTCTTTTTATAGCCTTTACAAATTCGAAATATCATACTTTATTATTTTGTTGAATAAAGTTGCAGCCCAAACATTAACTTCAAATGAGTATTGGTAATATGCTACCCTTTTGACATGTGGATTCTCATCACTCCAGTATTGTGCATTATGGGAGTTAAACATACCTTATCGCGTAAAAGTGGCTTCGTCCGTAAAAAGAATACATTTTAAAAAATTTGGATTGAGAGCTGTCCTTTCTTGTAATGTTTGACAAAAATCCATTCTAACCGGTAGATCGTCTAGCGAGAGCTCTTTGACTTGGATGTAGCTGCTGCTCTTAAAGTACTTGAAGAAGACGTATTTGTTTGTCTTGCCACATCCCTTACGCTAACTGTTGGATTTTGATCAACTAAATTTAAAATCATATTTTCTTTATTAATGGTTCTTGTTGTTCTTGGCCTACCAGAATTTATTTTTATAAGTCTCACACTCCCAGTTTCTCGACAACGTCGTTCAATTGCTCTAAATGTATTTTGACTTAGAAAGTTTCATCGAGGAATCTTTTCTGCATAACGCGTAATAGCTGCACTAGCGTTTCCTAAACACTCTCCTAAGGTTAATAATCAAATCAGTGTATTCAAAATTTGAGTAAATTTTGATTAACAATATCTAATTAAACAAATAGAAATGTAATTATTGTTGACTCATCGTCAAAACTATTAAATGAAAGACAGTTTTCCATGGCAACGGAAGTCCAGAGAAAATGCTATTGCCGTGCAGAATTCATCGGTTATTACTTCATAATTTTCAAATCAAAATACTCCGAAAACGGTACACAGTATCCAGTTTTACCACAAGTACCTTTTTTGTATGAAATTGAATGATGTTTGAGTACGCTTGAAAATTTGCCCAATAAATCTAATACTAAAAAAGTTCAATACTACTTGGTACGAGCCGTGTAACTGGCGCCCTCTACGAGAGTCCGACATGAAAACGGATTCATTGGATGTATCAGCTTCCAAAATATATTCGTATTAAATTTCATTACAATGTTGCCATTAGTTTCTGCAAAATTTAAAAAAATGTGTATTTTTTTTCTTCAAAATCTTGAATACGGATGGCGTTACGAAAATTTTTTACTGAGCAAACTCCAATTATTTTTCAGTTTTCTTTCTATCCTAGAGAGGGGGCCACTTTTTTTGAAACACCCTGTATAATAAACAAATGTAATTCAGGGAATTCCCGATCTCTCAAGTCAATCACAAATATAAGGCACTTATCTTAACATAAACAATGATGATGAGGTGACAGCTCCTCGTGGATCTTAGATAGAGCAAGGCGAACTCACTCGACGAAGGTACAGCCTGCCAGGCAGTTCATAAAAAGTGGATGGTTTCCAAGCAAACATTCCACATATGGAGGGTAGATGTAAGAAGAAGTAACTGCGTGTATTAGAGTGGCCCAAAAACTGATCCAAACTAGGAGGCGCTGCTGTCGCAACTGGGTGAAAATTGACATTGACACAAATATCATGTCATCTGTCATCTTCAATTAGTTCAGTTTTCAGTTCGTCCATGATCACCGGCTTGTCAATGTCAGAGTAGGAAGTAAGCAAAATATGAATTAACTGAACAGTTAATTTAGTAAATCTATGAAGGAAAACTGCGTGTAAATCCAACCAAAATGAAAATGAACCTCTTTGCTGTGATCTCTACAACCAATCATTGGCAAACTTGTGTTTTGCAATTCATTTGATATCTCTGTTATTGTTTCCACATTAGTTCACAGAAATCTTTTCACTTCACACAGGTCAAAACTTAATCTATAGGTTATATTTTCTGATTCTCGATTCATTTCTACACTGTTGCTATACTAGCGTCATTGTGGTGATTCCTTGAACTACTCTATTTGTTCCATTCCGCTGGACACTTTTCGATCAGATGCGCCATAAGAGATTGTTCTCCTTCCCTCTACCCTCCATAATTCCACAGCATCCAGATTTAATACACTCAATCTTCATCGAAATTGACGAATATGCTCTCTTCTGAATGAAGGTTTAGCTATGTCTTGGCTTGGGGCCTGGATATCGATTGAACCAGGGGTTCGATGTACATTGATTCCAAGGTAAGATGTACTCTGGTCCGGTGGTATGACGTGTTTCAATCCCGCAGTAGGATACGTCTAGATCAAGGACTAGGTGCCAGAACAATTATGCGTTTCTCACAAGAGTCACTTTAAGAGATATTTTCTTTGGAAGATAAACCGGCTTCACATTTCGGGTTCTGTCAGCTCAACCAGAAATTCAACCTGGCAGGTTCGCGGAACCTAGTAGGTCAAGGTACGCGCGCATGTCTAGTATGCCAGTGGCGTGCAAAGCGTCGTGAACTCCCTAATAAAATTACAACGCATTTCTATTTCATTCAAGGTATCGGTTCAAGCAACGCCTTGTGTTGATTGGGAACTGGGTCCACCTTCGAATGGAGCTCTAAATTGTATACCGGGAGAGAAGGGATTGGAATGTATTGCCACGTGTAATCCTGGATTCAGATTCACGGATGGTGAAGCCATTAAAACTTTCTCTTGCAGTTCAAGGAAACCGTGGACACCCACTTCTGTCGTACCAGATTGCGTATCTGAAGGTATTGAAAAAAGAAACTTTCTATTTTCAAGTACATTGTAATATTCTTTTTTATAGACACACAACAGGCTGACTATCACGTAACTGCTACTATAGCGTATAGAGCGAATGGAGCTGTGGCGACATCTTGTTTGAACCAATATACCGATGTGGTTTCTCAATATTACAGCAATTTAAATACCATTCTTTCCCAAAGGTGTTCAGCAGTCAATGTCGATATGAACGTAACCTTCATAAAATCCATCCCCATGCTGATAGAAGAAAATGTTCTCAATATTGATTACGTGTTGAATATAGTGCCAGTAGTTCGTCAACCACAGCTTTACGATTTATGTGGTAGTACATTAAATTTAGTTTTCGACTTATCTGTACCATATGCGAGTGCTGTGATAGAGCCATTATTGAATGTTGCTGCCATTGGCAATCAATGTCCTCCATTGAAAGGTTTGAAATCTAGTATCACGAGAGGATTTACTTGTAGCGTTGGCGAGGTTCTCAATATGGATACAAATAATGTGCCGAGGTGCTGTAAGTATAAAATTTTATATTTAAATATAAGTTTACTCACTAAACTGAAGGCTATTCGGCTGAGTGGAATGATTTGGGCTAAAGGAAGTCGATTTTATTTGAGTGCTCCATATTTAGATATTTATATTTTTTCTTATGTACATATACAAGCAATCAGAATTTATTTATTCGAAGGGCCTGTTTGCTGATTCAGAGCTTTAAGCTCCTAAGTGGCGTTATGAGATCTGTGCGGGTACAAAATTAGGAGTAAATAATTTTCACCCGCTTAATGGAGAGAAGCGCACTTTCTGAGTCGCTGCGCTGGTTATACTCCACCAGTAGAAAAAATGTGAATAAAACAAGTTTGTAGTTGTAACAAAATCATGTATTCACAGATAAGAAGAATTAACAAGGTTCGACACTTGAGAGTTTATATTCACAGAGAAGATTTTTTAAATTTCTACAAAATCTAAGGATTTGAACTTCTTTGCTCAATCTTGCGCACTTCTGTTAAGCCTAGACAATAGAAAGACCTGACCTTATTTTCCTGATATGAAATTCACCACAGCTCTGCTTCAATCGTTGAAGGTACAAAGTAAGGTGTAGGTACCTTGGATGAAACTTCCACTAACAAATTGTGGCTTGGCAATATGCGACTGCTTCACAAATAACAACTTTCTTGTTTCACTTGGGAGGATTTCAGCTGAATATCTCAGATTCACAATGTACTAGGGTATCTAACTGACCCAACTGGAGAAAATGTATAACAGAGAGATGATATTAAACTACGGGGAACTTTTAGAGTTAACACGTTATTCGCTGCTGAAAACTAAGTGGTAAAGTAGAACTGACCGGTCTGGTGGTCAAACTAGCACTCAACTGAGAGAGGGTTCTTGAATAATTGAGATACACCGGAGGAAGTACCTGCTGAGCTTAGGGATTCCCAAATTTCCGTCCGATAGAAAGCATTTTTGGAAGTAACGGCTGCGGCCCTAAATTCCCAGATTCCCCTTATCCATTGATAAGTCCTCAGGCATCTTTCAGATCTGTTGTTACTTCTGATATCAGATATTTTTCGTAATTCCCTGTCGATAGTGTTGGTATTTGGTGTAAATACCTTGGCTAGATGGTCTACAGATAGTCCAGATTTTTCTTCATCATTTCTAACCCAATTGTAATCTGAATGGCTACGTAAGGAAAGAATATGTATTATCCTTAGACTATATAAGATAGTCAAAGGATTCCTTGGTAAAATGTCCATTTGTTTTGACTCTCTCATTGAAAGTCTCTTGTCAAACCTCACCCGGCAACACCGTATAAAATATTTTTCCATTTACTCGTCTCACAATATCTTCAGGGTCAAAATGATCTGAACAAATGAAAATTGCTTTCTTTGGGCAAATACTTGACCATCCCAACAGCGAAGCCCACATTCTTCTGTTTTCATCGTCATCTGGGAACCTTAATTGAAGAAAACCTCATTTTATTTTATAATAATCTCATTGAAAACTTTCCTATCAAAACTTTGTACGTTACTGAACATGTAAATAACTAAATACCTCGGTTCTAACAACACTTATCTGTGGAACGATAAATTCACTTCAAAGAAATGAAGCCAAAAATTCTACCGGTAAAGTGGCGGTCTCAAGCGTATAAACACGGTAACCTTTATTTCATTGTATTTATGATTGCAGCGACTTGGTCTCTCTGTTTGAGCTGGTCTGAGCCAGGGCCGGATTTATTCGACATCACCTCTCAGAATATTTTATTATTTAGATATATTGACTTACTGTGCAATGATCTATGTATATTTAGCGACAATTTTAATGAATGAGTTATGGGCATATTGTTGGTGATATCAAATACGTGAAGTGAATTTATATCAGTGTTTCCTGAAATTCTATAAAAACACAAGTATAATAAATAAAATCATAACTGAGAAGATCCAATGACATAACATACATGGCAGAAATCCGGATAAATCATGATATGAGGGATTCAATTTATAATTCTACTATCTTGGCCTCCTCTTGATTCTTAGTTTGGAAGAACAAATATCGAAATGAAATAACTATGAATCTTCGTGAAGAACAACATATTTTCTGAAGCTGGCCCTGGCCATCGTCTAATAGTTCGGTAACTCTCCGTTAGATGCTGTAAAGAACAAATACATTTATTTCCAGAAACATACAGTCCATCTATAAACCAGAAATCGTACTAGTAACATTCTGGCTTTATATTTTCGAACTGCGTTTCCCCTCTAGGTAGTTTTATACTCAATGCTTTGTTTCAAGTTGTTCCTGATGATGTTGCAAAATAGAGCCTTCGATAAAGTTCCTTCAGCTCAATTCATCTCACTTTGTCTAATAGCCTGAGAATTCCTGTGCCTAAAACCAAAGCACAGTGGCTATCATTAAATAATGAAAATAAAAATAGCTTGCACACAAGAATGATAATTCTTGAGAAGTTTCATTTCAATTTCATGAAATATGTTTGGTGATATCAATGCTCGATTTCAGTACACTGCCCAGCTGGAACATTTGCTGGCGAAAAACAGAAGGAATGTACGTATTGCCCACGTGGTTTCTACCAGAATGTGGACAGACAAGGTTCTTGTAACAGATGTCCTCAAGGCACCTATACCAGAGAAGAGGGATCGAAGAGTATAAACGATTGTATTCCTGTTTGTGGATATGGCACATATTCACCAACAGGCTTGGTACCTTGTTTGGAGTGTCCCAGGAATAGTTTTACAGGTGAACCACCTATTGAAGGTTTTAAAGATTGTCAAGCCTGCCCTGCCAATACATTTACATTCCAACCGGCTGCATACCATAAGGAAAAATGTAGGCCCAAGTGCGCTCCTGGATCATACTCACTGACGGGTTTGGCACCATGCTCTCCGTGTCCAAGGGACTTCTATCAAGCTCTATCGGGCCAGACAACTTGTAATGAATGTCCTACAAACATGAAAACAGAAGGTAAGTGAGCAAACTCCAGGATTTCAGCATATTGAAGTTTATTTGCTCCGGAATATATAATAAATTCAAACATTTCTCGAAGCGTTGGTATATACAGTTAGAAAAACACAAATCGAAGCAGTTTGTGGGCAATAACATTTATCAGTTTCAGAATAATCCAGAGAAAGATTGTAACATTTGCCACTTTTTTTTTCGAAAAGAATGACAAATATTATTTTTAGAACTAACTACGACACTGGAGTCTGAATGACTCCAGATACAAAGACTTGGCAATTTAATGTGATAGTCTAGCAAGGGTAGGACTCTACGTTATGTTTACGTAATAATTCAAGTTCAAATTCAAGTTTGAGATTAGTGAAAATAATTGGGAAATAAAGATGGTAAATAAAACACAACACTTAGACCAAAACAATCAACTCTTTATTAAGGGTCTAAAAAATATAGGGGAAAGCCCTTATGTTAGGTGATGTTGGGGCACTTGTTTAAAACTAAAAGGTTAATCTTTAACAGATAGTAATCAAAATAATCAGAGCAACTTTCATAATACAAATAGAATAATAAGCATGGTAAATATGGCAACTTCAATAATGCAACGAGAATTAATAATCATGGCAAATATGTAAACTTCAATAAAACAACAAGGATAATAATCATGGCAAATATGTAAACGACTAATTATGACCATCGTCATGGTCACGGCGCCAGGGTATGTGAGCCATAACTATAATATTGTATGAGCTAAGAAATTGGGAACACGGGGAAGGTCATGGAATTCCAGCGGTGGCTCTGAAAAAAATGACAGAAAGTTCCGCGGTTGATAAAAACGTATATTCTCTAATACCTTATGACCTTGAGACCTTGGAACCGGCCCTTCAAGGCCTTCGATCCAGGTAGCTAAGAAATCTCATACATCAATATAGAAATGGTCCACAATCTCGAGACCCCTAAATGTTGTGTGGAGAGAATGGAGAGGGTTCAGAAGAGCTTTTTTAAGTTTCTGGCATTCAAAAATAACATGGTCTACAGTAATCACGAGTACTCACTCATTCGAAGAAAATTCTGTATAATGGTACTGAAAAATCGTAGACAGATGACGGATATAATTTGTTCGTAAGAAGTTTTCAATGGCTTACTTCGTGTGCCTGAAATTCTGCAGGCAATTCCTTTCAAGGTACCGGATATAAGGTTGCGAGGTGGAAACATTTTTTATGCTGCTTTGCGTAGGACGAACAGCGCACATAATGAACCTATATTCAAGGTGATAACATCTTTTAACAACCTTGACAGTGACATAGATCTTTTCAACATACCACTCGGCAATCTAAAACAAAGTCTCAGGAATGTTCTCACATAATAAATAGGTAATAAAAATTGAAAAAAAAAAATTATGATTATAATGATAGTAACGGTGAAAATAAAATGTGTATTGACTTGATTATTTTTTGTATGAATTTCATGTGTATTTTTGTAGTTGAATTAGGTGAATACTTGTTTTGGGCTCTGCCTCTTCGTATTCCTTGTAAAGCATTAAATAAATAAATAAATAAAAAAAATACAAAACAGAAAGTAATCATAATAATCAGAGAAATTGGGAAAACATGTAAGGTCATGGAGGTCCAGCGGCGGCTCTGAAAAAATGACAGAAAGTTCCGCGGTTGATAAAAAATATATTCTCTCATGCCTTATAGGACATAATGGTAACGGTCCCTGCCTTAAGGCTTTGGAACTACCCCATCAAGTCCTTCGATCCAGGTGGCTAAGAATTCTCATGCAACAATATAGGTAATGGTCCACAATCTCGAGACCCCTAAATGAAATATCATGTAATACTAGCATAAAGATAAATTGATAGCAGTACGAGATTATAGAAATGAACGAAAGTGCTCTCACCACTTGATAAATGTAAAACATATAAATATAACACATATGAATCAACAGAAAGGAAACATAGACATAAATAGCAGCAAGAGAACAACATGAATAATAATAAGACAATTTCTACAAAGATTACAAGAAAACACGCAATTAAATAAACAAAGGATCTCTCATCACTTAATAGAATAACCATAAGTGAATAAAATCAGAATAACGGTAAGGAACATGAGCACAAAATGAATCTAAGAACCATACATAATCGACAGTAAAAAATGCACATAATCAACAATAAGAGATATAATGGGGGCAAGAAAAGAGAAGTAATTGAACGAAAGCTTTTTTACCACCCGATACAACATTATGGTGCTACACTCAAAGGGTTACGTCCACTACTTTGTATCAAACATAGTAGTCCCACCATATTGCATTCTTTCTTTCTTTTGTTCTCTCACGTACTCGCGCAGATCGACGCGGGCACTTGACAGAGAGGCACGATCTTCTGTTATTTCTCCGATTCTAACCATGGAATTTATTTTCACGGATTGGTAATCGCCAGTGGCGTATCAACATAGGGTGAAATGAGACTACGATTTTTTTCATTTGAAAAAAAACCTAGGATGTTACAGTACCCCTAGTGAGTATCAGATAGAACTCAATTGAGCACAAAGGTTGCTAATGTGTTAAATCCAGCCAAAAATTTCTTCCAGTTTGAGAACCAGGAAATTACAACACCTAATTAGACTCAAGGAGGAGTTGCAAAGTCGAATATTTGCTGGTGTTTGAAAACCTGAATGAGCTGTTTTGAGTAGCACTGCATTTGTTTTATCTGCATTCATGCATAAACCATTTGGTTCAAACCATTCGTCTGCTTGCAGTAGGGTTGATTTTACCAGTTTACACGTTTCTGGGAATGTCTTAGCCATGACTGTGAAGGTTGTGTCATCTGCATAATTCAACATTTTGATACTTGTTTCATCAAATATGGTATATAGATCATTTATTGAGTGAGATAATTCAAGCAATCCTCTACTTGATGTTCGACCATTCTCAGCCTCGGTGCCAACTATACAAGGTATTTGAGCCCTATAGACTTTTCAGGTTGCATGGTCTTACGACGGATACGATAACCCTAGTGTTGAAACCTGTCAACTGATAGCTCTATCGTAAACCTTGACATTTCTGAGGTTATACGTAGTTTTGACATAATAATAATAATACGAGCCATTTGTGTCGTTTACAGTAACCTAAAAGATTCATCTCGCCCAAAATGGAATTAAATCGTGAACATTTCGGTGCGATCAACTCAACAACAGTGAACTTATTTTAATTTTCGTTTATATATATTGTTTATAAAGTTCATGAATAGCACGAAACACACGTTAAACGCGTACCGAGCACATTCCAGAACTCTTTATGAATTCGTAATATCTGGTTATTCTGTTGTCGGCTGGGTATAGCCATCGAACAGAACCATTGTCAAGAAAAATATAGAAATTTCAGAATAATACAACAAGGACTGTGTAGGCACAAAGATATTAAGATTTTTGTTGTTATCGGGAGGGGTAGCGGTAAACTAGTTTCACCCTTATTAGGGATTACGAATTCATAAAGAGTTCTGGAATATGCTCGGTACGCGTTTAACGTGTGTTTCGTGCTATACAGAAACTGAGTTCAACCTTTCTTTTTATAAAATAACTCATGATTGTGAGTCCTTGATAATTTTCGAATAATCTGCGAAGGTTGTTGTGGTACATTGATATTAAAGTTCATTCGATTGTCCACTGGATGTCACCTCAGTCTATATAATGCACTGGGGCCACTACCGGAGTTCAATAATACCTACTACCAAATTTGTTGTTGTCGTGAGATAAGGTTATGTGGTACTGATGATCCCTAATAAGGGTGAAACTAGTTTACCGCTACCCCTCCCGATAACAACAAAATCTTAATATCTTTGTGCCTACACAGCCCTTGTTGTATTATTCTGAAATTTCTATATTTTTTCTTGACAATGGTTCTGTTCGATGGCTATACCCAGCCGACAACAGAATAACCAGATATTACGAATTCATAAAGAGTTCTGGAATGCGCTCGGTACGCGTTTAACGTGTGTTTCGTGCTATACAGAAACTGAGT
Organism: Micraspis discolor; assembly: GCA_030674115.1. Lineage (NCBI taxonomy): Eukaryota > Metazoa > Arthropoda > Insecta > Coleoptera > Coccinellidae > Micraspis > Micraspis discolor. The sequence goes on from JARTUT010000881.1 coordinate 636,591, forward strand.
TCAACCTTTCTTTTCTTTTTATAAAGTTCATGAAATATTTTATTATACAATAATAAATTTGTTTCATATAGGAGCAGCGTCTACTGGAAGAGATCAATGCCATGCTGTCCAGTGTCAAGAAAATTCTTGCCAACACGGCGGCCTTTGTATTCCGATGGGACACACGGTGCAATGCTATTGTCCTGCAGGATTTTCGGGAAGACGTTGCGAAATAGATATCGACGAATGTTCTTCTCAACCGTGCTACAACGGAGCCACTTGTATAGATTTGCCGCAGGGTTATAGGTGTCAATGTGCACCAGGTTACTACGGGATCAACTGCCAAGAAGAAAGGTCTGATTGTAGTAATGATACTTGCCCTGCGAGAGCCATGTGTAAAGATGAACCAGGTTACAACAACTATACTTGTCTGTGTCGGTCGGGGTATACTGGACAGGATTGTGATGTTACAGTAAGTACAAGTAAGATAATAATTATGAAAATAAAAAATCAATAATGAATTCTTTCAGATTGATCCTTGTTCGGCCAATGGCAACCCTTGCAACAACGGAGCTACTTGTGTAGCACTCCAACAAGGACGATTCATGTGTGAATGTTTACCAGGTTGGGAGGGCCAAACATGCGAAATTAACATCGACGATTGCGCTGAACGGCCATGTCTCTTAGGTTCAAATTGTACGGATCTCATCGATGATTTCAGTTGCTCGTGTCCATCGGGTTTTACTGGAAAACGATGCCAGGAAAAAATTGATTTATGCACCAGAAAACCCTGCAAGAACGGCGTATGTGCTGATAAACTTTTCTATTATCAATGCATTTGTGATCCAGGATGGACCGGTTCGTATTTTTTTTTCAATTTCTTTTTCGATATCAACAGGAATTTTTAATTATCAGGTGAGAATTGCGAAGTGAACATAAATGACTGTGCTGACAACCCTTGTGACAACGATGGTCAATGTATAGACGGAATAGACGATTTCACTTGTCTCTGCGAACCTGGATACACGGGCAAGAAATGCCAACATACTATAGATTTCTGTTCTTCGGAACCGTGTCAGAATGGAGCCACTTGTACCGATTTGGTCGACTCGTTTTCGTGTAAATGCAGACCTGGATTTGTTGGGTTGCAGTGCGAAGCTGAAATCGATGAGTGCTTGAGCGATCCTTGTAATCCGATTGGAACGGACAAATGTGTCGATTTGGATAATAAATTCGTGTGCATGTGTAGGGAGGGATACTCTGGAACATTATGTGGGGTATGTAAAAAACCTCAAACAGAAAGTAATTCTTTGATAGATTTTTCTTATAAGAGTATGACCTCAAAGTCATAATTTATCATAATCGGTTGAGATGTCCAAAAAAAAAACCTAAATCAACATTTTCGAGATCTTTATGAACTCTAGTACCATGCATCAAACTGCATTTCGAGTTTTTTTTGTCTCTGTGAAAGTGAAAGTTTTGTGCGAATATCATGTAATTAAGAGAGGTCTTTGGGTTAGTCAGACGAAAACCTTCGAATTGATATTACCGTGAAATAAATGAGGACCTAAAATGTGTATTTTTTCTGTGACGGGAAAAAATTTGACATTTCATCTCTGTTGACAGGTAACAAAATATAACTTTCACGAAATTACTTTTTTCCCGGATATGTACACATATAGATAATGGAAGATATTTGATTTTAGAATATTTTCCAAATTTATTAAAAACAATAAGGAATATTTCTGTGGTAATCGATGGTTCGATACAGGTAACCACCGAAAGAGATCAAAAAACTTTCGGTTGGCGAGGGGTTTAGAAATGCGATATTTCGAGGAAGAAAGGGGAAGGCGATCTTGCGAGCGAAGCGAGCACCGTAAAGTTCTTAAGACGGTCTTTCGTTAGGTGCATTTCACATGCCTTCACGGCCACGCTAACATTTTCAAAAAAAATTTTCCAAAACTCCGATTTCCCGGTTTTTCGCGAAAGATGGTCCGGTAAAATTGAAAAAGGCTTTTTCCACTGACACGATCAGGAAAAGACGTTTTCATATGTGTCTTTCCCGAGAATCGGACGTTTGGATAGGGCTATTCATATTTTCCAATCGCAAGTAAAAATATTTTAAATTGATTGCTAAAAATAGCTTACTTCGGCTCAAATACAAATTTCCAGATCATCAGTCACGTCCGACGTTCACAGACCTTTGTCAGATCATTCCAATTACAATATTAACCCATATCTCGTATAATATTTTGAAATTTCTTCAATTCATAGGATTCGTAAGAGCCGTGGTGAGGTATTCTCTTATAGTTTAACAGTCTACGATATGTATTATATGTATTTATGAAATTCAAAAATTTACTCAGCATAGAACCAGTTTTGCAATCCCTAGCCAATTCATTTCACCCCTGTCGATTCCTACTCTGAAATGACAATTATTGTCGTTGACATTCTGATCTTATGTAGATTCTTATGTCATATTCTAGACGTAAATCGGACCCACTTAGTTTATGCGTGAACGAATGGAACGAAATTCGAAGTAATCGGCGAGGCACTCTGTTCATGGTTGCACCTTTAGACTTTTATCGAATAATGTTTATTTTACTCTTGTAAAATTCATCAAGCGCGAATCGATGGAGTTGAAACGATATTCTTTTGTTTTTTTTGTGGAAAAAGCACCCACTGCGAATCAATTATATACAGCATGTCTCATATGCCTTGCCTATTTCTAACAGCTACCTTCGATCGAGTTATTTCGGCTGTTTCTGCTTACGGCTTCTTAATTCGATAAAATATTTTCAATTCATATACAGGATGTCACATATGAGTTGCGCATTCCTAGCGCTAACTTTCACCAGAGTTTTTCTCAAGTTTTAGTGTATTTCCAAGTACGGAAGCTAATTTCAATAAAATGTCATACAAAGTGTAGAAATTACAATGAATTTGCGAGCGATTGATATACAAGGTGTGCAATTTACAAGTTCTTTTGGGATTTTTAGCTTTCCTTCAAGTTTTTTTGCACGCTTTCGGTTTTTTGTGCTCCTTCGGGTTTTTTTGGGTTCCTTTGGATTTTTTGCGTTCTTTCGTGTTTCTTCGGGTGCTTTCGTGTTTTTTCGGGTTCTTTTGTGTTTTTTCGCGTTCTTTCGTGTTTCTTCGGGTTTTTTCGTGTTTTTTCTGTTTCAACGGATATTTTTCGGGTTCCTTTGGGATTTTTGCGATCTTTCGTATTTCTTCAGGTCTTTTCATGTTTTCTCGCGTTCCTTCGTGTTTCTTTGCTTTCTTCCGTGTTTCTTCGCGTTCTTTCGAGTGTCTTTGCTTTTAACGGTTTCTTTGCTGTGTTTCGTGTTTCTGTGCGCTTCATGGATCTATGCTCTATATTGCTCTATGGTCTATATTGATATTGATCTATGGGCTTATTGAACTACTGGCCTATAGATCTACAGGCCTATGGATCTACTGGCTTACTAGTATTGAATATAATTTCCTTTAGATCAAAAGTACAATTATTGAATGTGCATTGCGTGAATGACATGTTCCTTGAACTATTCGGTACAACAGACGAATTTTCTTGTGTTGAAATAATATTCTCTGACACAACTGCTGTTGATGTACATGGTCGCAAATCGGGTGTTATTTCAGAAGAGCCACACGTTCTGAACACTTTATTACCAATATATGTTCTGTGTGCCACCGATTCATCAACATACCCTTCAGTGACCGTTGATGAGTTCCAACCGCCATGTTTCTTTAGTGTAATCAAGTCTCCCCCAGATTCAACTTAAAGTGTAGATCTTCGAAATGAATGAGTTAGCATTTTCAATTTGAAGAAAATTAGCTACTGTTTCAGGTACCTTATAAAACTGATTTTTACCCACAACCTGATTGATACATTTTCCATTGCGATATGCATAAAACAGGCGGCGATCTTTTACTGCTGCTGGACGAAGGGCTATGTACATTCAGTAATATTTAATATATTCTTCAGTAACTACAAATCTCCTGTTTACATCATTCTTTGTTTGCTTCAGTTTCTCAATGAATAACTTTCCCGTATCTTCAATATCATCTAATGTTACCTGCTGATTTCACAAATTCGACAAGCTCCTGCAATCCCAAATACAACAAAAACCTTGGCCATTAAATAAACTTCATCGGGTGCATTATTTAAAAATCACTAATTTGTGTACTCGTAAAAATCGCAGCTTTCTTGGGCGTCTAACCTTTCCCATTTTGTTTCAGAAATGTAATTAGTTTGAAATATTTTGAAGTGTCTACATTATTATTGGATCGTAACATACTTTTAAGTTGAATAATCGACCACCCTGTTGATGGCTTTTATTGTTGTGTCAGTTTTCAATAACACTGTTTCCGAGAAAGAACTGCATGTCTTTTTCATTTCCATTCCATAAATATTGAATACGCGGTTTCGTAAATTTTCCGCGATTTAGCTGATAATTTTCGTGACGCTACTTGCGCTGCCTCTATCAACTCCGGTGGATTCAGAGAAAACTCAGAATCGAGCATTTAAAACTTTTTTTACCTTAGCAACGCAGGTCTAATAGCTTACTAGTTTAAAAATACAAATTTCATATTGATAACATTCTGACTTTAATATATTGTAATAATATGTTCTTTCACTGTTAAATCGTCGTTTTTCCTGTCACAGAAAAAAATAATGTATTATACGCGGGAAAAATATTAGATTTCAGCTCTCGGTCTAATACTTTTTCCCCTTGTATAATAAATAACTATTTGTTGAAGAGAAAGCTGTTGTATTTATTTGGCTTCAAATATATATTTCTATGTATCATTACCTTATATTTTCAGGAAAATATTGATGATTGTGAATCATTACCCTGTTTGAATGGAGGAACATGCAGGGACGAAACTGGATCTTACAGATGTGTCTGCCCGCCCGGATGGACTGGTGTTAACTGTGAAACGGACATTAGTAGCTGTCAATCAAAACCTTGTCAAAACGATGCTGCATGTATCAATTTATTCCAAGATTACTTCTGTGTGTATGTATTATTTTGATCACACTTATTTTGTCTTAATTTTTGACGATCTTCTTCACATCAACGGACTGCTCAACAATTAGTCTTGATATCTTCTAATTTTGCGGCAAAGCTGATATCAATTGTTTTGTTCGGTCTCACTGTGTAATCGATTAATAAATGTAGCAAGCATTGTTGTTGACGAGAAATTTGGCAACACCTATCATCCCTTTTTGTTCTTGCTACCAACGTTTGGACAAACATCAAGAACCAGTGTGTACCGGCTATTTTGGGCACTTTCACGGGATATCTCCGTTATTTTTAACGTTAGCGGAATGCGGTTTTCGCGACAGTGTGCTTTTTTTTGTGAAACTAAAGATGGCGCAATCAGTTTTTGCATAACCCGCTTAGTTTTTGTTATACAGAGTTTAAATGAAAAGTATCACTTTTTAATCACCCCCCGTATCTCAGTTGTCCTTAAACTTGGAGAAATGGTTGACATTCCTATAGATTGTTAGCGTTGGATCTTTAGATTATATAAGAATAGACCCCTTTATTTACATTGAAAAGTGTCGCATCTGAAACTTAGAGCTGGTCGATTGTAACGTATTGAGCTGGTCCACTCTGGTCATGTTGCCAAACTGAGCAAATAGTAGGTTTCTCTATTCCCCTATAATTGTGAATAAAAGCTTTTTCTCCAATTTGCATTCAACACATTGTATAAAATTTTATAATTTGAATTGAAACTGTCTTATCGGATATATTAGCAAGAAGTAAAAGAAAAACTAGTTGATTCTGCTATCTTATGTTAGAGACCACATATGGAAAGAAATTTAGGTGAAAGGCAAGACAACGCTACCGCATTCTCCATTTGACAGTTTGAAGGTCACATGATGTTTAGAAGACACACGTTGCCACCTCTGTATCGAAAATAAATACGCGAATTGAAGATAATTTGTGAAAGACAGTATTAGGTTTTTCATATTTTTTATTGTTTATTACTTTTAATCGCACTAAAAATGGTTCGTAAGTGTGAAAGTTGTAGTAAAGACAGGAATTTTAATCCGAATTTATCGTTCCATAAATAAGTGTATTGTTAGAACCGAAATATTTAGTTATTTACATGTTCAGTAGCGTAGAAAGTTTTAATAGGGAAGTTTTCCATGAGATTATTATAAGATAAAATGAGGTTTTCTTGAATTAAGGTTCCCGGATGACGATGAAAAAAAAAGAATTTGGGCTTCGCTGTTGGGATGGTCAAGTATTTACCCAAAGAAAGCAATTTTCATTTGTTCAGATCATTTTGACCCTGAAGATATTGTGAGCCGAGTAAATGGAAAAAGATTTTATGCGGTGTTGCCGGGTGAGGTTTCACAAGAGACTACGAGGTCTGTCAATTATATTCCCGGAAAAGTGTTCGGACGGTCCGGAATATACATAAATTCTTAATATTAAGTTATAATCCTTCGCAGTAGTCTCCCTCTAGCTCGATGCACCGGTGCCACCGTTGGATCCACGATTGGAAGCACCTCTTGAAGTCCCCGAAGGTAGGTCCCTCAGCACCAGTGTCGTGACACTTTGCACCTCCTCTACGCCGTCGTATCGGTTGCCCTTGAGGTAGGACTTCAATTGTGGAAAGATATGAAAGTCGCAGGGGGCCAGGTCCGGGCTGTAGTGCGGAAGCGTTGGAATTCCGAGAAACGAAGCTCTTTCTGCTCAACTATGAGCACTTTGGGAACCATTTTCGCGCACAACTTGCGCATCCCTAAATCTTCGTGTAGCATCTGTCGAATGGTTTCCTTGTAGATACCCAACTGGTCTTCCAACATTCTGAGGCTTACCCGACGGTCTCAGAGCACACGCACGCGCAGGCGATAGACGTTTTGTGCCGTTCGAGAGGTGGAGGGAGCTCCCTCACGGAGATCGTCCTCCACCGACTCCCTGCCTTCCCTGAACCGCTTAGCCCACTCGTAGACAGCTGTTTTTTCAGGATATCATCCTTGTACGCGTCGGTTAACTGTTTCATAATTTCCGCGGAACTTACACCACGTTTGACCAAAAATTTGACCACTACTCTTTGCTCAGTATTTTCATCACACATTTTCGCGACAAGGAGTCCAAACACGCCGACGATCAAAGTACTGTAAAACACGAACTGAACAACCGATCGAGACGAAACTTTCACAGACTGACGCAGAAATGAATCCTCTTTCGAATGACACCAACGCCGTAGCATAACGAGAGCCGCAGTGTTGCCACTTTCCGGGAATTAAATTGACAGACCTCGTATTAATGAGGAGTCAAAACAAATCGACATTTCACAAAGGAATGCTTTGTCTATCTTATATAGTCTAAGGTTTAAACAAGAGCGTCAAAGCAACGCCATCAAAACTGTTACCTGTTTTTAAAGTTACGCCAGTAAAAAAACTGGAGAAAAGCTTTGTTAAAATGAAAAACGATAAATCATTCAATCTCTATTTTCAGATGTCCATCTGGAACTGATGGCAAACAGTGTGAAACGGCCCCTGAAAGATGTATCGGCAACCCATGTATGCACGGTGGAAAATGTCAAGATTTCGGTTCGGGTCTAAACTGCTCGTGCTCAGATAAATATTCCGGAATCGGTTGCCAATACGAATACGATGCCTGTCAAGATAACGCTTGCAAAAACGGGGCAACTTGCATCAACGACCAATTTGGCTTCAAGTGTTCTTGTCCACCCGGATACACTGGACGGTACTGCGAAGAGAACATCAACGACTGTAAAGAAAATTCATGTCCGCCGAGCGCCACCTGCATCGATCTCACGGAAAAATTCTACTGCAAATGTCCGTTCAATCTAACAGGGGAAGACTGCAGAAAGAGTAAGTGATGTCTTCATAATAGGTTGTTAAATATCTCCCTTCCGCTTTATTGCTCTTTATTCATCAATGAAAACGGCTTGACCGATTTGGCTGGTTTTTTTTTTGTAGCTTTCTAATACACTGTACATGGTTCGTACGGAAAAAATATTAAGAAAACCTCTCGGAAAATATACACTTTCACTGATACAAACTTGAGATTAGCTGTAGATCGAATGGCCCATTAGCTCAGTTAGTTAGAGCGTCGTGCTAATAACGCGCTATTATGAAAATATATATTTTGTTTTTATTTAATAAAATTAGTAAAGTTCTTCTCTGGTAAGGCGAGAACAGGGAATTGGGAATTCATTTTTATATGGAGCATCTTATAGATTCCAGTTCAAATTGCATAGGTAGGTACTCATACATAAGATAGGTCAGCTATACAAAATAAAGAGTGCTTCAAAGCAACGATGAGGCGGTACGAAGTTCGCCGGGTCAGCTAGTGCTTTATAAAAAGTGTTACAGTGATCGGATTTAGTTCAAATATGCGACGTTTTGTTCGATAATCTGTTTCCATCTAGACGGCAACTTCAAACGTAGAAACCCCCCTCCTTATTTGCAAAGAACTCGGACAGCCACTTTTCACAAGCCTCTTTTGAGTTCAACACCACCAAGGGCGTTCGCCATGGACAGGAACAGGTGGTAATCACTTGGCGCTATGTCCGGGCTATATGGTGGACGCGATAAAACCTCCCATCCGAGCTCCCGTAGCTTCTGACGAGTCATCAACGAAGTGTGTGGTCCTGGTGGAACACTACACCCTTCCTGCTGGCCAATTCTGGACGCTTCTGGCCGATCAAGCGATCCAGTTGTTCGCAGGAGACGGTAGAATTGAGCGTCTGGCTATATGGGAGCAGCTGATAGTGGATGATTCCCTTCCAATCCCACCAAACACACAGCAAAACCTTCCTGGCTGTCAATCCCGGCTTGGCCACTGTTTGGGACGATTCACCTGCCTTCGACCATGACCGTTTTCACTTGATATTGTCGTATGTGATCCATTCATCGTCGCCAGTCACCATCCGCTTCAAGAATGGGTCGCGTTCGTTCCGTTTCAGCAGCATATCGCAGGCGTTGATTCGGTCCAGAAGGTTTTTTTGCGTCAAATCATGCGGCACCCAAACATCAAGCTTTTTTTTGTATCCAGCTTTTGCAGATGGTTTAAAATGGTTTGGTGACTAACTCCCATCTCCTGGGCGAAGTCACGAGATGCCACATGCCGGCCTAACTCGATTTATTCCATGATTTGATCGGTATTTGTCGTCACTTATCCATGGTTTCGTTTTCACCGGCTCTGAATCGTCGAAACTATTCCTTATCAGTTCGAACTGATAGAGTACCATCCCCCAAAACACCATTAATCTCACGGAACATTTCTCTAGCGGATTTGCTTTTAACGAAGGAAAACTTTAGAACAGCGCGAATTTCGGTGTTAGTGAACTCCATGTTTACACGTCTATAACTGTTGAACTCAATATCCAAAGGAATCATGCATAGCGTCGTTTTGTAGGTTATGACAAGACCTTTCAAATTATGTATAGTACTACCAATTACGAGCTCTGTAGCGCTTTGTACATGGCCGCGAAATTCAAAAGACAAAAAGGCAAGTCGGGTAGTTCTGTTTGGATATTCCTTTACGTCAGAAAAAACGTCACATTGTTGTGGAGCTCCATTGTTTGGTTATTCAAAGCTTTGGTAGAGAGTAAAACAAACGTCTTAGTTAGTTTTGGGTTGTTTTAGATGGTGGAAAGATCTTTGAAGTTCAGTTGAAAATAATTTGAATTGTGAATGATATTTAATCTGATGAGCTAGTTAATTATGCCCTATTTAGATATTCTGGTACTTTAAGGCATGAGAGAATATACTTTTTTCGATGCTGTTACTTCTTCCATTTTTCAGAGCCGCCGCTGGAACTCCATGACCTTACCAGTGTTCCCTTTTTCTTAGCTAATACAATATTTATAGTATCGCCAGTTACGAGCTCTGTAGCGCTCTGTACATAACCGCGAAATTCAAAAGACAAAAAGGCGGAAGGGAGATATTTGGCAACCTTTTATTAATCGTTTCATAACTTCTAATTGAAAAATTTCTCAGCTATTTCCGTGGACTATGATCTCTACTTCAGCGATGAAACCAGAAGTTCGGCTTCTCAAGTTGTACCGTTCGAAACAGGGTCAAGATCAAGTCTTACTATTGCAATGTGGGTTCAATTCACTCAGAAAGACGAGAGTGGAATATTCTTCACTTTATACAGTGTCAGGTGACTATTTAAAAATTGGAAGGGGGTGTAAGGGAATCATTCCATGTTTTTTTTTTCAGTTCGAAGAATATCCCTGATGACCGTCGAGCTCTTGTACAAGCTCATGCAAACGGGGTGCAAGTGTCACTGTTTCCAGATATCCAAGATGTCTACCTCAGTTATAGAGACTATACAACGGTGAACGATGCTCAATGGCATCACATTGCCATAGTATGGGACGGGGAGAATGGAGGAGAATTGAAATTAATAACTGAAGGGTTAATTGCTAGTAAAGTTGAAGGATATGCTGCTGGTCGCCAACTACCCCAATAGTAAATAACTAATTTACTTATGTTGTAACTACCACTCACTTATTTCCTTTTCAGTGCCTGGGTCACACTCGGTAAACCGCAGTCTGGAAATCCCAAAGCTTATACCGAAACCGGTTTTCAAGGTCATTTGACAAAGGTTCAAATCTGGGGCAGGGCTCTCGATATAACCAATGAAATTCAGAAACAAGTGAGAGATTGTAGGACCGAACCTGTTTTATACAGTGGATTGATATTAACGTGGGCTGGATACGAAGAAACTGTTGGGGGAGTAGAAAGAATAGTTCCATCACATTGCGGACAGAGGAATTGTCCGGCAGGATACAGTGGTCTGAAATGTCAAGATCTCAAGGTTGATAAAATACCTCCCAAGGTCGAGTACTGTCCTGGAGATCTTTGGATTATCACGAAAAATGGATCGGCTTTGGTATCTTGGGATGAGCCTCATTTCAAAGATAACGTAGGTGTCGTGAAGGTCGTTGAAAAGAATGGACACAATCCCGGACAGACTTTATTGTGGGGAACGTATGAAATTGCCTATGTAGCGTTCGATGCTGCTGGAAACACTGCGTCGTGCTCCTTCAAAGTTTCAGTGCTTTGTAAGTACTGATCACATCTTCAAATTCAAGTTTTTTTAATGTAAATATTTCAGCTGAATTCTGCCCAGAGCTACCTGATCCAGTCGGTGGTATACAAACATGTAAGGACTGGGGAGCTGGTGGACAATTCAAAGTTTGCGAGATTGCTTGTAACGCTGGTTTACGATTCTCTCAAGAGATACCCAAGTTTTACACTTGCGGAGCTGAAGGCTTCTGGCGACCAACTAAAGACCCCAAACTACCTTTGTATTATCCTGCTTGCTCCGGTGAGTATTACCTTGAAAGCATAGCATATGGAAATTAAGAAAACTAGAAGGATAGCTAAAAACTCCGAAGGAGCACAAAAAAACCGAAAGCGCGCAAAAAATCCGGAAAGAACACCCTGTGTGACATATTATTGAAATTAGCTCCCGAACGCGGGAAAACACGAAAACTTGAAAAAAAAAACTCTGGTGAAAGTCAGCGCTAGGAATGCGCAACTCATATGTGACATCCTGTATATGAATTGAAAATATTTTATCGAATTAAGAGACGTAAGCAGAAACAGCCGAAATAACTCGATCGAAGGTGGCTGTTAGAAATAGGCAACGCATATGAGACACCCTGTATATAATTGATTCGCAGTGGGTGCTTTTTCCACCAAAAGAATATCGTTTCAACTCCATCGATTCGCGCTTGGTGAATTTTACAAGGCTAAATTAAAAATTATTCGATAGAGGTCGAAAGGTGTACCGGTGAACAGAATGCCTCGCCGATTACTTCGAATTTAGTTCCATTCGTTCACGCATAAACTAAGTGGGTCCAATTTACGTCTAGAATATGACGTAAGAATCTACATAAGATTAAAATGTCAACGACAATTGTCATTTCAGAGTAGGAATCGGCAGAGGTGAAATGAATTGGCTAGGGATTGCAAAACTGGTTCTATGCTGGTTAAATTTTTGAATTTCTTAAATACATATCGTAGACTGTTAAACTATAAAAGAATACCTCACCAGGGCTCTTACGAATCCTATGAATTGAAGAAATTTCAAAATATTATACGAGATATGGGTTAATATTGTAATTGGAATGATCTGACAAAGTTCTGTGAACGTCGGACGTGACTGATGATCTGGAAATTTGTGTTTGAGCCGAAGTTATTTTCAGCAATTTATTTAAAAATTTTTACTTGCGATTGGAAGATATGAATAGCCCTATCCAAATGTCCGATTCTCGGGGAAGACACATATGAAATCGGCTTTTCCTGATCATGTCAGTGGAAAAAGCCTTTTTCACTTTTACCGGACCATCTTTCGCGAAAAACCGGGAAATCGGTGTTTTGGACCTAACGAAAGGCCTCTAAACCCCTCGCCAACCGAAAGTTTTTTGATCTCCTTCGGTGGTTACCTATATCGAACCATCGATTACCACAGAAATATTCCTTATATATTGGTATAATTTTATTTCACAGCTTCCAAGCCAGCTCAACGTGTTTTCAAGATTTCAATGTTATTCCCCACATCAGTCCTCTGTAACGAGGCAGGTCAAGGTGTCCTTCGTCAAAGAATAAGGAATGCAGTCAACACTCTGAATAGAGATTGGAATTTCTGCTCTTTTTCAGTTGATGGATCCAGGGAATGTAAAGAATTGAATATAGACGTTAAATGCGAACATAAGGAGACCAGGAAGACAAGAGAGGTTAGAGATGATGAGGAAAGTGGAGGTTCATATGATATTGACGTGTCCGTACCTGTCAAACGGTGAGTTTTCGATGAAACTGACTACCTTTATATATTCAGAGTTGAAGTTGAAGCATTTTAGTCGTTCTTTGTTTATAACATTAATTTTATTGGGCGTTCAACAAAAATGATACATAACTTAGCCAGGACACTCCTTAAACTGGAAGAACTGGAGGAATACGATTGAGAGTTGATTTAGACCATCAAGAAAGAATTCGATTTTTCCAAATTATTTCCTGATTTTTTATAGCTTCAAACCTTCATGGTTCATCTATTCTAACATGGGACTGCATCAAATTTAGCTTATTGAGTTTTAAAAACTTCACACCCAGTCTCCTGGGTTTGTTTTGGAAATTTATAGGAGTTTTCACATCTTCTGATTCAACCTGTTTTACAAACTAAGGAAATGATAGACTTTGACTGACAAATCTCAGTTCAATAATGTAAAATTACTGAAATTATTCTTGTAATATTTTTCACATTTTTTTCGAAGAACGCAACAAGTAACTGTCAAAAGTGTCAAACAAATTCAAAGCACACAGAATACTGTCAATAAAAACTATCCACCATGGAGTTATGATAAAATTTTCTCTATTTCAGTGTAGTAATGAATTCATTACAGTACTAAAAACAGGGCTGTAATGGACTCATTACAGCATTGTTTTTAGTTATATCTTTCGTTTTGTGGTTGACAACACGCGTCCATTGCATGTCAATTGTTAATATTAAACCTTGTAGAGATTTGAACGCACTATTCAAATTCTATAATCTGTCAATTTTCGTATCAGTCACACCAACTGCAAAAATAAAATACGAATGACACTAGGAGGTATAATCTGAATTTTTTATTGAATTCCATTAAATTTCTCACAATTCTTGACTGAAATAGAGAAAATATCGTCTAATATTCGTTGCAGAAGGCAATTCCAACACTCATGCGTTTAATTTCGCATTCGTGTTGAAATAGGTGCCCATTCTGCCACTTGTATTAGAATATACTATAAATCATGGAATGGTAATATTTCACTTTTTTCTGAAAACAATTTTAATTGTATATTGGTCACAGATATTTTATTTCATATGAAAAAATTTGGCAGTTATTAATTTTTCCTCTCCTAGGATTGGTTATAAATTCTATGATTAAGGTATTTTGCCAGTAGATCTATAGGCCAGTAGATCAATAAGCCGATAGATCCATAAGCCTGTAAATCAATAAGCCGGTAGAACCATTTATTGTATATTCTAGAATATAAAGAAATGGCTTATAATCTTCTGATAGAAAGAAGTTATGGTAAACTTGACTTTCATACCGATGGAATTTGTTGACCCGCATTGCGCATGTACCACAAGCATTTCGTTGCCAGATTGTGCAATAATCATATCTTGAAATATCAATTTTGATCCTTATAATATAATGTCTTCTTTTTTCAATACTATTTGAGTGGCAATTCAATGAAACTTATTCATCGATTTATAGGAATTATCAGATACCTAATTAGGTTAATTTGTAGTTTATCACCCATTTTTATATTTCATATGGGTTTTAGCCCAGTTGTTGGATTAGTTAAGATTTTCATTTATGATATTTGCTTCGGGGAGGTTAGATTGGATTAGTTTAGGTTTTGTTATATAATAGAACGACCTCGAAAATAATTTTTCACTATTTTGAACTATCAAACATTAAATACCTACAGTCAGTTCGAGTACGTCTGCTGCACGGGTCATTCTTTAAATACCCCGAATAAACGTACGATCTGGCATCGTGGCTGCTTATTTCAAGGACCGCCCACAATGTAACGGTATGACAGTCAAGACCACCAGAAATGATCATCTTTTTTAAAAGGTTGATTGCAGCAAATTTCTCATTTCATTGATTCACTCTTTTAGTGAAATTATGGCCACAGCCTTAATTTTAAAAATGATATATTTGGAATTCAATTTTTTTTAACGTTTAATAATCTTTATGATTGTTGAATGTCATGTTCAGACCGAAATAATATTCTGAATATTATTTATCAGGTTATTTAGAATATATGTCAATTTTTGAGACTCTTATTCGGTCCATTCGACCTTCCTTATTTTTAATAAAAAAAATTTTTTTAAACTTATTTAGTGTGGTACATGGTGTGTAAAAATTAACTGACAATAATCATCACAACCAAACCACTTCGAAACGTAATTTATTTTACCAAAACAAACATGTTATTTCTTTGATTTTTGATTGATAGAACTGTTATTCGAGATTATGGTAGATAAAGTCTTATGAGTATTTAATTAAGATGTACTTACTGAAACTGAAAATATGCAGTAAAACGCAAAATGTTCACCTTCAATGACTAACCAAAATCGAGCATTCTGTGTAAGCATATTTCAGACTTGTCTAGTAATACGTTGCTCGACAATAATACTTTTATTGAAACTTAGTATATAAGATTGAGTAGAATTATAGATGTAGATGTAGAGCATGTTTTCGTCTTCTTGTAGACAATCCCGCCAAGGACGGCAGTCTTCAAGTGATACCTACGATATCGAAATATCATTCCCAGCAATAAAGTAAGCACCCCATAATCTTCGCATGCACCTCATTCAAATACACCATTAACACTTTCCTTACATATTAACCATCCTACCTAGATATAAGCCTGATTGTTACGTATTTATGTCGTTCTATAACAGTTTTAGACACTGTGAAAAAATCAACTGTAACTCGATAAAAAATTAACCGTACGTCATGAAATTTTGACAGTAATTTTTTGAAGGTTGCCCCATCCGAAGAATCATATGAATATTTTGTTACTGGCGCCATCTGAAGTTAGTTTGGGTACATATTTGGTTACATGCACTTTGTTGGTTATGGTTGGGGCCTTAGACTATTTAAGAATAGATCCCTTTATTTACATTGAAAAGTGTCGCATCTGAAACTTAGAGCTGGTCGATTGTAACGTATTGAGCTGGTCCACTCAGGTCCATGTTGCCAAACTGAGCAAATTGTAGGTTTCTCTATTCCCTATAATTGTGAATAAAAACTTTTTCTCCATTTTGCATTCAAATTATTGAATAAAATTTTATATTTTGAATCGAAACTGTCTTATCGGATATATTAGCAAGAATTAAAAAAAAACTTTAGTTGATTCTGCTATTTTATGTCAGAGACCCCAGATGGAAAGAAATTCAGATGAAAGTCAAGACAACGCTGCCGCATTCTCTGTTTGACAGTTTGAAGGTCACATGATGTTTAGAAGACACACGTTGCCACCTCTGCATCGAAAATGAATACGCAAATTGAAGAAAATTTGTGAATTCACTATTAGGTTTTTCATATTTAAGTAAAAGAAAAACTTTAGTTGATTCTGCTATTTTATGTCAGAGACCGCAGATGGAAAGAAATTCAGATGAAAGTCAAGGCAAAGCTGCTACATTCTCTGTTCGACAGTTTAAGGGTCATATGATGTTTAGAAGACACACGTTGCCACCTCTGTATCGAAGATAAATACGCAAATTGAAGAAAATTTGTGTGAGTCAGTATTAGGTTTTTCATATTTTTATTGTTTATTACATTTCATCACACTAAAAATGGTTCGTAAGTGTGAAAGTTGTAGTAAAGAGTCGAATTTTAATCCGAATTTATCGTTCCATAGATAAGTGTATTTTTCGAACCGAAGTATTTAGTTATTTACATATTCAGTAGCGTAGAAAGTTTTAACATGGAAGTTTTCAATGAGATTATTATAAGAAAAAATGAGGTTTTCTTGAATTAAGGTTCCCAGATGACGATGAAAAACAAAAGAATTTGGGCTTCGCTGTTGGGATGGTCAAGTATTTGCCCAAAGAAAGCAATTTTAATTTGTTTAGATCATTTTGACCCTGTGATCCGAGTAAATGGAAAAAGATTTTATGCGGTGTTGCCGGGTGAGGTTTCACAAATCGACATTTTACAAAGGAATGCTTTGTCTATCTTATATAGTCTAAGGTTGAGCACTGAACACCTACTACTTCGTGGTTGATCAAAGGGAATCAGCTTTGGTTCGAATATCAATCAACCTAAATATTAATCAGATGTAGATCCGATATTACCCTGCCTCCGAAATTTAATTGAATGGTTAAGTTGTTTACAGCATACTTCAGCTTACAGATTTTAATTTCAAAAAAATGTTTCTTTAAATCAGGAAAGTTTTATGGAGGCAGTGTTTGAGGATTTCTCAGGATTTTTTCAGTGATTTCTTCCACTCTGATCAACATTTACCTACCATTAGTTGAGAATGAAAATTTTGTCTGACGTCCTACTTAGTCAATCGAACATCATAAAAATCTTTATCTTGGTAGATTTTTCGTTTAGTGATGCCTGAGGGGTTTTATTTTACATTGTATCTCTATAGCATGACCGTTTGAACCTTCCAGAATATTTATGTTTGAATAGAATTGCTACCTAAAATTTTTTATCATTATTGGGTACTAACATCTGAAGCATGCAATTACTAATTGAATAATTTGAATTAGATAAGGCTTCAATGATATTATCATTGATATTGTTCGGTCTACGTGCTCTTTAGGAAGAAATTTTCATTTATAAAGGGTCTTTCAACAAGAACTCTGTTTTTTAATTGCAGCCACACCTACCACATGACAGCATTAACAGTTATTCGTAGTCATAGTAGATGCATTGGCAATTGTTACAATGAAAATCGCATAGAAATAATTAAAACCCACTATGGAAATGGTGGTTCTGTTGAAATTACCTTCCGTAAAATTCGTGATACTTTCGGACAACATAATCGTCCTTCTGAGACCGCTATTAAGAATGTGGTCGCTGAATTTGAGTCGACGGAACAGGTACAAAATGTGCCAACACCAACGCATGTTCGATTGGGTTGTTCAACTGTGAACATCGAAGCCGTGAGCCCCAGTATTGAAGAAAATCCAAATTTGTCAATTTCGCGACGTTCTCAACAGCTGGGGTTATTCCAAATCACCACATGGCGAATTTTGCATAAGGATTTCACTTTGAAACCTTACAAAATTCAACTAGTGCAGGAATTGAAGCCGACCGTCCATTCATTCTGGAGCAACCCGCTGGTTTTTCTGAAAAACCATTTTTTCATACGAAGCCCATTTTCGCTTGTCAGGGTACGTCAACAAGCAAAATTGACGCATTTGGGCTTCTGAGGATCCCAGAGCGATTATTGAGAAGCCTTTGCATGATCATCGTGTCACTGCATGATGCGCTATGTGGTCTGGAGGCGTGATTGTGCCCTTTTTTTCGAAGATGAGGTAACGGTCAATTGATCAAGCTATCGCGAAATGTTAACAACTCAATTTTGGCCTATCATTGATGACATGTATATCACTGACATGTAGTTTCAACGAGACGTTGCCACTTGTCACACAGCCAATGAGACGATTAATTTATTGCAAACCAAATTTGCTGATCGCATAATTTCACGAAATTCGGCTGTTAAATGGCCATCCAGATCGTGTGATTCAACACCACTGGATAATTTTTTGTGGGGCAGGGCTATACGGAGCCAATCGAATCGACTGCAGCCTCAAAACTCAAAATCTGTGATGTGTAGCCGAAATAGACCCGACATTTTACCAATAAGTGATTAAAAATTTTGATGAAATACTTTACTTCCGTCAGAGTGGTCGTGGTGGACATTTGCCAGATATCATTTTTCATTCATAATTGCCGAACTTTGCTTTTTGTAATACAAAAAAAATTTGAATCGTCGTTATCAAATTTTTTTGTTTATTTTCTTTTAAAAAACAAATTTCTTGTTGAAAGATTCCTGAAAGCCTAATGAGATAACTGAACTGAAAACTGGCGTTCTTCGCTTTACTCGTTGTCAGAAATAGATGCTAAAAATAATGAGAAAGAGAAGTAGAAAAATTCCTGAACAGCATCATTCAATCTGTTGAAAATCTGCAAAAAGATATTCAAGGTCCAAGTCTACAAAAAAACATGACCTTGACTGAGGCACCCACTTGTATATATTAACCCTGCTCTAACGTAATTAACATTCTGAGTACTTACAAGTTATTCGTGAATTACAGTGATCCCGTTATCAATTCCAACTCAAATGAAAGATCAACCGTGAAGGAATTACTCGAGAAACTTATTCTAGAACAAGATCAATTTGATGTGAGAGAAATATTGCCAAATACAGTGCCAGATCCGGCATCGCTGCAACTTGAATCGGACTATGCTTGTCCACCAGGTCAAGTTGTTATGGCACCGGATTGTGGTAAGCATCAATAAAATATCGATCATTCCAGTCGGATGATGAACAAAGCTCAGCTGTTTCATTCGTTTCGATGTGTTTTGTATGTTATTTCTTGTTTTTTTACTTAAGAATAAATGCTATCTAATAAACTATAATGTTATTCTTCTGTGGATGGAATCTCATGCATAGCTCACAGAATGGCAAAAAGCTAATGTCGAACGGACTTATGCTGTTGTCCCAATGATATTATTTCTGTTTATCATCCAACTGGTCACGTGATTTGGATTTTATGATCCAAAGTAACGATTATCTTAATATATCTACATGAATTTTCAGTGCCTTGTGCTCTGGGAACGTACTATAATAAGAATTCGTCCGAGTGCATACCGTGTCCTCGAGGAACCTATCAAAGTGAAACAGGTCAAATGCAATGCACCCAGTGTCCAGTTATAGCTGGTAGATCAGGTGTCACCGTGGGAATCGGAGCAAGAAGCGCATCAGATTGTAAGGGTGAGTATTAATGAATTTTTTCCGAGTTGTTTCCATTATGTTGTAACATTTGACACTTTTTCTTTCGAAATGGATGACAAATATTATTTTTAAAAATAACTACGACACTGGTGTCTGAATGACTCCAGATACAAAGACTTGGCCATTTAATGTGATCGTCTAAGAAGGGTAGGACGTTATGTTTACGTAATAATTCAAGTTCGTGATAATTGAAATTAGTGAAAATAATTGGAAAACAAAGATGGTAAATAAAACACAATAATTAGACCCAAACTATCAACTCTTTATTCAGGATCTAAAAAAATATAGGGGAAAGCCTCAGGCAGAAAACCCTCATGTTAGGTGATGTTAGGGCACTTGTTCAAAAACTAAATGGTTAATCATTAACAGCTAGCAAAGGCAAATATAAGAATTCTGAGAAAACTATAACAATACAAAACAGATAGTAATCATAATAATCAGAGCAACTTCCATAATACAAAGAGAATAATAAGCATGGTATATATGGCAACTTCAATAATGCAACAAGAATTAATAATCATGGCAAATATGTAAACTTCAATAATACAACAAGGATTCAGGTGAGGCGCGACAAATAGGCCTGCACTATGGCCCGAGGAGAGTCGAAGAAAATGTCGCATACATTGGCGAGAGAATTGATTATCTTACAAGCATAATTTATAGGAGATCGAGATCCGACATTCGTTCTCCCCGCCCCGCAGTAAAACACCATGTCACCCCTTGAACCCAATCGAGTAACCAGAAATGGAAGACAAGACAAAAGCTCTGAACAATCGATTTTTTGATTAAGAATTTTGCATATGAACAATAGTGCACATATATTCACCCTATCCGTAGTGGATACGGTACCGAACCTAGCAAAAGATTATTGTCATAGCCTATAGAAGGATACACACCATCCTGCTTCCACATTAAAAACTTGTAAAATTTCATACATATTATATGAGCTGAGGAATTGGGAACACAGGTAAGGTCATGGAGTTCCAGCGGCGGCTCTGACAGAATGACAGAAAGTTTCGCGGTTGATAAAAAAGTATATTCTCTCACGCCTTATAGCACATGTTAGTAACGGTTCCTGCCTTAAGGCCTTGGAACCGCCTCTTCAAGGCCTTCGATCCAGGTAGCTAAGAAATCTCATACAACAATATGGGAATCGTCCACAATCTCGAGACCCCTAAATAAAATATTATGTAATACGAGCATATAGATAAATAAATAGCAGTACGAGATCATAGAAGTAAAGTGCTCTCACCACTTGATGAAACAGTAAAACATATAAATATAAAACATATAAATCAACAGAAAGGAAACATAGACATAAATAGCAGCAAGAGAACAACATGAATAATAATAAGACAATTTCTACAAAGATTACAAGAAAACATACAATTAAATAAACAAAGGATCTCTCATCACTTGATAAAATAGTAACCATAAGTGAATAAAACCAGAATAACTGTAAGGAACATGAGCACACAATGATACTAAGAACCATACATAATCGAAAGTAAGAAATACACATAATCAACAATAAGAAATATACATAATGGTAGCAAGAAAACAGAAGTAATTGGACAAAAGCTTCCTCACCACTTGATACAACATTATGGTGCTACACTCAAAGGGTTACGTCCACTACTTTGTATCAAACATACTAGTAACACTACTAGTTGATGATCTCAGACGTTATCATATGTTCCTGTAGTTTAACCACAGATCCTGGTCCATAAAGGTCTTGGCCATTCATGCTGCAAAATAGCGTACGATGAATATAATTGCTTTGGGTACAATTACGTAGATTTTGCGGTAAGCTGAAGGTAGAGCCTTCTTTGTTATAGTTGACATGCGAACTCCAAGATTTGTAGTCTGAAAAATTGATGAAACTACATGGCTAGGTAATATAATTCAGGTCCTAGGTAACAAGCAGTGTAATACAACTTGAACAAAGCATTACATGCACAAAGAAAGTAGGGTTATCCAAATAAACAAATCATTACATTAACAAGAAAGCAGGGTTATCCAAAACAACAAAGCATTACATTCACAAAGAAAGTAGAATCAATGACAAGGGCCCAAACATCACCTAATACACCATGAAACATAATAAATATTGCATAATAACAGTATTAATTTACAAACATAATAGAAAAATAATAAATTCATTGAACCAATGCTATTCATCAACAAAGGTTAATAAAATGGACAACAACTAATTGCATTTAAAATAGTCTTATACTTGCAAAATAGATTCTAGAGTCACTCTACGTAAGATGGCTTCGTTTTCGAACTCGCACAACGGCACTAACTAAAACTTTTTGGGTCCCTCTTTCAACTCAATCGATAATTGTCCCACCATCTTGCATTCTTTCTTTCTTTTTTGTTCTCCCACGCACTCGCGCAGATCGACGCGGGCACTAGGTATTGACAGACGTTGGTAACATCAGCATAGGGTTGAATGAGACTACGATTTTTTCGTATTGGAAAAACCTAGGATGTTACAATACATTTTCAACGTTTCCCTAGTTTTTCGATACCATAGATGTAGAACGATTTATTTGCATTTTGAGGCTGTCTTTAGTGACTTGTAAAACGGTGCATTACCTTAATGAAAGAGCATCTCTCTTTTCACCAAATGGTGCCTTTTCTGGGCAATTTCGACCTTACCCTGAACAGGCTGAGGTGGTTTGAAGGTGGACATAGATCTGATAATACGAAAGATTCAACTCTATCATCATTTCAGAGCGTTGTCCTGCAGGCAAATTCTACGATCACGAAGCGGGACTCTGTAGAAGCTGCGGCCACGGTTTCTATCAACCAAAAGAAGGCTCGTTCTCCTGTGAAATTTGCGGGTTGGGTAAAACTACAAGAACAACCTGAGGCCGTATCGAGTAGAGAATGTCGAGATGAGTGTGAAGGTGGAAAACAATTATCAGTGGACGGTAAATGCGAACCTTGCCCTAAAGGTACATACAGAAGTCACGGAATTCAAGCCGCGTGTCAGGTAAGCCTTCTGAAAAAAAAAAGTTAAAGATATCAAGCACGTTATAATTCTTCAGGCTTGTCCACTTGGAAGGACTACTCAGAAATCTGGATCTATCACCATCGAGGAATGTTCGATACCAGTTTGTTCCCCGGAACATACCTCAATAGCACATTGAATAATTGTATCGAATGTAGGACAGGTTTCTACCAGCCTGAACCTCAACAAACATCGTGTATTTCTTGTCCACCAACTACGAGCACGGATGGGCCAGCTGCAGT
Source organism: Micraspis discolor (assembly GCA_030674115.1). Lineage (NCBI taxonomy): Eukaryota > Metazoa > Arthropoda > Insecta > Coleoptera > Coccinellidae > Micraspis > Micraspis discolor. The sequence continues at coordinate 659,371 of JARTUT010000881.1, forward strand.
GAGTATTAATCGTAACTTTTTAATGTAATCGATACAAACAATTTTTTTTTCAGACAAGTAGAGAAGAATGTACGAATCCATGCGAGTCTAGAAGAGACGATATGCGATGTGATCCGAACGCTTTCTGTCTCTTAATTGAAGGAACGTATAAGTTCAAATGTGAATGCAAGCCTGGATTCAACGGAACGGGATTAGTGTGTGATGGTGAGTAAATTTTCTACCAGTAAGATTTAGACTGTTTGAGCCTTTGACCAGTAAATTAATTTTCTCTATTTCAGTGTCGTAATGAGTTCATTACAGTACTAAAACAGTGCTGTAATGAATTCATTGTTTTCAGTTATATTTTTCGTTTTGTGGTTGACAACACTGACATCCTGTCATTTCGAATGTCAACACGCGTCCATTGCATGTCAATTGTCAATATTAAACCATGTAGAGATTTGAACGCACTATTAAAAATCTATAATCTGTTAATTTTCGTGTCAGTCATGCCAACTGCGAAAATAAAATACAAAAGACACTAGGAGGTATAATCTTAATTTCTCACAATTCTTGACTGAAATAGAGAAAATATCGTCTAATACTCGTTGCAGAAGGCAATTCCAACACTCATGCGTTCAACAACTCGGTCCTTCGTCGCATTCGTGTTGGAATAGGTGCCTATTCTGCAACTTGTTTTAGAATATAGTATTATTTTAGCACTGCCCTGTTAGTCACTTCGTTTTCAACTAATCAGACAGTCGCGGCAGTATCACGTTTCTGATTGGTCGGCGCCGTTGTCGTGTAAAATTCCTTTCTCTATTTCATCGTCGTAATGAGTTCATTACAGTACTAAAAACAGTGCTGTAATGAACTCATTGTTTTCAGTTATATTTTTCGTTATGTGGTTGACAACACTGACAACCTATCCTTTCGAATGTCAACACGCGTCCATTGCATGTCAATTGTCAATATTAAACCATGTAGAGATTTGAACGTACTTTTCGAATTCTATAATCTGTCAATTTTCGTAACAGTCACCCCAACTGCGAAAATAAAATACAAAAGGCACTAGGAGGTATAATCTGAATGTTTCATTGAATTCCAATAAATTTCTCACAATTTTTGACTGAAATAGAGAAAATATTTCCAACAGTCATGCGTTCAAAAACTCGCTCCTTCGTCGCTAGTTTTCAAATTTCGTAATCGTGTTGGAACAGGTGTCCATTCTGCAATTTGTATTAGAATATACTATTATTTTAGCACTGCCATGTTAGTCACTTCGTTTTCAACCAACCAGACAGTCGCTGCAATATCACGTTTTTGTTTGGTCGGCGCCGTTGTCGTGTAAAATTCCTTTCTCTATTTCAGTGTCGTAATGAGGTCATTACAGTACTAAAAATTGTGCTGTAATGAACTCATTACAGGATTGTTTTTAGTTATATTTTTCGTTTTGTGGTTGATAACACTGACATCCTATCCCTTCGAATGTCAACACGCGTCCATTGCATGTCAATATTAAACCATGTAGAGATTTGAACGCACTATTCAAATTCTATAATCAGTCAATTTTTGTATCAGTCACACCAACTGCGAAAATAAAATACAGAAGGCACTAGAAGGTATAATCTGAATTTTTCATTGAATTTCAATAAATTTCTCACAATTCTTGAATGAACTAGAGAAAATATCGTTTAATACTCGTTGCAGAAGGCAATTCCAACACTCGTGCATTCAAAAACTCGCTCCTTCGTCGCATTCGTGTTGGAATAGGTGCCCAGTTTGTAACTTGTATAAGATTATATTATTAATCATTAAGTTCTTGAGAACTTTGAAACTGGAACTTTTCAAAATGGTGTCATATGGAGAATGAGTTACGATTAAATTTTTTTTGATCTGAGCATTTATGTATTTCAGATGTTTGTGATGGGTACTGCCTCAACGAAGGCAATTGCGTGAAAGACGTAAGGGGGCAACCTACATGCAGGTGCATTGGTAGTTTTACCGGAAGACATTGTGCAGAAAAATCGGAATTTACATATATTGCTGGAGGCATCACTGCTGGTGTTGTCCTCGTTATATTCATCGTTCTTCTGATTTGGATGATTTGTGCAAGGTGAGTCCCAAAATATACAAGATTAAAGTATTTTATTTTCACCAATATGAATATTGGTGTTACGAAAGTAAGGTACATAATTGCAATTCATTAAGAATATTACATTGCTTCCAGAAATTTATTCAAATTTATTGAATTTCGTAACAATCCCCTAAATTTATACGAATTTACCAAGATGTCAGATGGGCGGGGCTTAAGGTTCAATTGTCATGGATTTGTTTGAGCCACTGTCACGTACGATGAATAACAAGAGAGTAGCGAAATTAGAGATTCTCGTCTTTGGTTGGTCCTCGTGATTTCGGTATATTTTATCTTGATTGGATACGTTTTTCATTGGCCAGAATCATTAAATACCTGGATTTATTTGTTATAGTATTGAGTCCACGTGTTTTCGGTATATTTCATCTTAGAATTTGCATTTTGAAGTTTCGAATTTCTTGTTAGGGCAATTCCAATAAAGAATAAGACATTTTCCTCCTCATGACCGTTTTGAAATATTGCAGTAATAAACTTGAGTCGTCGCATGCTCGCTCCTCAATAATTTGATTTTGCAGCCAAAACAAATGTGAACTACAATGCTGGCTGCCTCATGGCAACGCTTCCATAGCTTACGACATTTGCGACAAATTATTGAGATTTTTTTGGAATTTATCTAACCTTTTTACAAATGAGAAACAAACAAAACAATACACGCAAGGTAACGGGTTTTACAGGCTCAAGGAGGTAACTGACTCGCCTGCAAGTCAGTTATATCCTCCATTCGCCAGTAAAAACCCTCTTACCTTGCTTGTAATGTTATATACTATACCGCAGCAGGGAATAACCTCTGATGATCAATGATGCATCGAAATTAAAAATGAAAGCAGTCATTATTATAATCTCAAAAAATTTAATTGGATCGAATTAAATATTTATATTGTAACATTCGCTACTTTTTCTTTCGAAAAAATTATTATTAATAAAACTAACTACAACACTTCATTTACATTTAATGTGATCATCTAGCAAGGGTAGGACTCTACTTTATGTTTAAGTAATAATTCAAGTTCGTGATAATTGAGATTAGTGAAAATAATTGGGAAACAAAGATGGTAAATAAAACACAACACTTACGGCCAGTTTCTGAAAGGATGATCATGTCAACTAACACAACGATCATCTTGACAGAGATGTCATGATGTCAAATCAATTTGAGTTTTCGAAAGGATGTTCAGTGCATATTTAACTAATCTATGATCATTTTCAGTTGACATGAGGCGACCCTGTTGCCAGACTGTCCAACCACAGATTCTCCGATAAAAACTAATATTCTGTGATTAAAGAGGTTAAGATATCAGTGTTTTGTGGTTAAGATTTTGAAATTATCCGATAACTGATGTTTAAATTTTAACACCCTTATAATTTTCCTCAAGTGACAATAAAAAAATACCTGGTTGAACTTGCTTACAACTGTTTCTTACGATAGATTGCATTTATGAATCCTTTAGCGGTTTAACTATACCTGTGTATTAAGTCGTATCTGGTGTATTAAAATACAGATGCTGTTTTTCAACTGAAAAATTTATCATCAATAGGTCAATAAAATGTAAAATATCGTTTAGAAGTATTCAAAATAATTGAGCAAACAACCTTGTTCATACATCATCCAATTTTATTATTTTATCACAGTACACAGAAGTAAAAACAATGAAATGAAATTTGGTGTAATTGGATTTATAGAATGTTTTCAGTCTATAAATAAGAGTAGATTAGAATATAAATTTATTTGAGCTATTGCAACAACTGTTCCTCAACACACTACTTCTACTTCATAGGATTTTTGTGACGGATTGTATGACCTTTGATCCGAGTCTTCTTCCACAATTATTATTGAACAATGAAATGTGTTGAAACTAACGAAGATCTGACTGATATATTTTCATCATTTATAGAAGTATTTGGGGAATCATCTGGGAAGTTCTCTCCGATATCAAAGTCTGCTACGTCTTCATTATGAACTAATGCCAAATTGTCTACACATCCAATCACGTTCGGAAATGAACTTATAGAATAAAATTCTGATTTGATTCTATTCCGTTCATCCTCTGTTCTTGGCATAGATATGAACTGGGGTCGAAGTTCAGCAATGACTCTAGATACTTTTTTAATTATTCTACATGCTGTAGTTTTATGGACCCTTATATGGTCAGCTACTGTTATTTGGAATGCTCCTGTTGCAAAATAGGTTATTGTTAGAATTACTTGTTCCAAGGCAGTGACTGATTTGTTCCTTGATGTTAAGGGCTTTATTTTATCCTCTATCATATTCAGAAGTAATGTTATAATATCCTTGCACAGTCTATACCTATTTTTGAATTCCACATCATTGTAGAAATCAAAAGGGTTCATTCTTCTCCTAAGAGTTCGTGGCCTTGGGTTCTCATCTTCGCTAGAATTACTAGACATGCTTATATCCAAGCTGATATCCATAATTATTATCTACAATAAAAAAATAGATTCACCAATTGTTGCAAAAATGCTTGTTTTTTCAGAGAAAACTAAATTATTAACGAAAACATATTACATCGCAAAATTGGGCAAAAATGAATGCCTTTTCATAAATTAGACTCAAACAATCAGCTCTTTATTCAAGGTCTAAAAAAAATGTAGAGAAAAGCCTCAGGCATAAAAACCCCTTAAAGGTGATGTAGGGCACATATTTATACAAAATTATGAATCATTCACATCTGACAAAGGCGAGCATAATAATTCTGAGAAAAACTGTAACAATGCAGAACAGACAGTAATCATGATTATCAAAGTAACTTCAATAAAACAAAATACAATACAAATACAACTTTTGTAGGTCTGAAGAAGTAAAAATATATCTACGAAACGTTGGCATTAGTTGAATGTAGTTTTTTGACTAACTGCTTTCCTCAAAGTTCCGTGAAAATCAATCATAACATTTCTCTACAAGGAAATGATCTAACAATTAGAATATTAACCATGGCAATTATGATAATTTCAATAATATAGTATATGTAAAAAACTAATTAGGACCATCGTCATGGTCACAGCCCCAGGGTATGTGAGACTTAACTATAATATTGTAAGAGCTAAGGAATTGGGAACACGAGGAAGGTCATGGAGTTCCAGCGGCGGCTCTGAAAAAATGAAAGAAGTAACAGCGTCGAAAAAAGTATATTCTCTCATGTCTTATAGCACATGAATGTAACGGTTTGGTTCCTTATGGTAACGGAATATAGGAATGGTGCACAATTCCGAGACCCCAAAATAGAAATACCAGGCAATACAAGCATATATATAAATAAATAGTAGTATGAAAAAACAGTAAAACATATAAGTAATTAACAGTAAAGAAACATAGACATAAATAGCAGCAAGAAAACAAAAATGAATAGAAATAAGACAACATACACAAAGATTACAGGAGAATCTAGAAATAAATAAACAAATGATCTCACCACTTGATATCATCGTAAACATAAGTGAATAATAATCAGAATAACCGTAAGGAACACGAGCATAAATGACAGTGAGAAATATACATAATGGTAGCAAGAAAACAGAAGTAACTAAACAAAAGCTCTCTCATCACTTGGTATAATAGTAAACTTCCACAAACTAATTATTAGCTAAATACATTAATCGGTATGAAGCATATTGACTATTTTAATGTTTAGCAACGAATGTGTTCCTACCGTTGAACGGTAGATCCTGGAGACTCTGAAAATATATATTAATGAATATATTAATAAATATTAATTCATCAAATTTTCAGGGCGAATCGTAGAAAAGAACCGAAGAAACTTCTGACACCCGCCACTGACACGAATGGTTCGCAAGTCAACTTCTACTATGGGGCCCCCACACCTTACGCCGAAAGCATAGCTCCTAGTCATCATTCTACCTACGCCCATTACTACGACGACGAAGAAGATGGCTGGGAAATGCCCAACTTCTACAATGAAACGTACATGAAGGAAAGCCTACATAATAACGTGAACGGAAAAATGAATAGTCTGGCGAGATCAAACGCCAGCATCTACGGCACTAAAGACGAACTTTACGATAGGCTGAAGAGACATGCCTATCCAGGAAAAAAAGGTAATGACGACGACGAATGAGCCAGAAGACTATTCTATCATTTCTTGACTGCACTTACCAGATTATGTTACTCATCAATTGAGCTGTGTTCTACCCAGTGAAAATTTATTGTTAAAAATACTAATATATATCCAAACAACCGATTTGATGGAAAAGCTCAGTTTGAGTTTCATACTAAATCCCAATTCTGATGTACCCAAAATATTAACAAACTAACTTTTTCAGATAAAAATGACAGTGACAGTGAGAGTCAATGATTTAATCTGGTCAAGAAAGTGTAATATATTGCTCAAGTAGCACACAATGAATATCTAGTGATTTAAATAATTAATGAAAAGGAAGGCTGGGTTCATAGACAGGTATCGCTTATTGGTATCGTTACCAAGGAGTGATGCATTCTGCTAGTTTATTTCGATTTTACCAACTGAAAACTGTTCAAATGATGATTCACTGGAAAAGTCAGAGATGAATCTTCATTTGAGAATTATTAATGCAATACTGCCTGAAAAATATTGTATATTAAACACTATATTATAAGAAGTAGTCTTGTACTTCGTTCTTGTTTTCGTATATTTTTATTTATTTTTTCATTTTTACCTCACCAAAATGGTATTTAAATCAAATTTGGAACAAGCTACATCACAACGAAGCAACCGTCTTGTTTATGTACTGATCTGAGAGTACTTGAATATTAAATATTAATGTAAAACAACCCTGTATATTTTTAGTGACTGTTGAATTAGAATGTTTTACTTTTTTATTGACCATGTAATTATAAGGAGTATGAATGTGTTTTTATGTACGATATGAGTTAATTATTATATTGTTAAGAATGACTGCATATAAATATAATATTTTATAGTACAAAATGTTGTTTTTTTTTCGCCTCCTAGGATACCACCGTTTAATACTTTCTTTGATGTTCTATCATTCAAAAGATTCATAAAAATCTAAAATGCAATCAATCCTGATTCAGATTTACATCAATACAAATAAAGAAGGATTTAAAAAATTTATATCCTTTTTCCATCATTAAAGTTCCAGCACAAATTTGTCCAGTACAGAATATTTTAATGTCCCTGGTTCTTCCTGTTCCTAGGGAAAAATTTGAAAATATACAACGTTGCCGTTTGACAACAATATTCGTAAATTAGTGGATGATTTTTGCAGTTGCAATCAGAAATAATGTTCTAGGGATGTCCACCTCAATCTAACTTTTGCTACGTTTGTTTATCCACATCAGATGCCTCTTATACACCTTAAGCCTTTGTTTAACAACACGATAAAGAATAGTATATTCTAAAACAAGTTGCAGAATGGGCACCCATTCCAACACGAATGCGAAATTCGAAAACGAGAGGCGAAGGAGTGAGTTCAATACAGTACTAAAAACAGTGCTGTAATGAACTCATTACAGCATTGTTTTTAGTTATATTTCTCGTTTTGTGGTTGACAACACTGACATCCTATCCTTTCGAATGTCAACACGCGTCCAGTGCCTGTCAATTGTCAATATTGAACCATTCAGAGATTTGATATAATCTTTCAATTTTCGTATCAGTCACACCAACTGCGAAAACAAAATACAAAAGGCACTAGGAGGTATAATCTGAATTTTTCATTGAATTTCAATAAATTGCTCACAATTCTTGACTGAAATAGAGAGAATATCGTCTAATACTCGTTGCAGAAGGCAATTCCAACACGAATGCGTGGTCAGGCAATGGTCAAAGACTCATCCTGTATAGAGAAATCAAATATAAATAATTCATGAATGATATGGTTTAATTTATCAAGAATTAATTCACATAATCTTTTATTTACAAGAACAATTTTTACTAGGAGCCGCTTTTGCAGGTTTCGGTTGAGGTCCAACCAAGACGAGATTATTTACGTCAGGCATAAGATAATAACCTGGAGGCACAGGGGAAACGTCTATTATTTCGAAGTTTTTTGTACCGTCCTTCAATAAGCTGACTTTTGTTAAGGCCCAGAACACTTCCGGTTTCTGTTTTGGGGGTTCCGCTAGCGTTTCGTATTCGCACCTTCTTCTATTAGCGCAGTCACACTCAATATCTGATTTTTTCATCAGCAGGGGCTGTTCTCCAGGTGGACAGGAATAAAACGGATCATCCTCTTCAGGATCGGCAGTTTGTGCTTCAGCTTCTTCCTCGATACCCCCACCGTACTCTCTCAGTCGAATGGGACATGCGGTTGTTGCCACCGGTTCATTTCCTAAGTATTAAAATGTTGATTAGCTAATTTTGGAGTAACTTCGAATTTATGAGAGATTCGAATTTTTGGGAAAAAAGTTGTTTGGATATCTTGTTCTTCGAACAGAGAGCTCACAGATTAGTCAAAATATATGTTTTATACGAATATTTGGGAATATGTATTATCAGTCAGCAAACAGTAAATAACAAACAATAAACTGCAAACAACAAATAACAATGTTGTTTACAAGCAGCAAACACCAAACAGATGGGCGGGGCTTAAGTTTCAATCGTTATGGATTTGTTTGAGTCAATGTAACGTACGGTGAATAACAAGAGAGTAGCGAAATCAGAGATTCTCGTCTTTGATTGGTCCTCGTGATTTCGGTATATTTGATCTTGATTAGATAAGTTTTTCATTGGTCAGAATCATTGAATACATGGATTTCTTTGTTAAAGTATTGAGTCCACGCGTTTTCGGTATATTTCATCTAAGAATTGGTATTTTGAACTTTCGAATTTCTTGTTAGGGCAATTCCGATAAGATAAGAGGATAAGACGTTTTCTTCCTCATGACCGTTTTGAAATATTATAGTCACTAAAGTGAGGTACATAATTGCAATTCATTGAGAATATTACAATAAATCTACAAATTTATTCAACAATTGTTGATTTCCGTAACAATCCCCTAAGTTGATTCGAATTTACAAAGATGTCAGATGGGCGGGGCTTAAGGTTCAATTGTCATGGATTTGTTTGAGTCACTGTCACGTACGATGAATAACAAGAGAGAAGCGAAATTAGATATTTTCGTCTATGATTGGTACTCGTGTTCTCGGTATATTTTATCTTGATTGATGAAATCATTCAATATAGATATGAAATGTAACCAACATAAAATCATCAAAGAATTCAGTGAGAAATAGAAATATAAATAAATATACAGGAATGGCAGGTTCTCACCACAATAGCATCCAGGATCAGACTTGATTGTATTCATGCAATCCCCCACAGACGATTGTGACGCTTGAATATTTTCATTTCTGTTTCTATCCCCTGCCTTAGCACTGATGTTTGTGAAGCTGGGACACGTGGTGCTCACACTGATTTTCACGTGAGGAGTGATCTGAATTCCTCTCTTATTCGCAGAACAGTCTTCACTGCATTTTTTTGGCTTAGTTACTCCTGCGCTTCCCTTCGATCCTGCTGGCAGCTGTACACTTTTCATTTTGGTATGCACCTTGTGTTTTCCGGGGTGTAACATTCGGGGAATTTTCGACTGACAATGTAAACTGCTTGCATCTGAAAATGTAGTCAGCTGAAGCATCAGCATCATTGTCTATTTTTACTGTGCTTTATTTTGTTTGTGCGCGAAAATGTTTTGTGGGAAGTAATGATTTTTGCATTTCATTCGAAAAAAATGCAGCTCAGGCGCGTCAAATGGTTGTAGAAACTTATGGTGAATGATGTATTAGTGAAAGAACATGTCGGGAATGGTTTCATAAGTTCAAAAATGGCGAATATGACGTGGAAGACACGGTACGAGGCATGTTTTTTAAGTAAGTACTGTTTTGCGATTCCGCCGCCGTAGCGCTACGGTCGGCGTTCCGCGCGTTGGTTACCTACATCTCTTGTCTACGCATTGACGCCATTACAGTCTGATTCTTCATTGTATACGTTGTTTACTGAGTGTTTAAGATGCCTCCGACAATCGTGAGTCCCGCTGATTGTGAAGTACGGGCTGTTATACGATTTCTTAGTGCTAAAGGCGTAAAACCGATCGATATTCATCGTGAGATCTGTGAAACATTATGAGTGGTGGAATGGTAAGGAAATGGGTGAGAGCATTTAAAGATGGCCGCACAAATGTGCATGTCAAAACATTTGTGACACAGTGGTTAACAAGTCAGGCGGCATCAGAGGAGGGTATCCAAAAACTGGTGTCACGTTATGACAAATGCGTCAATATTCACGGAAATTATGTTGAAAAGTAGGTTAAGATACAGGCCCTCATGTGAAAATAAAATTATTGCGATATCTTAACCCTTTTTTTTAATTCCAAAACGGTACTTACTTAAAAAACATGCCTCGTATAACAGGTAATGTCCTGTTTATTGGTATTCGTTACTTATTTTAGGGCTCAGTCTATTAGCCGTCTATTGACATATGCTAAACTCATATTTGTAGGTGAATTATGATATTTCGAGAGTTCTTACCCTCATTGGGAAAAGGTACATTATGTTTCCCCGGTCTTCTTGAATCGTTCCCATCTGATCCGAAAGGGTTATTAGATGTTCCAGTAAATCCTGCCAGACAAACGGTGGGCTGACTGTATATTTCACTTTTTTCCGTCCAAAATTTCTTATTCTCCCCCTTGATCAATGTGATCGATCTCGAAAGAAACTTATCGAATTCCTTATTATCGAAATCGGGACAATTTCCGTCGATGAAAATATTCAGATCGGGATATTCAGCGTAGGTAGAGTATTTCTTCTGCAAAGATGAGGATGAAGTAGAGATTCTGAAACGATATTTGATAAAAATGAATAATATTGATTCAACATGTGATTACTGTTTCGATTCCGAGGATTCGCCAGTTGACGAACTGTTCGTTGGACACTTTTCGCTATTCGCGTGTTCATTTGATGCAGCCTTTTCCGAGGAAGCCTTGTTCATTTTCAGAATGAAAGGTGGGGCATTTGGGATATTACATAAAAATGCATCTTCGTTTTTGGGAATATCTGTACACAGAACTGCTTCGTATGAATGAGAAAAGGTTACTCCGCTGCTTTCCATAATCCGTTTTTCATTTGTTGTATTAAGTTGACAGTTTTTCTGTTCTACAGCAACATCTTCCTTGGTTTCTGTGTCACTATCCGATTCTAAAATTATAAAATCCTTCAAGATAGTATCTTGATGAAAGCTATTTTTTTAGAAAGTCAACCTCTAAAGATATCAGTCATTTTAAATGAGGATAAAAACTATCCTCTAGGGAATTTGATAGCATGTTCTAGAGTATTTCTTTGTGCACTAATCACGAATATGTACTTAGATTTTTGCCATCACACTTCCAAAATTTTCAATTTTTACGCAAAAAAATATATATACTCATTACTGGTCTAAACTACATACAGGGTAGGCCATCCATAACATTCCACCCCGAATTTTGAGCTTTGGTATGGAATAGCGAAACAACGCTCACACACGTCAAATTTTGTTTGAAAGGGTGTAACATCCTAGGTTTTTTTCAATACAAAAAAATCGTAGTCTCATTCCACCCTATGTTGATACTCCACTAGTGGTTACCAAACCGTGGAAATAAATTCCATGGTCAGAATAGAAGAAAGAAGAACACGTCTGTCACTACCTAGTGCCCGCGTCGATCTGCGCGAGTGGTGAGAGAGAAAGAGGAAGGAAGAAAGGCAAGATGGTGCGATTATTATCGGTTGAGTTTTGATGGAAGTAAGAAAGACCCAAAAAGGTTTAGTTAATGCCTTTGTCTGAGTTCGAAAACGAATCCATCTTACGTAGAATTACTCTAGAATCTATTTTGCAAGTATAATTGAGACTATTTTAAATGTTATTAGTTGCTTGTTCATTTATTAACCTTTGTTGATGAATGGCATTGGTTCAGTGAATTTATTATTTTTCTATTATGTTTGTAAATTAATACTATTATTATGCAATATTTATTAGGTTACATGGTGTATTAGGTGATGTTTGGGTCCTTGTCATTGATTCTACTTTCTTTGTTAATGTAATGCTTTGTTGTTTTGGATAACCCTACTTTCTTTGTTTATTTAATCATTTCTTTATTAGGATAACCCTGCTTTCTTTGTGCATGTAATGCTTTGTTCAAGTTGTATTACACTGCTTGTTACCTAGGACCCGAATTATATTACCTAGCCATGTAGTTTTATCAATTTTTCAGACTAGTTCGCATGTCAACTATAACAAAGAAGCTCTACCTTCAGCTTACCGCAAAATCTACGTAATTGTACCCAAAGCAATTATATTCCCCGATAAAAATCAACCTAAATAGAAAAGATAAAATAGTAATGAGAAGATTAAGAATAGCCCATACCAGGATTACACACGGTTACTTGATGTCATCACAAAAACCTCCTACATGCGATTACTGCCAAGGAACTCTCTTAACAGTGGAACACCTTCTGACTTCTTGTCTAAATTATGATGAAGCTCGTCACCGAATAGATCTTAAAGACAACTTAAAGGACATCCTCGGCTCAGCACCTCAAATTGAAGCTGCTCTGAAATTCCTCAAGGAATGCCGACTATTCAATTTCATATAATAGCTGCGTCGATAGTACGGTTTAAATTTTTTCCTTGTATCCAATAAAGCAATGACTCATTATAGTACTATACATGTGTCAATGGCCTAGTTTTTGAGACACAATAATTTAAATAAATAAATTATATTCATCGTACTCTATTTTGCAGCATAAATTGCCAAGACATTCATGGACCAGGATGTGTGGTTAAACTACAGGAACATATGATAACGTCTGAGATCATCGACTAGTAGTGTTACCAGTATGTTTGATACAAAGTAGTGGACGTAACAACCCTTTGTCTATAGCACCATAATGTTGTATCAAGTGGTGAGAGAGCTTTAGTTCAATAACTTCTGTTTTCTTGCTACATTATGTGTAGGTATTCCTTATTGTTAATTATGTGTATTTCTTACTGTCGATTATGTATGATTCTTAGTATCATGTTGTGCTAATGTTCCTTACAGTTATTCTGATTTTATTCACTTATGGTTACTATTCTATCAAGTGATGAGAGATCCTTTGTTTATTTAATTGTATGTTTTCTTGTAATCTTTGCAGAAATTGTCTTATTATTATTCATGTTGTTCTCTTGCTGCTATATATGTCTATGTTTCCTTACTGTTGATTATTTATATGTTTAACTGTTTTATCAAGTGGTGAGAGCACTTTCGTTTATTTATTTCTATGATCTCGTACTGCTATCAATTTATCTTTATGCTCGTATTACATGATATTTCATTTAGGGGTCTCGAGATTGTGGACCATTCCTATATTGTGGTATGAGATTTCTTAGCTACCTGGATCGAAGGCCTTGAAGGGCCGGTTCCAAAGCCTTAAGGCAGGGGCCGTTACCATCATGTGCTATAAGGCATGAGAGAATATCCTTTTTTATCAACCGCGAAACTTTCTGTCATTTTTTCAGAGCCGCCGCTGGAACCCCATGACCTTCCCCGTGTTCCCAATTCCTTAGCTCATACAATATTATAGTTATGGCTCACATACCCTGGGGCCGTGACCATGACGATGGTCATATTTAGTCGTTTACCTATTTGCCATTTATTTATTTATTTATTTAGAAATGAGAATACAAACAGGTATTTCAACCCAAAAAAGTATTCATAAATTTACATAAAACATACAATCCTTAGGCATAAACTTAAATCTAGTGAAAAACAAATTTTCTTTCAGAAATTCCATAACATCTCCCCACCATGTGCATATATCTCAACCCAAAAAGTATTCATAAATTTACATAAAACATACAATCCTTAAGACATAAACTTAAATCTAGTGAAAAATAAATTTTCTCCCAGAAATTCCATAACACCTCTCCACCATATACATATATATTAATTCAGTAGAAAATAATGTCGTTTTAACAACGTTTTGTAGCGCACCAAGGGCACGCTGAAAGGATCTACAGTGAATGAACTCAAGTTATACTCGCTCAGGATTCTGCATATGGGTGAATTCTTTGTTATATTCAGTCTACGGAAAGGAACGGCAAATAATTCCGACGATCTCAGTTTCCTCTCAGGAACTCTGAATTGAACAGACTGAAGAAGGGAAGGGACCGAAAGGACTCCGTTGACTATCTTAAAAACCAAACACATATCGATGACCTTTCTGCGGTTTTTCAAGGTGAGCATGTTGAATCTTGTGAGAGCCTCGGAATACTCATGGTCGACGATTCGGAAGCCATTCCGATACGACAGACATCGGAGAAACCTGTGCTGTACTCTTTCCAAGCATTCCACGTGACATGCATAATTAGGATTCCAAACCGAAGACGCAAAATTCAGTCTACTAGAGATCAAAGAATAATACATTGTCAACATGGTTTCATTCTTCTTAAACAGCTTACCATGACGGAGGACAAAACCGAGCATTTTATTTGCCGATGACACGACGTTGTTTATATGATCAATAAAATTCAACTTTGTATCCAGAGTCACCCCCAAATCGCGAATACTAGCCACCCGCTGCAACTTATTCCGGTTCAAAAAATAGTCAAATTCTATTTTATTGATATTTCTCGAAAAAGAAATTTGGAAACATTTATCCATATTCAAGAAAAGAAAATTTTCTCTGCAGTAGTCACAGAATCTATCCAAATCCTGAAGCAGCAAGAAGCAATCCTCAATACATACCACCCTCAAATAGATCTTCAAATCATCCGCATACAGCAAAAATTTCGCATAGTGAAAACATGAAGTTATATTATTTAAATAGATAATGAAGAGCAGAGGACCAAGGTGGGATCCCTGCGGTACTCCAGATGTACTGAGAAATATCTTGGATGCTGTTCCATGAATACTCACAAATTGTGATCTATTGGTAATGTAAGATTTCATCCACCGAAGCAGATCACCACAAATTCCCACCTCTGCTAGTCTGCGCAGTAGTACCGAATGATTTATTTTGTCGAATGCTTTTTTTAGGTCCGTGTATATTACATCAGTCTGACTATGCGACTCAAACCCTTCACAAACATATTCAACTAAGCCAATCAGATTTATTTCGATACTACGACCCTTTATAAAGCCATGCTGATTCTCTATAATAGAATTTCTCACATGATTTTCGATATATCTGCAAACCAAGGCCTCAAAGATCTTGGGAATTGCTGAAATGATAGCAATTGGCCTATAGTTCTGTACTAGGTCCCTTCGACCACCCTTGTGCACTGGAACGGTCTTCGACAATCGTCAGCGATCGGGAAAAGCGCCAGCTCCGAGCGATCGATTGAAAATAACTGTCAATGGAAATGCAAGAGATTCATGACAACTCTTCAAGAATATCGGCGGAACCCCATCTGGACCTGGGCCCTTGTTGGTGTTCAATGCTTTTAAACCCTTTTTAACTCGACTCGGAGAGCGAAATCCCTCGCAAATGATCACTGCTGTAGACGTTCTCGATATGATCTGCACCCGCATCGCAACCTGACGAAGGTTCGAAAACCGAACCAAAAAAATCAGCGAAAAGATTCGAAACATCCTCAGGATATGAGGCCTCCAAATCACCTCCCCTCATTACCGACGGAAACGAGCTATGTCGTCTTTTTTGTGAAATATACTTGAAGAAATTTCTCGAGTTTCATGATATCTGCTGCTCAATGGTTCCAAGATAGCGATAGAAGTCCCTGGATATAAATCTTTTAGAAAGAGTTCTCAATTGTTTGAAAAGATTATAATGATGAATGCTTTTATAGATTTTATATTTTTTGTGCAATTTATTCTTCTGATTTATAATATGCTTTGTTTCTTTTGAAAAATATAAGGGAAATTTTCTGTTTATTTTTGTTTTAGGTATATATCTAACAATCAAGTCTTCCAATATGTCATAGAAAACGTCCACTGCATTGTCTACACTCCTGCCTTCCAACAAAGAACCCCAATCAACATCGAGAAGCTCAGAGTTCAAAGCATCGTAGTTGCCTTTTGGAAATTAAAACTATAAGAAGAGTTTTTCTTTAAATAATCATGAACACTTGTATCTAATAAAAATTCAATGGCCGGATGAAATTTATCCTCCTCGACCAAAGGTGACGTACCTCTCACAAGACCGCTTAATCTAATCTTGTTACATAACATCAAATCAAGAATCCTATTTTTCGAATTGACCATGTAGTTGAATTGTTTCAATTCTAAAAAGTTGAAAGAATCAACAAAATCTGCATATTTATTATCTAATACCGCCTCCAAAAAATCACACGACGATCGACTCACCCATCCCAATGATGCACAATTGAAATCTCCACAGATCAACATCACATCCGAATCACGAACCAACGTTTTGTTTGACTCCAACCTGCCTACGAAGTCCGTGCAAGCCTCGTCACAGCCAGGTGGAATATACACACAGCACATATAAATGTTTCTCTTATTTACTGTCATCTTCAACCATATGTCCTCACCTTCACTCTCAAAATCCCGCACACGGCTAGCATTTAATTCGTTCCGTACGATCACAAACACACCTGATTATTAATTCTTGTTACATTATTGAAGTTGCCATATTTACCATGCTTATTATTCTCTTTGTATTATGGATGTTGCTCTGATTATTATGATTACTATCTTTTTTGTATTGTTATAATTTTCTCAGAATTGTTATACTTGCCTTTGCTAGCTGTTAATGATTAACCATTTAGTTTTAAACAAGTGCCCTAACATCACCTAACATAAGAGGTTTTCTGCCTGAGCCTTTCCCTTACATTTTTTTAGACCCTGAATAAAGAGTTAATTGTTTGGGTCTAAGTGTTGTGTTTTATTTACCATCTTTGTTTCCCAATTATTTTCATTAATCTCAATTATCACGAACTTGAATTGTCACGTAAACATAAGGTAGAGTCCTACCCTTGCTCGACGATCACATTAAATGGCCTAGTCTTTGTATCTGGAGTCATTCAGACTCCAGTGTTGTAGTTAGTTTTAAAATTAATATTTGTCATTTTTTTCGAAAGAAAAAGTGGCAGATATCACAAGGGAAATAAATAAGGGTGTTCAAGTGATATTGATTACCCCTCTTGCCGCAATCCCTAGCACCTCTCATTTTTGAATAGAGAAAAGCGGTCGAGCAGCACTTTGTTGAAAAGACACTCCATTGTAAGTTTCCCACATGTCATTCTTTTTTTTTCATCGCTCTTTTATTATTATTATTATTATTTAAAATATACGTGATTTTACGATTTCATCTCAGAAATTTATGAAAATATACCTGGTATTGGAAAAAAAACATTAATTACGTGATTTTACGATTTCATCTCAGAAATGGTATTTTGCTTGCGAAATGAGTTTCTTATGGAATTGAGTGCTCCCAATAATGGAAGAATCTCACGTGACAGATTCTGTCTGAGTTCGAGCGAGTTTCTCATCAAGAACCAGATTAATCTGAGTGGATTAAATGGTGAGAATTTTTTATTTGTTATGATTGCTCTTGATTATTTCATTTTTGTTAGTGAATAAAAATAACCTCGATTTCTTTTCACAGTCACCAACCATAATTCATAAACACTTATAAAAAATTACGTATCATTCAACTGTGATATGAGCAGAGGTGGCTTTTATCATGTTTGTTACCAAATTTCGAAAAAAAATTACCTTCCTCAGTTTTCTTAGGAGCATTGGAAAGCACATAGACACATTCGCATCTCCTGTCTAAAACAAAAACTGTGGAATTTCGTCCTTTCCGCTTTTTAGATAACTGCTTGTAATAGTTGCTCTTAATCTGATTGAAAACGATATGTGTAAAATATTGTAATATGGTGTGAGATATTCTTTTCAACGAATTGGGATTTTTCGTCAGTTTCAGGCAATCCAATAAGGTGTCTTCGATCATTTCATGATTTATCGATTTTTTTCCAGAACGTTGACGATTATCTACAAAAATATTCCAGTCAGACACCGCATATTTGAAAGCGTTCACGAATACATTTAAATGTAAAAATGAACTCAAGACTACTGTATAAGTTATGATATACTTTCGGCATAAATGTTGAAATAGATGAATTTATTGTGCCCTACCTTTCTTCTTGCCTTTTTTCAAACAGTCATCAATGAAATTCTCTAGACTGTCTCCACTTTTTTTTACAAACGCTCTAGTCTCAAAGCAGGGCAAAACAGTTGTCAGAGCGGTTTTCCTTGATTGCGAATTTTGTATTCTTGTTGTGTGTTCTGGATTTTCATGAAAATACTTTGTGGTGTTCTCAATTAAGAGCTCCGGATTCGTCTGTACTGAAATGTAGCATATTATTTCAGTAAGAAATGAGTTGTTGAAGAAGCGATATATAATTCATTGTACCTTTCATAATTTTTGGTTACATGCAGTGCTGCCCTCGGTAAATCGAATTCTCAGTGCATGGGTCATATTATAGAGGTGAGAATGTGTAATACGGAGAATTTTAAAATTCCTTGAAAAACATTTTGAATTGGCTTGAAATTTTGATTGAAAATATGAATGAATTATGACATTCAATGACAGAGATAAATTTCTGGATAATCAATTATATCTGTGTTAATATAGAGACATAGAGATATTCTTTACTCAGTGCAGATTGGTAGAGACATAGATTTTCTTCTTCTTGATTCTCAAACAGACTGCTCGGCAGCCAATGATGCCCGTGACTGGAGAGGCCTGAATATGGGCTCAGCCTGAAAGACTATGCACCCAATCTCTGTGTTCTTGTAATTTTAGACAAAGATTCATTTCATAAGGTAAGAACTATAGAATAAAGATTCAATCTATGGTATGAACAAGACCACTGAACAATTACTCAGATACGAAAATCTTAATTTTGATCATCAGAGTTCAGCAGAGACCCATTCTTTGCTAATTCAGGACGTTCTATTGACAAAACCCTTGATACTCGTAGTTTCATTATTGGGCTGATGGAAACATTAGTGTACTTTTTCTTTTTTAAACTTCAATTCAATATACCTTTCCTACATTTATTTCATCTCCACGAGGAATAGAGTGTTTGAAAAATTTTAAGTTATAATTAATGTATTTTTTCGAAAGTTAATTATATAAAACTGTTACATAAATAACAAGGGTTTTAAGTTGTTGTTTTCTTCGGAGTCAGTTAGCACAATTATTGAAGATAATGAATTTTCTCGAAAAAAGTAACTTGTTTCTTTTGGACATATCTCGCGGTAACTACTTAACCAAGAATTATTCAAAGTTTAATTGAATATGAATACCTAATGAAAGTAAAGCCCAAATGGCAAAACTCGTAACACGTGTCGTATTATTTTTCATTTTTGATTAATTTTTCTGTATTTTTCTCAATTGTTATATGTTATTTTAAGATTGTAATAGTATATACCATTACTAGCAAGGTAAGAGGGGTTTTACTGGCGAATGGAGGATATATAACTGACGAGCCGCAGGCGAATCAGTTACCTCCTTGAGCCTCCGTTACCTTGCGTGTAATGTTTTATATTCTATTTGTTTCTCATTGGTAAAAAGGTTAGATAAATTCCAAAAAAATCTCAATAATATATCGCATATGCTTAACAAAAATTTCGTTACTTCAACATGCCAACTCTAAGATGCAATATACCGAAAACACTTGGACTCAATACTATAACAAAGAAATCCAGGTATTTAATGATTCTGGCCAATGAAAAACGTATCCAATCAAGATAAAATATACCGAAATCACGAGGACTAATCAAAGACGAGAATCTTTAATTTCGCTACTCTATTTTTATTCACCGTACGTGACAGTGACTCAAACAAATCCATGACGATTGAACCTTAAGCCCCGCCCATCTGACATCTTGGTAAATTCATATGAATTTAGGGGATTGTTACGAAAATCAACAATATCTGAATAAATTTGTTGATTTATTGTAATATTCTTAATGAATTGCAATTATGTACCTCACTTTCGTGACTCCAATATTTCGAAACGGTCATGAGGAAGAAAATGTCTTATCCTTTATCGGAATTGCCCTAACAAGAAATTCGAAACTTCAAAATGCCAATTCTAAGATGAAATATACCGAAAACACGTAGACTCAATACTATAACAAAGAAACCCAGGTATTTAATGATTCTGACCAATGAAAAATGTATCCAATCAAGATAAAATATACCGAAATCACGAGGACTAATCAAAGACGAGAATCTCTAATTTCGCTACTCTCTTGTTATTCACTATACATGACGCAGTGACTCAAATAAATCAATGACAATTGAACCTTAAGCCCCGCCCATCTGACATCATGGTAAATTCGTATAAATTTAGGGGATTGTTACGAAAATCAACAATAGCTGAATAAATTTGTTGATTTATTGTAATATTCTTAATGAATTGCAATTATGTACCTCACTTTCATGACTCCAAAAAATCAAAAGGGTCATGCGCAGTGGTCGAAGCGTATTCTCTATATCTCTGGTTGACATTCGAAAGGATAGGATGTTAGTGTTGTCAACCACAAAACGAAAAATATAATTAAAAACAATGCTGTAATGAGTTGATTACAGCACAGTTTTTAGTACTGTAATGAACTCATTACGACACTGAAATAGAGAAATAACAATACGACATTTTAAGTCAATTCTTTGATTTTCAGAGATTTAAAACCTTACCTTGACTACTTCGCGAATATTCAACCCTTTCTTTCTTTACTGTCCTGTAATGGGATTTTTGTTCAGCAAAAACTGTCGAGCCGTAATCATTATTCAAATAGGCATGAATAGAATCAGATTGGCATCTCTTAGCTACTCCAAAGTTATCTCCATCTATTTTTCGTTTTCTGGAAGGTCGATCCTCGATGTTTGATGATCTTTGTCGAATTTTCTTTCCTTCTGGAGGATCGGTAATTTCCTCGAAAGATGTTTCGACATCGACGTGTTTCTTGAAGGATTTTTTCAAACATTTCACTTCAACAAAAACAAGTTTTCAACTTGTGATTGAAAATCCAACAGTTATCTTACCTGAAGTCAATACTTCGTCAACAATGTTATCTTTCGAATCATATACATGCTTTATAAGCTTCATTTGTGAGTCGTAACGGTTGCTTATAAACTTTCCTTCTATATCGTAAAGAAATGGCGCAAGATTTTCCGCGTTCAAAGACAGAACACCTCCAAGCATATCCCCGTTGACATCATATATACTAGATATCAAATTTTGATTAGACTTATAGAAATGATTAATTTTTTTTCCACCGTTATCAAATATTGCATCAAGTATTGCAGTTCTTCGCAAAACTTTACCATTGGTGTCGTATACATGGAAAATCTTGTAACCACAATGATCGTAAATTCTTTCGATCAATCTTCTTTCAGAATCGTATCTACCTTGAATGAAATATCCAGCTGTGTCAAACATTCTTCCTGCTAATTTGAGAGCTCCACCCGATAACGAACATTCCAGGAGGAACCCTCTAATATCATAAATATTCTTTAGGCACACACCGAATTCGTTATAAAAGTCAACCAATTGTTCCCCATGAAAATTGTACAATTTCGAAATCTCTTCCATTTTCCCATTGACAACCTTTATACGCATTATCTGATTTCCAGTTTCGTCCAAGACACAGTTAATAGGATGTCCCAGTTCGTCGAACCGTCCTGAAATAAAGTATCCGTCAAGATCGAAGATACGACTGAACAGATCTTTGCAGTTTCCATCACAAGCGTAACACAACAAATTTCCAGAAATATCGTAAATATGGGTTAGCAGAACGTTACGCCTTCTGAAGAATCTTCTCAATGTATTTCCTTCCTGATTTTCTATTCTACATTCTAACAGATTTTTCGGTATCACGTCGGAATTATATAATTGCTGGACGTTGTGACCGTGCGAGTCGAATATATTTTTTATCATTTTTCCCTTGCTG
The DNA here is from genome assembly GCA_030674115.1 of Micraspis discolor. NCBI lineage: Eukaryota > Metazoa > Arthropoda > Insecta > Coleoptera > Coccinellidae > Micraspis > Micraspis discolor. The sequence goes on from JARTUT010000881.1 coordinate 681,437, forward strand.
TCGTATCTTCCCTGAATGAATTTACCACTTTTATCGAAGATTCTCGGATATAATTTGGTGATGCTGCCCGACAACGTCTTACGAATCAATTGTCCTTCGAAGTCGTATATGCTCGTCAAGAGTTCACCCCGACCCGAAAAAAACTGACAAATAGGAACTCCTTGAAAATTGTACACTTGGTGAAGTTTTTTCTTATCGACCTCGCTGAAGAAGGTTTTCAGAAGCATTCCAGAAGTAGGACATTTCTGGATAAGTTTGTTTTCAGAACCATGAGAACAACAAAATGGTGAAATGACGACATTAAACTCTTTCACATCTTCTGAATTGAAAGATTTCTCAGATATCTTTCCTCCTAGATCGTTCTCAGTTTTTATATCACAATGAGATGTCATAACATTGGATAATATAGTTTGATTCCCATCTTTCTTCATTATATCATTTGGACAGGGACTAGAACTGCTGAGGTGAATTCCTGTGCAAAATTCTTCAAATGTGTGTTCTCTCTTCCCCAAAATTTTCAATCTATTTTTTCTCAGCATTGATAACTTCTTGGCCTCAGTAAAAATTTCCTCTATTTCCTTCTGGATGGAATTGTATATACTTATGATTAATTGTCCTTTAGATAATTGTCTTGATAGTTCAAACGTATTTGGAAAAGACAACTTATTTTGTACGATGAATTTACATTGTTTCATTTTACTCTGATCTTTTAATTCTTCACATGTTACTGATTTAGTTATATCTTCTTGTTCCTCTGGAACTCTCACGAAAACTTGTTTCAATTTTTGCGGCATGTTACTAGTTTCAGAAACTTTCGAATCCTGGTTCTGAGTCCTCGAATTTATGATCTCTGATTTGATATCGACCTCTAAACTGTCGAGAGTTGGACCAGTCATAAGGCTTGAACTGTTATTCTCAAGATACTCCTCTAATTTCTCTTTTGAATTGGATCTCAACTGCCTCAACTCTTTATGAAAATATGACTTTTCTACTGGAACCATAGATTTTGTCTGAGAGGCAGCGTGGATAAGAAATATTTCTTCTGGTTTTATAGTTGTTTGTGTTTGAATGAATTGATCTTTTTTTGTTGATACGAAACTAGAAACCTGCTTTTTTTTGTACATTAAATCCGTCTCCTAAAGAATATCCACCCATAAAATTACTATTGAGTTTTTGATATTTACTTCTTTCGTTTTGATAGCACTGACTGAAAGTAGTACCCAATTCTGAATCTCCAGTTGCCGAACGATGAACCACCAAGAGATCAGAAAACACCATATTCTCCAACTCATCTGTATTATTCTCCCCGGAAGAGAATATGAATGAGATGTTATCATTCGTTTGGGAATGTATGAGTTTTTTAAAATCAAAACTCTTTGTGCATTCTACCTTTGGAGTAGATGCACCTTTTTTCGATTCGCTCAAAGTGTGGTCGGAGGTACCGAGTATCTGAAAAAACTTGAAAGTGCTGCTCTTTCTTCGTGTTTTCTTCAGGATTTGTTCACAATTTTCCGGCTCGTCTAGGGTGAAATAGAAATAACGAACTTCGTATTGAATTTGTTTCTTCGGTTCAGATTTCGCCATTACTGAATTTGTGTAATGTACCGTTTTCGTGCGATTGGATGCCGGCTCGACCTGAGGATCAGCTCTTTTCGTAGCCATTTGGACGGACTGACGGATCACCCGTATGTCGGCTCTATCTAGGGGTAGTGAGGCTAAACTTGCCGCGTAGGGCAATTCGTCCTTCGAAGGTTCGTTCAAAACAGTCTGTTTACAGCATTTCGCCGGTTTACTAGCTTGTATCAACTGGTTTATACCGATTTTCTGAAGTTCGAACCTTATTCTTTCATCGTAATGATCTATACCTTTGTATCTCAATTTCGAGTCACAATATAGCTCTGTGGCAGATGAGCATACCTGAGACCTTCCAAAACGTACTGGTGGCTTATATAGGGCCGGAGGTGATAACACAGAACCCTCACGGTTTGTATTAGAGTTTTTTCGGTATAAGGGCTGATAACAGTTACAAGGACATGATCTGCCATGGTCACATAGAGGAGGACATGTTTCTCTTTTATTCTGATTGTAGTACTTCGAATAACTGTCAGTCGACGAACATATTGAAGAATTAGATGATACACATCTGTGCGTATTAAAATTCGAATTAGAATTTGTACAACTGGCCACGCAATAATCGGGAGAAAGCAAATCAGATGAGCTGGTTCCACTTCCAGTAGCAGTAGAATATGATAAACTCTCTGAAGATACGCTGCTGTCGAAGGAGGAATAAGATGAGATTGAACTCGCACTAGGACTTCTTGAATAGTTGCATTTTGGCAAGCCTGATGCGCATGACATGTGACATACTCTGCTACATTTGAGATTGGAGATACATGATTTCGGTAGTAATGATTTTACTTCAGAACCCGTGCATGTTTGACTCGTATAAACCGATGGGTACCCCTGGTAAGCTTGATAAGGGTTCGACCAGTATCCGTAAGGACCAAAAGCAGGCCAAAAATTCGATCCGTAACTAGAACAATTTTGCGCAGGATATCCCGTGTATCTACAAAAAAAAAACTTTGTGTGAGGTTTGATTGATGTCATTTGAGTGTACTTTCTGCTTATAAACCAAGTTCTGAAAAATTCGAATTTAGCTAAATAAATTTTCTATTTAATCGCGTTGGAATCTCATCTCATGTTTCAATAGATCAAAATGGGAGATATTCTTACCCAACGTTGCCGCAACTCGGTGTCGGAGAACTGAACGGAGATGTAGGACATGACGGACAAGGTTGAGCTTGACAAGTTTGGGGCGTACAAGGTTGAGGCGGACAGGGTGGAGGACAGGGTGGTTTTTCCGCAAAAGATTTCTTAGCACACGGCTTCGGCAACTTTTTCAGACACGGAGGACCGCCTTTGCATCTGAATTTCTTGAGGGGTGGAACAGCACATGGGGGGAAAATATTCTTAGTGCAAGCCGTAGGACGGCACCATCTAGGTCCAAAATCTCGTGAGCAGGATCTGGATGTATCCGGAGTCGGTTGACAAAAGAGAGTCGGAGAAGGCGGATAACAAGGCGCGTTGCCAGAAGGGGGAATACAAGGAGGTTGAGAGAATGGTTGAGGTGGACAGATAGGTTGAGCACAAGGAGGTGGAGAGCATAGAGGAAGATATTGAGGTGGATATGATTGGGAAACTATAGGCGGAGAACACGGTGGGGGTGTACAGGACCTGTAAAATAATGAAAAATATGATTCACTTAAATAAAATTTTTAATTTACTGCATGCATGCATGAATTTCTGACCAAGTATCGGTGGTGATGTTCATTATTTGGGAATAAGTTCACTGTTACAAGGCACGTTTCTAATTTTATGATTAGACTTGAGGGCTGGGCGTTGGATATGTGGCTCTCATCGTATTCCAAAGTAAGAGAGCTACGAGCCGATTTTCGAAGCAAACTGGCGTGTAATGATACAGACGTTAGCAGATTTTTTCGCAACACGGGCAGGTCGTAAGTGAAGTTAATGCACGATATTGGTCGAATAGCTTAATCTTCAACTCATATGGAGAGAAGTTTGAGTCAATTCAAGATTTCCCTTATTATTTAAAAATGTTAAAAATAAGCCCATAATATTCAATATTGTTGGTAGCATTGCATATAACTTGAGTTGGCAACCATGATTATATATTTCAGTTGTCTATGTTCTCTTACTGAAAAAACAGTCAGTGAGTCTGCGTTAAGAAGTACGAGTGGATGTTTCATTTCATTTCAACATTACAAAAGGTTATGACCCAGTATCGTGCCACGTGATAGTGAAACAGTAAAAACTTCTTTGTGTAACGCAAGTATGGCTAGTAACTATATAATGAATGTACCGAAGCTCAAGGGACGTGAAAACTATTCAGATTGGGCATTCGCGGTTGAGAACTTCTTAATTCTTGAAGGACTTTGGAAATGTGTGTCGCAAGTGGTCAACGAGACGGACGCCATTGCTAAAGCGAAAATCATCTTGACGATTGATGCATCCTTATATATTCATATAAAGGACGCGAAAACGACAAAAGAATTATGGTCCAAATTGAAGTCATTATACGACGATTCAGGATTCACCAGAAAAATCAGTTTACTCAGAACTTTGATTTCCACCCGGTTAGAAAATTGTGACTCAATGGCGAGTTATGTGAACCAAATTGTGGAAACAGGACAGAAGTTACGAGGTACGGGATTTAACATAGATGATGAATGGATTGGATCGTTAATGCTGGCTGGTTTGAATGAGAAGTTTTCCCCAATGATCATGGCGATAGAACATTCAGGTATCACAATATCCACAGATTCAATAAAAGCGAAACTTCTGGATATGGAAAGTGATGTTGGTAACACTGGTAGTGCATTTGCCTCGAGAAGTTTCTGTGGGAATAAAACAAGCAGACAAGGTGGCAAGAAAAAGGATTTGAAAGATGTCAAATGCTACAGATGTAAACAGTCCGGACACTACAAAAACAAATGTCCGAATACTTTGAATTCAGATTTAGAAAACAATAAAAGCAAATCAAGCAATGCTTTTAGTGCCGTTTTTCTGAGTGGAAGTTTTAAAAAGGATGACTGGTATGTGGATTCTGGTGCAAGTATGCATATGACAGCCAATAAAAATATTTTAAAGAATACTATACAGGTATGCAATCAAGAAATAATGGTAGCAAATCAAACTAAAGTTCCAGTCACTCATTCAGGTGATTTGATGTTGAAGACAGCAGTGAAAAATGATTTTTATGAAATAACTGTAAAGAATGTGCTATGCGTTCCAGATTTGACCACAAACTTATTATCGGTGAGTCAATTAATCAACAATGGAAATAGAGTATCATTTGAATCAAACTGTTGTAAGATCTACAATAAACAAAGTGAACTTGTAGCAACAGCTGATCTGAACGATGGTGTCTATAAACTTAACATTGTTAGTTTAGGCTTAGGGAAATGCTTGCTGAGTACAACAGAATCAGCTGATCTCTGGCATAGAAGACTAGGCCACATCAATACTGATTATCTCAACAAAATGAAGAATGGTATGGTGAAAGGATTAAACTACCCAGGTATTGCAAAAATCACAAGGCAAAACTGCATGGTGTGCTGTGAGGGTAAGCAATCCAGATTTCCATTTCCGATTAGAGGTTCTAGAGCAAGAAATTTCTTAGATGTCATTCATTCTGATGTGTGTGGTCCCATGGAAAACAGATCTATTGGTGGATCAAAATATTTTTTGACTTTTCAGGACGATTTCAGTAAAATGGTGTTTGTTTACTTCCTGAAGACGAAAGATGAGGTTTTTCAACATTTCAAAAATTTTAAAAGCCTTGTTGAGAACCACAAAGGTCAAAAAATTAAAACACTTAGATCTGATAATGGAGGTGAATTTTGCAGCAAAGAATTTGAAAATTTTCTCAAAACTGAAGGCATTATACACCAGCTGACAAATCCATACAGTCCCGAACAAAATGGCATGGCAGAGAGATTGAATCGAACGATTGTGGAAAAGGCCAAATGTTTGCTGTTTGAAGGTAATCTAGAAAATGTTTTTGGGCAGAAGCTGTGAACACAGCAGTATATCTACGCAATAAGTCCCCTACAGCCGATCTGGACAAAACTCCATATGAAATGTGGACAGGTGAGAAACCAAATCTTAGTAATATTAGAATTTTTGGTAGCACAGTCATGGTCCATGTACCGAAGGAGAAGCGGTTAAAATGGGACAAGAAAGCCGAGAAACAAATTCTTGTTGGTTACAGTGACAATACCAAAGGCTATAGAGTCTATAATGTCAAGAAAAAATTGGTAACCACGAGCAGGGATGTCATAATAATAGAAAATCCAAAAGATAACCTTGAAAGCATATATGTGATGTCTGAAAAAGAACCAAACAATGAATTCATTTGTGAAGCTGATGAAAAATTGAAAATTTATCAACGGAAAATTCAGTTTCAGACCACATTGAAAATCCGAATGAAACAAATATTCCCAAAATGATGATGAATTTGCTGTTGAAAATGAGGAAAATCCAGGAACACTCAGGAGATCAAATAGGGCTCCAAAAACTAAACTCTTTAAAGACTTTGTCACATACCTGAGTTTAGGAGATGAAGATAATCTAGAGAGTGATCCAACTACAGTCCAGGAGGCATTGTCGAGGCTAGACAGAGATAAATGGATGCACGCAATGGAAGAGGAAGTACAATCCTTTGAAGCCAATGATGCCTGGGAACTTGTGGATGTTCCAGATTGTGGACGAATTGTGCAGTGTAAGTGGGTGTTCAAGCGCAAGTTCGATTTTGAAAATAATGTGCGGTATAGAGCTCGTCTAGTGGCTAAAGGGTTTCACGCAGGAACCTGGTGTGGATTTTCACGAAACCTTTTCACCAGTTGTCAGATTTTCCACTCTGAGACTGTTGATTGCTCTGTCAATTAAATTAAATTTGGATATTACACATTTAGATGTAAAAACAGCTTTTTTAAATGGTTTTTACGAGAAAAAGTATTTATGGCTTTACCTGAAGGTTTAAAGATAAATAATAGTAAAAATAAAGTATTGAAATTGAACAGGGCAATATATGGCCTCAAGCAAGCCTCAAGAGCTTGGTATGAAAGAGTAGATGTTTTTCTGAAAAAATTAGGCTTTTGCAAATCCAAGTTAGAACCATGTCTATTTACTAAACGTAATGGAAATTTTCATACAATTGTAGCTTTGTATGTGGATGATTTTTTGTTTTTTCAAACAACACTGTTGAAGTTGTACAATTGAAAGAAGAATTGAATTCTATTTTTGAAATTAAGGATTTAGGTCGTATAAAAATTGTCTTGGCATGAGAATAGATTATGATAGGGTAAATAATGTTATAACATTAGACCAAGAACAGTATGTAACCCAAATTTTGAAAAGGTTCAATATGTTAAACTGTAAAGGAATTAAAACTCCTATGGAACCCAACATAAATCTTGAAAGGGCAGAAGTTTGTAAAACAGATATTCCGTATCAACAATTGATAGGTAGTCTAATGTATTTAGCTGTGTTGACCAGACCTGATTTAATGCATACTGTAAGTTATTTGAGTCAGTTCAATTCATGCTATGATGAGTCTCATTGGAGACAAGCTAAACGGGTACTTAGATATTTACAGGAAACTAAAACCTTTGGTTTAAAGTTTTATAAAGATATCATTGGACTGCAAGGATTTGTTGATGCCGATTGGGCTAGTGATAGGAATGATAGAAGGTCATTTACGGGATTTTGTTTCAAACTTTCCGGTTCTTCTATATCTTGGGAGAGTAGGAAGCAGAGAACCGTTGCACTTTCAAGCACGGAAGCCGAATACATGGCAGTCTCGGAAGCTGCTAAAGAGGCATTGTATTGTAGAAATCTTTGTATCGAATTATTTGGTAGTTGTGATCCTGTAATTTTGTTTAACGATAATCAGAGTGCACAGAGGTTGGCTGTAAATCCAACTTTTCATAAGAGATCAAAACATATCGATATACGGTATCACTTTATTAGAGAAGCTATTAATGATGATTTGATTAAAATTGAATATTTGCAGACAGCTGATATGCCTGCTGATATTCTTACTAAAAGTTTGTGCTCTGAGAAACATTATAAGTTTGTGAATCTACTAGGGATTGTTAAAATATAGAATATTTTGTGCTAGTGGGTGTGTTAAAAATAAGCCCATAATATTCAATATTGTTGGTAGCATTGCATATAACTTGAGTTGGCAACCATGATTATATATTTCAGTTGTCTATGTTCTCTTACTGAAAAAACAGTCAGTGAGTCTGCGTTAAGAAGTACGAGTGGATGTTTCATTTCATTTCAACATTACAAAAAAAAACTGGGCCAGAACCGGTGTTGCATAGGTACTTATGAGTTGTATTTGAAAATTCAATTATTCAAAAGATTGAAAATTGCAACTAGTGTTAGTAATGCATCTAAACCTGGAATATGAATTTAAATAAGTTTCACTTACAATGCTTTACGCGGTGCAGAGCATGGTCTGCGAGTGCAAGGTAAAGAAGTGCAAGGAATTGATACGCATTCTCTGGGACGGCATGGAATTCGATAACACACATTCTCTACAGAAAGATTGGGACTGTCCAAAGTACAATATCGCCGCCTTCGTCGGTAAAGGCATCGTCTTGGATGGCGAAACTCGTCGTCTGAACAAAATGGACTCCAGATTCTTCTGTAAACTCGCCTGTAGCATCGATCGTTTTCGGAATTATCATCTGTAAATTGGAATCTTATCAATGAAAATCAACAGAGGACGATAAGCTAAGTTGCACCCTTTCGTAACTAGTCAGATTACAATTGGGCCAGAAAAGATTTAGAAAAAGCCGGACTATTTGCAGACCATCTAGCCAAGATATTTAATTACTATCGACAAAAAAATCGACAGAGAATTACAGAAAATATCTCGAAGAACAGGAAATATTAGACCTTTCCAATACTGCAAAGTAGAATTTGAAATCAACCGCCTAAACGTTTAAAAAGCTGCTGGAGTGGATAAAATCAGTCAGCAAATGATCAGAGCTTCCAGAAAAAGGAATTACTAAACTCATGTATAAATTCAACGTCACGTCAAGCAAAGTTACTGGCCAAAACAATTATAACTGCGGAAATAATGATGATCCTAAAACCAGGAAAAGACTCAAAATGCGTTACCTCCTACCGTCCAATTAGCCTGCTACATGTTGCTTCTAAAATTCTCTCAACACAGAAGAGTGGATTCCACTTTTCTTTGTTGTATTTGCCATACACTGTTGACCTACCAACGCACAAAGAAACAACAATTGGAATATTCGCTGCTGAACTAGCAATCCATGAAGACCCAACTATAGCTTCACAAATGCTTCAGAAGAATGGTCGAACAAGTGGAGGATAAAATTCAGACAAAATCAGTGCAGGTTTTCTCTCTTTGTAAGAAACAAAGTACAAAAATACAATTTAACAATATCCAACTACTTGAATCCACCTCGACAAAATATCTGGGCGTGCATCTCGACAAACGACTCACCTGGAAAGAATATATAATAAAGAAAAGAAAACAAGTGGACTTATAAGTGAGGGAGCTTTATTGGCTTATTGGTAAAAAATCAAAATTATTAAGGAAAAGAAACTCCTTATATATCCTAAGGCCCTAATCCAGCCACTGACCAAACTCCCAGTTAACAGACTACTGAAGAGGAACTGGTCAACAGATCAGAAAGATGCCTGAGCACTTATCAATGGATAAGACCTCATAACGCCACTTAGGAGCTTAAAGCTCTGAATCAGCAAGCAGGCCTATGGGACAAATATATTCTGATTACTTACGCAATAATTAAAAAAAAAATTCTAGATACATTGCATGGTCATCACATACCCAATGAATAGTTGCTAGGAGATCTTGAACAAGACCTCGGTGAACGTGGACAATAGTGTTCTCTAGAAGTCCACCAAGGCCTATTATTTTTTCTTCTCAAATAACAATTATCTTTCCTCGAGCTCACTGGTGAACACCTTCTAGATCTACATGGACTCCTTACATAATATATATCTGAATCGGAACTAGGCGAATGGATGCATTCTCTACTGCCACATGGTTTCCAATGGCAAGGGATGCGATAACAAACATCAGTATCCGAAACTCTCGGTGAATACGGGCATCTTTCACGACCATATGGTTTCGAATAAAATGCAGGACAAGGGATGCGGTTTATTTTTGGTCGGTACGTCCTTTCCCTACAAGGAACTGGTTCACAAATAGACACTCGCGAGTTTTTCCTCGATGCACGTGGTCTTTTGGTGCAGCACGTCCATTTTCTCATATTATACTGGGAATCGCAAGGATACTGGGAAAAACCAGATTGTTTGGACATACACGATTTAGAGGGGCATGGAATCGGTTCACAAGGCGAAGGAGGACTGCAAGGTGGGGGTGTACACGGTCTAGCTCCACAAGTTCTGCACGGAGTATTTCCTGGCCTTGCTCCGCAAGTTCGACAAGGAGGAGTGCACGGTCGTGAATCACAAGGCGGTGTACAAGGTTGTCGAGGACATGGTGCTGGAAGTCGCGTGCATGTCCTGGAAGAACAGGGAGAGGATTTTGGCGGCGTACTACAAGGCCTTGAATGACGAGATGAATGCGACTTCAACCCATTTTTCAATGCCATTCGGCATTTTGATATTCGGCGACTTGGTGTCTTCGACTTGCATGGAGGGGGTGTGCAAGGTGGAGTTCTCGGAGTACAAGGGGGAGGAGAACAGGGAGGAGTTCTAGGAGTACGGCAAGGAGGTGTACAAGTAGGAGTTCTTGGAGAATAATATGGACATGGGGCAGGTTCGCATGGGTAAGGTTCGAAACAAACTGATCGTTCGGTATTGCAAGCTTTTGAGTTGGGAGGAAAGAACGGACCAGAGATCCTTCTAGCACACGTGGGAGGTGGTGTATGCTCCCGTGGTCCACTGAGTCTTGGCATCGGTGGCGCTTGTCTGTGATCACACGGCATATATCTAACTCTACTAGTTGGTCTGGATTTACACGATGGAGTGGTTCGAGGTTTTAATCTGGGAAAACTTGGGGTTCGCGCGCAGCAAGGTGCTTTGCAAGTACTGTGCTCGGCGTGTGATCGCGTGCAACAAGGGGCTTTACAAGTACTATGCTCGGCGTGTGATCGCGTACAACAAGGGGCTTTACAAGTACTATGCTCAGCGTGTGATCGCGTGCAACAAGGTTCTTTACAAGTGTGTTCGGCATGGGATCGCGTGCAACAAGGTGCTTTACAAGTACTGTGCTCGGCATGTGATCGTTTGACGCAAGGCATAGATTTAGCTGGTGATGGAGGTGGAGTTGCTGGTAGTGGTGGAGACGCTGATGGTGGTGGAGAAGCTGGTGGTGGTGGAGATGCTGGAGCTGGTGGAGACGCGGGTGGTGGTGGAGATGCTGGAGCTGATGGAGATGCGGGTGGTTGTGGAGATGCTGGTGGTGGTGGAGACGCTGGTGGTGGTGGAGATGCTGCTGGGGGTGGAGAAGCTGGTGGTGGTGGAGACGCTGGTGGTGGTGGAGATGCTGGTGGTGGTGGAGACGCTGGTGGTGGTGGAGATGCTGGTGGCGGTGGAGACGCTGGTGGTGGTGGAGACACTGGTGGTGGTGGAGATGCTGGTGGTGGTGGAGATGCTGGTGGTGCCGCTTTTGGTGGTGGTGCTGATGGTTTTGGTGGTGGTGCTGCTGGAGTGGATGGTGGTGGTTTTGGTGGTGCTGGTTTAGCTTGAGTTGGCTTGTCACTAGTAGGAGCACTTTTAGGTTTCTCAGCGGTGACGATCCTGCGGACTACGTTTGTGCATCGCTCATCACATCGAATATCAGGGGGTTCATCGTTTGTGTAATATCTCATACTTATTTTGGGTATAACGCAGCTTTTCGTACATCTGAACATCTTCTCGGGGGGCATCAGACGCAACTGCAATCCGCCATTCCCGAAGTTCGACTGGAGAATATATTCATTATTATGGACAATGCACAATGTTCGATAAATTGGAACTCAGAATTTTGCGAAGTTAAAGAACGTTCTCAGCGTCAATTTTATTTGTTTTGCAATGATTTCTCACAGTGTTTTATTTTTGATTCATGGAAAGATTCTGAATGGTCACGCAGATTTAAAACAATTTTACGTACAAGAACTCCATTGTTTGTTGCCAAACGAATAGAATGAACAGAATAGAAACAGTCGTTCATAAAAAATTCACCCGGAATGAACATACCAAAAATTTGGAGATTCTAGAACGATGAGGTTCAGGCGGTTTCGCATCCTGAGCTGCATCACGAACAATTTTTTCTTCCTTCACTTCAGTAGCCTGGGTACACTTAGTCGGTTGCGGGCATTTAGCAGGCTCGACTGGGGGTCTGGAAAAATGGGGATGGTACTCTATCAGTTCGAACCGCGGAGGAATGGTTTCGACTATTCAGAGCCGGTGAAAACGACACCATGGATAAGTGACGACCTGTGACGACAAATACCGATCAAATCATGGAATACATCGAGTTAGACCGGCATGTGGCATCTCGCGACATCGCCCAGGAGATGGGAGTTAGTCACCAAACAATTTTAAACCATCTGAAGAAGGCTGGATACAAAAAAAAGCTTGATGATTGGGTGCCGCATGATTTGACGCAAAAAAACCTTCTGGACCGAATCAACGCCTGCGATATGCTGCTGAAACGGAACGAACTCGACCCATTCTTGAAGCGGATGGTGACTGGCGACGAAAAACGGATCACATACGACAATATCATGGTCGAAGGCAGGTGAATCGTTCCAAACAGTGGCCAAGCCGGGATTGACGGCCAGAAAAGCTTTGCTGTGTGTTTTGGTGGGATTGGAAGAGAATCATCCACTCTGAGCTGCTCCTATATGACCAGAAGCTCAATTCTGCTATCTACTGCGAACAACTGGACCTCTTGAAGCAGGTGATGGACCAGAAGCGTCCAGAATTGGCCAACAGGAAGGGTGTAGTGTTCCACCAGAAGAACACACTTCGTTGATGACTCGTCAGAAGCTACGGGAGCTCGTATGGGAGGTTTAATCGCATCCACCATATAGCCCGAACATAATGCCAAGTGATTACCACCTGTTCCTGTCCATGGCGAACGCCCTTGGTGGTGTTGAACTCAAAAGAGGAGTGTGAAAAGTGGCTGTCCGAGTTTTTTGAAAATAGGGGGGGGTCTTCACTGTAACACTTTTTATAAAGAGCAAAAAAGCGGAAGGGTGATAGTTCACAACCTATTAAAACTTACGGGTCACTTGGTATTTCCGTTTGAGAAGAGCATGGTGATGTTGAGGGAGATTCGCATGTTGTTGTGCCAGGATCAGTTGTTGTTCCAGCATCAGTACTTGTCTTACTCAACGATGTACATGTAGATGAACATGTACTCTCCACTTGTTTTTGCGTTTCGACTGAATGCGAACATTCCACTTGTTTCCTCGCTTTCCGCTTCTTTTTGTGTTTCGCTTTTTTCTGCGCCTTCTTCTCCTCCGATTTCTTTCGCTTCGCTTCTTTTTTCTTTTCCAGTTTTTCCTTCTTTTCTTTCAATTTCTCCTCTTTATCTTTCAGTTTTTTTTCTTTCTCCTGTTTCTTATTTTCTTTTTTCAATTTATCTTTTTCTTTCTTCTGCTCTATTTTCGCCTTTCTTGCTGCAATTTTTGCCTTTCTTGCTTCTATTCTTGCTGTTCTTTCGGCCAGTTTTTCTTTCTTTCGTTTTTCCCTCTCCTCTTTCAGTAACTCTAAGGATTTCGTCCTCTTAATTCTCCTTCTTCTAGGCGCAACACTTGCGGTTCTAAGAGCTCGTGCATACTCCTCACATTCATCTGGACAAATGGGCGCGGTAACAGGACCTGACGGGTCGTGTCTGAAAACGTGAATTATGTTTTTCTTTGAATGGCTACCTGAGCTGTAGTTGCATCTTATAACGAGGTTCCTTTTTTTATTACTGTGCGATTCTGGAAGAAATTTAACAGAATTATAATCGATTATGAATTCATCTCAGGTGAAAAAATCTCACTTTTCCTTTTATTTCTTGAAACTATACTATCAGGACTGTACAGGCTCGGTAGTACTAACGAGTCACTTTCTTCATCTGTCGATTCCGAAGAATAGTTTTTTCGTATATTACAAGGTCCGAAGCAAATTGCATTGCTTTCTTCTTTTGATGATATAAGCCTTAATTTTCCATGAGAACAAGAGGCAAGTCGCTGTAGAAATTGCCTGTTCCTTTCAGTGTGTGTTAGATTGAGATCATTCAATACTGATGTTAATTCTTTGTCTAAAGCCAATATATCTCTCAATACCGAGGGGTTTATGAAAATATTGCTAGATGGACCTGCGAAAAATAACAAATTTCTAAATAATCTCAAACAAATATGAAATCCAAAAATCCTCAGTCTCTGCCTTATATATATATAAGATAGACAAGTTGATGACGAGATGTAGGTGTAAGTCTTGATCTAACGAATTGATTTGAAAATTCATTTCGATATTATTATTAAGATAGACAAAGCATTCCTTTGTAAAATGTCGATTTGTTTTGACTCCCTCATTGAAAGTCTCTTGTGAAACCTCACCCGGCAGCACCGCATAGAATCTCATTTTATCTTATAATAATCTCACTGAAAACTTCCCTATTAAAACATGTATATAACTAAATACTTCGTTTCTAACAATACACTTACTTATTGAACGATAAATTCGGATTAAAATTCCTGTCTTTACAACTTTCACATTTACAAACCATTTTTAATGCGATGCAAAGTAATAAACAATAAAAAATATGAAAAACCTAATACTGACTCTCACAAATTTCCTTCAATTTACGTATTTATTTTCGATACAGAGGTGGCAACGTGTGTCTTCTAAACATCATGTGACCTTCAAACTGTCAAACAGAGAATGCGGCAGCGTTGTCTTGTCTTTCATCTGAATTTCTTTCCATCTGCGGTCTCTTACATAAAATAGCAGAATCAACTAAAGTTTTTCTTTTACCCCTTGCTAATAATTCCGATAAGACAGTTTCAATTCAAAATATAAAATTTTATACAATGTTTTGAATGCAAATTGGAGAAAAAGTTTTTATTCACATTTATAGGGGAATAGAGAAACCTACTATTTGCTCAGTTTGGCAACATGGACCTGAGTGGACCAGCTCAATACGTTTCAATCGACCAGCTCTAAGTTTCAGATGCGACACTTTTCAATGTAAATAAAGGGGTCTATTCTTATGTAGTCCAAAGTCTCTACTATCTTGAAAATTGTTGAAATTATTTACACGTCTTTCACATCAAAACAAAAAAAAACTCCTTATTCCAAAAAGGAAACTAAGAGAATAGGTAATTATTTGAAATGAACAACATTCATTTATTCAGTGTTGGGATTTTTTTTTTTTGTTTCAAGACTAACATCTCAGTAATATTGCTGTAATTATAGAGAACAGATTGAAGAAATGATTGTTTTGATGGAAACGTATTTCAGAAACGATTTTACTTCAGTACTTACTATTAAGAGCTGAGGATACTTGTTTCAAAACACTCTGAAATTCATTTGACCGAAAATTATCCCCCTTGGCCATTTTTCTAGGAACGAGTAATTTTGAGATGAATGTGACATTTCTGTGACGTTGTTCTGCGACTTATTTCAAACCAGAGATGATCATCGAAAAGATTGATTGCAATGAATATTCTAAATGTCTGAAATCTAGGTATAAGCCATAGAGTATAGAATTAACTATTGTATATTCTGTGGTATAATCACTGATTTCGGTGATACTGATACTGAATGAAAATTCAAGAATTTTTAAATATTAGCTTTTTGGAAAGAATTTCAGTCACACCAACTGCGAAAATAAAATTGAAAAAGCACTAGGAGGTATAATCTGAATTTTTCATTAAATTCCAACAAATTTTTTCAAAGTACGTGACTGCAATAGAAAAAATATCGCCTAATACTAGTTGCAAAGGACAATTCTAACACTGATGCGTTCAAAAACTGGTTCCTTCGTCGATCTTTTTCGAATTCTACAACTTGTTTTAGAAGATACTATCTTAAAATCTTAAAATATTTGAAATTAAGTGAAAAATTTTTTATTGTCAAACCTGCTTCAGTCGTCCTTGTACTCAATGTCCAAACTGATTTTTCGGTGTTTCGCCATAGGAATTTCTTCATGTTATTTTCTCGTTCTTTTCGTATCTTTGAATCTGCTGTATCTAAAAGATCATCTATAGCAGAAAACAATATATTTCTGGCCATACTTATTTTCGGAAGGACAACGTTCCATATCGATACAATTGAGCCAGCCGGTTGGATATCCTCTATACCAGGTTCATGCCTCTGCATTTCATCTACGACTTCTCCAAATAATATGAGATACTGAGAATTTAGCCTTTTTCACTTTCAAGAAATGTGAATTTTATGTCAAAATGATGTCGGGAGAATTTGATGGCATTATTTATGATCTATGTCTACGTCTAGTCACCACCCATAGAGTATGGAATTAAATAATTATTATATACTCGGTGCTCCCCACAGATTACAGAAAAACAGAAGTAAGACGTATGTGTGCGGGTACAAAATTAGAAATAATAATAATCACCCGCTTAATGAAGGGCAGCGGACTTCCTGAGTCGCTGGTTATACTATAACAGTAGATCCAAAAATTATCTTTGGTAGATAAGATGTTTGCAAGGTGAATAAAAACAAGTTTGTAGTTATAATAGAATTATGTATTCACAGATAAAAATAGTTACACAATGTTCGGCACTTTACACTCACAGAAAGAGTTTTTAGGTGTCTATAATAACCAAGGATTTGAAGTTCTCTGCTCAATCTAGGGCACTTCTGGTAATATAAAATGATAAAGAGATCTGACCTTATTTGTTGTTTGGAGTTCACCACAGCTCTGCTTCAATCGTCGAGGGTAGATTTCTCTGAATAAGGTGCAGGCGCTTTGGATAAAGCTTCTCAAACTTCCACTGATGAATTGGGCCTTGGCGATATGTAATTGCGTCACAGGTTCACAATTCACAACCTTTTTCTTTTACGTAGACAATTTCAACTGAGTAATTCACATACACATGAACTAGGGTAACTAACTGACCCGAAAACAGATTATTTTGAGAGATCTTTAAAGGAACTTGTAGTTCTGAGTGCCGTTATGGACTCGTGAAAGTAAATTGATAAAAGGAGAACTTACTTGAGTACTGTGCACGAGAGCGTCTTGAGAAAGAATTTACTTCTAGAAGTGACTACCTTGAGAAGTGTAGACAGAATGAATTTTAATAACTGAAAGAGGTCGGACGTGTACAAAAGTTCAGGTAGCTAAATTTAGGGATTTCCAAAATTCCGTCCGACAGAAGGCATTCTTGGAAGTGACGGCCGCTACCCCAAATTCCAAGAACTGTCCTTTGTTGCGAGAATATCGCAACAGTATGATCCATTGACGTTATATCAAATTGTTGGCTGCGTTGCCGGATCGAAATATTTTCCGTTCATTTCAAGAGTGTCAAAGAATTTGTCCTTGACGTCTGAAGTTAATTTACTTTCATATTTTTATTAAATTGTATTATAGTATCTTATAGTATCTTTAAATTGATTTTAAAATGAATATGTAATTTTGTTTGGATTTATGAAATTAATTCAATCAAAAAATATATCTTTCTAAATTAAAAAATTAAAATGATTTGTTTTTGGTAAATATGAAAACTTTGAACTGAAGGGTCTCAGTAAGCTGACGTACAAAATACAGAATTAAGTAAATAAACAATTGGCAATAGTACTTGCAAAAAAACTATCAAACTGAAAAAAACAAATAAATTGATTTTGTAAAAGTTGAAAAAGGTACAGCGGTGGTCATAAATTCATTCGGAAAAAAACAAATTTGACTCGGTAAAAAATTTCAAATTCGTCAAACCACTATGACAATGTTTTATCTTTTACATAACATAATCATAAACCTCACGATGTATTATTGTAAATATTGTGTAATAAATATTAAATTAAAATTTTTATTTGAAAAACCATAATACATCTGTAACTGTTGATTTACGAAACGCAACAATTAATTCAAAATTGTATGCAGAATCTGGCAACAAAATCGTAAATGATACAGCACTGCGCATTTGTCAGAATATATTTTTTAGGTTACATGTGTATTCGGCATGTTTACCCATTCCTATGTCAAAATTGATCTTGATGAACCCTAAAAGTCTGAAGCTATGGAGTATCGGCTCTTCATGAATACAAGTCTTGAATTTAAATAATAACAAGATTATACATAATTTATTCTGTTGAAGGTACACATTATAAACAATTACAAGGAAATCGTTTGAATTTTTTTGAGGTTACAATATTTCCGAGATGATTAAATGGTTCGTCCCATCAAAATAATTAGTTTTTGATCGGATCGTTCGAAATACAACCTGAAGCTATCTAAATAAAGCCTGCCTCATATGCTGATGAGTCACTTCATTCAATTTTTCCATCCATACTCAAGTTTTTCAAAACATAAATATTTAATTGCTTCTCAAACACTTTTTGAATCATCTACAAATATTCTTGGTTTGAAGATTCCTCAATTTTAATATAATAAATTTATTGACTTTACGCTGATGGATATGGCTGATACCGAAAGCTGTTGCATAAAGGCGCTTCACCAAACTTGACAGGAAATTTTATACAAGTTACAAATTTCAATAGTCTGGAAAACTTGACCAAATTTCCGTCCAATTCAATTCTCCCCCATTTAAATTCTTCGAGAGAGACTCCATCTTGGATTTCATCATCATTATAAAGGGTTGCAGGTTGGGTACTTTACAAACGAACGCTTTGCCATTTGAGTTATCTTGTTCCATGAAATTCTCTTTAAAATAGCTGTATAACTCAAAATCACCCGGCAAAGAATCCGAAGATGTCACACTAATATTGTAATTCTCATGATATGTGGAACAATGACTCGCCTGAGCAGAAGTACGCCTGCCAATCGATGCATCATCAAATTTCAGCTCAGTTCCAATGCAGATATCTGGAAGTTCGAATCAACATTAAGAGAAATAATCAGAATCTTATATATATATATATATATTCTTTTGAACATTTGGCTTATATATTAATATATTAATATATATTAATCTATATTAATATATATTAATCTATATTAATATATATTAATCTATAGTATTAAAGCGATAAGGATGGTGGACCAGAGAAAATTATGAGCGTGAGGCCCGAAGGGCCGAACCCGGGGCAATCTCAATATAATAATAGAATCTTATAGATTGTATTGATGATTTACTTTTTTCATTCAAGTCCATCATAAATGTTGAATAAAATATGTATTTCTTCTAATTTGATCTTTATTAATAACAAAAAAACACGGTCTGTTTTCATTTTTTTTAAACATATTTAACATTGCAATCTTTACAATTGATTTATTAATCACAAGTTTTGGCAGATTTCTATATCAATTGATCATTTTCCAGAATATGTTATATGGATGAATTCATTTGTAGGTTTTTTGTAATTGTAAACAAAGATAAATTAGGTTTGAAATTCAGACTTGCCTTTTTCGCCATCCACTTGGAACACATTGAAAGACTCTTCTGAACGGTTTTGTTCAAATTGTAAAATACTAAGTTTGTGATAGAACGTTTGCTCTATTTCTCGTAAAATCAGAGTAACGTAATGCTGAAGCACAGTATCAGAAACGTTTCCAACCACTTCTGTGCTACTGCTGAGGTGGACGCAGTTCCTGAGTGTCTTTTCGATCATCTTTCTGGATATTGGAACATTCTCCTCACTCTCATTCAGGGTAGAAGTCGAACCTGCATGAATGCAAAAACGAATTAGAAGTTTGTTGTCAAGATTATCATATACAGGGTGAGTTTTTCTCTGTGGCTGAACAAAGAAAAATTTTCTCTATTTCAATGTCGTAATGTGTTCATTACAGTACTAAAAACAGTGCTGTAATGAACTCAATACATTCACACAATGGTATAATCTAAAACAAGTTGCAGAATGGGCACCTATTCTAACAGGAATGCGAAATTCGAAAACGAGCGACAAAGGAGCGAGTTTTGAACGCATGAGTGTTGGCATTGCCTTCTGCAACGAGTATTATACGATATTTTCTCTATTTCAGTCAGGAATTGTGAGAAATTTATTTTATACATCTCGTATATTTATAACTTATAGAAGGGGTCAACCAACTATGCCATGTAATGCCCTTGTCGTCACTGATATATGCGTTGTCATATGCAGTAAGGGGGAATCTCCACCACACGCTTTCTGCTGCATAAATAAAAACTTGAACAAGGGTATAGTACGTAGTGATGTATTTTTGTGTTACAAAAAATCTATGAATAAAGCAAAGTCTTTAACTTATAAGCCAGAAATTCTGTCCAGGTTTGTATTTATTTATACTGAGTTGGAAATATTGAAATCAAATCTGATTTCTAGATATCCAATGAAAGATTTGAGTAATTTTCCTTTTCCAAATTCGGTGCCTTTGTTCTGTTTACCAATGGGAGCCACGCTTGAAGTATGTCCTAAAAAAGCATCCCGTCCTAAGCCTGTTTATAGCAGTTTCGTTCTGACTGTTTCCGATGCCAAATATAAAATTTATGGATCTGCTATTACTTTTTATGAAGAATTACCAAGAAACCAGTTGACAAGTGAACAAAGAGAAAGTCTGGAGTACGAAGATGATTCTGACAAAGTATTGAACGTCAGTAAGAGCATCTGCATACTTTCTCACTGGCCTTTCTCTGATACTTTCATGGGCTGGTTGTATTTTTTATATGTAAGTTTATACTGAAATAATTTTGATTTCTTTAGATTTAAAACAACATGCGGTATTTATATATTTTGTTGTAGGATGTAGTATGTGACAATAAACCTCAATTAGTGCCTATTGAATCTTATATTGTCCAACTTATCGATGAAGTTCCCTTTCCGAAACCAAGGACTTTACTGCAACTTTCTATGCAACATCCGTTTGATAAAGCTATTTTTACTCAACCGGAAGATTTGCCGTTACCACGGAGTGCAGCGAAATTTAGGGAGTTGTTGGCTAATTTAGGGCCTGAAAACTGTCTTCAGGTGTTGTTGTTGATATTGACAGAACAGAAAATATTAATCCACTCGCTTAGACCAGATACTTTGACTTCTGTGGCGGAAGCTGTTTCGTCTCTCTTATTTCCTTTTAAATGGCAGTGCCCTTATATACCACTCTGTCCGTTAGGTGAGTCAATTAATAGTTTATTCTAAAACAAGTTGCAGAATGGGCACCTATTCCAACACGAATGCGTAATTCCAAAACGAGCGAAGAAGGAGCGAGTTTTTGAATGCAGGAGTGTTGGAATTGCCTTCTGCAACGAGTATTAGACGATATTTTCTCTATTTCAGTCAAGAATTGTGAGAAATTTATTGGAATCCCATGAAAAATTCAGATTATACCTCCTAGTGCCGTTTGTATTTTATTTTCGCAGTGTGTGTGACTGATACGAAAATTGACAGATTATAGAATTTGAATAGTGCGTTCAAATCTCTGCATGGTTGAATATTGACAATTGACATGCAATGGACGCGTGTTGACATTCGAAAGGATAGGATGTCAGTGTTGTCAACCACAAAACGAAAAATATAACTAAAAACAATGCTGTAATGAGTTCATTACAGCACTGTTTTTAGTACTGTAATGAACTCATTACGACACTGAAATAGAGAAAATTTTACTATCAACTTTGTGGCAGTGGATTTCATTTTATAATTGTTTTTAGTTGAAGTTATATGTATTCCTTTGTTTCAAACATTACAATACAATAACTGTTAAAAAGAGACTTGTCATCACAAGATAAACCAAAAATGAAAAGTACACAAAATAAAATATTTCAAACTATCGAAGGTCCTCTATTTCCCCAAAAATTTAATCAAAATATCAATATAGATTGAAAACTTGAGAAATATACACATATATTTTTTTACTCTTTATGAAAATCGAACTTACCTTTCGAATTTTCTCTTGAATTTCCATCATGCTCGGAGCTATCGAATTCATCTATTTCTTCTGAGTCTCGTCTTGCGAAGCTGTGGCTCAATAATTTACCTAAGGGAAGAGTGAACCTGCTCAGACGATGTAGTATTTCTTCTCCAAACTGAACGAAGTTATTTCTATTCCTACCAAGTCTGAGGCAATTTTCACAGATGCATTTATCAGTTCTTCGCGGATACTCCTTATAAGCAGCAGTTACATCCATCCCATTCTCATCATTGATAGCTGGGAAAATCGGAATTCATGGCTATATATTTTTTCGACTGTTCTCAAAACAAGTTATTTCTGACAGTTACTTGAAACTCACCTTGCATTGTTAACAGTTCTTTTTCGATTTGTCTAATTTGGTTTTCTCCTTCTGGAAAAGGATATGTGCTACCTACAAAGGAAATGCTATCCTGAAATTTCTTCAACTCGAAAGGTTTGATCAATTTTTTTTTCGTTCGTTGAATTGGAGGACTAGAAGGTATCACGATCGACAATTCATGCTTGAATGAGCTACTAGGTGAAAATCAATAATGAGAGATCGTTATGCTTTTCAATGTAGGAAATTCATCAGAGGGAATTGAAATAATATTGAGAAATTCGATGATTTCGAACTGGATAGAGTTATCTCAAATATACACAAAGGAACCGAAAAGTTTCAGAATATTCGAAATGAAATGTGACCGAAATGGAGTGTTCCTACTGGCGGAACCGAATTTCGGTCGACAAAGGATAAAATTTTTTTCTTTGGTGTTTTTTTACGTTCTTTCATGTTTTAAAGCGTTTCTTCGTGTTTCTTCCAGTTCTTTCATGTTTTTCGCTTTCAACGGTTTTTTGCGTTCTTTCGGGTTTGTTTGGGTTCTTTCGGACTTTTTACGTTTTTTTTTGTGTTTATTCGGGTTTTTTTTTTCATGATTTCTCCCGTTTTTTCGCGTTCTTTAGTGTTTCTTCACGTTCTATCGTGTTTATTCGCTCTCTTTCGTGTTTTTTCGCGTTCGTTCAAGTTTTGCTTTCAACGTTTTTCTTTGCTGTGTTTCGTGTTTCTGTGCGCTTCATTGATCTATGGGGTTCATTGATCAATTGTCTATATTGATCTATGAGCTTATTGAACTACTGGCTTATGGATCTACTGGTCTATATTGATCTACGGGCTTATTGATCTATGGGCCTATGGATCTACCCGCTTACTAGTATGTAAATAACCCACCAAGACATTCGACATAGAAAATCGTACCAAGGAAAACCGATTTTTTTTTGTTCGGTATTGCTCGGAAACCTGCAATAAAAATTATTGAAGAAGTCGTTCATCGATGAATGATACAAATAGGGTTTGATTTTGATTCAGTTATTTCATTTTGGTCAAATGTATATCTTCAAATGCTATTCAATTATACGAACAACCTTTGCATGCACTTCATTCTACGACACTGATTGTTCAAATATTGACGCCAAAAGCATATTTAAAAACTTACCGGTGGAAAGAAAGATTTGGGTTCAAATAATATTTTTGCAAATATAAAATTGTCGAACCATGTTTTACAGTTGAAACACTCTTTCGAAGTCTGCAAAATCACAATAACCACTTAAAGACACGTTAAAGACAAAATAAGTATGGCTACAATTCAATGTTGGCTATTAATTTCAACTGTTTTATGAATGAAATGCTAGGTCTATCTCTTTATATGTCTATAAATCATAACAATCTCTTTCAATTATTGATTATCACCAATAGTACTGTGAAATCCTCAATATGTTATACTTTTTTAAAACAATATAGTGTTCACACAAGAGAAAACGTGAACAAAATTTTGACTTCCGAATATTGAGAAAATAAAGGTTTTTATCTAGAATAGATTTATTTTCTTCAATTCATTACATCTCATTGTGTAATTTACTGAAAAACCATGTGAATTTACCTTCAGAGAAATAGTTCACCTGCTTCGGAGCGGATTTTTCAGTACCATCAGTTGGCAAGGATTGATCACTGACCAAGTATATCAAATCCGAATCGACAACAGCTGGACATCCTTTTTCATCAAACACTTCGGTCAATTTTTTCTTATTCGAATATATATCTCCTATTAAGTCTCCTTTAGAATTGAAAACTTTCGGTTTGAACACGCTATTTTCAAACATATTCCTGAGCACCTTGTTCTTGACGAGTGTTCCGGAAGCGGAATATAATTCATCGATTATATCCCCATGTGAATTATACACTTTTTTTATAATATTTCCAGCATCATCGTAAATGTTATTTATTGGATTCCGATCTTTATCGTACAAGTTACGTATTCGTTTATTTACATCTGCGATAGTTTTCTTAACGATTGCTTGTTTTTCTTGGCGATTACTTCTTTTCTTCGACGGTTGCAGAGTGAATTTCTCGACCAACCTCTGTTGACTATCGAATATTACAGTCAGTAGTTTATCTCTGAAATTGGTAAAAATAGAAAAACGACCTTTCGATTCTCGCATTTCATATCCATCACTGTCGTCATCAGTCGAAGACCCTGAACTGGCTGTTTCTGACTTAACGTCGCAAACTCTCAATCTAGAACCTCTATAATTGTACAACTTCTTCTTCAGTTGTCCATTCTTATCGAACAAATTGGCGATTTGGTCACGACTGTCGGTTGCGTCCACAATCTTTCTGCCGCGTAAATCGTAAATGCTAGTGATGTCGTCACTGTTCGTGTCTTGAAACCTCAAACCTTTCAATTTTATCGATCCTTTCAGTACGTCCTTCTTTTTATTCAAGTCGTGTTTTGAAATTTTCACTATCAATTTCCCTTCGGAATCGTAAATTTGCTTCAAGGGTTTTCTGTTCATGTTGAACCTTCCTGAAATGAAATTTCCTTTCGAATCGAATAAGTAGGGGGCTAACACTCTGGCGTTGCCACTTGCGGAATACCCTAAAAGCCTAGCTTTCGAGTTATACACTCCGGTTAGAAGTCGTCCCTTGTCATCGAAGAATTTTTCAACATTTGTGTTCACCAGAGATTGAACAGAAGAACTGCTACCAAGAGATCTTGCTCTTTTATATTTTCGATTATCTCTCAAAGAATAAGCTGATATAGATCGTTGGACGATTGGTGAACCCGGATTTATAACATTGTCCGACTGTGACGATAAGTTTCGCGTATCGTCAAGTTTATGTTTACTGTCGTTTTTTAAGTTTATCCGTAGTTTTTTAACTCTACCGATCTTCCTCAGAGATGTTTCATCTTGGTGTGTGGAATCGTTGCAAGGGAATCTCGTTCTCTTTATGGATCGAACTAAATTTAAATCAGAATCGTAGATATGCTCTATCATTCGACCGTTGACTTCATAGAATCTTCCCCGAAAGAAATTTCCGTCCTTGTCGAATAAAAATTTCGATAATTTTTCCACATTGTCAACGCCTTTTTTAACACTACATAAAATTTCTCCGTAATCGTTATATAGAGCCGTTATCAAATTCGCTTCTGAATCATAAAAATTACGTAGGGGTTTTCCAGATTTGCTGAAAATTTTCGTATCCTGGTGGTTATTGGTGGGTTTTAGAGGATGTTTCAGCTCGTTTCCCTCATGGTCGAATACGGGTCCTATCGCATCGCCTGATTTGTTGTACAAACGCCTTCTGACCCCGTTTTCATCAAAAATGATAGGAGCCAAATCCTCCACGTCGGCGAGTTTGGTGACCAAGATAGGATGTCCTTGTTTATCATAGATTTCTGTCACTGCATTCCCGTTTCTATCATAGACCCTTCCAGGTATTTTAATTCCCTTGAACGCGGTTGAGGTTATAGAAATTCTGCTTATGCTGTTTTGTGAACGATCGAATAATCGAGTGATTTTCCTTCCCTTACGATCGTAAATGTTTTCGGCCACGAATCCTTCCTTGTTGAAGAGGACCTTCACCAATGATTCAACATCCCCAGATTTTGTCCTGATCAATTTTCGTCCTCTATTATCATATACCTCTGTTATGAGATTACCTCTCTCGTCGTAAAATTCATGAATGGACGAAGTATTCCTCAATGTTTCTTCAGTGCCATCGAAAGATTGATTATTCGTAAGGGATTCTACAGGTTTCGGCATCTTCTCTTCTTGTGCTTCAATTTTAGTCTCATGAAATTCTCCATTTCCGCCTACCGAAGAGATATTTTCAGTTATTGAAACTCTTATATCATCGTTTTCACTGATTTTATCCACATTATTTTTCTGCTCGTTTTCTTTCGTCCCATTTTTAATATTGTTCTGTTTCGAGGCTTCGCCCATGGTTATCTGAATCGCCGCCGAGAGAGCCTTGTTCAAGTCGTCACCTTCTTTATTGTACACCGCCAGAATTTCTTTTCCATTTTCGTGAAATCTATTTCTTAAGAAATCACCGTTGGTGTTGAATAAATGGGGTAGCAATTTCCAGGCGGTTCCGGAAAGTGAAGTTTCTAGCACGTTTCCTTCGCAATCGAAGATTTCCTTTAAAATGTTACCATTTTCGTCGTAAAGCTCGTCCGCAATCTTTTCGAACAAATCGAGGATCTTTGTATCTTCCAACTTTAAATTTTCAGCATCATTTGATTGAATTTCATCTTGAGAGTTTGATTCTTTCTCAAGGTTTTCGGTTATCTTATGCAGATACGAAGCTGAAATACTCTTTATCACGTGGCCATTCTCATTATATACGCAGCGAATCTTCTGTTTCTCAGCGTTGTACCGCTTTTTTATAAATTTTCCTCGACTATCAAATAAGAACGGTAAGATTTTTTTACCATCCCCAGACAGAGATACCACTAATGATTTACCCTTGGAGTCGTAGACACCAGTTATAATTTTTCCATTGAGCTCGTATAATTTTTCGATGTTCAATTGATCATTCATCTTTTGCTTTCTCTTTCTGTCTTTTCTCTTGGTTTTTGATTTGAATTCTTTATTACCCACTAGAAGCTCGTGTAACCAAGCTATAGACATTTCGCCTATTGCTGTACCATCTTCTCCAAACACTGCTTTCAGCTCATTTCCATTCAAATTGTATCGTTTACTCTGGGTTTTTCCTCTTTTATTCAACAGTAAGAGCTGATCAGCTTTCTCAGAACACGTAAGTTTGATTGGCTCTCCTTCCTTATCGTATCCAATCTCCTCTTGACCGAAAAATATTTTTGGAGGATCAAATTTCGTTGAGCTATTTCCATTTTCGAGAAGCTTGTCTTCCATCTCAGCAATTCTCACGTGTTCATTCCTCATATGACAGAATGGCGCTTTTCCTAAAATTCTTCCCCGAGAATCATATACGACTTCTATTTTTTCACCCTTTTTCGTGCATAGATTTGTGTTAAGTCTTCCATCGTCGTGAAACAGCGACGACGTTAAATCTCTACCTGCCGGCTTGATCTGATGACCAGATTTGTCATAAACTTTTTTTATAATTTTACCTTTGGAGTCATAGTAATCTACAGGTTCTAATTCTTCCTGGGGCAATTCAGGATCATCGATGATTTGTGATATATGTTTAACAGCTGTACCATCTTCATCAAACACTGTTCTGATGCGTTTACCATTCGCATCATATAAATTTTCTACGAATGCGCCATCTGAATCGAAAAGAATAGAAGTAAGGATGTGACCATTATTACATTTCAATTTGAATAACAATTCTCCTTCGCTATCGCAAATTTCAGTAATCTGGTTACCATTTATATCATAAAATTCCTTGATGTTATCTCTGTTCATGGTACTAGAACTGCTAGAATTTTCCTCGTTGGCGAAAGACTTCGACAGTTTGGATAGCATCTGTCTTGCAGAATGCGTTAATTTTAAATTTTGCACGGACTTTTTTTTCGTTGCATGTTTCAATTTTTTACTTCTCGGTATCTCCTCCGTTATCTTTATGAGAGACTCTGTCATCAGTAAATCGGATATTCTAGGACTTAATTCATGAAAATCTTCTTGGAGTTCCTCTTCAGGTTCATAGATTGCATCATCGGAAAAACTCTGTTTGCACTCAGGGGGCTCGGGCAAGTTTCGACTCTCTGTGCTATCCGATAATCGATTTTCTGATTGTTTCTCTTCCACACAACTTCCAGAAATATCTACTTCTTCTCTGAAAGAAACCTTTCTCTTTATCTCATTCTTTCTATTTTTATCAGTTTCAATCATATCCGGGGTGATATCTGCACTGTGCACGCTTATTTTCGATATTTGCATTTGGATTTCATTGTGTGGTTCGGCTACAACCTCCAAGGAATCCGGTGAGAATTGCAGAGAATCCGTTTTATCCTTCTGGTTTTTTTGTTCCTCTTTCTTTCTGGGTGTTACCACGTCTTTTTTCTTATCTTTTGGAACACTGTAATATTTTGATCGTTTGATCGTCCATACGGGGAAAATTGCTACATTGTGGGATTGCATATTCCAACCTCTTCGAGGTGATGATTCGGGTTTGTGTTTTTCTTTGTTATCCCAGATACATTCGAAAAAATAAACTGTCTGAACTCTGGTTCCTCTGCTGTAATACGATTCGAAATCCAACGCTGGAAAACTTGTAGTTTTCCTGCTTTCTGATTGGTTTTTCAAAGATCCTTTGACGGAAAACTTGAAATTCAATATATGTTCCACATATTGTTGAAGATATCGGTGTTTGTAATTTTTGGTTTCCCCTACAGACAGACAATTTGTGCCAGAAACCATCGGAATCGAGTGGTAAATACACGCACTTTCACTATACGGTAGCAAAAAATTACAGGAGAACAGCGCAACAAATTTGTTCATTTTATGCAGATATAAAAGTTCTATTGTGTAATTTTTCATAATGTAACACCATTCGACAAATAACCACAAGTCTATTATAACCTTCAGTTCGATGTTGTGCCCTCCAATGCAACAGAATCTCAGTTGAACTATCATTACCTCCAGGCATTTCAGTGTGAAATTGGTTCTACTTACAACAGATCTGGAACTACAATACTGCTCGGTCTTCTGCTCCTTCATTTTGATGATTGAATTGCAGGGGTCATCAGGGTCGAAAATCAGTACGTTGGCGGCTTTCTTTCGCGAGCTCCCTTTTTCATCTACTCTCGATTTCATGGAACTGCTTCTAGAATAATTTTCCGGACCAACGTGTTTTTTTTCGATTGGCTTGGGAATTCTGGATATCCTGTATGAGTTCTGAATTCGATTAGTTTTTTCAGGCGCCGGCCTAACATCGTCCGGTTGTTTTTTTGTATTCAGTAAGATGTGAACGTCTGGAGAGCTTGTTGTTATACTTGGAATGCCTATTATCAGGTCGCTATTGCGCTCATTTTCTTCGGCATGCTGAAAAGAAGAATTTGAATTCGCAAATGTTCATCGATTTGAATGAATTCAGTGCTAATTGAGGATAAACTTGTTGTGTTGAATTGGCTGCTATTTTTTTAACTTTAGTACGTAAGAACAAAACTTTTGAACTTTTGATAGTTTTCTAAAAGAGAACAAAAATCTCACATAGAATTAATCGGAAATAACTAGACATTCAAGTTATGCCATGCTTATAGGATATGTTCTCATTATATGTGAATAGATCGTTTTATGAATTTTCCAAATTCTATAAGTATTCTACTGAAAGAAAAAAACCTAAGATAACCATGTTAAAGCTGTACTTTCTCTTTCATTGATGTTTCTTCACTTTTAAAGAAGTTACAATTGTTTAAAATTTCTGCATTTCTATGGGTTATTCAATTGTGATAGGAATCTGTGCCAATACTCGGGACAAACTATTGATGACGCTGTAAGTTAAGACCAGAAGAAAGATATCTCTGAGCGAAAATTTGTTGCCAGAGTTGTTTATTCATAAGTAGCTTATTATCTGCGCGATATCCATAAAGGACAATTTATGAAATCGTATTTTATGTAATTTAGTGGACTACTATAAAATTCGTGAACCAGGACACGTCCATTCGTAGTTTTTCTGGGTGGCAATAGGTCCTTAATGTATGATAGGCCTCAATCACTGTAAAACGCATAGACGCGTTAATAAAGACAAAACGGGGTGAAGTATGTACTGGGATAGCTCCAGTAAGCTGTGATCTTTAAAATCTTAAATCAATACGAACATCATCGACCTCGGGTGAGTGCATCACTTCCTCTATATCTAAATCGACAGAAAATATTGTAACATCCTTGGTTTTTTCAATACAAAAAATCATAGTCTCAATCCACCCTATGCTATGCGTGAGAGAAAAAAAAGAAAGAAAGAAGGCAAGATGGTGGGACCATTATCGGTGGAGTTGTGAGAGAGGCAATAGAGGTCCAAAAAAAAAGTGCTGGCGCCTTTGTGTGAGTTCGAAAACGAAGCCATCTTACGTTGAGTGACTCTAGAATATATTTTGCAAGTACAATTGAGACTATTTTAAATGTTATTAGTTGCTTGTTCATTTTATTAACCTTTGTTGATGAATAGCCTGGAGAACTAGATGGGTTCAGTGAATTTATTATTTTACTATTATGTTTGTAATTATTACTGTTATTATGGAATATTATTAGGTTTAATGGTGTATTAGGTCTCGAGATTGTGGACCACTCCTATATTGTTGTATGAGATTTCTTAGGTACCTGGATCGAAGGTCTTGAAGGGGCGGTTCCAAGGCCTTAAGGCAGGAACCGTTACTAACATGTGCTATAAGGCATGAGAGAATATACTTTTTTATCAACCGCGAAACTTTCTGTCATTTTTTCAGAACCGCCGCTGGAACTCCATGACCTTCCCCGTGTTCCCAATTCCTTAGCTCATACAATATTATAGTTATGGCTCACATACCCTGGGGCCGTGACCATGACGATGGTCATAATTAGTCGTCGATTACTGTTTGTTTTTTATTGTTATAGTTTTCTCAGAATTGTTATACTTGCCTTTGCTAGCTGTTAATGATTAACCATTCAGTTTTAAACAAGTGCCCTAACATCATCTAACATAAGGGGTTTTCTACCTGAGACTTTCCCCTATATTTTCTTTAGACCCTGAATAAAGAGTTGATTGTTTGGGTCTATGTGTTGTGTTTTATTTACCATCTTTGTTTCCCAAATTATTTTCACTAATCTCAATTATCACGAACTTGAATTGTTACGTAAACATAACGTAGAGTCCTACCCTTGCTAGACGATCACATTAAATGGCCAAGTCTTTATATCTGGTGTCATTAAGACTCCAGAGTCGTAGTTAGTTTAAAAAAATAATATTTGTCATACTTTTCGAAAGAAAAAATGGCAAATGTTGCAAGGTAATGATTCCGATTATTCAAAAATGACGTAAATCAGCTTCGATGAAATATAACTATGAAAAACCTACCTTATTCAGCTTCAGAACCATCGGAGTGTGTTGGAGATGAGAGTGAAGATGAGGTCGACTCTCCGGACATGAAGCGTTCTTACAAGATTCCAAATCGGTAAAATTGGGTTTTTCGCAATTCTTATTGTCACGAAGGGCTTCTAAGTACATCCGCACTTCTTCCAGATCTTCGAGACATTTTATAACGACCTGCTTGTTACCAGAATTGTTCTTGTTCTCCTCGAAAAGTGAATGATAGGCAACCGCGTCGTCATGTAGCATTTTACTACTTATCGATGCGCCTTGAAAATAAATCAAATAATTCAGTCACCGAACAACGCTAAGTATCTTAAATTGAAAAAATAAAGATTTACATATCAAAATCAACAAATCTGCTTCTGTGCGCTTGTTCTTAAAATAAATAATATAAATAATTTGAAAGATTATATGAGTTACCTCTTGTTTCTTGATTCTCAAAACTGATAGGAGAAAAAGCGTTTTCAACATTCCTTGTATCGCCTCTTCCCTCTGGAATGAAACTACCCTCTAGAAATATATTCAATCAGACCAAAAAATTAGATAGAAAGAAACCTTACCATATACGCCAGTATTTTGAGTAGGATACTCAATATTAGTTTGCTTTATTTCTAACGAATTCACATTGAACGATTTGAATTTACGTTCTTTCTTTCTGCAAGTATTAAAGCTTTCTGCATTAATCAATTTGCTGATTTCTGTATTTTTCTCCTTGTGTTGGTGTTTCTGTGTTCTTTTATCAATCTCTTCAGTTTTTTTCGGTTTACATTTATCTTTCAATCGTTCGATAATATTACCTAAATGTTCGTGAATGGCTTCTAATTTCATGAGTAACCTTTTATTAAGTAGGATATCCTTGGGAGATTGTTTTTCTTGTGGCATGTGTTCGTCGCCTTTTTGATGTAGCTTCTCGAAGGGTTGTTCAAGATCTCTGCTTATTTCATTTAATATTTTCATAGCCCATTCTTCGCTCTCGTTCAATGGATTAGTCTGAACGTGCCACACATCCTTTGCTTTCACGTTATTATACAATATTTCAACTCTCTTATCATTTTTCTTCTCTTCTTTATCTTCTTCTTCAATCTGTTTCAATGCATCTTTCATTAACTCTTGTATTATCGGAGTTAAAATGCGCTTGGCAGTGAAAATTCTTCCTTTGATCGACTGATTTTCTTTCTTCGTGTTTATAGTATCTTTGAGCGAATGCCAAAACTGTTCTTTGAAATTCGAATCGGAGACATCATGAGTGGGGTTGGTAATCTGATCTAAGTTTCCCAGTTTTCTTATTATATTGTTTTTCATCATGCAAATCTTTATATTCTAAACACAGACAATTTTGAGATGTAATGACGTTAACTGAACTTTTGAGTTATGAATGACACACAGAGATTATTTCAAAACAAAATAAAAGCAAACTGGGAAGACCTGATAATTCGAAGAACGTTTTCATCCATTTTGGGGTGGATAAGAAGTAAGCATTACTTGAAGGTCATTATTCGTTTTGTGCACTCGTTCCCACAGAGTGACGATATCACTTGGGCACAGTGTAAAATCCGCCACTGAAAATTTTCATTCTAGTGTATTTATTGAGGCATCTTCAATTTATACTGGTGTTTTATTGACAATAAGAGTAGCAACTTCAAAACATTGAAAAACGGTCTTCCTCAAGGATCAGTTTTAGCTCCTTTACTTTTCAATTTATATCTAAATGATTTGCCCACTACATCATCTCAAAAATTTCTTTATGCTGACGACATTGCTATTGCTTACCAACATTCGGATTTCCATACTCTGGAAAACATACTGTCATCTGATTTGGAAATTTTAAAGAATTATTTTATTGAGTGGCGATTATGTCCAAATCCCAACAAAACAGAGGTATCTTGTTTCCGCATCTGAATAACCATGAAAAATATAGAAAATTAGCTGTAACTTTCAATGATTCTCCTATCGAACATAATTTCTATCCAAAATACTTAGGAGTTAAATTAGATTCATCTCTCAATTACAAGGCTCATTTAAATGACCTGAGCCTAAAACTGAAAACTAGGAATAATATTGTTCAGAAATTAGCTGGATCGTCTTGGGGTGCTGATGCTTCCACTCTTCGCACAGCATCTCTAGCCCTAGTCTTTTCTGCAGCTGAGTATTGTTGCTCTGTTTGGTTTAATAGTGCACATACACAAAAAATTGATGTACAATTGAATACATCCATGAGAATAATTACTGGCACCAAAAGATCTACACCGGTTCATTGGTTACCAGTTTTGTCTAACATTGTCCCTCCCCATATTCGCAGACAGACTGCAGCTCTGAATTCTTGGAATAAATATCATTCTTTTCCCAATTTATTCCCAATTATTTCATATTTTCCACAAAATAGAATTCCCAGATTGAAGTCACGTAAACCATTATGGCATAATACGTTCTTCAATATGAACATAAGTGATAAAGAATTATGGAAGACTGAGTGGAACTCTTACGAAATGTTCAATAAGTATCTCGTTTCTGATCCTTCTGAAAAAGTTCCTGGCTTTGATCTTCCAAGGAAAATTTGGACAGTTCTTAATCGTTTGAGAACAGGTCATGGTCGTACCAATGGCATGCTATTTAAATGGAACTCAGTTCCTAGTGCAAGTTGTGAATGTGGAGAAGCAGAAGAAACAATACCTCATCTCATCAATAGCTGTCCCAAATATAAATTTCAAGATGGTTTTAGGGCTATTCATGATGTTTCCAACTCTTTCTTGGAATGGGTTATAAATTTCAAACGAATATGATACGTATTTTTGTTATTCAGTTCTTTTTTCTGCTTTTGTCTTTTTATTTCCAGATTCAATGTGAGCACCTTGAAGAAGTCTCTGTCTCCATCAATAGAAGATCACCCTTGAAGAAAGAAGTCCCTGAAATATATTTCAGCTTATTTTTGTATTTTCACACTTAGACGGGGAGCCAGGGTTTTTTTTTTACTGGGTTTTTTCCCTAGGCTTTTATGTCATACGCCGAATTGTATGACACCTCGTCACTAACCCCTGATCTATATGCTTTATTGTTTGCTAATTAAATGTTGTCAGCCAAAAATTCAAAAGAATATATATATATATATATAATTTATACTGGTAATAATACTACCAGAATCATTTTGGAATTATTTTTACCAGTTAAACAAATTGATGGTGTTTCAATATTTGTGAGTTGAGCAGGCATCTGGAAGATTTAAAATTTCCGCCAATATTTCGTTTCCTGCAAACTAATAAAATGGCGACTGGAGTTGCCAAAAATTAGTTCGTACTACAGTGTTCTGTGGTTATCATAGATTAGGACATTTCAGTGCTGATATTTAAGCTTATTTCTAGCGGAAAACCTGACATTATTTTGGTCTTTCTAGCGCTCATTGCTTATGCCACAAGATCCTGTGGAATGGCCGATAAAAAACACAAAAACAGACCTTTCTTCCGCAAAAATGATTTAAATGTTCTGTGCTTATCACCCGACACATTTATCATACATTCTATGATCTAGTGTCATAAGTGTCATTGTGTCACAAACAAAAAATATTAGGATTTGGTGTTTGTTGTGAAAAACCATCAAAAGACACGGGAAACAATTTTTATAGGAAGTATGTTCTAATACTCAGAAATACGCATTTTTCAGTTGTAGAGTAAAAAATCGTAAAATAATCGAAATGGAGGATAAAAAAGTTGCGGATTATTTTGTTGTTGCTGGATTACCTAACGATCCTGAATTATTGGATAGTAATTTCATATCAGAAGGGCAACCAAAAACGATACACAGTCAAACTCCTATAATTGAAATCGGTGTGATATTTCCTAGTTTAAATGAACAATTACCTGAAGGTTGGGAAATTATCAGTCAAACACCCACAGGGTTCAATGCAGATTTAAACCATGGAAGTTTAAGAACTAATGAGTCTTATATTTGTTTTAAAAGGGGGACTGATAAGCCACCTCTAGTTGATATTGGTATGACACTTTTTTACTTGATACACACTGCTACATTAAGTTAAAAAATAGTATATTTTAGAAACTCTTAATCATAATACTTTGTGTATTGTAGGAATAATGTATGAGGGAAAGGAATACTTGATGGCAGATGCAGAAATAGTGAATGTTAGTGTTGGAGGCAACGTTGCTAATGTGAACAATTCGACATCTCGTATATTTATAACTTATAGAAGGGGTCAACCAACTATGCCATGTAATGCCCTTGTCGTCACTGATATATGCGTTGTCATAGGCAGTAAGGGGGAATCTCCACCACACGCTTTCTGCTGCATAAATAAAAACTTGAACAAGGGTATAGTAGGTAGTGATGTATTTTTGTGTTACAAAAAATCTATGAATAAAGCAAAGTCTTTAACTTATAAGCCAGAAATTCTGTCCAGGTTTGTATTTATTTATACTGAGTTGGAAATATTGAAATCAAATCTGATTTCTAGATATCCAATGAAAGATTTGAGTAATTTTCCTTTTCCAAATTCGGTGCCTTTGTTCTGTTTACCAATGGGAGCCACGCTTGAAGTATGGCCTAAAGAAGCATCCCGTCCTAAGCCTGTTTATAGCAGTTTCGTTCTGACTGTTTCCGATGCCAAATATAAAATTTATGGATCTGCTATTACTTTTTATGAAGAATTACCAAGAAACCAGTTGACAAGTGAACAAAGAGAAAGTCTGGAGTACGAAGATGATTCTGACAAAGTATTGAACGTCAGTAAGAGCATCTGCATACTTTCTCACTGGCCTTTCTCTGATACTTTCATGGGCTGGTTGTATTTTTTATATGTAAGTTTATACTGAAATAATTTTGATTTCTTTAGATTTAAAACAACATGCGGTATTTATATATTTTGTTGTAGGATGTAGTATGTGGCAATAAACCTCAATTAGTGCCTATTGAATCTTATATTGTCCAACTTATCGATGAAGTTCCCTTTCCGAAACCAAGGACTTTACTGCAACTTTCTATGCAACATCCATTTGATAAAGCTATTTTTACTCAACCGGAAGATTTGCCGTTACCACGGAGTGCAGCGAAATTTAGGGAGTTGTTGGCTAATTTAGGGCCTGAAAACTGTCTTCAGGTGTTGTTGTTGATATTGACAGAACAGAAAATATTAATCCACTCGCTTAGACCAGATACTTTGACTTCTGTGGCGGAAGCTGTTTCGTCTCTCTTATTTCCTTTTAAATGGCAGTGCCCTTATATACCACTCTGTCCGTTAGGTGAGTCAATTAATAGTTTCTTCTAAAACAAGTTGCAGAATGGGCACCTATTCCAACACGAATGCGAAATTCCAAAACGAGCGAAGAAGGAGTGAGTTTTTGAATGCAGGAGTGTTGGAATTGCCTTCTGCAATGAGTATTAGACGATATTTTCTCTATTTCAGTCAAGAATTGTGAGAAATTTATTGGAATTCAGATGAAAAATTCAGATTATACCTCCTAGTGCCTTTTGTATTTTATTTTCGCAGTGTGTGTGACTGATACGAAAATTGACAGATCATAGAATTTGAAAAGTGCGTTCAAATCTCTGCATGGGTTAATATTGACAATTGACATGCAATGGACGCGTGTTGACATTCAAAAGGATAAGATGTCAGTGTTGCCAACCACAAAACGAAAAATATAACTACAATACAATACCCTTTATTTCCAAAGACAATAATAACATTGTATAGGAACAGTCAAAATTTCAGTCCTAACCTAAGAACAAAATTATATGTACAATAAATAATTAAAATTTTAAAATATTCATGTACAAATATCTAAGTCATATTAAAATCTGCAAAAATTCCTCCACACGATGAAAACATTTCTCAATCATAAACTCCTTCAATTCAAATTTAAATCTGTTCAGTGATTTACACGTTTTGATGGCATCAGGCAAATTATTAAACAATAGAGGTCTCAAATGGTGGGGAGATCGAAATGCTAATTTTGATTTACATACATTTGTTTGCAATTTTGAGCAATATCTTTGTGTTGAAATTACGACACTGAAATAGAGAAAACATGTTTAAATCTTGTCTGTGAGCACCATTTAGTGAACGGATTTAATTTCTGAACATAATTGTTATGGGTTATATGAAATTTACACTTATTTCTATATTTCGAAATCTAAAAAATGAGTATACTCCTTCTTTTTAAATATCAATGGCCAACGTAGTTGAAGAACGAGTTCATTATTATTATACTTTGAGTTAGCCCTTTTTTTTTAACATGAGATAGATCTATCTTTATAGAAACCCAATTTCCCAAGTTATGTAATGGTGCATACCGATTGTATGCTTCAGCTTACCTTCAATATTTAGTGATCAAGTATAGTGTTCACACTCGTAAAAGTTTATTTCATCTATTACTTAGTTTTTTGAGTTGAGTTCAATAAAATTGTCTTGCAAGTTATTATTTTTTTACCGTTAAATCTTTTCTAGGTTTGGTCGAAGTTTTGCATGCACCTTTACCGTTTTTAGTTGGCGTAGATTCCAGATTTTTTGATTTCCATGACCCCCCACCCGATGTGAGCTGCGTAGATCTCGATACAAATATCATCACAGTAAGTAAATTCATGTTTGTTAATAAATATTTGAAATCATTTCTGTTGGTCATCCTTATTCATCAATATCAATTAATAAAAATTTATGAAATCAGACAGTACATCAGTATCAGACAGTATCAGACAATACATCAGACAGTATCATACTGTACATATCACAAATTCAATTAATACATAATTGATATGTTTGTTTCGGGTTTCATCCCATCCTCTAAACTGAATAAAAAAATTGATGTTAAAATTAAATCTCCCGATTGTAATAATTTCATTGTTAGGTTGCTGAACATCAACGACAATTATTATCTGTGAAGCTATTACCTAAAAGAGCTGCAAAATGTTTGAAAGCAACTCTAGAAGCAATATATCATCGATTAGGACTACATACTGAAAGAAACGACAACCTACTCGATGAAAATATCGAATCTGAATTTCTAAAACGTAAAAAAGAGGTAAGTGAAAAATTTTGAAACATTATGTATAAAAAAGAAAGTATATTGCAAGTTTTCTTTCGCATCGTTTGAATTTTATTTACTCATTTATTCGCTTTGTTGTTCTTTATCTCTGTTAGTTTCTTATTATTACATTAATTCTAAAAGATGATTTATACTTACTTGCAGCAAGCTTTGGAGTTCGAAATTATGGAGGCATTTTTGAAGTTTATGGTTTTAATTTTGAGGGGATATAAATCGTATCTCCTTCCGATTACCAAAGCTCCTACCATCGGTACAACTGATACTGAAGCGCTGTTTCAACTGACTGATTTTTTGAAAAGTAGGGACAAATCAAATCAAAAATTCTTCAGCTTACTGGTCAAAACTCAAATGTTCAGTCGTTTCATTGAAGAACGGAGTTTTGTTGATGATGATCAAGGCTTATCATTTTTCGATGAATGCATTGAATTGATGAGTGAAGAACTGGACGTTAAATTGGTAGAGCACGATGGTATAGTGAAAAGTGACAAAACTAACTTTATACTTCCTCCGGAACCAAGTCTGAGTAGGTATAGTTTCATGAATGCAAACAGAAAATAATTTATTTTTTATTTCTAGATACACCGAAAGTGTATAAACATTTTATTTTGAATCCGGCTATGCTACAAAATAGAAAAAAGAGCCATTTTTCTGCAGCACTCAGTAATAACTCGTTATTACCTGGCTCTCCGATGGCAAGAAGGACTAATCATGAAATCAAAACTGCTCAAAAGTTTGCTAGGTGAATATTCTTTTTACTCTATGTATACGTACATGTGTGAAACTGTCATTGGAGCGGGGCACCTTTATACGAGGGTTGCCATTTATATCTAGGGATTGGAGAACACAATTAAAAATTGCTTTTTTGTTTTTCAAAATATTTCTCATTAAGATCTGTACACTTTTGCATGCGTTTGAACCAATGGTCGAAGCACTTTTGCCACTTTGTTTGAGGTATCTCCAACAATTACTTCCTACTCTGACATTGACAAGCCGGACAGACGAACTGAAAACTGAACGAATTGAAGATGACAGATGACATGATATTTGTGTCAATGTCAATTTTCACCCAGTTGCGACAGCAGTGCCTCCTAGTTTGGATCAGTTTTTAGGCTACTCTACCCTCCATACTGTATTCATTAGTTGAGTCTTTTCTCAGATGAATTTTTGTCACTTATTTCGTAATTAATATTTGATATTATTGCAATGTATAAATCATATTTTTCCTCAGAAAATGTTCACGTTCTCCAGATCTTTGGGCGAAATGTTTGTGTGGAGCTTGTCACACTCTATATTTCATGATGTTACCAAGTGTTCTGGCGTTGAATCCTACTAAAGAAATAATTGTCCTTCAACAAGCTTACGAGCTTTTGGTGAAAGCCACGCATTTGCGCTTGTCCTGCGATGAGATTTGCTATAGACTGATGATCCAGCTTTGTGGCGAGCACTCTAAACCTCTCTTAGCTGTCAAACTCTTGGTGTTGATGAAAAAATTCGGTTTGCAACCGAATGCTCTCACTTACGGGTAAGTTGATCTATCAGTTGTCGAATTGGTGGTAACGACAGAATTTTTTCAGACTTTATAACAGATGTGTTTTGGAAGCAGAATGGCCAGCTCATTCGTCTTCCAGCCAGTTACTCTGGAATAAACTCAGAAATGTTGTGATGGGGGCCGCTCATTTCAAGTGGGCCGGAAAAAGGAAGTCACTAAGAAATTCTTCAACGTCAATCGATGGAGGTAATATCCCTATCTCCTCTAAGCCTGCCTTTGGATCTGTATTAAGATTCCCCTTGATTGGCCCTGCGGGCCTCTCGGAAAGCGAAGCTTTCCGAGATAGCCACGCCCACCCTTATTGCTTTAATAAAAATCCGAATTTTGAAAACTATCTGTCTTCACGATTTGTGGATTATTCATTTAATTAATTTATTCTTTGTTCAATTGATACATATTTAATATGTGATTAGCATGATTTTTTTCAGTTTCGAGTTTAGAACCTAACGATAGGACTCCATCACATTCTTCGTTGGATTCCCATGAAAATATACCTGTTGAATCTTTATTGGAGAAACTAGGGAGAAATATTTTCAGGGGTAATATATATGGTTCTTTTCAATCTGTCAATGATAATGTAGATGCCTCAACCAATGGAGATAAAGATACTACGAACCGTTGTCCTTCTAATGAAAGTTTTGTTGATCCCGATGAAAAAACTAACAAGACTGAAAAGAACGGTATTTCAGAAGATTTTGGAAGTCAAACTATTGGCACTGAAAATGAAAAAAGGGTTGTTTGTACTAATAAGTGAGTATATCAGATATTTTTCTTGAAAATTTGCATGGAATTGATATAAAGTATTTTAGACTTTGTATTTCAGCTAGTGGTGTTTGTTGAAAATTGCATCTTGTACATCACTTGATCGAATGTTTTTGGATTTTCTCATTTTATCAGTGAAATATTTTTGAAGTAAAGTTATTTAGGCGCGACTAGGTGGTAACTGGTCGACAATGCAACGGAAGTTAGTAAGAATTAGTAAAAAATATTGAATTTGTAACATTTGCCACTTTTTCTTTCGAAAAGAATGAAAAATACTATTTTTTTAAACTAACTACGACAATGAAGACTGAATGACTCCAGATACAAAGACTTGGCCATTTAATGTGATCGTCTAGCAAGGGTAGGACTCTACGTTATGGTTAAGTGATAA
Organism: Micraspis discolor; assembly: GCA_030674115.1. Classification (NCBI taxonomy): domain Eukaryota; kingdom Metazoa; phylum Arthropoda; class Insecta; order Coleoptera; family Coccinellidae; genus Micraspis; species Micraspis discolor. Next base: position 722,105 of record JARTUT010000881.1, read on the forward strand.
TTCAAGTTTGTGATAATTGAGATTAGTGAAAATAAGTGGGAAATAAAGATGGTAAATAAAACACAACACTTAGACCCAAACAATCAACTCTCTATTCAGAATCTAAAGAAAATGTAGGGGAAAGCCTCAGGCAGAAAACCTCTTATGTTAGGTGATGTTAGGGCACTTGTTTACAACTAAATAGTCAATCATTAACAGCTAGCAAAGGCAAGTATAACATTTCCGAGAAAACTATAACAATACAAAACAGATAGTAATCATAATAACCAGAGCAACTTCCATTATACAAAGAAAATAATAAACATGGTAAATATGGCAACTTCAATTATACAACAAGAATTAATAATCATGGCAAATGTGTACTTCAATAATGCAACAGGATAATAATCATGGCAAATATGTAAACGACTAATTATGACCATCGTCATGGTCACGGCCCCAGGGTACGTGAGCCATAACTATAATATTGTATGAGCTAAGGAATTGGGAACACGGGGAAGGTCATGGAGTCCCAGCGGCGGCTCTGAAAAAATGACAGAAAGTTTCGCGGTTGATAAAAAAGTATATTCTCTGATGTGCCTTATAGCACATGTTAGTAACGGTTCCTGCCTTAAGGCTTTGGAACCGGCCCTTCTAGGCCTTCGATCCAGGTAGCTAAGAAATCTCATACAACAATATAGGAATGGTCCATAATCTCGAGACCCCTAAATGAAATATCATGTACTACAAGCATAAGCATAAATAGATAGCAGTACGAGATCATAGAAATAAATAACGAAAATGCTCTCACTACTTGATAAAACCAGTAAAACATATAAATAATTAACAGTAAGGAAACACAGACAAATAGTAAAAAGAGAACTGTAATATATTCGAGTACCACTAATTATGAGGGTACTGAATATATTTAGGGGAATATATAAATATGATATATTGCAAGGGTATAATATGAATTTGATAAACAACCAGAAATGAAACTAGGAGGCTCTTGACAAACACATGTATTCTCGACTACTGTACAAAATATCTCCGCAGAGATTGTCGCACATGTTACACATTCATGAAACATTAACTTGCGCAGGCAAAACCCGGGAATCTTGAATATAATTACAATATACATTACATTTCTACAAAGGTTACAAGAAAATATACAACGAAATAAACAAAGGATCTCTCATTACTTGATAGAATAGTAACCATAAGTGAATAAAACCAGAATAACTGTAAGGAACATGAGCACAACATGATACTAAGAACCATACATAATCGACAGTAAAAAATACACATAATCAACAATAAGAGATACACATAATGGTAGCAAGAAAACAGAAGTAATTGAACAAAAGCTTTCTCACCACTTGATACAAGTGTTGAATGATTATTTGGGCTATTACCATCATCTATTGTGGATGTAATGTTTTCCGACGTTTCGATACAACATTATGGTGCTACACTCAAAGGGCTACGTCCACAACTTGCATCATGCATACTAGTAACACTACTAGTCGATTATCTCAGACGTTATCATATGTTCCTGTAGTTTAATTACAGATCCTGGTCCATGAAGGTCTGGACAATTTAGGCTGCAAAATAGAGTACGATGAATATTATTGCTTTGGGTACAATTACGTAGATTTTGCGGTAAGCTGAAGGTAGAGCCTTCTTTGTTATAGTTGACATGCGAACTCCAAGATTTGTAGTCTGAATTGGCGAAACTACATGGCTAGGCAATATAATTAATGTCCTAAGTAACAAGCAGTGTAATACAACTTGAACAAAGCTTTACATGCAGAAAGAAAGCCGGGTTATCCAAAAAAACAAAGTATTACATTCACAAAGAAATCAGAATCAATGACAACGGCCCAAACATCAACTAATACACCATGAAACCTAATAATATTGCATGATAACAGCATTAATTTACAAACATAATAGAAAAATAATAAATTCACTGAACCAATACCATTCATCAACAAAGGTTAATAAAATAGACAAGCAACTAACATTTAAGTCTCGATTATATTTGCAAAATATATTCTAGAGTCACTCAACGTAAGATGGCTTCGTTTTCGAACTCACACAAAGGCACTAACCCTTTGGGGTCCCTCTTACTTCTCTCACAACTCCACCGATAATGGTCCCACCATCTTGCATTCTTTCTTTTTGTTCTCTCGCGCAGATCGACGCGGGCACTTGACAGTGAGGCACGATCTTCTTTTCTTTCTCTGATTCTAACCATGGAATTTATTTCCACGGTTTGGTAACCGCCAATTTTTTGTATTGAAAAAACCTAGGATGTTACAAATTAAATAATAATAATAACCAATATTTAGTAACACAAACCGACCGTCATATTTGGTAGTACAGAAACAAATGTGATCTTGTTATCAAATGTATCCAAAGCTATTTGTTTTAATTATTTTTTAAATTCAATCTGCTTTTTGAGTAGAGAGTTCCGAATGAGCCAAAACTGGTGTTCTAAAATAAAAATCGGTTTTATTTTGATAGAAATATTCATAATGTCCATAGTTTCAGCCTGTCTTCTTGCTTAAAACTCAACGATCCTCTAGGAGCTTTAGATGACGAAGACGAACAGTTCAGTGCTAATTGTTTACCTTATTCGATACCTCCTCAAGAAAATAGTGTGGCATCCGATGCTAATTGCGAGTTATACGAACCTACCACCATAAAAAAATCAGCCACTTTTGAAAATAGCCCGACAAACAGTAAACTCATAAGATCTGAAACTGTTCCCGCCTCAACCGTAGCTTCTAGTCTGGCTAGTTTAGGCTCAAGCATCAAAATAGGTTTCAGGTAAGTAAATCCTTAGTTTAGTAAATAAATTTGATCATTTTTGTTTTTAATTTTGGATGGGGTAGTTGAAGAGCCAGATGCAATTTGAACCAACAGGCAGTAGAATCTCCTGTAGTTTGCTTTTATTGTGTCTATAGTAAAATAGATTTATTGTGTCTTTAGTGATATAATAATTCCAAAATATTAGTATCACAGTAGTGTGATATTGCCTCCGATTCAAGCTGCATAGTCTTGCATATCCTCAAAACGAAAATGTTCGGGATTTAATTCCATTTTTTGGGCGAGAAGAATATTTTAAGTTACTGTAAACTATGGAGGGTAGAGGCTAGGAAAAGTAACTTCGTGTATTAGAGCAGCCCAAAAACTGATCCAAACTAGGAGGCGCTGCTGTCGCAACTGGGTGAAAATTGACATTGACACAAATATCATGTCGTCTGTCATCTTCGATTCGTTCAGTTTTCAGTTCGTCCGTCCGGCTTGTCAATGTCAGAGTAGGAAGTAAGCAAAACATAAATTGACTGAACAGTTAATTTAGTAAATCTATGAAGAAAAACTGCGTGTAAATTCAACCAAAATGAAAATGAGCCTCTTTGCTATGATCCCTACAACCAACCATTGGCAAACTTGTGTTTTGCAATTCATTTGATATCTCTGTTATTGTTTCCACATTAGTTCACAAAAATCTTTTCATTTCACACAGGTCAAAACTTAATCAATAGGTTATATTTTCTGATTCTGAAAGCACACGAGTCGATTTCAACCACGTCACGCACCAAACTGAATTCATCCAATCCATCTCGATTCGTTTCTACACTGTTGCTATACTAGCGCCATTGTGGTGATTTCTTGAACTACTCTATTTCTTCCACTCCGCTGGACACTTTTCGATCAGATGCGCAATAAGAGATTGTTCTCCCTTCCTCTACCCTCCATAACTGTAAACAGCACAAATAGCACTCGTATGTCAGAACGTACTGACTGCATATAACCTCAAAAATGTCAATCTTCACGATAGAGCTGTTATCCCGTTGTCCTATCCCGAAATATAAAAGGCAACCCTCGCAATGAGGATGAAGTTGCACGAAGGCAAGAATTTTAAATATATGAACCATCAAATTGTTTGAGTGACTCGATAATATAACCCTCAAAATGTTCACAACATAGACTTATGTCTCAAAAATACTTCTTCTCTAGAAAATTATGTCATAATCCAATAGAGATTGAAAGTTTGAAATAGTATATTCTAAAACAAGTTGCAGAATGGGCACTCATGCTCATTCGTGTTGGAATTGCCTTCTGCAACCAGTATTAGATGATATTTTCTCTATTTCAGTCAAGAATTGCGAAAAATTAAGATTATACCTCCTAGTGCCTTTTGTATTTTTATTTTCACAGTTGGCGTGACTGATACGAAAATTGACAGACTATAGAATTTGAATAGTGCGTTCAAATCTCTACACGGTTTAATATTGACAATTGACATGCAATGGACGCGTGTTGACATTCGAAAGGATAGGATGTCAGTGTTGTCAACCACAAAACGAAAAATATAACTAAAAACAATGCTGTAATGAGTTCATTACAGCACTGTTTTTAGTACTGTAATGAATTCATTACGAAACTGAAATAGAGAAAATCTATTATTTTCATAATTCCAGAATAATACTATTTTATTTTATCATAATATAATCAATGTGGTAGTTTCATTTGAGGTGACTGTCCTGAGTACTCATTTACAACCTGAGCGAGTTTGGTGGTCTTCGACTAATAACGAAATCCAAAACAATGTATTTTTCTGATTCTAAACGTGTATAAACTGATGGAGCTTGCGTTTTTTTTCAGTACTACTAGTCTTGCCAGTAAGAAATCTAACGAATTAATTCAAGGGGGACTTAGCTCCATAAAGTCAGCTGCTAATTCTATGGTTAAAAAATTGGATGAGATTAAAGAAGCCATTTCGACGTCAGCAACATCCACACCTGTGAAACATAATAGAAATGGAGAAAGTAATTATTTTTCTAATACAGATGAAGGAAATGGAAACAGAGTAAGAAAAATATCCTCAGAGTTTGACAGCATCAAGGTTAACTGCATTCCCATGAAAGACATCGAAGAGAAGTTACCTTCAACGCTTTATCCATGTCCCAATGAGAAACATTCTGGTAAATTGCTCAATAATTAAATATCTTGTTTATTGCATGTGCATCTCATAACATATCGAAGTAATATTGTTGAATTCAATTATATAGTTGTGAACGTGAATTCAAATTATGGTGATTTCACTTAAAGTCAGTTTTTATGAAGATTGATCAAGTGTGTTGGGTAGTACACGTCTTAAAATTGAGTTTGTAAGAGGTGCCTCATTTTTGTACTGAAGCGGTACTAATTCAAATGAGGCTGTCTGGTCGTTCATGACGCGATACGATGTCGGGACAAAATTTGTACTAGTATAGACGACGGGTTGTTGAGGCGGTGTAGCGTAGCGAGGGCGGGGAAAATATCGGGGCGGTTTTTTGACGTTTCTTGGTACTCGCGGGTCGAAAATTGCCGTTTTACATACGTTATTTTCGTACAGATTTCGGGGGGCTCCGGAGATCAGCTCGTAGCAGGAACCCAGCCCGTTCTTCGTCTCGAAAAAGCGACCGCCCCCGTCCCACGAGACGCTCTGGCGGAAAGAAACTTTTAAACGCGAAGACGCTTCCGGCGCCCGGGGGGGTTTCGTGGTCGCTAGAAGAGGTTACGCCCTTTCGATCTGTATTAAGATTGCCCCCGGGTCGGCCCTGCGGGCCTCCCGCTCAGCGTCGCTTCGCGAACTTAGCCACGCCCCCGCTAATTGCTTGAATATATCGCTCTAGTAAGAGGTACCCAACACTAATTAAGGATGTATTTTTTGTGAAATAGCCCGACTAAATGTATTCCATTCATTTTTCAGGAAGCGAATTGGATATCTGTCTCACGTCTTGTTCACAATGCCATCACTGTATGAATATTTTATACGACGAAGATATTATGGCACATTGGTTTGCAGAGGATTCTAATCTGAACACAATCTGTCAAAACTGCGACAACCCGACGGTTCCTCTCTTAACAATTACGATTATGGGAACAAACATACCAGTCTGTGATCCGTTCAGTGTGCCCTACCTGAATCCTCTAGTTTTACGTAAAGAGTTGGAAAATATCATTTTTCAAGAAGGTGACCTTTGCTTGACCAACGTCAAGTTCATAGAAGACCATCCAATCATTTATTGGAACTTGGTCTGGTCGTTCGAGAGAATTAATTTGCAGACTTATTTACCGCATCTGTATTTAAAAACGAAGATTGGTAAACGGAAAGCTGAAAATTGCGAGGAGATGGAATCCGTAGAGGGTGGTAATATGCAACCAGTTGAAGCGGGTACAGATCCTCTCTCTCAAGAATTAGTAGCACAAGGTGAGAACCATTAGTATATATATATATATAGTATACGGCCATCTGAAGATTTTGGTAAAGTTTTTTCAGTTTGTTATTGATTATAATTCTTTAAATTGCACATTTATTTCGATTCTTCACCTATATTTGTTTATCTGTTTATTTGAATTTTTATTTTAATTGTGCTGAACCAAAAAATTTAAATAATGATAATTTTGATGTAGCTATCAAAAGGAAGCCTAGTAAGTATAACTCAAATTTATATAGAAGTTGTAATTGTGAAAATCGAATGCGTCCAATAAATCGAAATTAAGGCAACACAATGTATCTGTTCTCTGTTCAATTTCATTCAATCACCTGGGATGTCATGGATATTTAAAACATTCGGTGCCAAGTCAGGACTTAACGGAAAATAACTCATTGAATCGATGTTTTCAGTGCTCACTCGAAAATCTAAAAATTGCTTAGTTGAAATTTTGTTTAGTATTTTGCACGAAATGGATAACAGTAAAATCTTTTTACTAATGTGCTCGAGCATTTCTATAATCTTGATTTTATTTCCCTACAGAACAGTTATGTATTCCTGTCAGTGTTACGTGCTTATGGGATCAACCGAGGCTTCATGGTGATAAACCTCCAATGTACGTCTTCTGGGACCATAGAGATTTTTCCTCATCAATGCCTAAGATGATGTCAAAAATGTAAGTGTATTAGGCTATTCGAGGGACGGTGAACAATTAAAAAAATTATAAACTTTAGCTTTAGCTCGGTTTATAGCGTGTTGAGGGTAAATGTGTATTTTCGAATACAAGCTGCAAAAACTGCATTTTTCATAGTTACCTCATGAATACATTATCTCGAACGAATTCCTTATTCAATAAATTGGCTGGATGGTTTTCGAATAACGCTAATTAATAAATTAACACAAGGTTTGAATTTGTCGTCATTTATGCAGTGCAGTGTTGACAACCCTAAAAACTATGGAGGGTAGAGGTAAGGAGAAGTAACTCCGTGTATTAGAGTGGCCCAAAAACTGATCCAAACCAGGAGGCGCTGATGTCGCAACTGGGTGAAAATTGACATTGACACAAATATCATGTCATCTGTCATCTTCAATTCGTTCAGTTTTCAGTTCGTGGTCACCGGCTTGTCAATGTCAGAGTAGGAAGTAAGCAAAATATAAATTAACTGAACAGTTAATTTAGTAAATCCATGAAGAAAAACGTCGATTAATTCATGAATGTTTGAACTGCGTGTAAATCCAACCGAATTGAAAATGAAGTAGAGTCTATAGTCGTACTCATAATGCTTTGAAAAAAACATTTCTGATTTGATTTATATATACAATTTTCTCATTGAAAGTAGATGTAACACAAATGTTTTGAAACTTTCAACATTCGGATTCGAGAGTATTTGAATTACAATAAGTTTAAACGATATCATGTTCGGGATATGTTCTTTACTTCTTTTTAATTTCATGAAATAGCGATGTTTTTATACAACGGGAAAAAGGAAATGTTGTTATGAATTGAAACTCAAAATTAGTAAATAAAACTTTAATTGAATAAAATATAGCAAATAAAAAAAAGGATACATACAAATTCTAAAGTAATTTGGGAAAGAACGAAACAAATGGGAATACACAATTTTCAACACAATAATTTGACATTTTTTCTATACATTTTTGTTCTGTTGTTGAGAGCTTAATTTTTTGTTTTCATAATGAGCCCTCATAACAATATATATATCAACCACTATCTTGGTAACCTCTTTGCTGTGATCTCTACCACCAACCATTGGCAAACTTGTGTTTTGCAATTCCTGTGTAATACTTGCTTGTTAGTCATGAGTTGGTAGAGAAATAAATTGATGCTCAATTGTTGGTAAAGCTTCATTCTTCAGGCTCTTCTCTCCTGTAGGAAATATCTTGATCTCTCCATTGATCACAAATTTATCATACATTTTAATGTGCTCTTCCTTGAAATGTAACCGACAAATATAGTGACTTGGTTTTAATTCCATGTCCAAAGAAATTCCCCAATCGTATAACTCGCTGCACAAATTTTTCCCATTATTACTCCAAAAATGTTCAAAACAGTCAAAAAAAAACAATAATAGTTCACAAAAATCTTTTCACTTCACACAGGTCAAAACTTAATTTATTGGTTATATTTTCAAATTCTGAAACCACACTATTCGACTTCAACAACGTTCAACCATGTCACGGGTCACTTACCAAACTGAATTAATCCCATCCATCTCGATTCATTTCTACACTGTTACTATACTAGCGCCATTGTGGTGATTTCTTGAACTACTCTATTTCTTCCACTCCGCTGGACACTTTTCGATCAAATGCGCCATAAGCGTAGACAAAGTATACTCCATTCAAAGTTTATTTGTATCGCGGGTGGCCATGATTTAAGTTTCTTGGGTTGGCATCACTGTTTCTTCGGATTTCGACGTTGCCGATGTCAAGCAGTTAAGCCAATTTTCACTTGTCATCTGTCACATTTGATTTTGAAGAAAATCAAAATTAATATTTTTGAGGTTATCATACAACATCCCAATCAAAATAAGAGCAGCTCCTTTAGAAATTTCTGCCATAATAATTTCAAACCTTTCGAAACTCTTCCAAGGTTCAGAAGTAAATTGGCATTTTGAGTGAATCCAAGTTTACCTTTCACCTTTATGTGATATAGACAACAGTGCGTAATAATCTGACAGGAAAATAGCGAACCCAACCTAACTTTTTAATATACAGAGTGAAATGTGTCAAACTTCCATGGCCAACCGAGTTACAAATAAACTTTGAATAGAGTATACCTTTATAGACTGCCAACGCACGTGTTAAGGACTTGTCACGCTATCAAAGTGACACCATGCGTTTGTGGCTCATTTAAATTCATGCCTCTTATGAACTATTATTTTCAAGCTAATTTGAGCCAAAATTGAAGTCGAGTAAATGATATCTGATTTGGATCATTTACTCAACTCCAAAATGGTTCGAATTAACTAATGCTTATTTTATAGAGAAGGGAATTTGGTGGAGAAAAACAGAAACTTTTGACAAATTTTTATTTAAAGAACTAAAATTGTTCAGGAGATGAATTCAGTCAAAATATCTGGAGATGTTAGAGATAAATTATCCTATTTATCACATATAAATATTAATCAGGGACATTACCAATACTACTTACAGATTCGAGGTATATATAACTTTTGGCTTACAATATTTAGTTAGCAAACAATAAAGCATACAGATCAGGGGTTAGTGACGGGGTGTCATACAATTCGGCGTATCACATAAAAGCCTAGGAAAAAACCAAAAAAAAAAAAAAACCCTGGCTCCCCGCCTAAGTGTGAAAGTAAAAAAATAAGCTGAAATATATTAGGGATTTCTTTCTTCAAGAGTGGTCTTCTATTGATGGAAACAGAGACTTCTTCAAGGTACCCACATCGAATCTGGAAATAAAAAGACAAAAACAGAAAAAAGAACTGAATATCAAAAATATAAAATTTGAAAGAGATAAAGAAAACTTCCTCAAATTAGCCTTTTTGGATTAACTCGATATTGTGAATCAAGGATTTTTTAACATAACAAGCTAAACCGTAAATTTTACAAAGGAGATAATCAATGAATACATAACCTTTTATGGTTCCTCTTCAACGAAGATTTTTTTTTAGTATCCGTATGTGTTTCTTGAAGGAGAATAATCTCAGCACCCTAGTCCTTTGTTAGTTTAGAAATATAGCCACTCGATTCGAGGTAAGCATAACCTACAGACGATTAGATTGAATTAATTTCATTAAAATCGAACTAATAAACTACATCTTGAAAGCATTCATTCGAACTGAACAAAGTCACTGTGTAATGTTTTCAATCTTTTCTTCCTTCAAAGACACAATAGTGATCAGTTGAATCAGAACGAACGAACACTGCTAATCCGTTCATTATATTCTAATGTCACAACTTACTGTGTTCTAATATTATTTGAGAAGGTGATTCATCAAGATCGTGAAATGTCGAGGAGTTGGCTTCTGGATGCATTGAGAGGTTAGATTCCCCTAGTTCTGAAACTAAAGAATATATATTAAGAAAATTTTAATAATGAGAAAATAAGGAAATTTAAGTGGTATGATTAATAATTTATATCTTACATCTTTCATCTGGGACCTCAAATCCAGATTGAGCTTCACTCAGATCTACTCATTCCATATCCTCTCTACCTGCAAAATAAATTGATAATAAGACTATTAAATAGTCAATATCCAACTTATTAATGTGAAATTCAGAATTTTATAGCATTTATGACATTATTAAAAGTTTAAAATAGAGAAATCACCACAAACCTGTTGCATCAGTCTCATTTCTAAAAAGATTTGGTAATACATTAGGCGTCAGCTTTCTGGTATCAGGTAAGATGTATTTCTCATCAAACTGATAGTGGCAGACTCTTTTCTTATAAACGTCTTCCCGTGGCATGGCTTTCAGTTCTGGATTCTGCAGTATATCTAACCACATATGAAATCTGACCAATTCTGTTTTAAAATTTGGGAAACGATGTCATCGGGGAGTGTTAATTTGCAACCTTTACTGCACGTTTAGTAAGACCCATATTTGATAATTACCACTTATTGAAAATATTTTAACTCACGTCAAAAACTTAGCTCAACTTGCAACTAACACTGAACAACCAGAAAAGAATTATTATACCTGTGCTGTTCTCTTATATCAGTGATTCCCAATCACGTGACGGATGTTGATGTTGAACCAAAATAATTTTATTTCAAACATAAAAATTAAGTCCCGTTGTCTGTTTACTATAATAATTTACGACGACAAACTATTATTATAAAAAATTACAATTTCAAAAGTTTTTTGACCAAACAATTCAAGATGGTAAAAACATGATAAACAGTAAAACAGTACGTTCTATTAAGTTGACGGTCTAGAGAGATCAGAGATATGGAGTGGGGAGAATACGCTTCGACCACTGCGCATCCAAAATTGGTGGCTAAATTCTTATGTCAAATTTCGACCATTTTTATACTTTCGTAGTCAGCTGTTCTAGGTTGACATACTTGTCAGGTGAATTAGAAATTGCTCGAAATTTATATTGTGCTGATAGATACTTCGATACTTTCAACATGTCTTGTATTGTTAAAACGTGTAAAAACTATAAAAAAAAAAGGTCTAGGGAATTTCATTTTATACGTAAGTTTTTATTGAAATTATCCAATTGATCATACTGCATGGCATTGTTTATCTGCTCAGTGGCGTGTTGTTTACTATCCACAGTAATATGATTCTTTTTAGTTTCTCAAAATCAGTTGATATGAGGACAGTTTGGACTGATATTCTGAGTATAGATTCTGAAACCGAAGATTTATCTAAGAAATTGATTGATACATATACAAAAATATATACAAATTGATACATTTCATTTTTTTTTTAAATTTTATACCAACTATCCCTCAGGTACCCTGCTTTCTACGCCAATGAACCGAAAGTATAAAAATGGCGGACGAAAATTTATTCACTTCGCGCATCTCGAAGATCGTTCTCCCCACTCTATATCTCTGAGAGAGATACTGTGTCCATGATTTCTACACTGTTGCTATACTAGCGCCATTGTGGTGATTACTTGAACTACTCTATTTCTTCCACTCCGCCGGACACTTTTCGATCAGATGCGCCATAAGAGATTGTTCTCCTTCCCTCTACCTTCCATACTACGAGTAAATCGACAGTTGACAGTTTGGGGTTAGGAGAAATGAAAAATGATTATTCAATCATTTTATAATGGTTAATGATGTGGAATGTTCACAAATTATATTCATTATTCAACATATTTCTTCTTTTTTATCGAGCCTTTTTTTTAGTGCAAAAATCATATTTTTTTCACAGATTCATGCAGAATATAATAAGTTACATCAGGCTGAATGACTTGAAGGAGCCTATGAAGCTTTTGGTTACGGAGAGAGAAAAACTTGTCGAGGAGATCGTTTCTCAGAATAAGATTCCTTATCCTTTGTATAGAGATATATTATTTCTAGCATGTAAAGCTCTGGGTAGGGGTCAGATAGATTTGAATAGATTCGATAAGGAATACTTTTCTGCCTATACTAGGCTCACGGAGAGACCTGAAATTAAATCTTATAACAAAATTCTAAGAAAACAAGATAAGCCGATTTGTTTGAATTCTTTGTATTGCAGGCAATATTTTAAACCATTGACTTTACCTTGAATGGTTATTATTTGGAGAGTAATTCAACAATGAAATACAAATTTTGTTATTCAATTTTGTACAAACTTTTGTTTAATCATGCTGTGCTAATAACTACCTCTATTAAGCAGCTTTCAGCAGCTTTGTTACTATAAAATATTGTTTTTCTTTTTAAAACAAGTCGTATGTAAGCTAATCTGAGATTTTGGTAGAAAAAACTATACATATAAGTTGCTCCTCACAGAAATTGTATTTCATTGAAACATTTTAATTATTCCAGGTGTCTGTGATTTGGAAAATGTGTTAATAATTCGTTAGATATTTTATAAAAAGCAAAAATATGACGCTTTACAAGTTGAAATTTGTTTCTTTAACTGATAATTTATCAGAAACATACTGTATTTGAATACAGAATTTTTATTTTAGAGTATTATATATATCATTATTATAAATCCAAGCGAGTTTTTAAGTTATTAAAATTTGTAACGAAATAATTTCAAATAAATCATTAAATAAATGATCTGAAATTTAATCTTGAACATTCAATCACAAACTGGAAGTCTTCACATGGTCCCATATTCAAAGGTTTTATCCTTCGGTCACAAAAGTTATCTGGGAGTGCCACTTCTTGTCCATCCACACACATTACGCTTCTCTTCCTCATTGGTGTTTTCTGAAATATTGAATTTCAAAGATGGTAAAACAGTTAACATAACAATTTTCTGTGCAGTTTCTTCTGCCGCCAACATGATTTCAATTTTTGGTATCGTCTTAGGGGCTATAGAGAACTTGAGACCCTTGTTGAGGAGAGATATCTGATCTTCACTTAAGTTCTTATTAGATAAATAACAAAGGTCTCAAGTTCTCTATAGCCCCTAAGACGATACCAAAAATTGAAATCATGTTGGCGGCAGAAGAAACTGCACAGAAAATTCGAGAACCTGAAAAAGCCGAAGAGTACAGATGGAAAATCAGAACCTTGTTAGACAGGAATAACAAAACACCTCTACCCAATATAAATAAAGCTGAACAGAGGGCATTAAAAGATCTTAACTCGGATAGTTCCATAAATATACTTCCAGCAGATAAAGGAAACGCCACTGTAATTCTAGATGTTGGCTCTTATATTCAAAAAATCAATGAATTATTAGAAGCAGGAAAATACAAAAGACTAAAAAAGGACCCTACCACCACAGTTGAAAACAAGATTTACAAAATCCTTTATAAATATCGAAATGAATTTCCAGATCAATTCGTTAGATCAAGACTTACACCTCACTTCAGTAAACCACCACATTTATATGGTCTACCAAAAATACACAAAACAAATATTCCTCTAAGACCAATTGTGAGTTCAAGAAATTCAGCATGCCACGAATTGGCTAAATTTCTGCTGAAAATTATATCACCATTAAAAAGTAATTCAACATCGATGATAAGAAACACAAAACACTTCATAGAAATAATGAAACATCAAGAAATCATGGAAGAAGACGTTATGGTCAGCTTCGACATCACCAGTTTGTTCACTAATATTCCGACAGATAAAACACTTATCATAGTTAGGAAAAAGCTTGAAGAAGATCAAACCATTAGTGAAAGAACTACACTAAGCGTGAATGCAATTATGGAAATGCTTTCTATTTGTATTGAAACAACATATTTCCAATTTGAAGACATCTTTTATCAACAAGAATTCGGAATGGCCATGGGTTCACCACTATCAACAATTTTAGCTGATTTATATATGGAAATTTTCGAACAGAAGGCATTAGAAAAATATGTACTCAAACCCAAACTGTGGAAAAGATATGTAGATGATACTTTCATTATTTGGCAACATGGAAGAGACACTATAGATGGATTCCTTCAATATCTAAACAATCAAGAGGAATCAATTAAATTCACAATTGAAATCGAGAAGGACAGACAACTTCCATTCTTAGATGTACTCGTACATAAACAAAATGGAATCCCAAGAACCACTGTGTATAAAAAGCCAACGAACACAGGACAATATCTACATTTTGATTCAAGCCACCAACTAAACACTAAATTGGGAGTAGCAAAATGTTTATTTGATAGAGCCATAAATATTTGTTGCATTGAAGAAGACCAAAATGAAGAAATAAATAACATCTCGAAAACTCTTAGAAGCAATGGCTACCCCAAAAAGATATTAGAAAAAGCTAAACGAACAAGAGAAAGTCAACCTGAACCAACAGATATAAATCAGACCATTAAAACCGTAATTCCTTATGTAAAAGGTTTGTCGGAGAAAATGAGAAGAATTGGAAATAGATACAACATAACGACTGCATTCAAAACTCAAGACACTATCAGAGCTAAACTTACAAAAGTTAAGCCTAATTATGCGACACAAAGGACAAAGAACTGCATATATGAATTACCTTGCGAGTGCGGAAGAATTTACATCGGAGAAACTAAACGCCCTCTGAATGTACGAATAAAAGAACATCAGAAACTTCTACGAGTACTAGACAGCGACAAATCCAGGTTGTTCCAACATGCTGTAGATGAGAATCATCATATAAAGTGGGATGAAGCAACAATAATATCCAAAGAAGAAAAACTTGCAAGAAGAAAAATCAAAGAAGCAGCGTTTATGAAAAAAACACCTGATTCCATAAGTGGATCTATAGATCTGCCAGAAGTTTGGACGCCGATAGTTCGATCCAACTTAAAAAGATCATCATATCACAGATGAGTATATAACATCGTTCATTTTCTTTCATGACTTCTGTCAATATTGACTTTTTGAAAATTGATAATTTTCAAAAAGTTTTTTACTTTTCCTCCTTGATAAAGATAGATGTCTCGAAACGTCTGAAAACATTACATCCACAATAGATGATGGTAATAGCCCAAACAATCATTCAAAATGTTATATTTGTCCACAGCGATAGTCTATACTCTCCCGCATACTTTTTGGCATTGATTCAATGTGATGATCTATTTCATCTTCAGCTGCCAAAGCCCGTGGGGCCTGGGGTAAATTTCCGTCACTTGATGTCCATAAACATGCTATATGAGGAAATATCGAGAGATCTGGGTGGTTCTGACAAAAAGTTCACATGGGTCGTTTCAAAGACGTTTGAACTTACTCTGGCAACATGAGGTCGAACATTGTCGGCGATACTTAACCATCAGAGTTAACAAAAGATGGGATCTCTAATAGCCAAAAGTCATAGGCCAGTCCTACATTGGAAGCGGATTTGGTCTGGCCAGCCAACCCGACCCGATTTGATTCTCTTCAGAGCAGTCCAGACCAGATCGAACACTGCCTCCAATGTAGGAGGAAAGTAAGTTTTCTTTGTTTTTGTTTCCTCCAGACCCAGCCAGACCTGTCCAGACCCGCCAGACTGTCTGGTCTGGAGAAATTCCGCTTCCAATGTAGGACCGGCCTTAGAGGTTGATCTTGAACTTCATGTATGCCCCTTCGATGTTAAGTGCCTGTTTTCGATTTTGGGGAAATCAATCCAAACTTCACATGTCATAATAGTAGTTGGATTTCTGTTAGTATATACGGTAAGCGATTTCTCGAAAAGACAGCCATACCTCCCGTAATAGTCCAGTTATTTAAGGCATTTTAAACCCCAATCTGGGGAAAAATTCTTAGTGGGTTGTATTTTTGCATACATCTTTATTTCGGTGATATAATGAAGATTGAAAGAACGATTTTAATATCGTGCCGAAAAAAGTTGCAATGGACATAAGGTCACGAAAATCAGTTTTTTGTAGATATCTCGCAACCTATTGCTCAGAGCTCAATAGAGGTTATTATAAAAATTGTTCCTCATGAAATTACACTGGTCAACAGTGGTTTTGGTGCCGAAGATTTTGGAGGTGATTTCATATGAATTTGATGCCTTGAATTCAAATATGCCATCAGTTTTTGCCTGCCAGCTCGAATTTTTAAGGTATCAACATTTTTGTGAATTATACATTGCACTATTTTAAAAGAAAAACCATGGTTCAAAGAAACAAATTAATAAAGGAATTTTTATTATATTACACAGATATTATTCATTATATACTATAGAAAACAGAAAAAGTCATCATTTAAACCAATTACTCACTAAACATTTCGGAACCTTCTTTTGCGTGACATTCTTGAATGTATTTTAGAACAATCCTGTTTTAAAGACCAGCAGTAATCTGCCGTAATGTGAGTATCTCATCTTCCTTGATAGCGATCTTCTATACATTTGATATCATGGTGAAATCTTTCACCTTGCTCCTCACTAATGTCGCCTAAATTATCAGGAAAACGGTCTAAGTGGCTGTGTAAATAGTGCACTTTAATGTTCATGTTACACCCAAGTGATCTGAAATTATTCAACATCTCATTGACTAATTCAACATAGTTTTCAGCTTTATGTTTACCCATTTTCGACTTTATTGTGAGAGAATACGAAAACATGTGAGGATGTCATTGAATTTAATGTTCATGTTACACTGATAAAGACAAACCACCCAAAGAAAATGACTTTGATCTGAAAAATTTATTCAACATTGACTAATTCCGACGCAAAAATAGTACTGTTACCACTTTTCAGCTTTATGCATTTTACAAAAAGCCAAAGACCAACAGAAAATTTTCGACAACTGAAATAAATGAATTCCAGGCATTTTGTTCAATCTCAATCATTGAATTTATGTGAAAAGAATTTTCAGATACCTAAGAGGAACTATTAATTCAGGGTTGAAGTATACTACTGAAAAAGAAAATCTGGGAAGCATTTACCGATGCAAGCTTCAGAGATCATGGTGATTCAACTTCAACTAGTGGATACGTGATAAAATTGTTTGGTGATATAATATCATGGAGAAGTCACAAACAATCTTATGTTACACTATCTACTTGTCAAGCTGAATATTTAGCCATGAGTGATGCATGCCAAGAACTTATATCTCTGGACAAAGCTCTCAGATTTGTGATGGGAAAAACTCTATTTCCCATAACAGTCTGGTGCGACAATAAGTCCGGGCAGGTGATTGCACAAAGAAGGATGGTAGTCACAAACTGAAAATGTTCGACGACAGCTTGATTGATATAAATGAAAGTCTATTCCAGAGGAAAAGACCGGAGCTAGAAGACATATGGCTGAGACACATGGTGATTTTATCAAACAATGTGTCAGAAGAGAAGAAGGTTATAGTTCAATGGATTGCAAGTAAAGAAAATGTTGCAGACATTATGACTAAACCTTTGTCTTTGGAAGCTCATAAATATCTCACTGATAAAATATTAAATTGAAATGTATATTAATATTTTGATGTTTAAAGTATTTTCATGATAAACTGATAGCGAAAGAGATGGCATGTCCAGTTATGGCAAAGGGAGGGTGTTGGAAATATCCTTCTGCCCTAAACTAGACAACCAACAATACATGAGCTGACCTATGAGACCAGGTCACCCTCTAATGCGCATCCCTGCTTTTAAGGGTGTGGCGGCGCCATGGTTTCTAAGCACTTAAGCTTGTTAAGACTCTCGAACACATTCATCTAAGACGTTTAGTTGTAATAACTGAAATAAAGAATTGTTCTTGAATACTGTGTTATCTGTGATTTCCTAACTCCAAGTTAAAACATATTCCATCAGCATCTCATCTTCCTTGATAGCGATCTTCTATACATTTGATATCATGGTGAAATCTTTCACCTTGCTCCTCACTAATGTCGCCTAAATTATCAGGAAAACGGTCTAAGTGGCTGTGTAAATAGTGCACTTTAATGTTCATGTTACACCCAAGTGATCTGAAATTATTCAACATCTCATTGACTAATTCAACATAGTTTTCAGCTTTATGTTTACCCAGAAAATTTTCGACAACTGAAATAAATGAATTCCAGGCATTTTGTTCAATCTCAATCATTGAATTTATGAAGTCAGGGTCTTTAATCAGCTGTCTTATTTGTGGGCCATCAAATATTCCTGCTCTAATTTTTTCTTTACTCAGCTGAGGTATTTTTTTCCCTATATATGCAAAGCATAATCCATTCTTATCAAGAGCCTTTATAAACTGCTTCATTAGACCCAGTTTGACATGCAGGGGTGGAAACATGATTTTCTCTCGCGGAACTAAGGGATCATTGATGATATTCTTTCCCCCAACATCCATGTTTTCTCTTCTAGGCCACTCTTTTCTAACCCAGTGTGCGTTTTGTCTCTGCTATCCCAGAGGCACAAGAAACAAGGATACTTGGTGTGGCCACTTTGCTGTCCAAGGAGAAAGTTTACAATTTTTAAGTCTACACCAATCACCCATTGGTGTTCATGATACTTTATTTTTTCCAAAACCAAAGCTATGTTGTCATATTGCTCTTTCATTTTCTTGTGTGAGCAATTGGTTTTGAGACATATTTGTTCCCATTATGTAGAAGAACACATTTCAAACTTCGCTTTGAGCTGTCAATAAATAGGCGCCAATCATCCGGAAAGGAAGACCCATTCATACCAGGAGTTCTCTAATAGCATGGCAAAATACAAGATTTTGTTCTTCAGAGAAAAAAGGTAGCAGATCTTTCTCCCTTGTGCGATAAAATGTAATTTTCGTTCCTAGTTCAAGTAAATTTTTTTTCTTCAACCTGGAAGCTAGTAATTCAGAAGCTTCTTTCGACAGGTTGAGATCTCTAGTGAGGTCATTTAACTCATCTTGGTTGAACCATTGGGGAATTGATGAAATCGTTTCAAAATCACTGTCACCTTCAGTAGTGTCAGAATTCTGATCAGAGAGACATGTGTCCTCACAGAGTTCTGGTAGCTGCTGAAAAGTAGAAATTGGCACTTCTTCTGAGTGAGGGATAGGGCGTCTTACAGAGACTCAATCTGCATAAGTCTACTTGTTACGGTTATTTCAATTGATTCCAGTAATATTTACTAGGCAGAAATAACAGTCATCGAAGTGATATTTTGGTTCTCTCCAAACTATTGGTACTCCGAATTTCAGACTTTTCCTTTTCCCGGTAGTCCACTGTCGTAAATGCTCTGTACAAGTTTTACAGACAATATGTGGTGCCCAGGTTTTATCCTGATCACCAAGCTTAACACCAAAATATCCAAGATAAGCCCTCTTGACAAAGTCACTAATAGTTTCTCTGTTTTTCAAGAACGTGTATTCTCCGCATATGTAGCAAAAAATATCAGGATGATGTACACAGCTTCTTCTACTTGAACTCATTTCTATTCAACAACACAAATACAAAAATTACACAAATATACATTAACAATCTACTTTGTAGATTTACTTTTCAACAACTCGTTACTAAAGAGAAATTTCATATGACGCTAAGTTCTGTCTATCTGCACCGCGGGAATTCACAAACTAACCTCAACTCTCAACTGCAGTTGAAGTTCACTTCAGACTGGACAGCTCCATATATCGGATTTCTATGGAACTAACTGGATGACACTAAATAGGATTAAATCCCACTTGTTAACAGTTTGTAAACCAATCAGTTATATATCTCCTATTGTTAGTCTTCTATTACATGATTTAAAATAATGATTATAATAAATATTATTATTTTAAATTTGATTTGTTACAAATGAAGACTGACAATAAGGAAAATATACAAGAATCTATCCCTTGTATAAATTTTACAACACTCATACTTGAAAGTATTAAATAGGAAAAAGATAAGTGAATTTATCTAAACATCTAGAGCTGAAACAGAAAAATTGCTATCATATGTAGATTCATCAATGAAAATATAGTTAAAATCAGCTCAAAAATTCTAGGCACCAAAAAAAATTTTTTTTTAGGCCTGTGTTATCTATAAAAAATGTCTCATACAGTTTTTACGTAGAATTAACGGTTTTCGGATCAAAGCGATGAGAAAGCGGCTAGAATGCACTCACGCACGGTATTGTACACCAAGGTGTATACTCTAATGTTTTTTATTGATTTTTGTTAGTAGGTTTTAATCTTAGAAACTTTTATCTTATGTTTGGGGGCTTCGGGAAAGATATATTTCTCTTATAGAGGTTTAAGACTCTAGTAAATTCTACTTTATCTCATTTGAATGACCTTTATGCTTCTTCTTTCTTCAAGTGCTTTTGTGGGTGAACGGTTTATCTGATAAACTGCACATCTCACTGCTTCCCCCCAAAGTGATTTTGGTAGGTTTGTGTCGATAAACACGCACCTTACCTTATCGAGAATGGTTCGGTTCTGTTCATTCTTTCTACCACAGAATTTTGCTGTGGTGTATATGTACAAGTATATTCTTGTTTCAGACCATGGGATTCACAAAACTTTCTTAATTTTGAGGTACAAAATTCTTTGCCATTATCAGATCTCAGTCGTGACACCTTGACGTTTCTGTTTGGTAATTCTAAAACATATTTAATAATATAATCATCAGCTTCGTTTTTATTCCTTAAGAGATGAACAACTGTGAAAAATCATCTATCATTGTGAGGTAATACCTCTCTTCATTCATCGTTGTTGTTTGGGATGGTCCCCAAATATCTGTGTGTAGAAGTTCACCTATCCTTCTCGATCTTTCTTTACCGATCAATTTGAAAGGCTTTCTTGTGGCTTTGCCTTGTCTGCATGAGGAACACACATCATTTGAAAAGGGTAAGTTTAGTAGCTCTAATCCTCTATTATTCAAATGACCAAGCCTCAAGTGCCAAATATTATCATTTTTAACTATTATGCAAGAGTCTGATTTTTGTTTTTGTAGTTGAAGTTCAACAGTGTACAACCCTCTCTCTAAGTTACACAATATGAATTCTTCTCTAATAATTATTTTAGCTTGATTTTTCTCGAATTTTACTTTGTAACCAGCATCATTAATTTTTTTAACTGATAGCAAATTGAAGCAAAGATATTCTACTATTAAGGCATTTATTGTTATTTTAATTCCATGGAACATTACCTTGAGTTTTCCCTTTTTGAGAGCCTGCATTTTTTCACCATTAGCTATTTTTATTATGTGTGGCTCAATCTTCTGTATATCACACATATGTTCTTCAATTTCCCCACAAACTAAATGCTGTGTTGCACCAGAATCTATAATGAACATTAATGTACTCACTTTTTCTTTCGATTTCATTTTCTTCTTGCCTGCAGACGTTTACTCTTTCATTGTTGTTTCTATTTTCTCCTTTTTTATTGAACTTCTGCCTGTCTTCAAAGTTCCCTTGCCTTTGGCTCTTTGATTTGCTTCGACACTGTGCAATAAAGTGACCAGTACGTCCACACCTAAAACATTTTTTAATATCCTTAGATTTTTCTCTGGTAACAAATGAACATTGTTCTTCTCTGGGCTTGTTTCCTTCATTCATTTTCAGTTCTGCATTCAGCAACTTACTTTTAACAAAATCAACAGTTAATTTTGCCTCTGTTGTCTCTAGGACAGTTATAACTGTTTTGTACTTTTGTGACAATGTTAATAAAAGATGACATACCTTATCGTCCTCTACGAGCTGATTACCTGTGGATTCTTGATCTCGAATAAGTCCATCAAACTTAATGAAATGATCTTGGAGTTTCTCATTTTCTTCACATTTTAAAGTTAGTAACTTCCTTCTCACATACAACCTTGAAAGTGTGCTCTTCCGTTCAAATATAGTTTTCAATGAAGATATCATCTCAAATGCAGTCAATGCATTCAGCATTCCTCATATATTCTATGTGCCTATCAGTAATGCACTGGACTAAGATTGACCTTGCTCTAGCATCATTTTTCGCGACTTTCTGCTTCTGTTCGCTTGTTAGACCTGTTATGTTAATCTTCTACTCCACAACTTCTCTACATTGTTTTTCCTTCAGTAAACACTTTAGCCGGAACAACCAGTTCGAAAAATTTCCATCATTCAGTTGTAGAATGGTACTCACAGAACTCGCAATGCTTCCACTCGCCATCTTGGTTGGTTGGTTAGCGTCACTGGGGTTTTTCAATGAAAAACTTCTATTAATTTCCTAATACCAATCGTGAACTGGGCCCATAACCTATTGGGTTATGTGTGATGGTATTAGAAAAAGAGTTCACTGGTTTAACAGTATATTCAATATCATTAACAAAGTAAAAACCGAATTCTGTATTTCAGCTTCTTAACAGTCGTCTTTTCGTCTTTCTCTCTCAGTAAGGCCAGTCCTACATTGGAAGCGGAATTTCTCCAGACCAGACAGTCTGACGGGTCTGGCTGGGTCTGGAGGAAACAAAAACAAAAAAAAACAAGCAGTGTTCGATCTGGTCTGGACTGCTCTGAAGAGAATCAAATCGGGTCGGGTTGGCTGGCCAGACTAAATCCGCTTCCAATGTAGGACTGGCCTAACTGACTGGTCGGTGGTCGGAAACAGAACAGAAGTGAAGCCCTCCCCCTCGGGTCCCCACCATAAAGCCGCGGTCACAGAATCTTCTGCTCTTGCGGAACAAAAATGTTCCTCTTATAATGTCTGAAAAAAAAACCGATTTAATCATTTCTACAGAAATATTCCAACAAGAAAATTGCTCTCAAGATGTCATTGTCGTGCTCCAAAATCAGAACATTCGATAGATAATTACAGATACTGTAGCTTTGCTAAGTTTACAAGACAACGTACAACTGTAAAATTTCCTTCATTATTACCTACTTTCTCATATGCTTGACAGCATATTTATAGAGTGTATTACCAAATATAAATTTGGCTAGCAAAAGACATCGATCCTGAACAGTGGGGTTGGCAGTTAAACAACATATACTACAGCCAATAACAACTTTATTACCACCAGCACCCGATGATCTCAGAACACAATCTTTTGTAATTGCACAATAGGTTGTGGTAGCAAATGCCTTTTATTACATATTGTAAATTATGCCTATAAGAGAAACTTTGAAAAAAGACATCTCACATTCTACCTCAACAGAGGTAAGTAAACGAGTGCTTCATCATAATGTAGCCTCTTTCTCAGTCTCTAATCCGAAAACCATTAATTTTAATAAAAACTTTATGAAACACTTCTTATACATAATTTCATGTGAAACAATTTTTATAATAACCTCTATTAACCTCCGAGCAATAGGTTGAGAAATATTTGCAAAAACTGATTTTTGTGACCTCTTGACCTTTGTAACTTTTTTAGCCGGCACGATATCGATGTCGATTTTTCACATCTTCATTATATCAACAATATAAAGTAGTATGCAAAAATTCAGCATACTAGGAATTTTTCCCCAGATGAAATATAAAATGACTGGACTATAATCAATTACTCGACCTTTTTCAAATTCACTTGGCTGACGATAAATTCCGCGTACACGCGCTTCAGGCATTTTAACAACAATTAAACGTCGACTTTGGATGTTGAACAGGTGATTTGTCGTAAAATTTGAATAAAAAAAACGACCACAATATTTGGGTAACAAATAATATTTACATGAAAATGCATTTATGACCTTCTTTTCTGAATTTTGATCATTAAGCCATTGCTCTATCATCTATATGTTTTACCAAAAGCATTTAAAATTTTAACAGCTCCTTCCGTTTCTTTGTCAGTTAGTACATGTATGCTTGTACTTACGTTTCGTACTAGATATTGCACTACCTGTGGTCAAGCTTTACTTGCTGTTGGATAAGGCAAAGAAGAGAAAACGGTCTTTTCGATGATTTGGTAGCAATATGGGGGTATATTTCGTTTGTTACCAGCATAAGACATTATGCCAAATGCCACCCTTAATTTACACCTGAGCATATGTTATGCAAAGATATATTTGAGTGATTTCCTCTGATCCTTTTGTATTTTCAAAAACCTACATTATTTATATTTAGTTAAAACGATGTGTTTGTGCTGTTTTGTATCTAATTTTCTACAAATCTTCCGAAAACCTTTGATTTTTTATCAAACTTCAACTGCATATATTTCTTCATTTTGTCATTTTTCTTTATGGGTAACATAGTTGTTATTTAGAAATGTATTAGTTATTTATTTGTAGGAGCTACATGATGAATCGGTGTGTATTCTGTGAATTGTCCTCATCCATAATGTTCTTTGTTTCATAATTTTGATTCTTCCTACGGGCCAAATCAGGCTGTGTCTCGTAACACTTCCTTTTCTGTGTTTATTACATCACGGCTCCAGGACTCAACTACAGCAGAAACACTACATTTTCAATAATTCTATAATTACTGATGGTTTGGGAACAGGCACTAAGTAATCTTGTATCATTCTATAAGAGAACTTAAAGTGAAAATTAGGGGTTGCTATCGCAAAGTACTTGCATTTACCAAAAAGCTTTTACAGGTCAACTGAAAATGTAATTACTATGAAATTACGTTCAGCTCTCTATTATTAAACTATACTCTCGTTTATCTGCGCGCGCGTCTTTCTTGACCTACTCCCCTTTATAAATATCGAGGTTTACCCTTCAACTTTCTACAAGGCATTGCCAAATAATCCATATTAAAAACAATACTATCATAATCAGTATTCAAAATCACGTTAATGGCATTCCAAATGAAATTAAGTAAGGGTTTTTATTATCACATAAAATATTAAAATAATTCAAATCAACGTTGTTTTATGATTGAATAGTGAATCAACGAAATTTATAATCAAAATGATCGTTGTATTCCATTTAGAGTTTAAACACTCCTGTATATTTGAGAATTTTAATTGTGTGTGTGTGGTTATTCTATTTTGAAAGATAATTTCAGGTAATACATGTTTTAAATTTACATCTAAGATGAATCGCAGAAATGCTCGAGATATTATGTCGACCATACAGAACATCACGGTATATTATCCCACGCTCCTTAAAGCGGATTTGGGTGACAACGTAACATTAAATTATGCGGAGGGTGCATGCAATTTGTAACTATTTGATCACAAAGGCTGAAAATTTGCTCTATTCCATTATGGGAATTATTCGCTTCTGAATATCAACAGTAGACTCATCCCACGCATGGTTGAGTTGTTATTATGTTTCTCCTGTTCTTCTCACGGGTAAATTCAACACCACGGATACTTCGTTCTCAGTTATTATACACGACGCCACTTTCAGTTTTAGATATCTGGAGATACTTTTCGCTCCTATTACAAGTTGAAAAACCTTGCTTATTAAGTATTTTATCGATGCGAACTAAATCTTGCCTTAACAATGATAATTCAACAACTTCCAGTGGAATTTGATTATCACGACATTGTTTAATTATTTGAGATTTACTGAAAATATAAAGAACTTCTAGATTTTGTAATGCCTGATTAATGAAATTTTGCCAAACATGCTTAATTTCGTCAGGAATGATCTCTAAATTTCTACGAACTTCCACGAGTTTCTTCCACATGACACGTTTAACGTCTTGACTCTCTTCAAGATTCTTTTGCAATTGCCGCACTATACTTTTTAACTGCACCTATAATGTTCTCAAGCTCCCCATGCTGTTGGTTAGCCGCGATTTTCAAATCACGCATTGATTTACTCAAAAGTTTTCTCATTCGCATATAAGGGGTCCATAGAATGTTTCACTAATACGTTACAACACCAATTCAACGCATCTCCCAAAAAGTCCAATGCCCGTCTCTTTCTATATTCTGTGTCTTCGTCTAACTCACTTTCAAACTTTTGTCCTAAATTATGATTCATTTTCTTTATCCAAGATGTGAATGTTTGTTGTAACTCATACGTTACATTGGCTAACTGACACTCAGGTGTAACACAATTCTTAACAGTTTCTTGATCTTCGTTCATACGAGTTTGAAAAATGCCAGAAGTTTTGGAAATTTAGCCGAATAAGTTAATGGTATAGTTGACTCGTACAACTCCACATTAGATAAATAAGACCAATATACACCCGATACGATATTTATTTCATACGCGAAATTTTTATCAATGAGTAATAACAAACACGCCACTAAACTGTACATGTTTTTGAATGCATCTTAATTGATTTATAAATTGAACCTTACTAACTAACTAAACTTCCAGAATTTATTTGCTGAGTAGTATAATACGCCATACTTTGACTCGCTTTCATTTCCGTTCATGAAATTTCTTCATTCTGCTGACATGTACAATATCGTTTTGAATTTTTCCGCGTGTGTTAAATTTAATATTATAATTAAGATCATTGACTTTTTCCACAATCTCATATGGCCCAAACCATCTACATAGTAACTTTTCCGATTTCCCGATTTTTCGTACTGGTGTGTACACCAAAACTTTGTCCCCTACATTATAACTGACATGCCTATGCTTTCGATCGTATTGTATTTTCTGTTTGTTCTGCTCATCCTTTATAACTTTCTGAACATCTTTACGCGATTTTTCAAGTCTAGCTAAAAGTTCTTCCGCTGTCTCGTCAATTTCGTTTATTTGAATACCTAATGTCACATGTCTAGTCATAAAGTTTATTTCCACCTTAAATTTGTTATTGAAGTCGTTGCCTAAAATAAATCTATTTTTGATCTCCTAACTACAATTACAGTATGTTGGACTTTCACCTCATTCAAATAAAATGTCAAACTTGTTTCTCCCAAAATCCACAACAATTTATTATTTACACCTGAAATTCTAGTATAGCGTGTTTTACTTACTTTATGATTACCAACTAAATCTTCACTTACTATACTAATGGCTGCACCTGTATCCACAATAACATCAACAGATTTACCATCTATTTGACCCCTTTATGATAACTGGCTCAAAAAATCTTGGAATATACATTATTTACTTTTTCTATTTTTGTTTTTGAACAATTAACTTTTTTATGGCCTACCCTATGACAAAAATAGCAACTTAGATTTCTAAAATGTTGTTGTGTATAGAATCTTTTGAACAGAACTTCAGGCTTGATTTTAGTTTTTGAACTTCTACAATTTCTAGCATAATGGCCAACTCGACCGCATTTGAAACAGGTAACTCGCCCATCAGGAGTTCTAGGTTCCTGTTTCACCTCAAATTTCGGCTTTTGATAGGAAGCATTCCCTTTACATCATTGTATCTAAATCTAAAATTTTTAAAATTTGACCCACCTGAACTCCTCTCCATGTCCTGTAACTTTTTAGTGAGATGTTCCACTTTCAGCTGCAGGTCTGCATAGGACTCGTCCTTTTGTGAAGAAGTACTCGGCTGCGGGCCTCCCAATAGCATTTCCGTCACTTCAATCCTCTCCAAATTCTTCCTTAACTTATCCATTGTTTCATTTTCAAATAGGTTCACTTTTTCCAGTATTCTAGGCTGCAGTCCCGTATAACAAAACCAATTTTTTCATGATCTTCCATAATAGGGTTGACTTCGGCACATAGATTCAAAATTTCGTGATAATATTCCCATACATCTTCTCGTGGTCGTTGCTTCCTATTCAGTAGTTTCACATATTTTTGTTGTTTTCGAACTTCATTTTTGAAAGCATCATTCAGTAGGTCTGCGATTTCTTCATACGTGTCGACATCGTTTTCAATGGTTTCAAAGAATTTTAATGCATTACCTTCTAAATAACAGGGTAGTTGAAGGAGTTTTGTCGCCTCTGACCACCGGTTAGCTCTTGATGCACGATCAAACGTTTTTATAAAATCTTTGACGTCTTCATCGGCCGTTCCAGAAAAACTTTTCGGTACTGTGTAAGGAAGCGATTCCCTATTGTTTGCTGCCGCTTCTTGAGCCATTTTGTTTCTTCGTGCTTGTAATCTGGTTTGCATTTACATCGTTTAAACACTTTTTTTTTTTGTAACTTTTAGACACTGTGTAACACTGTTTTTGAAGAAACTAGTCGAACTTCGGCGCCTCCACCATTGTAACAACTATAGGGGCTTTATGGGTAACATAGTTGTTAATGTTAAACACCGAAATGTATATAGTTATTTATTTGTAGGAGCTACATGATGAATCGGTGTGTCTTATACAAAATCTAGTTAAGAATTGTCCTCATTCCATAATGTCGCTGCTTTGTTTCCATAATGCCAAGTCAGCAGGTCGAAGTCCCTTCGCCGTGGTCATCACCGCATTGCTACGGGCCAATCTGATGTACAGGCTGTGTCTCGTAACAATATTATTGAATAGATTTTATAAATATCGGTTTCCAGTTTTTTCAAAATCATTTAATTTCCATGGGAAAATTTCAAATCAATTTTTATGATTGTAGCAACGAAAAATGATTTACTAAAATCAAATTTCGAAGATATTTCATAAGCGTGAATCCAGCAACGAATTCCAGCATCACTTTTATCGCTTAGCGGACGGTGCCTTGCACATGCTGTAACTTTTGATCACGGCTGAAAATTTGCTCTAAGGAATTATTCGCTTCTGAATATCAACAGTAGACTCTTTGAGTTGTTATTATAAGATAATAAAGGAAATCTATGATTTAAAATGTTCGGCGTGATCCATTGCCATGCGCTTGAGGTGCTACAAATAAAATTTGAATCTTTGGAGTGGGCTATTCGATAGAGTGAGACGAATTCCTGAAAAGACGTTGTCGCATATGTTTAATGAATTTAAAGTGATATTTATGACTTGAATAATCATTAGATCTATGAAATCCAGTGTCGCGCTTCAGGGAGGGTACGGAGGGATTGGAAAAAATGCAAAGTCCATCAAAAATCAAAAGAAGCGTTGTCGCACCATCTCACGATATTGGGGTTGTTAATTTTGATATTAAGAATACTCTGATATCAATGGAATTGATTGTCGGGCTTCAGGAACGGCAGGACCGGACTTTGAAAATTTCTACCAAAAAAATTCAAAATTCAACAAAAATAAAAAAAAGCGTTATCGCACCATCTGACGATATTGGGGTTGTTAATTTTGATATTTAGAATACTCTGTTACCAATAGACTCGATTGTCGGGCTTCAGGAACGGCAGGACCGGACTTTGAGAATTTCTACTAAAAAAATGCTCTACGTACACCATAAATCCAAAAAATCTCAAATAACTCAGAAATTATTGATTTTAGGAGCATGATCATATAAGAAAACTATCATTATTTTTGACCGCAGAATCCAACACAATTATAAAAAAATAGAGTTCTAATTTGAAAAACAGAAGTTATGGCCAATTTGAGATCACAATTTTCAACACAAAATTTGAAATACCCTGTGATGATATTTTTGAAATCCAAAAGATGCATGACCTTTTCACATCCTTCCTCTTCGATGTTGTAAAAAAAACGGTTTACGCTCAGGATATTTGAAATAAGAATAATGAACATATTACTGACTGAACATAATTAACTTTTTTTCCAGTTTTTTTTTTGGATATTTTGAAAACTATTCGATTTAATACAATGGTTTCAACAGAAATATATTCACTATTGAATACTCGATCATACCAGGAATGGAAAACTTGAAAAAAATTCTTTCGTTTAATTTATTTTCACTCCCTGTATAACCGGAAGTTTTTGAGCTTCGAAAATATTTTAGCTCTGTAGAGAACTTCGAACAATATCATAATTCCAATTTTCAGATTTCAAATATGTCTACTTCTCTAGAAACGTCTAATAGGCACTCGAACTTGAGACACCCTGTATATATATTTTACTTTTGGCTTACAATATTTAGTTAGCAAACAATAAAGCATATAGATCAGGGTTTAGTGACGGGGTGTCAGACAATTCGGCGTATTACATAAAAGCCTAGGCAAAAAACCCCAGTAAAAAAAATCCTGACTCCCCGCCTAAATGTGAAAGTAAAAAATAAGCTGAAATATATTTTAGGGACTTCTTTCTTCAAGAGTGGTCTTCTATTGATGGAGACAGAGACTTCTTCAAGTTGCCCACATCGAATCTGGAAATAAAAAGACAAAAGCAGAAAAAAGATCTTAATAATAAAATACGTATCATATTCGTTTGAAATTTATAACCCATTCCAAGAAGGAATCGGAAAAATCATGAATAGCCCTAAAACCATCATTTATATATGGGACAACTATTGATGAGATGGGGTATTGTTTCTTCTGCTTCTCTACATTCACAACTTGCGCTAGGAACTGAGTTCCATCTGAATAGCATGCTATTGGTACGACCATGGCCTGTTCTCAAACGAAGCCAGGAACTTTTTCAGAAGGATCAGAAACGAGATACTTATTGAACATTTCGTAAGAGTTCCACTCAGTCTTCCATAATTCTTTATAACTTACGTTCATATCGAAGAACGTATTATGCCATAATGGTTTACGTGACTTCAATCTGGGAATTATATTTTGTGGAATATATGAAATAATTGGGAATAAATTGGGAAAAGAATGATATTTGTTCCAAGAATTCAGAGCAGCAGTCTGTCTGCGAATATGGGGAGGGACAATGTTAGACAAAACTGGTAAACAATGAACCGGTGTAGATCTTATGGTGCCAGTAATTATTCTCATGGATGTACATCAATTTTTTGTGTATGTGCACTATTAAACCAAACAGAGCAACACTACTCAGCTGCAGAATAGACTAGGGCTAGAGATGCCGTGCGAAGAGGGGAAGCATCAGCACCCCAAAATGATCCAGCTAATTTCTGAACAATATTATTCCTAGTTTTCAGTTTAAGGCTCAGATTATTTAAATGAGCCTTGTAATTGAGAGATGAATCTAATTTAACCCCTAAGTATTTTGGATAGAAATTATGTTCGATAGGAGAATCATTGAAAGTTACAGCTAATTTCCTATATTGATTTTTATTTCCTGATCCTTGAGGAAGACCGTTTTTCAATGTTGTGAAATTGCTACTCTTATTGTCAATAAAAACACGAAACCTTCCATCAGATAACATATTTTCTAATAATCGTACCATTTTCCCACACTTTAGATGGGTATAGAGTTCGAAAATTAATTCATCTTTCCACACAGTGTCATATGCCGAAGATAAATCAATGAAAGCAGCTCCTGTTTTCAACCTATCATCGAAGCCTGATTCTATGAAAGTTGTAAAGCTGAGAACCTGATCTGAACAATTTCTATTTTTCCTAAAGCCTCCCTGGAAATTTTGTAGAGCATTTTCTATAGAAGATTCAATTCTAAAAAGAATTTACCTTTCTAATATCTTGAAAGGAACACTCAATAAACTGATGGGTCGATAACTATTAGGATCATAAGGATTTTTTCCTCTTTTCAAAATACCTATTACTTTAGCCTTACGAAATTCGGAAGGAAAGTTTCCTGAATTCAAAATATTGTTATAGAAAGTCAATAACCAAGACAAGGCCTTTTTTCCTAAATGTTTGATGAATTCTGGATAAATTCTGTCAAAACCGGCTGCTTTTCGAGATTTGGTTGATTTGATTGCAGCCCTCATTCATCTATATTGAATGGATGTGACACATGTTCTAAAGTAGGAGCTGATCTCCCGAATATGTGTAATTTTTTCTTCATATTCCTCATTTAAGATTGGGATATATAGATATATAGATATCGAGCTAAAAAAAGATTATGTTGAGACATAAATATAAAAAACTCAAAAAAATTGACTTTTCTTTCCAGATATAGGTACTCATAAATCCATCCTCGTATTTCAAACGTAAGTGGTATGATGATGAAAGAAGACCTTGTTTATCGATAGATAAAGTTTCCTGATTATGTTGACATTGTATTCGAGTGAATATATTTTGAAGTAGTACAGTTTTATGTGGAAGTTGATTATGGCTGAAAATAAATAGAAGAGAAACCGTTAGATTGATTTCTTTTAATTCAAGATATCTGTAATTAAAAATTGAGCATATAAGGTATTTCAATGGACAAGAGAGCTATTCTAAATAGTGTTCGATGGAGTTGACATGTTTACTTTTCATTGGTTTTTAGGAGAAGGCAATTTTAAAACAAAACTTAAGAAAAACTTTAAGTAGTTACTTTTAATTCAACATGAAGGTTAGTTAATTAATCGTCGCGTTAATATTGGTATCACACTATTCCAGAGTACGCGAAAAGACTCTGGATAAGGGCGCAAAAGTTTCTGACCTCACGTCAGTGCTTTTCTAAATGTTTCAAAGGGTAATACCACTAGAGGTGAGAATTTTTTGAGAACACTCTTGTTTTTTGAGAATTATGCGTTTAAATTTCACGAAACAAAGTTATCCTTAAAATACCACGAGCCGAAGGTGAGTGGTATTTCGGGATCACTTTGTTGAGTGAAATTTGTATAATTTTCAAAAAACGACAGATTGTTCTCAAAAAAAATTCGAATCTCGTGTGGTATTTGGAAAGATCATTCAACAATATAAATCAAACGAAATAAAAAATAGTTTTTTATTCAAAAATAACCACATAGAAGCATAACAACAAATTATTCATCTTTATTCTCAAAATAATAATTATTGATAGTACAATTATTATACACATTACGAGCATTATTTTCGAATGATGAAGTAGATACTGATGTTGTTTCTTGAAGGACATTTTTTTCATTCCTTATGGCTGTGATTATTTTTGTGTGATGTTGTTGGTCCAGTTGGAGATACGGTTTCACTGACGCTGCAGAAGAATGGCCTGTTATCTTTATCAGCTGTTCCTCGCCAATCCCTGCTTTAGCTAATTGGCTGACAGCAGTAGCTCGATGCGACTGGTTGGTTATCTTCGACTTGGTTGTGTTGATGCCAATGAGTTCTGCCGATTCTTTTGTCCATTTAGCTATCGTATTGGGACCGACTGGGGAATTTTTGAACCATGAACCATATTTCCAATACTTATGTGGAGTAAGGAATAGTCTTTCAGTGGTTAGATTTGCAGTTCATTTGAATACAAGTAGCTTATATAACCTCACCGGCAAATATCTTTTTCAATATTGGGAGTCAGCCATTTCGTTTCCGCACATTTTTGGGCACCACCTCGTCTTGTTTTAGAAAATATCGGATTGTAGGCAATTCGTTTTGTAATGTTGAAATGAAATGAAACATCCACTCGTACTTCTTAACGCAGACTCACTGACTGTTTATTCAGTAAGAGAACATAGACAACTGAAATATATAATCATGGTTGCCAACTCAAGTTATATGCAATGCTACCAACAATATTGAATATTATGGGCTTATTTTTAACACACCCACTAGCACAAAATATTCTATATTTTAACAATCCCTAGTAGATTCACAAACTTATAATGTTTCTCAGAGCACAAACTTTTAGTAAGAATATCAGCAGGCATATCAGCTGTCTGTAAATATTCAATTTTAATCAAATCATCATTAAGAGCTTCTCTAATAAAGTGATACCGTATATCGATATGTTTTGATCTCTTATGAAAAGTTGGATTTACAGCCAACCTCTGTGCACTCTGATTATCGTTAAACAAAATTACAGGATCACAACTACCAAATAATTCGATACAAAGATTTCTACAATACAATGCCTCTTTAGCAGCTTCCGAGACTGCCATGTATTCGGCTTCCGTGCTTGAAAGTGCAACGGTTCTCTGCTTCCTACTCTCCCAAGATATAGAAGAACCGGAAAGTTTGAAACAAAATCCCGTAAATGACCTTCTATCATTCCTATCACTAGCCCAATCGGCATCAACAAATCCTTGCAGTCCAATGATATCTTTATAAAACTTTAAACCAAAGGTTTTAGTTTCCTGTAAATATCTAAGTACCCGTTTAGCTTATCTCCAATGAGACTCATCATAGCATGAATTGAACTGACTCAAGTAACTTACAGTATGCATTAAATCAGGTCTGGTCAACACAGCTAAATACATTAGACTACCTATCAATTGTTGATACGGAATGTCTGTTTTACAAACTTCTGCTCTTTCAAGATTTATGTTGGGTTCCATAGGAGTTTTAATTCCTTTACAGTTTAACATATTGAACCTTTTCAAAATTTGGGTTACATACTGTTCTTGGTCTAATGTTATAACATTATTTACCCTATCATAATCTATTCTCATGCCAAGACAATTTTTTATACGACCTAAATCCTTAATTTCAAAAATAGAATTCAATTCTTCTTTCAATTGTACAACTTCAACAGTGTTGTTTGAAAAAACAAAAAAATCATCCACATACAAAGCTACAATTGTATGAAAATTTCCATTACGTTTAGTAAATAGACATGGTTCTAACTTAGATTTGCAAAAGCCTAATTTTTTCAGAAAAACATTTACTCTTTCATACCAAGCTCTTGAGGCTTGCTTGAGGCCATATATTGCCCTGTTCAATTTCAATACTTTATTTTTACTATTATTTATCTTTAAACCTTCAGGTAAAGCCATAAATACTTTTTCTCGTAAAAAACCATTTAAAAAAGCATCTAAATGTGTAATATCCAAATTTAATTTAATTGACAGAGCAATCAACCGTCTCAGAGTGGAAAATCTGACAACTGGTGAAAAGGTTTCGTGAAAATCCACACCAGGTTCCTGCGTGAAACCTTTAGCCACTAGACGAGCTCTATACCGCACATTATTTTCAAAATCGAACTTGTGCTTGAACACCCACTTACACTGCACAATTCGTCCACAATCTGGAACATCCACAAGTTCCCAGGCATCATTGGCTTCGAAGGATTGTACTTCCTCTTCCATTGCCTGCATCCATTTATCTCTGTCTAGCCTCGACAATGCCTCCTGGACTGTAGTTGGATCACTCTCTAGATTATCTTCATCTCCTAAACTCAGGTATGTGACAAAATCTTTAAAGAGTTTAGTTTTTGGAGCCCTATTTGATCTCCTAAGTGTTCCTGGATTTTCCTCATTTTCAACAGCAAATTCATCATCATTTTGGGGAATATTTGTTTCATTCGGATTTTCAATGTGGTCTGAAACTGAATTTTCCGTTGATAAATTTTCCAATTTTTCATCAGCTTCACAAATGAATTCATTGTTTGGTTCTTTTTCAAACATCACATATATGCTTTCAAGGTTATCTTTTGGATTTTCTATTATTATGACATCCCTGCTCGTGGTGCGAAATTAGGCATGATGAACCCTCTCTTCCGCGCCAAACAAGCTCCAATGTAGCAATAAAATAAAATTTTCTGTTCAAACCATCTGGATTATCTTCTTTACATAAGTTGACCATCTTTTTGTGTTGCTCCAAAGACAGCGCCTTGGCACTAACTTTTCTTTTCTCAGGGTCCACTTGCAAAATACGCCTCTTGGCATTTCGTGCATCCGGCGCCGTTTTAAAAGCCACGTCTGTGAATGGATCGAACCTAAAGCCCCATTCGGAATAGAATTTTTCCTGCAGCTGTTTGGCAGTATTATTCCACAAGGTTTTTACGACACTTTCCTTGTAGTCTGATCCATCTCTTTTCTTCATATTGAAAGCCCAGTCTAGCATAATATTATTGAGCTCTGACAAACTTGTTTTTTCATTAACAAGGTATTCCCGGGCAGCACAGAATTCTTCAAATTGTTTCCAAATGTAGGATCTTGACTTCACTGTATTAAGCGGCACACTTTTCTTCACACTTTCCGCAATTGAAGTAATATTACAATTCCCAAAACGTTTCATTTTTATCTACTTTATGGTAAAATAAACTGACAGAACTGCCAAATGTGCTGTTGAAGTTATCGCTAACAACTGCTTGTAATCATGACGACCGCTACTTCCACCAACGGCCAAAGCTATCCGGACGTATTCATATTCCTTTGCAAATTAGGCATTTGATAAAAACAAATTTCTAAAAGTGAAAACAATGTGAGATTGAGTGTTTTCAGATACAGTTTGTTTCTATTGGTCCGTTTTCAAAAATTGAGTGATTTTATTGGACGATGTAGTATAGTGTTGAATGATCAATATGAATTAGGACCATTAAAGTTGTATGGCAAGCTCATACTGATCAAAGCTTACTAACTTCTATGATATTGTGTGTGCTGCCCTCACGTCTGTTCTTTTAAAAATTTTTTCAAAATAAATAAGGACACATTAAAGTTGTATGGCAAGTTCATACTGTTTAAATCATACTTTAATAGATCCTATATCTTTATCGACAGTGTATGCTATACCTTAAGTTCGGATATAGTGTGATGCCCGCATAGGGGTTAGAATCAAGTGATCCTGATATCGTACTATCTATCAAGTATACCGGTATGAAATGATAATGGAAAAGTGAAAAACATTTCATTCAAAGTATTGATCATTGTTTTCTACTTATTTTGACCACCTTTCTGGCAATTTGTGGGTATCACGCACAGCCAATGCGTGTCCCATCGATGAAAACAAATGGTAGTCGGAGAGAGCCAAGTCTGGTGAATACGTCAAGTAATAATAATAATAATAATATCGTTTATTTCATAATCTGAACTACATTCTGAAGATGAAATACGTCATATTACATGGGAAACGAAAGCAACAAGGCAAAACAAAAGGAATCAGAATTAACAACAAAGTACATGAGAACAGCTCAAAAAAATATATTAAGAGTTCATATATTCATCTATAGAGTATAGCTCTAAATCTATTAAAACATTTAGGATAGCTTCCTTGAATTTTTTGATGTCGGTTAAAACGCGATACTGCTTTGGTACCCTACTCAACAATTTGAGGCACATATATTCGACATTCTTCTGTTCTAATGTGGGGGAATACTTCGGTAAATGATATGTTTGGATACGTCTGGTGTTGTTTAGATTCAAGTGTTTCACAAAAAAATGTTCGTTCTTTTGTAGGAAAACAAGACATCTGTATATGTACAAACCGGTAAGTGTTAATATTCTTTCACTCCTGAAATGTCCACGGCAAGATTCTCTAGATGGCAAACGAAGAATAGTTCTCAAAGTTCTTTTTTGGATCACGAATATCCTAGTGATATCGGAGCTATTTCCCCACGCAATGATTCCATACGCCATTAAACTTTGAAAATTAGAAAAATACACGGTCTTCAGTAAGCTTAGGTCAGCTTGAGGTACAAGTACTCGAAGAGTATAAAGAACAGAGTTTAGTCTACTCTGAAGTGAACCTATATAATAATAATAATAATAATAGTTTATTCTGCTAAATTACAGTCATAAACAGTAATCACAGAGGCGTTAGCCTGTACGTGATATATATGAATATGGACAATCTTAATTAGCCACTAATTAACCTAAATAAAATAACAATTCCTTTTCTTCTCCCTCTTTATACACAAACAAAGAATTCAGATCAGTTCGGTCCCGACCAGGAACATGAAACGGTATAGCATCTGCCGCAATAACGAAAATAAAGAACGGGGAACGCACAGTAGAAACATCCTCAACCTTTGGTTGATCAAAGAATCGAAGTATGCTTGTCCCTTCTCCAGAATCCAAATCCTTAAATTAATTTTTAACTTTCTTTTATTTCCTATGATTCTCAGGTGATGAGGAATCACCGCATATAGTCGAGGTGCCAGGTATGTAAAGCATCTCTGGCCAATACTTTTTTCTGCTCTAGGTGTGAAGAATCGGTTTAGATTTGTTCTCGTCGTATATGTGCAATCAGGTGTCAGTATTTGAATTTTTCCAAAAGCTATGGCCAATGAGATCTTGTGCACAAACAATTGTTGAGGGCTCATGACTTTGGATATTGCATACAACCCATTTGATGGAAACAACAGGGGTTTACCATAGATAATTCGAAGCAACCATTTCTGTATAGTATCAACCCTTCTTGAATGACAGTTGTATGCTCCTCCCCATGCCACTATACCATATCCTATCTGTGACTGACACAAGGACGTATATATTGTTTTTAAATTGGTCACATCTAGGTACTTTTTGAGGTGTCTGAACTTCGAAAGCAGATATCTAAGTTTTCCAACCAATATTTCAATATGCTTATCCCACCTCAGATGCCTATCGATTGTTACTCCCAGATATTTGACCTGATCGGCCTCCGAAACCAAAATTTTGTTGTCTACATGTAGCATTAATTAACATTGGAGGTCTTTCCAAATGTGTTGCGTTAAATAAAGCACATGCTTCTTCATGACTTCGAAGGCGATCGCCGTAACCTACCATCATTAGAATTTCTATCCTTTCTCTTTCGTTCAAACGATCCATAATAATAAAACTGGTGTCACACTAATTGTACGACTGACACTGACACACCGTTGTTTTAGTAAATCAATCGATTGGTTCGACTCGACCTGATGAAGAATTCGTGGCGAAAGTTGAGTCTGTCCGGCCGGCCGTATCCTCTCTAGCATCCAAAAGGAATCAGCTAGAGTTTTCATATTTTCAGAATAAGTTAATTGTCCAAATATCTCGGTCAGGTTCGTTATTGGGCCAATTCCGTCATATGGTTCAGTAGTTATGAGCATCTGAAATTTTGTTTCCTCAATAACTACTAGAATATCCATCCGATCAAATTGATACTTGAAATATTGTTGAGGGAGGCTGCAACAAAACAGCTCGCAGAATTTTGCAGCAATCGTCGCGCTAGAAAATTTTTAAAAAATTCCCAAAAAAAAATTTTTAATCCTCACTATCTCATAAGATATTTTTTGGATTTCAATAAAAGTTCGTGAATATATTGAGGTGATCGATATCTTACTTATCCTCAAATTTCATTGTCGTATCTCTTTTCCATCTAAAGATATGACCATTTTTTTAGTTCACTCAAGAGAAAAGAAAAATGACATATAGTTCAGTCAATCTGTCGAAAAATAAATCGTTTTGACGGTATAATTACCCGCTCGATGAAATTTGGAACACTTGTTGAAAAGGGTGTAACTAAGCTACCTTTGCGATGGCCTCGCTGAAATGTTAGCGGTTTTTTGAAAAACTCAAAAAAAAAGTAAAAAAATGCATTTTTCTCAAATTGTATGCATCATACAGAAAATTTTATTGAACAAAAAATGTAGAGGACGTTGCGATCTACATTTTTTGTCATTGGTGCAATGCTGCACGACTGAAAGCGCACAAAGTAGGTGGCGCTAAAGTATCAAAAAAAGTGTTTTTCATGTTTTTCGCCCTGAAAATGTTGTTTTAATGCAAAAGTTTAAATGTAAGAGTTGTTCCTTACATTATTATCAACAACTTTTATTTAAACATTATTTTTGTACAACTTACCATTTTGAAGCTGCAGCTTGCAGAAGAATGAAAAATCCAAATATACTGTTGTACGCAGTATGAGTACACATCGGTAGTGCACGTTTAAATCAAGATTTTACTAATTTAATTTTTCTGAAAAATATGGTCCTTAATGAATAGGGCAGGTGACCAAACCGGCCCTTTTGTTAGAACTATGCCAACGTCGCCGGAGAAAGTCACAATAGGACCGAGAAATAAATAAAAACTACCGTTAGCAGAACAGTGCTGTATATGCAGCGCTATGTATTACTATAACTTGTAAATGGTAAGTTGTACGAAAAAAATGTTGAAATAAAAGTTGTTGATAATAATGTAAGGAACAACTTTTACATTCAAACTTTTGCATTAAAACAACATTTTCAGGGCGAAAAACATGAAAAACACTCTTTTTGATACTTTAGCGCCACCTACTTTGTGCGCTTTTAGTCGTGCAGCATTGCACCAATGACAAAAAATGTAGATCGCAACGTCCTCTACATTTTTTGTTCAATAAATTTTCTGTACGATGCATACAATTCGAGAAAAATGCATTTTTTTACTGTTTTTTTAGTTTTTTTGAGTTTTTCAAAAACCGCTAACATTTCAGCGAGGCCATCGCAAAGGTAGCTTAGTTACATCATTTTCAACAAGTGTACCAAATTTTATCGAGCGGGTAATTATACCCGCACCAAATGTACAGATTGACTGAACTAATACGTCCCGATGATTTTCTTTGAACGATGGCCATCACAGATCAATATTCGATTGACAAATGCCGGGCTCTTTAATAAGTGTCAGTTGGCGTAATATTTATCAAAATTTTTCATAACGGGAAATCATAGAGATAGAATTCAATCTCAGTGGCTGAAATAATATACGTTGTCAAAATTCAAAAAAGCACTGACATAAGTATTTGGGAAAAGGGAATTATAGCTTCGAACAAAAATTGGGGAAAATTATGAGTAGTTATTTTTAATTTGAGATATAGGTTTGTTCATTCATTAGGCGTTCATATTTGCATCACATTGTCCCATAGTACTGGAAAACACTATTGTTCACGTGATCAGAGTGCTTATAGATTTGTTATGGTTTGAATATTTACTTGCAAGTAGCTCAACAAGAGCGCCAAAGCAATATGACCTCACGTCAGTGCTTTCTAAATTTAAAATTGGTTTCGTTATTTCGTTTTTTATTAATTTTCTCGTTTTTTCCTTATGTTAGCCCTACTGCAACTGTTTTTCCCTAGTGTAAAAAAGAAGCTTTATCACATGTAATAAAAATCTTAGCTTCCCATTAAAAAAATATGTTGATGACGTCATAACTTCGACAAATTTGACTTGTTATTTTTGTAACTTATGTCAAGAGATGCAGAATATAAAACACCGTTTGTTTTGTTTTTGCATTTTTTTCAAAAGTGATCGTTGTACGTTTTATGAATTTTGTGCATTACTTTATCATAACCTGTATATCAAAAAATTTAAAAATAAACTGTAAAAATATTTAGTTGAGTTGGAACCTTTATGGAAATGAAGATTATTTAGCATATTTTTCCTTTTAGACACTAATCCATTTCATTTTCATGTACTGAGCAATTTGTGATGAATATGATCTGAAATAAAGCACTATTATTATTATTATTATTAATGGAATAAATCTATTGATGCCAAATTATGCATGACTGTTATCAAAAACCTTCTAGAAGAGATCCTTTCAATTGATATTGTCGTTTATTACAGGTGAAAATGCAATTTTTTATGAAATTTCAACACCCATATCTTTCGAACGGGGCCATATTTTGAAAAATGTTGTAGGAAGAAATTCTTATGACGTCGAGAATCTATGGTAAAAATTAACGCAGTGGTAAAGACTCACCCTGTATATCAATTGTCTATGGCAACCGCCAAATACATAGCATGAGCCAAAACAACTTGAAAATGAAGGAAGTCGGGTAAAAATTGGGAGAAACTTGAAATTGTTGAAAATTGTGGAAAGATCTTTCCATTTCGTAGAACATATCTTACTTGCATATACCGAAAAATCGGTGGGTTCAAGACCACTGTCTCTGCCTCATGCCTCATACACGACACGACAAAGAGAAATGTGAAAAGAAAGACGAGATTCTCCGAACAACATAAACAATTCCAGGAATGCGGTAAACGGTATTTGTAAACTTCAACAAGCCCGCTTCTCATCAGGAGACCAGAATCATGGAGAGATATCCGTCGGTTTATGATTTTAATTTAAAATATTTGAATCTCACTCCTTGCAAAACGAACAAATGGAATGAGCCTTACATACACTAACGTGGTATATGGCCTGTACTCCAATAAATTTGCACAATTGGTTTGGTGATTGTTGCATGAAATTTAGGGAATTCGTCTTGTATCGATCGGATCAGTTCCATGGAGTTCGGATATTGGGAATATTGGCCAGTTAACGGTTATCTCTTCGGTGTGTCTGGTCTCCTGTCAGACCAAATCAGAACCTATTTCAACCGTTATTGGTAGAAGTGCATTGATCTCATCGGCTTGTTTGGTTTTCAATATTTCCGATATCCTCTCTTCGAGACTGCGCGTTTCTGCTGCTTAGTAATCGATGATGATTGTAGAGAAGGGAATAACTTCGTGACGTTTTCTTTCTATTGAAATGGTTAAAAAAACTGTAGAAGAGCACTTACGTGAGGTAAGGGATTTTGCGCACTAATAAGGCGTTTCGACTCTATTACACAATTTGAGATTTTTATGAATATGAAAAACCTTGAGGTACAAAAGTTTTGGGAATGGGAAAAAAATTCTGTATTGAGAATATTTAAGACATATCGTAAATCTATTCGTTTAACGTTGATACGCATCGGATAGACAGGGCCGTATCTAGGTATTACTGCGCCTGTGGCAAGATTTTCTTCAGCGACCCCAAATTGGCGTAGATTTTTTCATCCCTTATAAATATATATATTTCAAAATTTTTCTTAGTTTTTAATAAACTAAATATATACAGGGTGAGTCTTTGACCACTGCGTTAATTTTAACCATAGGTTCTTGAGATCAAAAGAAACACTTTTTCCATTACGGTTTTCCAAATTCAGCTGCGTTAAAAAGTTATAAGCATTTCAAGTTTTCACATTGGGCAAATACCCTCTGTAGTCCAGTATAGTTTGAATGAAAAATACTTTCCACAGCATCTACTATCGAATCTGAATTGTTTAAAAACATTATTTTCCCTCTAAGAAATGATTCACTCACTCATGTTTCATCCGATGAGGACCTTATCCAGAAGGAAGATACAAAATTCTAATTTTCTGATAAAAAAATTCAACAGCATAAACAGATTTTTGCTGTTCTACTATAATTTCTTTCTACTTCAAGATTATAGACAATTCCTTTCTAGTAAGAAATTAAAAAAATCCTCAGAATTATTGGATGTTATCATCATACATTTGTAATTTTCTTGTTAAATTTTCCAAATCATGAAAACCATCATTTCTATGAAAACTTTCAAGGCAAGAGGTTGTCACATTGCTTTTTTTTTCACTCAAAGCCAGAAAAAATCATCTATGATTTTCCAAACACTGATATTTTTGAAGTTTCTTCTTGTCAGAGACCAGTGAACAGGTCTATGAGGTCCCTTTATATCATAATGTAAAACATATGGCAATCTTTTTCGAAATCCTCAACAACAATGAATAATGTCACTACGAATAATTATTTTACCCTGTATATACAGGGTGAGTCTTTGACCACTGCGTTAATTTCAACCGTAGATTCTTCAAGTCAAAAGAAACATTTTCTTTTTATAACATTTTTCCAAACTTGGCCCCGTTCAAAAGATATAGGGTGTTGAAATTTCATAAAAATTGCATTTTTACCTGTAATATTCAAACGACATTATCAATTGAAATGATCTCTTGTAGAAGTTTTTGATAACACTCGTGCATATTTTGGCATCAATAGATTTATTCCATTTTTTTGGGTTTCTGACTAATACTCTACAGCTTGGTTAAATTGCATTACAAACAAATATCACTTTAAGTGAAGGTCCGTATCTTGTACTGCCTTAGTCTTTTTTGCAGATAAAATCATTCATCATCTTTTTTCCTAAATTGCACCATTCTTGAGATATTTGAAGTTGAAAGGAATTAAATCGATATAATTTTGTCCAAATTTTCTGATTTTCCCAAATCCAACTCTGTGCTGAAATGATTCAATAATCAGATTTGTTCAATGTTGCCATATTTTATGTCTTCATTAAATGTTTCTACAAAAGGTTGGAAAAATCTGTCCAGTCTATGGTTCCACCACTGAACACTATAGATGAAATTAACCACTGAACAATTTTTGTCTTACATTCACCACAAAATCTAAATTGCCATTTGCTGTATTCATTATTGATGATGTCTAGCACCTTGTTTAATATGTAATCCAGAGTAATATTCCATAATAAATAGAGAAAAAGTTTTCCATCACTCACATAGGTACTTCGGTATATTTTCATGATGACCGTTGAAATAGGTAATGTATTTTCTGTCAGAATTAATTCAGAAAAGCGAGTCTAAATCTTTGCAATAGGTGAGCCAATTTCTGAGAATTTTTTCTCCATTTTTTTGGTGTTTGTGAACCAATGTTTTTCAAATCGCCTGTTGTTCATCAAAGGGTAATAGTCAATGTCATCGCAACAAATTGGACCATGTTCGACATACATCGCAATCGTATTTTTATTTACTGTCCACGTTGTTGGATTGTTAAAATCAATCTCAAAATTTGTTTGCAGTTCTTGATTTTGTTAAACATTTTCTTCATTTTCTAAGTTTTGACTAGATGTAAGTTCTATATTTTTGGCGCTCTTGTTCACCCGAACAGAGTGCCTATCATTTTGCCCGAATGTCTGTAATTTTGGAATATCGAGCCGAAAATGGTCTCAATCGATTGGGTTCGACTCCTGATGAAGAATTCGTGGCGAGAGTGGAGTCTGTCCGGCCGTCCGGCCGGCTGTATCCTCTCTAGCATCCAAAAGGAATCAGCTAGAGTTTTCATATTTTCAGAATAGGTTAATTGTCCAAATATCTCGGTCAAGTTCGTTATTGGGCTAAATCCGTCGGA
This sequence comes from Micraspis discolor, assembly GCA_030674115.1. Lineage (NCBI taxonomy): Eukaryota > Metazoa > Arthropoda > Insecta > Coleoptera > Coccinellidae > Micraspis > Micraspis discolor. The sequence continues at coordinate 766,560 of JARTUT010000881.1, forward strand.
TGGTTCAGTAGTTATGAGCATCTGAAATTTTGTTTCCTCAATAACTACTAGAATATCCCTCCGATCAAGTTAATACTTGGAATTTTATTGAGGAGGCTGAAACGAAACCGCCTGCAAAATTTTGCAGAAATCGTCACGCTAGAAAATTTTTAAAAATTTCCAAAAAAAATGTTCAATACTTAATATCTCCTAAGACTTCATTTAGATTTAAATAAAAATCCGTATATATATATTGAGGTTACCGATATCTTACTCATCCTCAAATTTTATTGTCGTAGCTTTTCCCCTTCTGAAGATATGATCATTTTTTCATTTACTCAAGAGAAAAATAGAAATGTCATGAAGTCCGAGCTTTGACATTGAAAGATATGCCATCACAGATCGATATTCGTTTGACAACTTGCGGACCTAGATATCAGAGTCAGTTGGCGTAATATCAAGCAAAATTTTCATAGAATTCATAGAGGTAGAATTCGATGTCGATGACGTTGTCAAAATTCAGAAAAGCACAGACGTAATATTAATCAAAAAATTTTTTATCATAGGAAAAAATTTGATGGCGTTGCCAAAACTCAGAAAAGCAATGACGTAAGTTTTTAGGAGAAGCATCGAACAAAATTTGGTGAAAATTATGAGTAGTTATTTTCAAATTGAGATAAAGCTTGTTTATTCATTAGGCTTTCATATTTGCATCACATTGTCCCATAGTACGGAAAAAGACTATTGTTCACCCTGATCAGAGAGCTTATAGATTTGTTAAGGTTTGAATATTTACTCGCATGTAGCTCAACAAGAGCGCCAAAGCAATCTGACCTCACATCAGTGCTTTCTAAATTTTCTTTGTTCGTCTTCACTATCTGAAGAACTAGATACAGAATGAGAAGGCATGCCAGTAGTGGATACTTTGGTAGTACACGGTTTTTGTGCTACCAAAAACTTTGATATGTTACTAGTATTGGCTTTTAAGGCAGCAGTCTTTTGAGTATGCAGTGCTTTATTCTGTTCCCATGATAATTTTTTTGGTGGGATGTCTGCAAAGAAACAATCCTGAACAAAGCATATAAACATTAAGTATTTTTTTAACCCTCTGAAGCATTTTCTATTCTTTATCTTCATTATGAAACCAACCCGCGCGAAGAGTTTGAAAAAATTAATGGTTTCTGTCGGAGACCAATGCTTCAAACTTAGACTAATAGTCTAAGGCTTCAAAGGTAAGCCTGGGATTCTGCAAACATTGGAGAGATAATAACTAGTAAAATTGTTTTTTTTTTGAGAAATTTGTTAGTAAAACTACAATTTCTGAATGATTAAATAATTTAATACTCAATCAACAACTAACTCTTGATAACAACTTTTTGTTTTAAATAAATTGTTTTCTCATTTCTAACTACTCCTCAGAAAGACTCATAAAACAAAAACTGAAATCAATTTTTCCGAAAAAAATTTGAATTTTCGACTATGCTATCACTCCTCCTCACTTCCGCAGAAACCTAAACTTAATACTCCAATACAGTAATAAATAAGTTTTGATAAATGCTTCGATTTCGTTTAACTCTGCAGTTACACTTGTTCTCTTCACTCTATTCTTTGTTATTTTATTCACCGTTTCCAGTCACCGATCGGAGCACCTCAGAGGCACCCCCGAAGTGCGCCCATCCACTGTTCCAGTCAAGTCCTCGCTCTACCTTATCTACCTTCCCCTTTCTTTTGTAGGAACAGTTGCACCCACCGAGTTTGTTTACAAGATCTATTAGTGAGGATTTTTTTCCTTCTCTTTATTTGGGTTCGGCTCTTATTGACAATGTACCCAGATTCAATCTTTAAGTAAATCAATTTTTTTTCTTCATTTGATATTTTTTGGCGCCCCTGCGGACCTTGCGCTTGTGGCGGGGGCCACTTGGCCACACCCTAGATACGGCCCTGCGGATAGATATTCTATGATTCATTGAAGAAATCAAATATCAGAGACTCACAATTGCTGAACGATGCAACGGATTTGGCCCAGTAATGAACTTTAGCGGTTTGTTCAGGCTCCGGCAGAAAAACCTTCCCTATAAGGGAGGCTAATAAAAAAAAAACCAAGTAAGGTAGGACCTTTTTAATAGTAATGTGAATGATACATTTTATAAAATGGCAGAACGTGTACTTTTTGGCGCTCTTTTACACCCGAACAGAGTGCCTATCATTTTGCCCGAATGTCTGTAATTTTGGAATATCGAGCCGAAAATGGTCTCAATCGATTGGGTTCGACTCCTGATGAAGAATTCGTGGCGAAAGTTGAGTCGGTCCGGCCGTATCCTCTCTAGCATCCAAAAGGAATCAGCTAGAGTTTTCATATTTTCAGAATAGGTTAACTGTCCAAATATCTCGGTCAAGTTCGTTATTGGGCAAAATCCGTCGGATGGTTCAGTAGTTATGAGCATCTGAAATTTTGTTTCCTCAATAACTACTAGAATATCCCTCCGATCAAGTTAATACTTGGAATTTTATTGAGGGAGGCTGAAACGAAACCGCCTGCAAAATTTCGCAGAAATCGTCACGCTAGAAAATTTTTAAAAATTTCCAAAAAAAAATGTTCAATACTTAATATCTCCTAAGACTTCATTTAGATTTAAATAAAAATCCGTATATATATTGAGGTTACGGATATCTTACTCATCCTCAAATTTCATTGTCGTAGCTTTCCCTCTTCTGAAGATATGATCATTTTTTCATTTACTCAAGAGAAAAATAGAAATGTCATGAAGTCCGAGCTTTGTCATTGAATGATTTGCCATCACAGATCGATATTCGTTTGACAACTTGCGGACCTAGATATCAGTGTCAGTTGGCGTAATATCAATCAAAATTTTCAAAAAATTCATAGAGGTAGAATTCGATGTCGATGACGTTGTCAAAATTTAGAAAAGCACAGACGTAATATTAATAAAAAATTTTTTATCATAGAGAAAGAATTTGATGGCGTTGTCAAAACTCAGAAAAGCAATGACGTTAGTTTTTAGGAGAAGCATAGAACAAAATTTGGTGAAAATTATGAGTCGTTATTTTCAAATTGAGATAAAGGTTTGTTTATTCATTAGGCTTTCATATTTACATCACATTGTTCCATAGTACGGAAAAAGACTATTGTTCACCCGATCAGAGAGCTTATAGATTTGTTAAGGTTTGAATATTTACTCGCAAGTAGGTCAACAAGAGCGCCAAAGCAATCTGACCTCACGTCAGTGCTTTCTAAATTTTCTTAATATAAATAAAAAAGTCCAACCTTATTTGGTTTTGTTTTTATTAGCTTACCTTTTAGGGGAGGTTTTTCTGCCGGATCTGTATGAACTTTCGGCATAATTGCTGGGATAACATTGTAGGTACATAGGTTAGTTTTACAATTGGATCTCATGGAGTTTTTCAGAGTTTTTAGGATATTTTTGTGGATTTAGTCAAATGAAGGAAGATTATTGAAACATATTTAGGATTTTTGAAGGTCAATTTCAATCATTTATTTAAGAAAATTAATATACAGGGTGCCTATTAGACATTTCTGGAACTAGACATATTCGAAATCTGAAAATTGGGATTATGATATTGTTCGAAGTTCTCTACGGAGCTAAAATATTTTCGAAGCCCAAAAACTTCCGGTTATACAGGGAGTGAAAATAAATTCGACGAAAAAATTTGTTTTCAAGTTTTCCATTCCTGGTATGATAGAGTATTCAATAGTGAGTACATTTCTGTTAAAACCATTGTATTAAATCGAATAGTTTTCAAAATATCCAAAAAAAAACTGGAAAAAAAGTCAAATATGTTCAGTCAGTAATATGTTCATTATTCTTGTTCTAAATATCCTGAGCGTAAACAGTTTTTACAACATCGAAGAGGAAGGATGTGAAAAGGTCATGCATCTTTTGGATTTCAAAAATATCATCACAGGGTGTTTCAATTTTGTGTTGAAAATTGTGATATTAAATTGGCCATAACTTCTGTTTTTCAAATTAGAACCCATTTTTTTTATAATTGTATTGGATTCTGCTGTCAAAAATAATGATAGTTTTCTCACATGATTATGCTCCTAAATTCAATATTATTATTTGAGATTTTCTGGATTTATGTAGTACGTAGAGTCAAATTGATTCCATCTAAAAATTTAGAAAGCACTGACGTGAGGTCAGATTGCTTTGGCGCTCTTGTTGACCTACTTGCGAGTGAATATTCAAACCTTAACAAATCTATAAGCTCTCTGATCGGGTGAACAATAGTCTTTTTCCGTACTATGGAACAATGTGATGTAAATATGAAAGCCTAATGAATAAACAAACCTTTATCTCAATTTGAAAATAACTACTCATAATTTTCACCAAATTTTGTTCTATGCTTCTCCTAAAAACTTACGTCATTGCTTTTCTGAGTTTTGACAACGCCATCAAATTCTTTCTCTATGATAAAAAATTTTTGATTAATATTACGTCTGTGCTTTCCTGAATTTTGACAACGTCATCGACATCGAATTCTACCTCTATGAATTCTATGAAAATTTTGATTGATATTACGCCAACTGACACTGATATCTAGGTCCGCAAGTTGTCAAACGAATATCGATCTGTGATGGCAAATCTTTCAATGACAAAGCTCGGACTTCATGACATTTCTATTTTTCTCTTGAGTAAATGAAAAAATGATCATATCTTCAGAAGGGGAAAAGCTACGACAATGAAATTTGGGGATGAGTAAGATATCGGTAACCTCAATATATATACGGATTTTTATTTAAATCTAAATGAAGTCTTAGGAGATATTAAGTATTGAAATTTTTTTTTTTTTTTTGGGAATTTTTTAAAATTTTCTAGCGTGACGATTTCTGCGAAATTTTGCAAGCCATTTCGTTTCAGCCTCCTCAATAACATTCCAAGTATCAACTTGATCGGATGGATATTCTAGTAGTTATTGAGGAAACAAAATTTCAGATGCTCATAACTACTGAACCATCCGACGGATTTGGCCCAATAACGAACTTGACCGAGATATTTGGACAATTAACCTATTCTGAAAATTTGAAAAATCTAGCTGACTCCTTTTGGATGCTAGAGAGGATACGGCCGGCCGGCCGGCCGGACGGCCGGACGGCCGGACGGCCGGCCGGACAGACTCAACTTTCGCCACGAATTCTTCATCAGGAGTCGAACCCAATCGATTGAGACCATTTTCGGCTCGATATTCCAAAATTACAGACATTCGGGCAAAATGATAGGCACTCTGTTCGGGTGAACAAGAGCGCCAAAAATTAAATGAGTATTCTTTCGAAACCATGGGAACACTTTGTACCCATAGAAGATAAATTATCTGGTAATAATTCACAAGTGTCAGATGTTATTGTTATTCGTTATCTTCATTTCTCGATTTAACAAAATGAACCGGTAATCGGTGGATCGGACGCCGTTCTTCACTTTTTTGTCCCCCACGATCTCCCGATCTTACTCCCTTAGATTTTTATTTATGGGGTAGAATAAAAAACAGTCCATGAATCTCCTATTGAAAGCAAAGAAGCTTTGAAACGGCGTGTAGAGGATGCTTTCCACTCACTAAAGGGGGAGGAAATTGAGCGAGCGACTAACCGAGGTGTTTCGAGACGTATTCTAAAGTTTGTGGAACAAATTGGTTACCATATTGAAACTCTTACCTGATTATTTATTTTGTTAATTTGAGTTTTGAAACGTATTTTTATTATCATAATTTATTTATAATCATAATTCGGTGTACTGAAATAGTGAATCTATAATGTGTTTCCTATTGAAGAGATGAATTCTCATTCGCTTCGAAATAAGTCGAAATACTAATTTCATCAACTGCCCTTTTTTATATTCTTTAGGGGCTCTTAGATTCCAAAATTTGAAAAGTTTGAATAATCTTTTCAGAAATTGTAAAAAAAATGGGGATACTTCTCATTGGATACTCAACATTTTGTGTCATCCACCATGGACTTGAAATAAACAATATCATTAAGTGCATTTGAATATTTATTGCGTATAGAATTGAAAAAATACAATATAAGAAATAAATCCAAAATCTCATTATTGGAAAAGCAACGATTCATTTTGTGAAATCAAAAAATTTCATAACGACTAAGTCATAAGACCTGTCTGACACTTGTGAATTATAAATGGGATGATTTATCTTCTATGCTCACAGAATATCCTCATGAATCAGATTCGAAGAATTTTACTCTACGTACTTCATAAATCCAGAAAATCTCAAATAACTCAGAAATTATTGAATTTAGGAGCATAATCATGTGAGAAAACTATCATTATTTTTGACCGTCGAATCCAACACAATTATAAAAAAATAGGGTTCTAATTTGAAAAACAGAAGTTTTGGCCAATTTAAGATCACAATTTTCAACACAAAATTTGAAACACCCTGTGATGATATTTTTGAGATCCAAAAGATGCATGGCCTTTTCACATCCTTCCTCTTCGATGTTGTAAAAACGGTTTACGCTCAGGATATTTTAAATAAGAATAATGAACATATTACTGACTGAACATATTTCACTTTTTTCCTGTTTTTTTTTAATATTTTGAAAACTATTCGATTTAATACAATGGTTTTAACAGAAATGTATTCACTATTGAATACTCGATCATACTTGAAAAAAAATTTTTTCGTCGAATTTATTCTCACTCCCTGTATAACCGGAAGTTTTTGGGCTTCGAAAATTTTTAGCTAGTGTGAAAGTACAAAAATAAGCTGAAATATATTTTAGGGACTTCTTTCTTCAAGAGTGGTCTTCTATTGATGGAGACAGAGACTTCTTCAAGTTGCCTACATCGAATCTGGAAATAAAAAGACAAAAGCAGAAAAAAGAACTGAATAACAAAAATACAAAATTTGAAAGAGATAAAGAAAACACCCTCAAATTCGTCTTTTTGGATTAACTCGATATTGTGAATCAAGGATTTTTTAACATAACAAGCTAAACCGTAAATTTTACTAAGGAGATAATCAATGAATATATAACCTTTTATGGTTCCTCTTTCACAAAGATTTTTTTCAGTATCCGCATGTGTCTCTTGAAGGAGAATAATCTCAGCACCATAGTCCTTCGCTAGATTAGAAATATAATCACTCTTGTCCTATCTATGTTCAAATCTAATACACAAAATTTGTCTCCAATCTGCAAGGAGGATTCTTCGAATCGGGTCTTGCGGTCCAAGTGATGATTTTTCAGAACTTCTGAAGTCTGCTATGGAACCAATTCAATAGGGAAATCATCATCCATAGTTGGGGAAGGTTGTGATATAACACTTATTTCATTGAAAAAATAACAGAGGAAAAATTATCGACTGACATTTAATTTGCGAATGATATCCTTTAAGAAAATTAATACATATAAATAATGAACTGGGAAGAAAGCCGCTCATTTGATAAATTGCCATTAGTTTTTAATTATTAAGAAAAAGTTCCATCAATTTGATTTATTTTGCTGTTGAGATCCTAGTTCGTACATATGTGACAGTCAGTATTACCATCATTATTATATTTGATTGATTTTTAGCTTGTCAAAGAGATTCACGAATTATGCAACCACTGGAATATCTGGACATTACATATATTTTACCTTTAATTAGGAAGAGGATTCATCCTCTAATGAGAGTGAAAGTAAAATCTGCCGTTGTGTGGAGCAACATATGACAAAAAAATCTAATGATTTCCACAATGTTCTAAAATGCAGTTAGAACGATCTGAAGTCAGTCGATACCTAGCAATTTTGAGCATGTCATATATCAAGCAGACCTCTCAAGTGAGTCTTGTCAGTATTGAAACTTTAGTTCAACCAACAGTTGAACCTGTTACTGATCAATCAAAGATTATAAAACCAGAAAGAAAATTTGTCAAATTTAATAGTCATTGTTTCTTTTATGAAAGAATGTATTTAAGGTAATCTTGTAAATATAGTAATTTTACATTGAATTTCTACTCTACCAATTGAAAATATATTTTTTTCCAGATTATATGTATTTGATTTCATTCACTTTTCTTGTTGTGGATGCGAAAGATATTCAACTAGGTAAATATAAGCCAAGTAATAATATTTTAATTGGATTAATTATATAATTTTAAATTCCAATGCAAAATACGCTTTCCTTTCATATCAGAATCATTCAGTTTCATAAAAAATAACGCTGCTTGAAAGTATAAAAGATGTATCATTGACATGACTGAAGATAAGACACACAAATATTCACATCTTCAGTAATCAGGTACTTTCAGTTCATCATTAATTAGTAGACTGTAATAAATATCAAAGAATTCGAAATGACCTGAATCTGATACAATCGAGACTATTTTGATAAAAGAATCTGAGCATGATAAAAAAGAGGTGAAATTCTTGGAAAAAACAATCGTTAGAAAAAATATGAAATATGTTGTGACTTTGTGACATTGAATTCTTCATTGGCGACAAACCCCTTATCTAAATTGGTCACCCCGAACTTATCAACACAATTATTAATTATTGCAATGGACCAAAATGCATCATTGTATGCAAACAGATACACTTCCTAAATGTTCCCAAATAAGTTCATGAATCACCTCTTGTAATCAGCACTTATACTTTGTAACATCTTATCGAGGATGGTTATTTCTCGATGATGACCAAAGGCTCAATACCTGAATAAATATTGTGAACAAAACTGTACATAGGGTCCAACAATTTACAGTATAAGTAACCATGTAACAATGTGTCTTCAGTTCAGTAGTTCAGTTAAGTTCAGTAAGTAAGTAAGTTCACTTCAGCCCAGTTCAGTTTAGTTAGTTCAGTTCATCCAATAGTCTCGCTCTGCAAGATCACTTTGAGATCTTACTTACCATATCAATATTGTAACCATCATAATATACTGTGTATTACTACGTTCGTGACAAAAAGTGACCTCTGGCGAATAAAGAATTGAGTTAAAATTCTTAGTTTTTCCTCAATTAATAATTTCGTATCCTGATCCATCACAAATTGCTCGTCGCCAATTTGTGGTCCTGATTCATTACAAATTGGCGACGAGGATTGGATTTATTCAACTAGTTTACCAAGAAAACTTTGAATAAAAACCCTAGGTCCGGAGTACGAAAACCAGAAACTTGTGTCTTTCAATTTCCGTAAGCTGATTCTATATCCACGACGAAGTATAGAGTTCAACCTTCAAAATCTACCAAATCCAGCGAGCCGCAGGGCCTTCTAGTTCCAGAACCACGGAAGAGATCTACGTTATGTTCCAGCTCCTCATCATTGCAGCATTTCTAGCCATTCCGTAAGATTCAATACCTCTACAACAATTTTTTTTGCAAAAACTTATTCTTTCATACCATATCAATAATGTGACCATCATAATATACTGTGTATTACTACGTTCGTGACAAAAAGTGACCTCTGGTGAATAAATAATTGAGTTAAAATTCTCAGTTTTTCCTCAATTAATAATCTCGTATCCTGATTCATTACAAATTGGCGACGAGGATTGGATTTATTCAACTAGTTTACCAAGAAAACTTTGAATAAAAACCCTAGGTCTGGAGTACGAAAACCAGAAACTTGTGTCTTTCAATTTCCGTAAGCTGATTCTATATCCATGACGAAGTATAGAGTTCAACCTTCAAAATCTACCAAATCCAGCGAGCCGCAGGGCCTTCTAGTTCCAGAACCACGGAAGAGATCTACGTTATGTTCCAGCTCCTCATCATTGCAGCATTTTTAGCCATTCCGTAAGATTCAATACCTCTACAACAATTTTTTTGCAAAAACTTATTCTTTCATACCATATCAATATTGTGACCATCATAATATACTCTGTATTACTACGTTCGTGACAAAAAGTGACCTCTGGTGAATGAATAATTGAGTTAAAATTCTCATTTTTTCCTCAATTAATAATTTTGAATCCTGATCCATTACAAATTGGCATATACAATGACATGCTATGACAAATAATCTAAAAGAATGTTTGATATAAAATCATAATATATATGAGAATGTTCACATGAGGGTAGTTTTCAGGTTACTAAGTGTTTCATTATGTTTCACTTCACTATGTTTTGTTACACTTGTTTCAATTTCAATCTCACTATTTTCAGCTATGCTTCCTTTTTGTTTAATTGGATTCACAATTATTTGGTATAAACCAGTTATGAATTCTATTAGTGGTTCTACTTTTCTTTATCGCTCGGAATAATTTATACAATAGATAAAGACCTAATACTTTTAGTATTGACATAATTATATAAATGAAATATGAGTTATTCAATATTTTCGATGGCAAATTTACTTCCCGTTCCATATTTTCAAAGTCAGACATCAAAGTTTCGAGTTTGTGACTGGCCAGGTTAAGGCTTTCTCTATCCAATGAATGAGTTTGGGATGAGGTCGCATATGTCTGAGAGAGGTTAAAGAATTTATCATTTGTAATTTTACAACAATTGTCATTGATAATGTCGAGTTTGGGCAAAACAGATTCGAAACTGCTGGAGAATTTCTTATCAGCCGCTGATGTTAACACGGTAGCACCGGTATGTATTCGACAATTAGGTTGCATCTCAAACATTCCCGTTTTCTTAAAAATATAGTCTTTAGAAAAGTGATTTTCACATTTTAACGTGACTTTCGTTGGTTTTGGAAGAACGTATAGCCATTTGTTTTTGGTATGAAGAGCATACCACATTTCCGAAGTTAAATTACTCAGACGTATGTCGCATGTATTTGGAACTTTGTTAGTACCAGCTGGAATTTCTGTTTCGCATATTGGGCGATTATATACTGAAAATATTGGATGTTGTCCGATACAGATCGTCCTATTCTTATTAACTGGCTCGCATCCATTTAAATCATCTAGTGGCGTATATGTGGATTTTGTCTCAGAGATAGCAAGAAAGTTGAACTGGGGCAATATGAAAATATATCGGTTATTAGCGAAAGTGGGAAGAGGAACAATTTTAAACAAAGTAAAGTTCACGTGGCTAATTAATGGGGTGTTAATAACAAAAATAATTCTATCCTTAACGAAGTGGTAGTTTATGTTACCCAAGGATGATAATTCAATTATATTCCCTGTTTCCAAGGGCGATACATAAGTCAGAGATGAGGAAGACAAGGAATGGTTTTGGTCAATTCTTCGATAGATTGCTTTGGGCTCATAATGACTGGGTGTAACCGATTTGATTGTGCGAACAAGATAGCGTTGATGATATTTGCGTACTCTGTGTTAATTTCGCCGACGAGAAGAGTCAAAAGTGATAACTGCTCATCTTTAATTTGCTTTAATTGCAGATTGAAAATAGTCGTGGAGAAATTGTTTGTTAAATTACGCAACAAAAGAAAATTGGTATTGAATATTTCATTCTTCTTCTGGACGTTAGTAAGTGAGGAATTGAAGTTGACTATTGTAGATTGAACTACTTGAATTTGTTTATTCATCAAAGAAATCAAATGTTTGTCGTTACTCTCAACTTTATCAATAACTTCACTATAGTGTTGGGCATCGTCGTCGTCCATTATTCCAAATAATGTTTTGAAGAGTGATCCGACACCGTTAATAATGCCCCTTTTGTGTCTATGCTGATTAGCTAAGTCCATCAGTATTTGATCCTTTCCATAGATGGTAGGGAGTAATTTTTCAATGACTACGAGTGACGTTTTACATAGTGACAAATTTGATATGCTGGAGTGAAAGCATGTTTTTTTTAATTTGATCTAGGTAAGTTTCTATAAGTGTTAATTTGTTTTTGAATGAATCGGTTTTTATATGTGAAAGCATTTTCCATGAAGATTTTCAGAAATTAATAGATCCATAATTATCATAGAAAATTCCAGAAGATGGATCTAGTTGCGTTACCTTCGCATCCATTTGTCTGATTAATGGCGCTGTTGTTGCCCTGGAACAAAGGCTAATTTCAGACAATTGTTATGTACTTTAACAAATTTTCCTTTAATTTTTATAGTTGAATTTACTGGCGAGTCAATTTTAGTAATGATGTAAGGGTCTGAGTATAAAGTTCCTAGTTTTTTGGACCTATTTGGCTGGCTGTGTGAGTTTTCTAAGTATACTTCATCGCCCACTTTATACTTGGCCATTTTTGCCTTTTTGTCGTAAGAGGTTTTATTAGTTTCCTTGGACTTTATGAGGTTTTCTCTGGCGATTTCGTTGCTTTTCTGTAGTCTCAACCTCAATTCGTCCACATAATCATCGTATGTGTATTTGAATTGAGTTGTTTGCGTCAATTGAGAGGGTAAAGAGGGTGCTTGTCCGAAAACGAGTTCATAGGGAGTAAATTTGGTCGATGTATGTACGGATGTATTGTAAGAAAATGTTGCAAAAACTAGCCAATTGTCCCAATCGGATTGGTCGAGCTTAAAGAAATGTCTTAGGTAGTCAGCTAACGTGGCATGCGTCCTTTCCAATGCTCCGTTGGTCTGGGGGTGATAGGCTGTGGAATTTATGGTTTTGATTTTAAAGAGTCTGGCGATTTCCTTGAAGAGGTTGGACGTAAAGTCGGTACCTTGATCAGTTAGGATAGAGTCCGGGGTGCCAAAGTTGCAGATGAACCGGTGAGTTAGTTGTGATGCAATTGTTTTCGCTTCGTGATTGGGAATTGGGTAAGCTTGAGTGAATTTAGTTAGATCGTCTTGTAAGGTTAATATGAATTTGTTGCCTGATAAAGAAACAGGAAACGGCCCAACAATATCCAAAGCAATTCGTTCGAACGGTTTCTGGGAAGTAGTGGTTATTTGCATTGGCTGTTTGCCCTTTTTCCTTATCAATTTGTTTTTTGGCAGGAGTCGCAGGTTTTTATGAACTCTTTAATTGAGTGTTTCATATGTTTCCACCTGTAGGATTTCTTTATTCGTTGCAACGTCCTATGGAATCCTATATGTCCGGCAGTTGGAGAACAGTGGTTTTCTTTAATTATCTCTAGGATTTGTTCGGGTTGAGGGCGAATAAGTGCATTGAGACATATGTTGACTTCTATTCCACTATTCCTGAACAGGAATCTCAACATAGTTCAGTTACTGTGGAATTTTGGAATGCTGATCGACGTCACGTTTCGTTTAACGACCAGATCTCGAGCTTTAACCAACAGTTCGAAAATTATTTTGTAGTCCGTCCTTTCGCAATACTCATTTTTACTTACGATATAAATATTGTGGCATTTCTCATCGTCGAGCTCGTACAGCTTTCCTTTCTCGAGTTTAAGAGACTTGAGTAGTTCATCGTGTCTGTTTTGATTGATTATTCGTTGTATTGGTTCTTCGAGTCCTTCTTATGTTTGGGAAATGAATAGAATACGCCATCCAGTACGGTCGGCAATGGACTCATTTATTTCATTGACACTGGGACAGTTGATGATGGAGTTTTCGCACGAGTTCAAAAATTGTGTGTAGGTTTCTGTAGTTGATATAGCTACAGTGGTTGGAACAATTCTGCTAAGCGCGTCGGCAACTTGGTTTTTTTTCCTGATCTGTAGATGATCTCATACTCATATTCCTCTAGAAGAAGGCGCCATCTTACTAGTCGTGAGCAAGGATCCTTGATATTGAATAACCATGTGAGAGGTTTATGATTGTGAAAATATTAAACTTCCTGCCATAAAGATAGGGTCGAAAGTGTTTTATAGCCCATACAATAGCTAACGCTTCCTTTTCTATAGTGCTATAGTTTTGCTCTGCTCGATTTAGAGTTCTACTAGAAATGGCAATAGGTTTGTCTTGGCCAATCGGCCCTTGAGATAGGACTGAACCTAAGGCGTAGTTGCTGGCATCGGTGGTAAGATTGAACGGTTGAGAGAAGTCTGGGTATTGAAGAAGAGGTTCATCTACGAGGATTTGTTTCAAGGATTCGAATGCTTCTTGCTGCTGACTTGTCCATTTAAAAGGGGTATTCTTCTTCAATAATTTGGTTAAATGTTGTGCTAACTCTCCGAAATTGGGTACGAATCTACGATAATATCCTACTAAACCCAGGAAGGAGCGAATATGGTTTACAGTTTTTAGCTGAGGGTAATTAGTGATTGACATGATTTTACGCGGGTCAGGTTTAATACCTTCGTCTGTAATGAGATGTCCTAGATACATCACTTCTTTTCGAAGAAATTCGCATTTTTCAGCCTGAAGCTTGAGGTTGAATTGGGATAGTCTTCCGAAAACTTCCCGCAGTCGGTCGTTGTGTGTTGTCAAATCGCCACCATGAATAACAATGACATCCATGTACACAAAGCATCGATAATTCGTGATTCCCGCAAGAATGGTATCCATCGCTCTCTGAAAGGTTGAAAGGCTGCCCTTTAGTCCAAATGGCATTCGCTTGAACTGAAAATGACCAGAGGGTACGGGAAATACTGTTTTCGGCCTGTCAGCGGGCGCTACTTGGATTTGGTGGAAACCGGAAGCTAAATCCAAAGTAGTAAAAAATTTGAGTGCCCTAATTCGTCTAGAATATCGGTGATATTAGGTAGCGGATATGAGTCACCCAAGCTGATGTTATTGAGACGCCTGTAGTTAACTTCACACTTCAACTATTCAAGCACCTATAGAGAATAAGCGAACTGCTCCATCAAGAGTGACAAAAAAAACCGTGCAGAATTGTATGGTACCCCGTGCACCAACCTCAGCTAGGGACATTTTGTTTCAATATGTATTGCATTATATCAGCTCCCTCAATCCAAACAATATATTTTAAATATTCCAAAATTACAGACATTCGGGCAAAATGATAGGCACTCTGTTCGGGTGAACAAGAGCGCCAAAAACAAAAATTTTTATTTCCCATGTTTGATATACCCAGGAAAAATGTTCTGGAGACATGGAAATTTTATATGCTTCTTCAACTGATTAGATTTGTCCGAATAAAATTTTTTTCATGTAGTATAGCGCCCCATGTACAAATTCAAGAGATTGTTTTAATTAATTTGCATCACTCACATTCACATAAATAATTACAGGGTCAATTTAGACATTCAGGGTTACATTCCCAACAAGCTGAAAGTTGGTGCAATTGTTCAGAACCTAATTATGAATAAAATTTGAAAGTTTTTTATTATTCCGCTGTACGGAAATATTCAAGTCAAGGTCAAAGGTCAAGAATGTGTTTTTCGCGATTTTCAGCAAAAAGGCAAGTTTTATCACAAAATTACCCCAGAAAAAATTGTAGAACATATATTATCTATAAAATATGTATCAACTTTTCTTTCCTAAGAGCCACCGTTTTTGAGATACAACGTTTCAAAAAGTTATAAAAGTTGTAATCGTCATAATATGCATTCTGGGATATGAGTATATCCATCATACTATACTTATTTTTCAATGTACCCCAGATAGCTCGATACACAATTTTGACCCTGTATACGTGGCCAAATCATGTATATTATGACGATTACAACTTTCATAATTTTTTGAACCGTTATATCTCAAAAACGGTGACTCTTTGGAACAAAATATTGATACACATTTTATAGATAATTATATGTTCTACAATATTTGTCTGGAGTAATTTTAACATAAAACTTGACGTTTTGCAGAAAATCGTGAAAACCGCATTTTTTGGCTTCCTTGAATAAAATTTTTCCATACACGGAAACTAATATTTTATTCATAATTATGTTTTGAACAATTTCACCGACTCTCAGCTTGTAGGGAATTTATGTACAATAACTTCACCCTTGTTATTTGGTCTCAATTGACCGGTCTAAATAGAATGAACTTTGTATTTACCATTCTCTTCGAAACCCACAAAAAATCCATAAACACAAATTTACGTTCCGTTTCGATCTTACCCACCGGCGACAGTACCTAGAAAGTTTATTAGGGGTCATAAATACCGTACAGACCGTCCTATTTCGTACAATGGGCGTGCCTGTTTTCAGTTCCTTGAAATTTTCGCTTGGTGCCATCTAGCGGAATTCGAGTTTCGCCGCAAGGTGGTGTACAGCCTTAACGCTTCGTTATTTTCGTTCACCTTGAGTGCGTTCAGAATCAACGTCGGGTAAAGAATGTACGTCCGGCGTAGAACGCACTTGGTTGTCAAAATCTTGTCGAACGTTTTAGAACGATTTGGGGCGACATCTCTCCTCTCTTTCTATGTTAGTCTCTGTCTATTTGAAGTGTGCACGTGCAGTTCATTTATTTATTTGATATCTGAGGTTAAGTTGCGTTTGTGGAATAATTTCATTATTTGATTTCTTCGAACATAATATTACGGTTTTCTGAAATAGAATTTTGAACATACAAAAAATGGATAGTGTATTAAATTGCGATAAATTGAATATTAATATTCTGTCTAATATGTTGAATGTTGTTATTCACTGTATAAATGAAATTTTGATGAGTATCCGAGTAGCGAGGAGGATGAAGAAAATACAATAGTAGAAGTAATACAAAATTCCGAGAAACCCCACTACGAGTGCAGAATTATTTTGAAAATATCATTCCTAATATAAGTGATGAACAATTCAGGAACATTTGAAAAGAATTTCATGACTTCTATTCGAAATGGAAAGTGTAGCCATTTTCATTAAATATAATATACGAGCACTATAACGATCCTATCAATAAGTTTACTTATACACAAATGCAACAGAAAGAAGCTTCATCCCCAACTTTAAAGTACTTTCGTAATTGGGAATTCCCTTAGACTAGTGAAGGGACTTTCTATTATAGTCTAAGGCCTAAGGGAATTTCAATTTGAAATTTTCGTCACTGCGCCGGACGAGCATATCTTTCCTATGTATTTTGCAAGATGCAAAGTTTACCATCCGGGCAAACGTTCCGATTCATTACGAACCGGGGTATTTTATATCCGACGTCGATTCCGAACTAAAACGGCCAGGGTGCACTCCGAGCGACGTCTGACGTTGATTCTGAACGCACTCCTTATCCTTAACAAGGCTTTCGCAGAGAAAGACTCCTTTAATCAGTTCTTTTTTCGGAACAATATCTTGACGTGATTTAGGGGAATTTTTGACAGATACTTTCACTATTTTCTCGCGCCTAGCTTGTATGGTTTGATATTCGACAAGTTCGCGAAGTTTCGGTTCAGGGTTCTTCGACCAGTTTATCAGCATGACGCATTGGTAATTTGAAATAATTCGAAAGAATTAAGTATTTCTCGCAATAATTTATGTCCTTGCAGAATTTTGTCAAAAAATCATTCCCAATTATACCTGTGCAATCAATTGGCATTTCGTCAGAAACAATGTGGAACAGTATTGGTTCGTTGTCAAGTATTGGGAGTTTGAGATAGCAATAATAAAGAGTTAATGATTTTTTTGCCACATGCCTATCAATTCCGGTCAGACTAATAATTAAATCACGGTGTTTTTACACATGTTCTTCTACTGCACTCTTTTTAATAAGGCAAAGGGTGGCACCAGTGTCCAGAATGAATTTTGATGAATGTTGATCGTTGGATGATTGAAGTTTCCCGCCATCGCGACCGTCCATGTACGTGCTGGTCAGAGACAACCGAGACGGTCAACTCCGAACTAAATTCGTGTCCGATTTAATTTTCTATCTCTCTCCGAAAAATGGGGCTGTTGTCAGATGGCGCTGACATCAGTGCCGGTGAAAGAATGGCGGGAAATTTGAATCGATAGCAGAGGATCACTGAATTTTAAAAATGAATTTTGCGAAAATAATGAAAAAACTTTGATCCTCGATATGCAATGTATGATTTAGGCAAACATTTGCAATATCAAAGATGAAAATTTTTTCATTATGTTCACAAAATACATTTTTAAAATTACATATCGATATTTTCATCTTGAAAATTAAAAATATTCATAACACACTATTGATTACAGCTCTTTTTATTGAACAATATGAACATTTTATCACTTATTCTATGCTATCAAATTGATAGCAATATTGTACAGGAAATAAACATAAAATGATGCAAAAAATAACAAGGGTGCTTGAGATAAGAAATAATTAAGAATGAAGACGTTGGGGAAATACTAGCAACACAAATTTGAGATATGCCTGGAGTAATTATCAATGATCAACTTTCAACAAAAAGTGGACTTTACATGGAACTTAACAAAGGTTGAATTAACAGAACATTCATGCATTTTTTTCAATCGTGACATGAATGTTGATCAGGAACCCCACTCTCCTGACTTTCAGGAGAGAAATTGAGGAATGATTTCAAATTACACAAAAGAGAACTTTCATCATCCTCACAATTCTGCCCTGGAAGGATTAACCATTGAGGAGTTGAGTTTTTAAACTTCCAATGGATCCACTAGCATGCGACTCCTGCAATATATTATGTACTTCACCATCAGCTGCAAGTAATGAAAATAATAATGAAATATCATTTCATAAATCAAAAGCTTCAGTTAATCAACAATACTGTAATAGGATAATGCATTTGAAATAATAGGTTTGTTCATCTCGCAGTTCGAAACTGACGCCAACAAACCTACTTTGATTGAAAGAATGTAATACCTGTAGTTGTTATAGTGCTTGCACTTTGTTGTTCCTCAGCTATTTGGGACCTCCCACTGCCTGATATGTTACTTAAAACAATGATCAAGGTTGGAACATTTAAGGAATCATGTAATTTATTGAATTCAAATGTTCTAACATGCAAAAATGAAATATTACGCAAGTGAAAAGATGAGAGACAACCAAATAATTATATTGAAGATACAAACAATTAATTCACAATACCTGAATGATTCAATAGATCCTACAGCCCGTGATTTCTCCATTACTTCATGTGATTCCTCAATTACTGCATGTGATTCCTCCATTATTTCATGTGATTCCTCAATTATTGCATGTGATTCCTCCATTACTTCAATTACTTCAATGCCTGATGAAGGGTTGACCCAAGCCATAGGAATACCTAACATGTCTGTTTAACTTGTTGCGATTTGAATTTGTAAAAGAATTTTCACTAAAATGTCCATCACAAATTCTCTGACGTTTACTTAACACAGCACTAGAAAGAAGACCAAGAGCATTAATCCACAAATTCATCTTACAAAATAAATTTTTAACTTAAATAATATACTTTCCATCCAAAGCCAGCATCAGATGAAATAAATATAACTTTTATTCTTACCGCCCAGGATTGGAAGGAAAACAAAATAAATTATTGACTTCGTCCTCTAAAGCACCGCATATAATACAATGATTATCACCCATCTTTTTGAGTAAATATGAACTCACTTTTTCTCAAATTACAACTGTAGACGTTGGAGGTTGAAATTAAAAGAATTTTTTATTGAAAACAGTTTAAATATTTGTAGGTTAGGTCTATGCGAAAATTTTCTTCTTTGTTATCATATTGCGCATAAATATTTTCAATCATCCAGTCAATGTATACAGCGACATCTGAAAATAGGTTCCAAAAGTGGGACCAAGATAGACTTATGGTAGTTGAGATGGAAGAGACAGTGACACAACATAATTCTTAACATCGGACAAAAATTGGCATGGAGTTATATTTATTGACCGTCTCGGTTGTCTCTGCTGCTGGTTTTCTCGCGGTGTAGTTTGAGTCGGATGATGATCTGTTTGATTACGCGAGGAATTGGTATTTAGACGGAGCCCATTATTATATTGCCTTTTCCTACACTCGTGGATTAAATGACCAATATTTTTGCAATAGTAACATTTTTTTATGTCCCGATTCTTTGAATGTCTTGGTTCTCAATGATCGCGGGCGCTAATAGAATTTTGATTTACCGGAAAGTGACTGTTCGGGTTGAATGAATTTGAATTAGAGTGATTACGGCGGTTTTGTGGAAAACTGAACCTATCCCGAGGGTAGTTACTGACATTCTGGAATTTTGCAATTTCGGACCTAGACTTGATTTCTTGCTCTTCTCGGAGATCGAGTCGAATGACATCCTCTAATGTTTTTGGATCTCGTGATCTAACTATAACAGCTATTTCCTGTTGAATGATTATTTGGGCTATTACCATCATCTATTGTGGATGTAATGTTTTCCGACGTTTCGATAGACATCTTCTATCTTTATCAAGGAGGAAAAGTAAAAACCTTTGAAAAGTTATCAATTTTTCAAAAAGTCAATATGACAGAAGTCATGAAAGAAAAATGAACAATGTTATATACTCATCTGTGATATGATGATCTTTTTAAGTTGGATCGAACTATCGGCGTCCAAACTTCTGGCAGATCTATAGATGGAGCACTCATGGAATCAGGTGTTATTTTCATAAATGCTGCTTCTTTGATTTTTCTTCTTGCAAGTTTTTCTTCTTTGGATATTATTGATGCTTCATCCCACTTTATACGATGATTCTCATCTACAGCATGTTGGACCAACCTGGATTTGTCGCTGTCTAGTACTCGTAGAAGCTTCTGATGTTCTTTTATTCGTACATTCAGAGGGCGTTTAGTTTCTCCAATGTAAGATCTTCCGCACTCTCAAGGTAATTCATATATGCTAAGTCTTGATCTAACGAATTGATCTGGAAATTCATTTCGATATTTATAAAGGATTTTGTAAATCTTGTTTTCAACTGTGGTGGTAGGGTCCTTTTTAGTCTTTTATATTTTCCTGCTTCTAATAATTCATTGGTTTTTTGATTATAAGAACCAACATCTAGAATTACAGTGGCGTTTCCTTTGTCTGCTGGAAGTATCTTTATGGAACTATCCGATTTAAGATCTTTTATGCCCTCTGTTCAGCTTTATTTATATTGGGTAGAGGTGTCTTGTTATACCTGTCTAACAAGGTTCTGATTTTCCATCTGTATTCTTCGGCTTTTTCAGGTTCTCGAATTTTCTGCGCAGTTTCTTCTGCCGCCAACATGATTTCAATTTTTGGTATCGTCTTAGGGGCTATAGAGAACTTGAGACCCTTGTTGAGGAGAGATATCTGATCTTCACTTAAGTTCTTATTAGATAAATTGATCACGGTTTTTGAATAATCTAAGGGTTCATATTTTCTTGACTCCTTCATAAGTTTCTCCATTTTCCTTTTTTGGACTTGTTTTTGTTGTTCATATATTCTTTCATAGCTATGTTTAATAGCTCCCAGAATATTTTCATAATCTTCAGCATTAGTTTTTGATTGAATGCTACATCTAAGGTTCTCGCATGTTGTAAGTAATTTGGCTTTGTTGAATCGATGTTGATTCAGTCTTTCTCTCATAAGGGCTTGACTTGTCCGTTTTGAAATCCTATCTGCTCTATAACTTTTGACAGGAAGTTTCACTCTGAGACCTTTAGGAATTAGGTTTCGATCTCTTGCAAGATGGATGAATGTCAAATGATTGCATTCTTTTTGCCAATTTTATGTTGGTTCTTTCATAACTTCTAACTTCTTGAAACAATTCGGGCCCATACCGAATTTCTAGTTGATGACGAGATATTGTTGATGATGGAGCTCGTGTTGAATGATTATTTGGGCTATTACCATCATCTATTGTGGATGTAATGTTTTCCGCCCAAATAATCATTCAACACGAGCTCCATCATCAACAATATCTCGTCATCAGCTATTTCCCTATTTAATCCCATTAGGTAAACATTGAGGGCTTGAGTTTGAAGTAATTCTGAGTAGATTTCGCGCTTGGAATTATCCATAGAATAATCAAAAGTTCCTATAAGTTTTATATAGCAATTTTCGACTCTATTAGCAAAAGAAATAACACTTTCATTGGGGGGTTTGTTTGCATGCATGTAATTCGAGTTGCCATTGGGCATGAGTTCTGCGATCAGTGTAACTATCTAAGAGGTATTGTTTTAGTGAATTCCAGGTGGTAAAATCCCTATTTTGAATTAGCATTCGGGCTTTGTCCGAAATTTTTGTTTTAATAACTTGAAGAAGCAATTTCTGATTGTTTTCTTCGATCGAATCGAAAGCTATGTTACAATTGTCTAGGAATTCATGTAATTTCTCAGGATTACCGTCGAATCGAATGATCATACGTTCTGCCATTTCCAAAGAAATAAATGTTTGTTGATGTGTTGTTGATCTTGTTTCTGGTATCTTTAGGCTTGACAAATTTTATTTTGATATAGAAATGTTGTATGAAACTTTAAAAAGGAGGAGTAAGTTTGCCTTCTTTTATAGAAAAACTCGAATGGTATAGAATTAGCGTTAGATTTGGACTAGTAAAAAGATTTCTTTTTATATATGCGAAAGATAAAGTAGTAGAGTTCACCAAAACAAATAGTAATTATAAAGAATAACAAGGTTTTTCCTGTTTTGAAAAATAGCAGTGACAGAAATAGTATTGATATGGCGATAGAAGAAAAGTAGAACCACTAATAGAATTCATAACTGGTTTATACCAAATAATTGTGAATCCAATAAACAAAAAGAAAGCATAGCTGAAAATGGTGAGATTGAAATTGAAACAAGTGTAACAAACCATAGTGAAGTGAAACATAAAACTTAGCAACCTCAAAACTACCCTCATGTGAACATTCTCATATCTATTATGATTTTATAAAAAACATTCTTTTAGATTATTTGTCATAGCATGTCATTGTATATTTTGGTATTAGTATTAGTTTAAGTGAAAATTCATGAAAATTTTCTTTTAAGGGGGAAGGTGTAATGTACCCTGACTCATTGGCGACAAACCCCTTATCTAAATTGGTCACCCCGAACTTATCAACACAATTATTAATTGCAATGGAAAATGCATCATTGTATGCAAACAGATACACTTTCTAAATGTTCCCAAATAAGTTCATGAATCACTTCTTGTAATCAGCACTAAGACCTTGTAACATCTTATCGAGGATGGTTATTTCTCGATGATGACCAAAGGCTGAATACGTGAATCAAAACTGTACATAGGGACCAACAATTTAGAGTATAAGTAACCATGTAACAATGTGTCTTTAGTTCAGTAGTTCAGTTAAGTTCAGTAAGTAAGTAGGTTCACTTCAGCCCAGTTCAGTTAAGTTAGTTCAGTTCATCCAACAGTCTCGCTCTGCAAGATCACTTTGAGATCTTACTTACCATATCAATATTGTAACCATCATAATATACTGTGTATTACTACGTTCGTGCAAAAAGTGACCTCTGGTGAATAAATAATTGAGATAAAATTCTCATTTTTTCCTCAATTGATAATTTCGTATCCTGATCCATTACACTTTTCGCAAATGTGTCAATATACTTTTGCGATTTGTCAGTAATAACTTTTATTTCTGGTTATGTTCATATACCTTTTGTTCTGATTATGTTGGTCCACGTTTGTTTTGGTCATATTTTCATACATTTTATTCATATCATATCTTTACCGATGTCATATTTATGTAGATTCAATTTTAGTCATATATGTGTCATATTATGTTAAATAATCTTGAATATTTAGAATATATACAATCTTTTGCATAGTAGATGTACGCAAGTGTGATATCTGTACTACGCATGTAAATTAAGAAGTGATAATAAAAATCAGTCTTCTACCACCTCTCGAGATAAGTGTTTCATTGAACCTAAATAAATTAATTTAAATGAGACAATATAACATGGCTCAGTCGTAACCTAATGAAATATATGTGTAGTGAGTACAATAAGAAATTATATGAAAATGTCGAACCCACCAACTCCATTTTGCAAAAATTTGAAATCTACATGAACGCAAGCAAATTAGTGGATGAATCTGATGTAAGTAAGGGTTATATTTTACTAAATAGAATTGGAGACAGAGCCCTTAAAATTTATAATAATTTTCAATGGACTTCAACTGAAGAAAAAAACAAATGTACTGATATGCTGAAAAAATTCGAAGATTATTTTATTCCAACGAAAAACGTCACGTACCAACGTTATCTTTTCTTTACTAGAAATAAGAGAGATATCGAAACATACGACGCATATGTTACTGATCTTCGACAGTTAGCATCAACTTGCGAATTCATGCAATTAACAGATAGTTTAATAAAGGACAGATTGATATTGGGAATACACGATGTCAACATCAAGGACAGACTGTTGAGAGAACCTGATCTTCAGCTAACAAGAGCATTGGAAATATGTCGAGCAGCAGAAAGAATGAAAGTAATTGATGGAAATTCTAAGGATGAGATATTGGCGATCAATAAATTTGGAGGATCAAAGAAAAATAATAATTCAAAATCAAATCAAACCAACCAGAGTTCTACGTCACGGCAGAATTATCAACAGAAAGAAGGGGTCTCTTTCACAAGAAATCAAGGCGCAGAAAGATGGACAAATTCACAAAAGTTAAGTAAATTGAATTATATAAATAATTGTACGAGATGTGGATATAATCACAAACTAGATAATTGCCCTGCTTATGGAAAATTTTGCTCAAAATGTAATTGTAAAAATCACTTTGCAAAGAAATGTAAAAATTTTAAAAAGCAAATTCAAAACTTAGAAGTAATCAAAGATAATGAAAATGAAGATTTTAAGGCTAATTTTTTAATTGGGAACATTCCTATTGAGAAAAGTCCCAACTCTGATGACGATATGAATTATAATTCGGAATTATGGATTGATGAATTTTATGTAAATAACACAATTAAAGTACCATTTAGGCTAGATACAGGGGCGGACTGCTCAATTCTACCATGGGTTTATTTTTTGAAATTAGGAATATCGAGAAATGATCTAAAAAATACAAATGTTAAACTTTCTGGATTCTCAGGTACTCAAATCGAAAGCTTAGGTAAATTAACCCTTAATGTGCATAAAGGAAATACAGAAACAAGACAAATTGAATTTCACATAGTTGGTACTGATAAAATTCCAATATTAGGGGCTAATGCATGTATCAAACTAAATTTAATAGAGAGATCTTTCATGAATGAAATATCAGAAATATCCCTAAATGATGAAATATTCACGAAAGTAGTCAATAAATATTTTGATGTGTTTCAGGGTTTAGACTGTTTATCAGGTAAACACCATATTGAATTAGATGAAAGGGTGCCTCCCAGAGTTCAGCCTCCAAGGAAAGTTCCTTTAGCTTTACACCAGAAACTGAAATTAAAACTACAACAGCTAGAGCAAAGATCTGTTATAAAAAAAGTAAATGAACCTACTGACTGGGTTAGTAGTTTAGTTTTAGTAATAAAACCAAATGGTGATCTGAGGCTCTGCCTAGATCCATTTCATCTTAATCAAGCTATAAGAAGGAAACATTTTTATATACCATGTCTAGACGAGATTGTAAGTGAAATGCATCGTGCAAGGTACTTTTCAATATTAGATTGTAGTAATGGATTCTGGCAAGTAGTCCTAGATGAAAAATCAAGTAAATTATGTACCTTCAATATACCATTTGGTAGATATAAATTTTTGAGATTACCATACGGGATTTCTTCAGCTTCTGAGGTTTTTATGAAAAGAATTAGGGAAATTTTTGAGAATGTGGAAAATGTAGAAATATACATTGATGATATTATTATATACGGCAGAACTCTGGAAGAGCATAATAAGATTCTTGAAATTGTATTAGGCTTAGCTAAAAAAGAAAATTTGAAATTAAACTTAGATAAGTGCAAATTTTGTAAGAATTCTGTTAAATTTATGGGTTATGAAATATCTGAGAGAGGATTACTTAAAGCAATGAAAGAATTTCAGAGACCAACAAATGTAAAGGATGTTGAGAGATTTTTGGGTGTTGTAAATTATGTAAATAGATTTATTCCAAATTATTCTAAATTAACAGAACCATTGAGAAATTTAATTAAAAAGGATGTTCATTTCCACTGGGAAAAAGAACAAGAGTACGCTTTTCAAAATTTAAAAGATAAATTGACTACTGCTCCAGTATTGAATTTTTACTCAAATAATAAACCAGTTGTAATTTCATGTGATGCTAGTCAGAATGGTTGTGGTGCTGTTCTTTTGCAGGATAACAAACCTATTGCTTATGCTTCTAAAGCTTTCACAAAAGTGCAACAAAATTACGCTCAAATAGAAAAAAAATTATTAGCTATATTATATGCTTGTGTCAAATTCAACT
Source organism: Micraspis discolor (assembly GCA_030674115.1). NCBI lineage: Eukaryota > Metazoa > Arthropoda > Insecta > Coleoptera > Coccinellidae > Micraspis > Micraspis discolor. Next base: position 792,523 of record JARTUT010000881.1, read on the forward strand.
ACTTTATATTTGGTAGATCTAAAAAAGATATTTTAATAGAAACTGATCACAAACCATTGATAAGCATTTTCAAGAAACCATTGATTGATACACCACCTAGATTACAAAGAATGCGTATAATGCTACAATCATATGCATTCAACATTATGTACAAAAAAGGTAAAGAGATTTATTTTGCGGACGCATTAAGCCGGGCATATAATGAAGATTTTGATGTTAGATTCGAGAAAAAAGTTGAAGAAATTGATAAACACCTTTGTAGTATTATTGAAAACATACCTATGACAAAAAATAAACACAAATTCTTTAAATCTGAATTACTGAAAGATAAGCATCTAGTGGAATTAAGAGAATTAATTATTAGAGGATTTCCTGAGACAAAACATAAATTACCAGATGAGTTCAAAAAATATTGGGCATATAAAGAGGAATTGAGTATTGGGCAAGGTTTAATTTTAAAAGGAAATAGAATTTTTGTTCCTCAATCTATGAGGAATGAAATGTTACAGAGGTTACATTATGCTCACTTAGGAAGAGAAAAAACTAAATTAAATGCAAGGAAGTTTCTATTTTGGCCTACAATGAACTCAGATATTAATCAATTTATCGAATGTTGTGAAATTTGTCTATCAAATAGTAGAGATAATGTAAGAGAGCCAATGAAATCACATGAAATTCTAATTGGACCTTGGAGAAAAGTTGGAGTTGATTTATTTGAAATTAATAATAAACATAATATTATATTAGTAGACTACTATTCTAAGTTCATAGAGACTTTTTTATATAATGGTTTGATCAAAGTCAGCTGAAATTTCAAATCAAACAAGTACAAAAGTTATTGAAAGTATGAAAAAAACATTTTCAGTTCATGGAATTCCCGAAATTGTTGTCAGTGATAATGGACCCTGTTTTTCTAGTTCAGAATTTCATAATTTTAGTAGAAATTGGAAATTTCAACATATAACGAGTAGTTCTCATTATCCTCAATCTAATTGACAAGTCGAAAGATTTGTTCAAACCCTAAAAAACATCATTATAAAGTCAGAATCTTCGAAAAGTGATATAAATTTGTGTCTATTAGATTTTAGAAACACACCTATATCATCTAATCTACCAAGTCCAGCACAACTAATGTTTAGTAGGAGATTAAGGACAAATATACCTATTTCTCAAGTTCTTTTGAAGCCTAGATTACAAAATCAAAATAAAATAAAAAAGGAATTAATTGAAAGGCAACATAAACAGAAAAGATATTAGGATAGAACAACAAGAAGAGGCTGTAAATTTACTCCAGGGGACATAGTCAAGGTAAAGAATTTTGGTAAGGGAAATAAATGGTTGAATGGAAAAATAATTGAAAAAATTAATTTAAGAACATTCAAAGTCAAATTGTTCCAGGGCAAAATAGTGATAAGAAACAGAAAATTTTTTATCAAAGTTCGCAGTAATAATAAAATAAGTTTTGAAAATGATAGATTTAAGTATGATGATTTACCCAGTGAAGTGAAAAATAATTATTCATTTAATAATTCTAATAATGGCACAAATAGCAAAGCTAATAATAGTGACATTGACGACGATGTCATATTTGACCCACAAAAGACTAGAACAGGTCGTATTATTAATCCTCCTAATAGATTAAGGTATTGAATTTTATTTTTATTTATGTAACAATTATTTGAATTAGAGTTACTTTTGTAGTATAGTTTGTATAAAGCAATAGGGATAAAAAAGAAAAAGAGAGAAAAAAAGGAAGATGTCATATTATGTTAAATAATCTTGAATAATTAAAATATATACAATCTTTTGTATAGTAGATGTACGCAAGTGTAGGTACTACGCATGTAAATTAAGAAGTGATAATAAAAATCAGTCTTCTACCACCTCTCGAGATAAGTGTTTCATTGAACCTAAATAAATTAATTTAAATGAGACAATATAACAATATGTTCAGGTTTCATTCTAGTAGTGTCTATACACGTGTTATTCTTGTCATATTTGTTCACATTTTTTTAGTTATGTTTTGGTGCGTGTTGTTTTTTTTTCTTTGGTCACATTTGTTGTGCCCCTCTCACCTCATGTTAATTCACTTACTTGACTTATGGCCGGTTTCTGAACTCAAAATAAACTCAGTTTATCTATTCGATAAATTTAAACGAGAGATAACTGTCGAATTGGGTTTCTGACTACTGCGCCGACAGATAAACTACACATAAACTCATTTTATCTTAACTCGTCCCGATGACGGGTCATCTCGACGTTAACTATTCAATGTTTACATGACAATTCCAAGATAACCTCAAAATTATATCTTCGAAAATTCAAGTTCATATACAACTCAAATATGGAATTGACAAAAGAAATATTTTCAAGTTCCTCATCAGTTGAAGAAATTCTGGAATTCATCAATAATATAGCAATACCTCGACAGATAAGGATTCGTAGATCTCCGATGGTCTTTTATTGCAAGCAATTGGCCATCGACCTGGGGTCTTTCAGCCTATTAAAAATACACAGTAATATAGTTTTACAAAAATCTAACATTAAACATTACTTATTTGTTTATGAAAGTGTTATCTTGGATGTTTTCTATTAGAAATATTCTCGTAATATGATATTGATTGTTCAAATATTTTTAGGCAAAGATACCGACCGAACAAAAGCACAGTGGGATATTTATGTGATGAACTGAACCCAGTTTTATCCCCCACATCTCAGAGAAAAGTGGCATTATCTGTTTTAGAACAAGTGTGCATTGTTCTACGATACTATGCCACAGGCACTTTTCAAATTGTTATAGGTGATGATATCAATGTTCTCAAACCAACGGTATCTAGACCTATTTTCAATGTGAGCAAGGAAATAACCATACTATCTGAAAGATTTATATGTATGCCAAAAAATGATACCGAAATTCTAGAAACTGAGACGGGCTTCTATAACATAGCAGGTTTTCCAAATGTACTTGATTGTATTGATTGAGTCAATACATGCTACTGTCGAAGGAAATCCATTCAGAAGATCAATAGCAATTCAATATTTTAGGTGAGTGGCAGGGTATAAAAACAGGTATTCTCTTAAAATTTCTTAATTTTGTTCGTATTTAAGCTTCTCATTTTGTGAAGTCATCTGAGACACAAATATTCAAATGGTACAATGGTATGAAATTATTACCTTTATTAATGAGGAGAACTGCCATAATTAGTTAGTAGGAAAAATATATGCATATTTTATAGCAAAATGTGTGTGATAGCCGAGGGAATTCTTTACTGAAAGCTTGTTTTTGCAACTCAGATAACGTCACTTTGTTTGAGAGAGACGTCAGAATTTTCTATCTCTCTGTAATATGTAAGAGAATACCTGTGTTTTTAATCAAGGGGTAAATGAGAGAACTTTTAATTTAAGTTATTTATTTTCTCATAACTTTTTTTTCATCACTTCTAAACGCAATTTCGCCTCTTCTATTTCTATTAACTTCAACGTAAGTTCTGCCTCCACCAACTGTTCCCTCTCTGTCAAATAGAATTCCTCTTTCTTGGCCTTCAGATTTTCGAAATCAATCTGTTTTTGTATTAACTCCACTTTTTTTTTTTCTGTTGATAAGTCCTCATTGGCCTGCTTTGCATTTTTTTCTTTTCATAATTGTGTTTGTTGTTGTAATAAGGGCTTTTTTTTGTTGCAGTCAATCCTAATCGACTAGATGCTGGTCTCTTTTCACCTGGTCGCCTTCTAGGAGTTTCAGGAGTCTCCAGAGGACTATTATGTGAAGAGGGTTCTTCCTGTGAGAGAATTACCTCCTCAGGGAAATTCAGTTCCACATCTGCAATGTATTTTAGTTGAATAAATATCTTTTGTATTATGGTTACCTGTTTGATTGGAATATCTCAATTTTTACGAATCTCATATATATAAAAATTACCCACTTTGCTCAGTAGCACTACAGGATGATTCTTCCTGCAAGAACTGAACCATAACCTGCTGGCTGGTTGGAGGCATGTTGATACAAATCTCAGGGCTTGCAGGAGGTAGCACAATGGCAGAGCCTGCTTCCTAATCTGAAATATGTTATATTATAGTTCATTCGAAATTACATAGTTCATCATATGCAGTAGGCGCAATAATTCTAGTGTAATCCAGATTCCTTATTATACTCACTAAGTTCATAATACCCAGCTGACGAGTCGTAAGGGTTTCTTAGTGGTGTGAAGTGATGCTGCAACAAACCCATTACTTTCTCATCAACTTTCGTTGCTTTTGGTGGAAAGTTCGCGTAATTGTTTTTTTCGTTTGTTTTTGAATTTGAATTCACAATCTTTGACGCCAAAAGAACGTCACAGAATGTTGAATCCATCTCCTGATTCTGTGTTCTGCTTTCGATACGATTTGTAAATACGAATTTTTTCCATATAGGATTATAAGAGAATGATTATTTTATAGTTGCGAATTAGTCTCTTTTTGAAATTATATTGAATCTTTTAAAATATGTCAGGTTTGATTACAGTGACATCTATTATCACTTTCATGAACTAACTTTACTGTCGATACCGTGTAGTTATCCAATCGATAGCTAACCGAAGCATAAATTTGACATCAGAAACCCGTGCGGCGTTTATCGAGCCGATAAATATTAACCACAGTTAACGGCTGGATAACTATCTGACGTTTATCTGTCGGGTTCAGAAACCGGCCATTTGAAACCAAAACCCCCACCACATATAACACAAGAAGAGTAGAATTAAGTTATGACATAAAAAATGAAATCAAATATAATAAATGGGCGTTGAACCCAGAGACACTATTTCAATAAATTTGAATGAAATGTAGAGGTAATAGAGAACTTGATTTTTTACATACCATCAAATTAGGAAAACTCACTATCAGCCTTAAATCAAAATATACCGGAGTATAAAGTCAGACTTTCGTCTTGTAGTCTCCGAATTTGATCGCATTTATGTTAAATAATTCAACGACTAAAGATTCCATGTTGCCGATTAAAAAATTTCAAAGATTATTATAAATTAATATTTCCACGTGGCAATGCAGATAACAAATAAACACTAGTATGATAAATGACTGAGAAGTCTTGCAATCGTTTCCGCACCACCTCTGAGGTAGATTGCCCGATGCCTTTTATTTTTACATGGTTTCCCCATTAGGCCTAATCCATGACGCTTACCCACCTACTACTCTGGCTTGCTCCGCTTAGAAAAATTGGTGAGCGGTGTTATCACTATCTTTATATTTCCATCCATATCAATAATTCTTTTCGTTTCGAATTTGTGGTCATCTTTTCCTACTCTTTTTCTTTTCGGCACACGTGGTGCTTGCCCCCGTTGTTTTTGTACATGAGATTGTTCTTCTTTCTTTATGAATGAATTGGTTATTTCTATCCTGAGCCTCTTGTAAAGTTGCTGTCGTCTTTCTAATGTATCTCCTTCATCATTTTTCGGGTGCTCTCGTTTTTGTGCTCCACTAAGCTTTCTTGGAACAACGTATTGTAGTCACACTGGGAGCAGGTATGGCACTTTTGCGAGTATAACTTAAATGGTTTTTTCCTCTTCCGTTTTTCAGATGTGTCGATATGGTCTGTTTGCTCAGGTCGTCCAAATAGATTTTTCGTGTCCGAAACACGGATAAAACCACTTATATCCAGTAATTGTATCACATTTCCTATCGTTGGTACGTCGGTGATTGCCGACGCCTTGTGATGCACTAGATCAACTACACATTTATCACTGTTAATAGGAGACACTATATCGCTTTCCCGAATTTTATCTTCTGTTCCTACTTGATTGGTCTGAATAATTGGATCTTCTACATCAGCTACGGCTCCTGAATCCGCTCCCTGAGCAAGTAGTTCCAAAATATCTTCAAATCTGTCCATCACTTTAAATACGGAGGTGAAAATTTCAAAGTAAGTTCTTAAATAGACTGCGTCTCTTGCATACAAATCTCGAAGACTGTTCAATTGAAATAACTGGTTATCATCTCATCATCCCTTTATATATAATTTCAGCATACCTACCCAGGTACCTACCATAATGATTTCTTAAGTACCTACTTTCCCTTATACCTACATACCTGGATCAACTTCCGGTATATTTAGAGAAAGTCGAAAATTGAATCAAACCATGGAACTTTTATGTGGAAATCGTTGAAATATATTGTCAATTCATTTGATAATATATTCAATAAAGCTTCGAATTTATTCTTACTATAATTGTTGGTTTGATATTACAGACCGATAAATAATTACAGACCTGGTGATAGCAGACCTTAATGAACCCCTGCATTAATAAAAATATTGCCTAGTAATTTTTCCCATGGCGTTCGTGAAAAGACTCGACATCTGCTGTTTTGGACTAAAAAATGAATTGCTCTAATCCTTAGTTAGAAATGATCTGCCTTCTAGGTCTTGTTTCACTTAAGCTAAGAATAATAATAATTCAAAGTTTTAAGGGGTCTCATATACATTTTTGTAATTATTTTATTGATTATTTCACCCTTATGATGATTATGAGAACTGTATCTATTTCCAATCATGCAAAGGGTTATTTTTTTATTTATTTGAATAAATGCTTTTCAAAAAGGTCCTTTATTTTTGAACTCAAATTATAAACAATTGCTAAAGCATATTTACTACTAGACTAGACTAGATATGAGGATTTTATATGCTGCACGTGAAAAAAAATTGAAAGGCGGTTATTATAATTCTTAAAATACCTGAATACTCCAAATAAATATATCGCGCTTCATGCGTCAGCCTCAGATAATCCATTTAGTATGATAGATGACTGAGAAGTCTTGCAATCGTTTCCGCACCACCTATGAGGTAGATTGCCCGATGCGTTTTATTTTTACATGGTTTCCCCATTAGGCCTAATCCATGACGCTTACCCACCTACTACTCTAGCTTGCTCCGCTTAGAAAAATTGGTGAGCGGTGTCATCACTATCTTTATATTTCCATCCATATCAATAATTCTTTTCGTTTCGAATTTGTGGTCATCTTTTCCCACTCTTTTTCTTTTTCGGCACACGTGGTGCTTGCCCCCGTTGTTTTTGTACATGAGATTGTTCTTCTTTCTTTATGAATGAATTGGTTATTTCTATCCTGAGCCTCTTGTAAAGTTGCTGTCGTCTTTCTAATGTATCTCCTTCATCATTTTTCGGGTGCTCTCGTTTTTTGTGCTCAACTAAGCTTTCTTGGAACAACGTATTGTAGTCACACTGGGAGCAGGTATAGCGCATTTGCGAGTATAACTTAAATGGTTTTTTCCTTTTCCGTTTTTCAGATGTGTCGATATGGTCTGTTTGCTCAGGTCGTCCAAATAGATTTTTCGTGTCCAAAACACGGATAAAACCACCTATATCCGGTAATTGTATCACATTTCCTATCGTTGGTACGTCGGTGATTGCCGACGCTTTGTGATGCACTAGATCAACTACACATTTATCACTGTTACTAGGAGACAGTATATCGCTTTCCCGAATTTTATCTTCTGTTCCTACTTGATTGGTCTGAATAATTGGATCTTCTACATCAGCTACGGCTCCTGAATCCGCTCCCTGAGCAAGTAGTTCCAAAATATCTTCAAATCTGTCCATCACTTCAAATACGGAGGTGAAAATTTCAAAGTAAGTTCTTAAATAGACTGCGTCTCTTGCATACAAATCTCGAAGACTGTTCAATTGAAATAACTGGTTATCATCTCATCATCCCTTTATATATAATTTCAGCATACCCAGGTACCTACCATAATGATTTCTTAAGTACCTACTTTCCCTTATACCTACATACCTGGATCAACTTCAGGTATATTTAGAGAAAGTCGATAATCGAATCAAACCATGGAACTTTTATGTGGAAATCGTTGAAATATATTGTCAATTCATTTGATAATATATTCAATAAAGCTTCGAATTTATTCTTACTATAATTGTTGGTTTGATATTACAGACCGATAAATAATTACAGACCTGGTGATAGCAGACCTTAATGAACCCCTGCATTAATAAAAATATTGCCTAGTAATTTTTCCCATGGCGTTCGTGAAAAGACTCGACATCTGCTGTTTTGGACTAAAAAATGAATTGCTCTAATCCTTAGTTAGAAATGATCTGCCTTCTAGGTATTGTTTCACTTAAGCTAAGAATAATAATAATTCAAAGTTTTAAGGGGTCTCATATACATTTTTGTAATTATTTTATTGATTATTTCACCCTTATGATGATTATGAGAACTGTATCTATTACCAATCATGCAAGTGGTTATTTTTTTATTTATTTGAATAAATGCTTTTCAAAAAGTTCCTTTATTTTTGAACTCAAAATATAAACAATTGCTAAAGCATATTTACTACTAGACTAGACTAGATATGAGGATTTTATATGCTGCATGTGAAAAAAAATTGAAAGGCGGTTATTATAATTCTTAAAATACCTGAATACTCCAAATAAATATATCGCGCTTCATGCGTCAGCCTCAGATAATCCATTTAGTATGATAGATGACTGAGAAGTCTTGCAATCGTTTCCGCACCACCTATGAGGTAGATTGCCCGATGCGTTTTATTTTTACATGGTTTCCCCATTAGGCCTAATCCATGACGCTTACCCACCTACTACTCTAGCTTGCTCCGCTTACAAAAAATTGGTGAGCGGTGTCATCACTATCTTTATATTTCCATCCATATCAATAATTCTTTTCGTTTCGAATTTGTGGTCATCTTTTCCCACTCTTTTTCTTTTCGGCACACGTGGTGCTTGCCCCCTGTTGTTTATGTACATGAGATTGTTCTTCTTTCTTTATGAATGAATTGGTTATTTCTATCCTGAGCCTCTTGTAAAGTTGCTGTCGTCTTTCTAATGTATCTCCTTCATCATTTTTCGGGTGCTCTCGTTTTTGTGCTCAACTAAGCTTTCTTGGAACAACGTATTGTAGTCACACTGGGAGCAGGTATAGCGCTTTTGCGAGTATAACTTAAATGGTTTTTTCCTTTTCCGTTTTTCAGATGTGTCGATATGGTCTGTTTGCTCAGGTCGTCCAAATAGATTTTTCGTGTCCAAAACACGGATAAAACCACCTATATCCGGTAATTGTATCACATTTCCTATCGTTGGTACGTCGGTGATTGCCGACGCTTTGTGATGCACTAGATCAACTACACATTTATCACTGTTACTAGGAGACAGTATATCGCTTTCCCGAATTTTATCTTCTGTTCCTACTTGATTGGTCTGAATAATTGGATCTTCTACATCAGCTACGGCTCCTGAATCCGCTCCCTGAGCAAGTAGTTCCAAAATATCTTCAAATCTGTCCATCACTTCAAATACGGAGGTGAAAATTTCAAAGTAAGTTCTTAAATAGACTGCGTCTCTTGCATACAAATCTCGAAGACTGTTCAATTGAAATAACTGGTTATCATCTCATCATCCCTTTATATATAATTTCAGCATACCCAGGTACCTACCATAATGATTTCTTAAGTACCTACTTTCCCTTATACCTACATACCTGGATCAACTTCAGGTATATTTAGAGAAAGTCGATAATCGAATCAAACCATGGAACTTTTATGTGGAAATCGTTGAAATATATTGTCAATTCATTTGATAATATATTCAATAAAGCTTCGAATTTATTCTTACTATAATTGTTGGTTTGATATTACAGACCGATAAATAATTACAGACCTGGTGATAGCAGACCTTAATGAACCCCTGCATTAATAAAAATATTGCCTAGTATTTTTTCCCATGGCGTTCGTGAAAAGACTCGACATCTGCTGTTTTGGACTAAAAAATGAATTGCTCTAATCCTTAGTTAGAAATGATCTGCTTTCTAGGTATTGTTTCACTTAAGCTAAGAATAATAATAATTCAAAGTTTTAAGGGGTCTCATATACATTTTTGTAATTATTTTATTGATTATTTCACCCTAATGATGATTATGAGAACTGTATCTATTACCAATCATGCAAGTGGTTATTTTTTTATTTATTTGAATAAGTGCTTTTCAAAAAGTTCCTTTATTTTTGAACTCAAAATATAAACAATTGCTAAAGCATATTTACTACTGTAACGGTAGGTTCTAACACCAGGGTGATGAAGATGAAAAGGATTACTTTTCAATAGCTTTATTTCTAAGAAAATGTTTCGGAAAAGGTGACAATAATTGAGGTAATTCGAGAAACGAATCTGCAATTAAATTAACAATCACAAAAAAATCAAGTTAATTATTCTAAGAAATGTTTACCTGCAACCAGGGATAGCCTTCGTACTTCACTTAATAAAATCTGAAACCTTAGTCCCAAAAGGGCTCACTAATCGTTTAAATTACCTTTCACCAACAGAGTTGTTAAAAGAATGAAAAATTCGCGGCTACATATGTTGTTTACCAAGATTAGTTCAGACGGGAATTTTCAATAGTGGGTAGGCAACCAAATAAACATCACATACATAGGCGTTGCCGATTAGGATTTTATTTCCGAATACTATCCCGAGTATCGGTACAACTTGACCCCCAGTTTTTCCGAAACATTTGACCTATTTTATACTTTTTCCTGCTTCGCCATGATAAGGCTTCAAATGACAGATATGGAACACGCCACGTTCTTTTTTCATGTTCAGGTAATCCAACACATAAGTTACAGGAGAGACACATTTTTTCACTCTATAGGGTCCCTCAAAAAGGAGTAACATTTTCTTCGTTTCCGATTTTATAGCAGAAGATGTTGGATTAGAGCGTACTAACACCAAATCGCCCACCTTGAACTCAACGGAAGGCCTATGATGGTAACGAGCTTTACGCCTAGCGGCCGAACTCATTAGGCTTTCCTTAGCGAGAAACAACTTAGTTTCTAAACGGCATTCCGCCAATGATTCACCCTGAAAGTTCTCTGGCAGTAGACCAGGTCTAGGAATGTCGAACTGCAATTCTTCTGGGGTAAAACCAGTTGACTCGTGCACTACCGAGTTGAGAAAATTCTGAATATGAGGTAGCTCTAGGGCCCATCTACTATGATGTTCATGACAAAACGTTCTTAACAATCGTCCTAGCTCCCTCATCACACGCTCTGAGGGATTTGCTTGTGGTCGTCTTACCGAACAATGAATAACTTTTACTCCAAGTTCCTCGAATGAATTCTTCCACCCAGAAGACGTGAACTGACTGCCTTGATCGCTCAATAACCTTTTCATTGGTGCAAAGTCTCGAATATATTGACCGATAATTCAATTCGCAATGGCTCGAGTAGTGGCCTTTTTCAAAGGAAAAAGCTTCACATACATCGTAAAGACGTTCAAAACCACCAAAACATACGCAACCCCACCTCTACTAACCGGTAAAGGTCCGTATATATCTAACGCAACCAAATCATCCCTATTCTCCGGTACAATAGGCTCAATATTCGGGTTAGGCAACATTGTGATTTTAGCCCTTTGGCATATTTTACAAGACTTAAGTAACCGCTTGATGTCCTTGATCATATTTCCCCACCATAATTCTGATCGTAAAGCCCTCCAAGTCTTATAAGTGCCAAAATGGCCATATATTTCGTGATATGCTTTCACGAAGTCAGGGACCAACTGTCTGGGAATAGCAAGCAAATATTTGTTTTCGTTGTTTTCTCGAATGTAGAGCAGATTTTTATTCAAACAAAACCGATTTCTTAATTTTTCGTCGTGAGGTAACCGACTTATGATGTCCTGGAGTTTACTGTCCTGACTTTGATACTTCGGCATATCTTGCAGTAAATCAAGAATCTCCTTGGGAAGTCTCAATATCGACAATATTTTAAATTGTTTATCGGTAGAAGTTGTAGGACGAGGCAGCGTGAAACGTGATAACGCGTCAGCAATCAAATTTTTACTACCTGGGAGATGACAAATTTCGAAATCGTACTCCTGAAGCGCCAGAGCGTATCGAGAAATTCTGGCCGAAAGTAACCTACATGTTTTCAAGTAGGTAATCGCATTATTGTCTGTGAAAATTTTGAATTCTCTTCCTAGGAGATATATACGAAATCGTTTCAAAGCCCAAACGACGGCTAAAGCTTCTTTTTCGTTGCTCGAATAACGCGTTTCTCTAGGAAGAAGTAGACGGGAAGCCCAAGCGACGGGTCTGCGCTGGTTATTAACAATTTGGAATAAATGACACCCCAAAGCGGTATCACTAGCATCTACCTCCAAACAAAACGGTACTTTCTCGCTGGATTGGTACAGAAGAGTATTTTCCGATATCAAGTTCTTTATTTTAGTGAACGCGGCCTCCTCACTATTAGACCATCTCCAAGATGACTCCTTTTTCAACAGGTAATTAAGTGGCTCCACTGCCTCCGAGAAATTTCGGCAAAAAGAACGATCAAAATTAGCTAGTCCCAAAAAGCGCTGAAGCTCTTTTTTATTGCTTGGTGGCTTGAAATCATTAATAGCCTGAATTCTTCGCGGATCTGGTCTTATACCGTTTGTATCCAAAATATATCCCAAAAAGGGCATTTCCTCAAGAAAAAAATCACACTTGGACAATTTTAGGGTGAAACCATGTTCTTCTAATTTAGCCAAGACGGATTCCAAACGAATTATAAAGCTTTCGAACGTGGGGGCGAATATAAGTAAATTATCTACATAAGTGATCAAGTACTTGGAAAAGGAACTGTCAAAAACCCCATTCAAACAACTAACGAACGCACTCACACTGCTCTGCAATCCAAAAGCTAGAGTACAGAAACAATAACTTTTACCTTCGAACATAAAACCTGTATATTTCTGAGACCGTTCAGTTAAAGGTATTTGCCAATAAGCAGCGCTGAAATCTAAGGACGCCATAAATTTTATTTGCTCCCCCTGTATCGTGTGCATAATTTCCTCAATATAGGTTTAGGAGTATCATGCTCTTTAACCATTCTCGAATTCAAAAAACGAGCATCTAAACAAATTCTTACAGTTCGATCCCTCTTTACTGTTGCCATTAATGGTGAGAGGTATTGGGTGGGACATTTTTTTATGACACCCCATTTCTCCATTAAATCAAGTTGGGACTGCACTGCCTTCCGGTGCGCCACTGGTATGGGATATTGTTTACGGCAAAAGCCCTCATAATTAGTGAGTTCAATGTCATGGTGGTAGACCGATGTACGTCCCGGAATATCCGAAAAAACACCACGAAATCTATTCAAAAGAAGCCAGAAAGTTTTTGATTGGTCTTCAGTTAATGGACTCTTTTCTATTGTCTTTTGCAATTTTTCCTTGAAGTCGTTTTCCATTTCTGAAAAACCTACATGTCTTTTAAGACCACTGTCTCGAATTGAAATTGATCTTATCTTACAAGACTCAAATCTTTTAATTTCCTCCGGAGGGTTTTTCACTTCATAAATTTCCTTCCAAACATCACCGACCTTGAAAAAAAATCTTTCGTTCTCCAAGTCAATTCTAGCCGAATTGTAGCGCAAAAAGTCTATTCTGATAATTATTGGATAATGTAAATCGGATATAATAAGAAACTCGTACTGAAAAGAGAGATCACCTATTTCAAATATTAAAGAGGCCTGTTGTTTGACTATCTTATGTTTGGCTTTCCAGGCTACTGAAATTTTGACCCTGTACATGGAAAAGTGGGTATTTCCCCGTGAAATGGCTGTAACATCGCCCAGACGTAATCATTCAAACAACAAACCTCGCTTCCTGTATCGACTAAGGCAACGAAATGGAAATTAAATATTTTTATTTCTATAAGTGGGGATCTTAAATGTTTTATTTCTTCGTCAATGTCACTCTCTTCAATTAAATCATCAAAAGGATTATTTAAAATTTTTTTAATGGTCCTACTATGAACAAACTTCCGAATCGGACCTAATCCTGAAGTTCGTTGCAGTTTTCCGTCCCTAAATCTTCATTAATTTCACTTTCACTACCTTCAATAAATGTAATTCCCGATATATTATGATTATTTCCGCGATGTTTATTTTGAAACCAAACCCTGTTTTTACGCTCGTTATCATTAGGTTTCATATGTGGCGTGTTAAGATGATTGTGAGAAACATACTTCTTTTCGTGCATATTTATGGACTCCGTTTTATTATAATAAGAATCCGCTTGTCTTAAGCGTTCGAGGGCATCCGAAAAGTTATTAGTCATTACCAATAATGCACTAATGATAGGTGGAAATAATCGAGATATCTTTTTAATAATTTGTTGTTCGGAATATGGCGGTGAAAGATGTTTAATTATAGACATACCTTTCAAAAAATGATCCACGAATGAAACGGAATTGTCGTATTTGAACTTATGCAATTTTTCTCGGTATTCTTCCTGTATATCTTCGCTCCAAAATTGAGCCAAAAACGATGTTTTGAATAAGTCGAAACTCTGGAATTGATAGAGACAAGCGTCACTCCAGAACTTTGAATCACCCAGAAAATGAGTATAAATAATGTACTTGAATTGATCAAAATTCATGTTTACGTTCCTGAAATGATATTCGATCTGTTGCATGAATTCCACGGGATGTATTCCCTTGTTTCCTTCGAAGTATGGCAACATTTTATCAAGATTTTGGAAATTGGAAGTACTTTCATTTACTACCCTGGTATCCGGCAAACAATTCAACCTTTGCATTGACGCAATTACATTGCTAACAATTGATTCTAAATCCTTGGTACTTACAAAAATATTACCATCTATATTTTTATCTGAAATATTATTTCCTAGTAAATTTTTATCATAACCTAGGTTAGTAGCATTTAAATTTTCGTGAACAGTTCTTCTTTCTTCGCTTCTGTAATATTTAGATGGTTTTTCCTGGATTCTATAATTTTCGGCATATGATTTCGAATTCAGAGAAAAAGATCTCTTTGGCGTACCAACATTGTGAAAACCAGCCGATTTATTCAACTGAATATTTTTATTTTTTCCCGAATGAATGGGTGGGGGTGGTACGTTAAAAACAAATTTTTTTCTGAAAATTTCCGCTGCACCTGGTGATGGATAACGTATTTCAAAACTTTCATTTAGTTGATCCTGATTTATAGGTACATTACTCAATATGTGGACATTTTTATTTACTACCGAATCCGGAAAATCTATTTTATTCACTTCTTCATGTTGGATATTAGTAATTGGTACCTGTTCTGCAAACAGACGAATTGGGTGTGATACGCTTTCCTTTTTGTTTGGGGTGCTATTTTTGGATGACCCCTGTATCATAGTCGCGATGTTCGTCAGATCTCGTCCATCGTGGTTTGTGAAATGGTTAGGCCGTCCATGTCGTAATCCTGATGTCTTAGGGATGGCTCCTGTGTTCGGACGATTACTTCTTAGATTATAACCCTCATCGTTTTCCATACTTTCAACCCTGTGCCCCACGTTGGGCGCCAGATGTAACGGTAGGTTCTAACACCAGGGTGATGAAGATGAAAAGGATTACTTTTCAATAGCTTTATTTCTAAGAAAATGTTTCGGAAAAGGTGACAATAATTGAGGTAATTCGAGAAACGAATCTGCAAATAAATTAACAATCACAAAAAAATCAAGTTAATTATTCTAAGAAATGTTTACCTGCAACCAGGGATAGCCTTCGTACTTCACTTAGTAAAATCTGAAACCTTAGTCCCAAAAGGGCTCACTAATCGTTTAAATTACCTTTCACCAACAGAGTTGTTAAAAGAATGAAAAATTCGCGGCTACATATGTTGTTTACCAAGATTAGTTCAGAAGGGAATTTTCAATAGTGGGTAGGCAACCAAATAAACATCACATACATAGGCGTTGCCGATTAGGATTTTATTTCCGAATACTATCCCGAGTATCGGTAAGTAATCGCTTGATATCCTTGATCATATTTCCCCACCATAATTCTGATCGTAAAGCCCTCCAAGTCTTATAAGTGCCAAAATGGCCATATATTTCGTGATATGCTTTCACGAAGTCAGGGACCAACTGTTTGGGAATAGCAAGCAAATATTTGCAGATTTGTTTCTCGAATTACCTCAATCATTGTCACCTTTTCCGAAACATTTTCTTTGAAATAAAGCTATTGAAAAGTAATCCTTTTCATCTTCATCACCCTGGTGTTAGAACCTACGGTTACATCTAGACTAGACTAGATATGAGGATTTTATATGCTGCATGTGAACAAAAATTGAAAGGCGGTTATTATAATTCTTAAAATACCTGAATACTCCAAATAAATATATCGCGCTTCATGCGTCAGCCTCAGATAATCCATTTAGTATGATAGATGACTGAGAAGTCTTGCAATCGTTTCCGCACCACCTATGAGGTAGATTGCCCGATGCGTTTTATTTTTACATGGTTTCCCCATTAGGCCTAATCCATGACGCTTACCCACCTACTACTCTAGCTTGCTCCGCTTAGAAAAATTGGTGAGCGGTGTCATCACTATCTTTATATTTCCATCCATATCAATAATTCTTTTCGTTTCGAATTTGTGGTCATCTTTTCCTACTCTTTTTCTTTTCGGCACACGTGGTGCTTGCCCCGTTGTTTTTGTACATGAGATTGTTCTTCTTTCTTTATGAATGAATTGGTTATTTCTATCCTGAGCCTCTTGTAAAGTTGCTGTCGTCTTTCTAATGTATCTCCTTCATCATTTTTCGGGTGCTCTCGTTTTTTGTGCTCAACTAAGCTTTCTTGGAACAACGTATTGTAGTCACACTGGGAGCAGGTATAGCGCTTTTGCGAGTATAACTTAAATGGTTTTTTCCTCTTCCGTTTTTCAGATGTGTCGATATGGTCTGTTTGCTCAGGTCGTCCAAATAGATTTTTCGTGTCCAAAACACGGATAAAACCACCTATATCCGGTAATTGTATCACATTTCCTATCGTTGGTACGTCGGTGATTGCTGACGCCTTGTGATGCACTAGATCAACCACACATTTATCACTGTTACTAGGAGACAGTATATCGCTTTCCCGAATTTTATCTTCTGTTCCTACTTGATTGGTCTGAATAATTGGATTTTCTACATCAGCTACGGCTCCTGAATCCGCTCCCTGAGCAAGTAGTTCCAAAATATCTTCAAATCTGTCCATCACTTTAAATACGGAGGTGAAAATTTCAAAGTAAGTTCTTAAATAGATTGCGTCTCTTGCATACAAATCTCGAAGACTGTTCAATTGAAATAACTGGTTATCATCTCATCATCCCTTTATATATAATTTCAGCATACCTACCCAGGTACCTACCATAATGATTTCTTAAGTACCTACTTTCCCTTATACCTACATACCTGGATCAACTTCAGGTATATTTAGAGATAGTCAAACCATGGAACTTTCATGTGGAAATCGTTGAAATATATTGTCAATTCATTTGATAATATATTCAATAAAGCTTCGAATTTATTCTTACTATAATTGTTGGTTTGATATTACAGACCGATAAATAATTACAGACCTGGTGATAGCAGACCTTAATGAACCCCTGCATTAATAAAAATATTGCCTAGTAATTTTTCCCATGGCGTTCGTGAAAAGACTCGACATCTGCTGTTTTGGACTAAAAAATGAATTGCTCTAATCCTTAGTTAGAAATGATCTGCCTTCTAGGTATTGTTTCACTTAAGCTAAGAATAATAATAATTCAAAGTTTTAAGGGGTCTCATATACATTTTTGTGATTATTTTATTGATTATTTCACCCTTATAATGTGTTACTGCAACTCATTGTTACTAGTTAAGTTAATTCATTTTTATTCCAAGTTGCTTGCTCATTTCGTGCGGGCCACGTATGTTCATTTATTTCCCGATTGACGCGTAACATATGTTGGTGCATATGACCTATGTCGAACAAAGAAAGGATGAAGTCGTCGTTCATACACACATCGACGCTCGTTCGGTACAGTGCCACACTTTCTTCGCAGTAAATTTCTCGTTAATTTCTACAAATTAGAACTCTGGTGAAAAAAAGTGACTATTTCTCGCTCGTGAGTGACACGTTGATTCAGCCGTACTGTGAAACCAGGTAGGCAAAAGTCAATGCTCCACATTCGATTTTCTTTTCGAGTCATTTTTTCTTATCAGAATTTCATTGTTAATTTTCTTTCGTTTTCATTTAATTTTCAAAGGCCCTTGTCGTGCCATTTTGGTCCTTCTTGAGCCGCATATTTTCGAACCGCGTTTTCAAAATTATTGCGATCAAGCATTTTGGAATTTTTTCATTTAGTTTTTTCATTTGCATTTATTTCAATCTGTCAATTATTCACGTAACTCAAAACTTGACAAGATATCGAACACATTCATAAATCCTTTAATATCTGCGCATGTTATAAAATTTAGCTTTGATTACCTGAGAACATAGACAACTCTTCATTTTTTTTCTCATCTATGCTCATAACCTTGATTCAAAACATAAACAAGATAGACATTCTTGTTTTGTTTATTTTCATCATTTGTTTATTTTCAGCTCGATTTTCGATTTGATAGATTCAATCTTGATTATTTACTTTATTAATGATTTGATAGATTCAACTTTATTAATTGATTTCGTTCTTTTCAATCGGTTAGTCTATTTACTCTTTTTTCAAAATTACTCAAAACAAAATTCATATTGTTTTCTGCAGTATACCTTGAATAATAATAATGGCGACAAAATTGAAACAACTCAAAGCTCGTCGTCAAGTTGTTATTGATGATCTCGAGGAAATTCTGAATTTAGCACAATTCGCTGTCACTGATGAAAGTCTCCACGTAAGATTCAAATTAAGATGTGAAATACTTGACGATATTCTCGTGGACTTTCAAAATTTACATACGTCAATTGTTTCTATGATTGTATCTTCCGAAGAACCGGAATTGAACACTGAGAAGGTTATTCGAACAGCCTTTATGGATAATTATTACACCATCAGAACAACTTATGTTAATTTATTTCCTGTAGTAAACATTCCAGTAAAAAACCAAGACAGTTGCTCTATCAGTTCGCCAAATGTTAAACTTCCAAAGATAGTATTGCCCATTTTCAATGGGAATTATAAAGAGTGGCCTACTTTTTTCGATATGTTCCAAAGTTTGGTACATGAAAATTCTAACTTGAGTCAGATAGAAAAGTTTCAATACCTCCTTAGTTCACTTTCTTCTCATGCTTTAAGTTTAGTTAAGGGGTTTCCATTGACTGCTGAAAATTATGAAAGCGCTTTTCAGACATTGGCGGAAAGATATCAAAATAAAAGACTTCTCGCTAATACATGTTGGAAGGAAATCTGTAATGTTCCAAAGCTACAGGGTGATTCAGCTAAAGACCTTAGGCGAATTCTATAGGTTTTTGCGGAGAACTTATCGGTATTAAGGAATTTAGGTTTACTCGTTGACCAGTGGGACTTTGTTTTATTTCACATTCTCATTCAGAAATTAGATTCAGCAACGATCAAACGTTTTGAATTACAAGAATGTTCAAACGATATTCCGTCGTTTGTCAATTTGCGAAATTTCCTGACAAATCAGTGTATAGCCTTGGAGGCAGTAGCTCTTTCTCTTCCGTCGAAAACTCATTCAGTTTCGAATTCTCAAGTTTTGAAATCTAGTTCTCTCTCAATGAATAAAAGAAATTCGACTCTTCTCGTTCAAACGGAAACTGAATCATTCAAGAAACGTATAACTTGTACCTAATTATTGCAAGTTAGCTCATAATATTTACAAATGTCCATCATTTTTGGAACAGACTGTTCAAGATCGGTTCAAGACTGTGAAGAACAAAAATTGCTGTATCAATTGCCTCCATTCTGGACATAAGATTAACAATTATTCTTCAAAGTCAAATTGTCATACTTGCCACAAAAGGCATCATACCCTGTTGCACATGCGCAATAATGCGGATAATGATGCTTCAACAGAGACGTTTCATTTCAATGCTGCAAATTCATCGGATTCAGGCTCAGCTCAGGTTTTAACCAATGTTTCTTCAAATTCTACCGTTCTCTTAGCAACCGCTGAGGTCGAAATTCGTGATGCTTGGGGTAGATATCAGAAGGTCCGAGTTCTGTTAGATGGAGGCTCTCAAATAAATATTATAACTCAATCGTGTGTAAATAGATTAGGCTTGAAAATTTGTGATGCTTCATTTTCGATAAATGGAATTTGTGAAAGCTCATCTTCTGCTAATTGCAGCACTGAATGTACTATTCGCCCATCAGGTCAAATAAATCCATCGTTTACATTCGATGCCGTCGTGATTCCGAAGATTTGTGCGGAAATGCCGAGTTCTTTCGTAAATTATTCGTTTTGGAATTGTGTCCATAACAAGAAGTTAGCAGATCCGAACTTTTCCATTCCGAAATCAATAGACCTTCTTTTAGGAGCGGATATATTCTCTTTAATAATTCGACCAGGTCGTATCGAGGGTAACGGTTTAGAACCAACAGTACTTGAGACAGTATTTGGTTGGGTTTTCATGGGAAAGATTCAATCACCTAACATATCAGTTAACAATTTTCATTTGTCATTGTCTGAATCAGGTTTAAACTCCTCGTTGAAAAGATTTTGGGAACTTGAAGAAGTTTCAAAGAATGTCATTGTATCACCAGATGATCAATTTTGTGAGAACTTATACGCTCAGAACTATTCTAGAAATACATCTGGACGGTACACTGTGGCATTACCATTTAGACCTGATCAGTCAACACTTTCATTCGGTGACACATATTCTCTCGCACTACGTCGTTTTTTATCCCTTGAACGTAAACTTATTAAAAACCAGAATATATACAAGGAATACTCTACTTTCATGAAGGAATATTTAGAAAAAGATCATATGTCATTGATTTCTACTAGTTCGGATTATGAAAATACTTTCTATATCCCTCACCATTGTATAATTAAACCAAACAGTCCATCCACAAGGTTGAGGGTTGTTTTCGATGCGTCAGCTCATGTACCCGGTCATTTATCTTTAAATGATGCTCTATTGATAGGTCCTAAATTACAAAAAGATATTATTGCCATTTTGATGAACTTTCGTGTTCATCGGTTCGTTTTCACAGCTGATATCAAACAAATGTATCGTCAAATATTGGTTCAAAATTCACATCGAAACTTTCAAAGAATATTGTGGCGGTTTTCTCCATCGGAACCCATAAAAACTTATCAGCTGAATACCGTTACGTACGGAGTTGCACCAGCACCTTTTCTTGCCCTTCGAACTTTGGCACAGTTGGCCAAGGATGAGGAAGCTCGTTTTCCGAAAGCATCCAAAATTTTGCTCACAGACATTTATGTCGATGATGTCGTTACAGGTTGTGATGATTTGGAAGACGCAAAAACGTTGCAAAAGGAACTGATTTCCTTATTGAATTGTGGTGGTTTTGAGCTCCGAAAATGGAGTAGTAACAGTTCTCAATTACTCTCAACCATACCTCTAGATCATCAATATCACCATTCTTTGGATTTTGATATAGATCCGATAGTCAAAATTCTCGGTTTGAGGTGGTTTCCTTCGTCGGACGAATTTTCTTATTTTGCGGAAACTACTGTGCAGGTATGTACCAAACGTACCATACTTTCAGAACTTTCTCGAATTTTCGACCCTTTGGGGTTCCTTTCTCCATTTACTTTTCTTGCTAAACATTTGATCCAGCATCTTTGGACATTAGGTTTGCAGTGGGATGATACACTTCCAGACGATGTCAGCCGTCGCTGGAATCAGTGTAAATCCGAATTAACCGAATTGGGTAAATTAAAGATACCTCGGAAACTTGCATCGAAACCATTTTATCGTTGCGAACTTCATGGTTTCGGAGATAGTAGTGAGCGTGGTTACGCAGCCGTGGTATATTTCAGGTTTTTCAATTTTGACGGCTCCATTGACATCTCTTTCGTAGGTGGTAAATCAAAGGTCTCCCCATTGAAGAGAATTTCACTTCCACGACTAGAATTGTGTGCTTGTCTCTTATTATCAAAACTCATTAATGTGGTTTCCTCTGTTTACCAATCAGCCTTTACTATAGACGACATTTTTGCTTGGTCTGATTCTATGGTAGCTTACATTTTCAGATTTGTTCACTTCATGAAGGACTCTAAGGCTCCTGGGATATATAGATTTTCCGCAGTTCATCTCAAAGATGCACTTTTCTTCATTATAAAACAGGTTCAACGGGTTGTGTTCAGGGAACAGATCGATAATCTCATCTCGGGAAATCCCATATCTAAAATACTTCGAAAATTGAATCCATTTATTGGAGAAGATGGTGTTCTCAGGGTGGGCGGTCGTCTGTCTTTTTCTGGTCTGGCTCTTGATCACAAACACCCAGCTTTGCTTCCTTCATCTCATCGTCTTACTGAGCTCCTTATTCAGCATTTCCACAAAATATATCTGCATCCAGGTGCCCAGACTTTACAGTTCCTTCTGTCTCAACAGGTCATACAGGAGTTTTATACAGTCCACTTACAGATTGAATCTGTGCTCAATTCTCGCCCTCTATGTCCGCTTAGTAATGATCCGAATGACATATCTGCACTGACACCAGGACATTTTCTTACTTTGGCTCCATTATCTGCTATTCCTGAACCAGATTTATCTCACCTATCTATCGGTCGATTATCGCGTTGGCAGCTTTTAACTCGTATCCATCAGGATTTTTGGAAAAGATGGAATTTAGAATACCTGAACACACTGCAACAACGAAAAAAGTGGTTCAATAGTGACTCGCCTCCTTATTCGATAGGTGCACTCGTCTTGATAAAAGATGATCAACTCCCTCCATTGCGCTGGCGACTTGGACGCATTGAGAAATTGCATCCTGGCGCTGATAAAATAGCTAGAGTAGCTACTGTTCGGACTACTCAAGTTGTACTGCAGAGATCAGTGGTTAAATTATGTCCATTACCTCTTCAATAATTAAGACGTATGTTGATGTATATATGTATATATTTTTCTTTGCTTTATGTTCGATATCTTTTCAATTTTATAATTGCTTTGTTTCATAAAATATTCTATTTTAGGTGGGCGGTTATGTTACTGCAACTCATTGTTACTAATTAAGTTCATTCATTTTTATTCCAAGTTGCTTGCTCATTTCGTGCGGCCCACGTATGTTCATTTATTTCCCGATTGACGCGTAACATATGTTGGAGCATATGACCTATGTCGAACAAAGAAAGGACGAAGTCGTCGTTCACACACACATCGACGCTCGTTCGGTACAGTGCCACACTTTCTTCGCAGTAAATTTCTCGTTAATTTCTACAAATTAGAACTCTGGTGAAAAAAAGTGAATATTTCTCGCTCGTGAGTGACACGTTGATTCAGCCGTACTGTGAAACCAGGTAGGCAAAAGTCAATGCTCCACATTCGATTTTCTTTTCGAGTCATTTTTTCTTATCAGAATTTCATTGTTAATTTTCTTTCGTTTTCATTTAATTTTCAAAATCCCCTGTCGTGCCATGATGATTATGAGAACTGTATCTATTACCAATCATGCAAGTGGTTATTTTTTTATTTATTTGAATAAATGCTTTTCAAAAAGTTCCTTTATTTTTGAACTCAAAATATAAACAATTGCTAAAGCATATTTACTACTAGACTAGACTAGATATGAGGATTTTATATGTTGCATGTGAAAAATAATTGAAAGGCGGTTATTATAATTCTTAAAATACCTGAATACTCCAAATAAATATATCGCGCTTCATGCGTCAGCCTCAGATAATCCATTTAGTATGATAGATGACTGAGAAGTCTTGCAATCGTTTCCGCACCACCTCTGAGGTAGATTGCCCGATGCGTTTTATTTTTACATGGTTTCCCCATTAGGCCTAATCCATGACGCTTACCCACCTACTACTCTAGCTTGCTCCGCTTAGAAAAATTGGTGAGCGGTGTCATCACTATCTTTATATTTCCATCCATATCAATAATTCTTTTCGTTTCGAATTTGTGGTCATCTTTTCCTACTCTTTTTCTTTTCGGCACACGTGGTGCTTGCCCCCGTTGTTTTTGTACATGAGATTGTTCTTCTTTCTTTATGAATGAATTGGTTATTTCTATCCTGAGCCTCTTGTAAAGTTGCTGTCGTCTTTCTAATGTATCTCCTTCATCATTTTTCGGGTGCTCTCGTTTTTTGTGCTCAACTAAGCTTTCTTGGAACAACGTATTGTAGTCACACTGGGAGCAGGTATAGCGCTTTTGCGAGTATAACTTAAATGGTTTTTTCCTCTTCCGTTTTTCAGATGTGTCGATATGGTCTGTTTGCTCAGGTCGTCCAAATAGATTTTTCGTGTCCAAAACACGGATAAAACCACCTATATCCGGTAATTGTATCACATTTCCTATCGTTGGTACGTCGGTGATTGCCGACGCCTTGTGATGCACTAGATCAACTACACATTTATCACTGTTACTAGGAGACAGTATATCGCTTTCCCGAATTTTATCTTCTGTTCCTACTTGATTGTTCTGAATAATTGGATCTTCTACATCAGCTACGGCTCCTGAATCCGCTCCCTGAGCAAGTAGTTCCAAAATATCTTCAAATCTGTCCATCACTTTAAATACGGAGGTGAAAATTTCAAAGTAAGTTCTTAAATAGACTGCGTCTCTTGCATACAAATCTCGAAGACTGTTCAATTGAAATAACTGGTTATCATCTCATCATCCCTTTATATATAATTTCAGCATACCTACCCAGGTACCTACCATAATGATTTCTTAAGTACCTACTTTCCCTTATACCTACATACCTGGATCAACTTCCGGTATATTTAGAGAAAGTCGAAAATTGAATCAAACCATGGAACTTTTATGTGGAAATCGTTGAAATATATTGTCAATTCATTTGATAATATATTCAATAAAGCTTCGAATTTATTCTTACTATAATTGTTGGTTTGATATTACAGACCGATAAATAATTACAGACCTGGTGATAGCAGACCTTAATGAACCCCTGCATTAATAAAAATATTGCCTAGTAATTTTTCCCATGGCGTTCGTGAAAAGACTCGACATCTGCTGTTTTGGACTAAAAAATGAATTGCTCTAATCCTTAGTTAGAAATGATCTGCCTTCTAGGTATTGTTTCACTTAAGCTAAGAATAATAATAATTCAAAGTTTTAAGGGGTCTCATATACATTTTTGTAATTATTTTATTGATTATTTCACCCTTATGATGATTATGAGAACTGTATCTATTACCAATCATGCAAGTGTGGTTTTTTTTATTTATTTGAATAAATGCTTTTCAAAAAGTTCCTTTATTTTTGAACTCAAAATATAAACAATTGCTAAAGCATATTTACTACTAGACTAGACTAGATATGAGGATTTTATATGCTGCATGTGAAAAAAAATTGAAAGGCGGTTATTATAATTCTTAAAATACCTGAATACTCCAAATAAATATATCGCGCTTCATGCGTCAGCCTCAGATAATCCATTTAGTATGATAGATGACTGAGAAGTCTTGCAATCGTTTCCGCACCACCTATGAGGTAGATTGCCCGATGCGTTTTATTTTTACATGGTTTCCCCATTAGGCCTAATCCATGACGCTTACCCACCTACTACTCTAGCTTGCTCCGCTTAGAAAAATTGGTGAGCGGTGTCATCACTATCTTTATATTTCCATCCATATCAATAATTCTTTTCGTTTCGAATTTGTGGTCATCTTTTCCTACTCTTTTTCTTTTCGGCACACGTGGTGCTTGCCCCCGTTGTTTTTGTACATGAGATTGTTCTTCTTTCTTTATGAATGAATTGGTTATTTCTATCCTGAGCCTCTTGTAAAGTTGCTGTCGTCTTTCTAATGTATCTCCTTCATCATTTTTCGGGTGCTCTCGTTTTTTGTGCTCAACTAAGCTTTCCTGGAACAACGTATTGTAGTCACACTGGGAGCAGGTATAGCGCTTTTGCGAGTATAACTTAAATGGTTTTTTCCTCTTCCGTTTTTCAGATGTGTCGATATGGTCTGTTTGCTCAGGTCGTCCAAATAGATTTTTCGTGTCCAAAACACGGATAAAACCACCTATATCCGGTAATTGTATCACATTTCCTATCGTTGGTACGTCGGTGATTGCCGACGCCTTGTGATGCACTAGATCAACTACACATTTATCACTGTTACTAGGAGACAGTATATCGCTTTCCCGAATTTTATCTTCTGTTCCTACTTGATTGGTCTGAATAATTGGATCTTCTACATCAGCTACGGCTCCTGAATCCGCTCCCTGAGCAAGTAGTTCCAAAATATCTTCAAATCTGTCCATCACTTTAAATACGGAGGTGAAAATTTCAAAGTAAGTTCTTAAATAGACTGCGTCTCTTGCATACAAATCTCGAAGACTGTTCAATTGAAATAACTGGTTATCATCTTCATCATCTCATCATCCCTTACCTACTTTATAGATAATTTCAGCTTATTTACCGGGGGTATCTTTCTTCGAGGTTAAGAAGTTTTATA
Organism: Micraspis discolor; assembly: GCA_030674115.1. Taxonomy (NCBI): domain Eukaryota; kingdom Metazoa; phylum Arthropoda; class Insecta; order Coleoptera; family Coccinellidae; genus Micraspis; species Micraspis discolor. Next base: position 818,933 of record JARTUT010000881.1, read on the forward strand.
TACTTAGTGTGTCACATTACTTATTAGATTATATTGCACGGTTGATTTCATTTTGTTGCTCTGAATTCTTGATTGACTGGTTGAAAGATTTGATGAATTTTTGTATTTTTTCTCGGCTGTTTGTCCGAATGTCGTAAAGAGATTTTGTTCAATTTTAACTGAGACCTAATAAGTGACTTAGCACCCGATATTTTTTTCCTGATTCTGAACCTACTTTCCTTATACCTACATACCTGGATCAACTTCCGGTATATTTAGAGAAAGTCGAAAATTGAATCAAACCATGGAACTTTTATGTGGAAATCGTTGAAATATATTGTCAATTCATTTGATAATATATTCAATAAAGCTTCGAATTTATTCTTACTATAATTGTTGGTTTGATATTACAGACCGATAAATAATTACAGACCTGGTGATAGCAGACCTTAATGAACCCCTGCATTAATAAAAATATTGCCTAGTAATTTTTCCCATGGCGTTCGTGAAAAGACTCGACATCTGCTGTTTTGGACTAAAAAATGAATTGCTCTTATCCTTAGTTAGAAATGATCTGCCTTCTAGGTATTGTTTCACTTAAGCTAAGAATAATAATAATTCAAAGTTTTAAGGGGTCTCATATACATTTTTGTAATTATTTTATTGATTATTTCACCCTTATGATGATTATGAGAACTGTATCTATTACCAATCATGCAAGTGGTTATTTTTTTATTTATTTGAATAATGGCCGGTTTCTGAAGTCAAAATAAACTCAGTTTATCTATTCGAGAAAGTTAAACGAGAGATAACTGTCGAATTGGGTTTCTGACTACCGCGCCGACAGATAAACTACACATAAACTCCATTTATCTTAACTCGTCCCGATGACGGGTTATCTCGACGTTAACTATTCAATATTTACATGACAGTTCCAAGATAACCTCAAAATTATATCTCCGAAAATTCGAAAATTCAAGTTCATAACAAACATGGAATTGACTAAAGAAATATTTTCAAGTTCCTCATCAGATGAAGAAATTCTGGAATTCATCAATAATATATCAATACCTCGACAGATAAGGATTCGTAGATCTCCGATGGAAATGTATTCAGATGAAGAGTTTAGGTAAGTAGTAGTAACTGTCTTTTATTGCAAGCAATTGGCCAATTGACCTGAGGTCTTTCAGCCTATTAAAAATACACAGTAGCATAGTTTCACAAAAATCTAACATTAAACATTTGTCTATGAAAGTGTATCTTGGATGTTTTCTATCAGAAATATTCTCGTAATATGATATTGATTCTTCAAATTTTTTGGGCAAAGATAACGACTGAACAAAAGCACAGTGGGATATTTATGTGATCAACTGAACCCAGTTTTATCCCCAACATCTCAAAGAAAAGTGGCATTATTTGTTTTAGAACAAGTGTGCATTTCTCTACGATACTATGCCACAGGCACTTTTCAAATTGTTGTAGGTGATGATATCAATGTTCACAAATCAACGTCATCTAGAGTTATTTTCAATGTGAGCAAGGAAATAGCCAAGCTATCTGAAAGATTTATAGGTATGCCAAGAAATGATACTGAAATTTTAGAAACCAAGGCGGGCTTCTATAACATAGCAGGCTTTCCAAATGTACTTGGTTGCATTGATGGAACTCATATACCGATTATTTCACCTGGAGGAGATAATGCTGAATTATTTCGAAATAGAAAAGGTTATTTCTCCTTAAATATACAGGCTGTGTGTGATGCTAAATTGACTATACGTGATATTGATGCACGCTGGCATGGTTCAACGCATGATAGCACAATGTATCATAGCTCTTTTTTGCGGGCTCGGTTAGAGAATAATGAATTTGGAAAGTCCTATCTGTTAGGGGATAGTGCTTACCCTGTCAACATTTGCTAACCCCAATATTGAATCCAACTCAAGGCATGGAGGAACGATATAATAAAGCACACATAAAGACCCGGAATACAATTGAGCGAACATTTGGAGTGTGGAAAAGAAGATTTGCCTGCCTGTCGATGCAACTTCGTGTCAAGCTGGATTGTGCACTTGCAATAATCGTTGCAACTGCAATATTACACAACATCGCATTACAGCAAAATGATAATTTTGAGTATGAAGAAGAAGTTCCGCAACTACAACAACCCGATGAGTCAATACCTGCTACTCTCGAAGGAAATGCATTCAGAAGATCAATAGCAATTCAATATTTTAGGTGAGTGGCAGGGTATAAAAACTCTTCAAATTTCTTAATTTAGTTCGTATTTAAGCTTCTCATTTTGTGAAGTCATCTGAGACACAAATAGCAAATATTCAAATTGGTATGAAATTATTACCATTATTAATGAGGAGAAATGCCATAATCAGTAGGAAAACATGTATGCAAATTTCATTGCAAAAAGTGTGTGATAGCCAAAGGAATTCTTAACTGAAAGCTTATTTTTCCAACTCAGATAACGTCACTTTGTATGAGAGAGACGTCAGAACTTTCTATATCTCTGCAATATGTAAGAGCATACCTGTGTTTTTAATCAAGGGGTAAATGAGAGAACTTTTAATTTAAGTATTTTTTTTCCTATAACTTTTTTTCATCACTTCCAAACGCAATTTCACCTCTTCTATTTCTAGTAACTTCAACGTTACTTCTGCCTCCAACAACTGTTCCTCTTTCTTGGCCTTCAGATGTTCGATATCAATCTGTTTTTGTATTAACTCCACTTTTTTGCTGTTAATAAGTCCTCATTGGCCTGCTTTGCATTTTTCTTTTCATAATTGTGTTTGTTGTTGTAATGAGAGCTTTTTGGCGCTCTTGTTCATCCGAACAGAGTGCCTATCATTTTGCCCTGAATGTCTGTAATTTTGGAATATCGAGCCGAAAATGGTCTCAATCGATTGGCATCGACTCCTGATGAAGAATTCGTGGCGAAAGTTGAGTCTGTCCGGCCGGCTGGCCGTATCCTCTCTAGCATCCAAAAGGAATCAGCTAGAGTTTTCATATTTTCAGAATAGGTTAATTGTCCAAATATCTCGGTCAAGTTCGTTATTGGGCCAAATCCGTCGGATGGTTCAGTAGTTATGAGCATCTGAAATTTTGTTTCCTCAATAACTACTAGAATATCCATCCGATCAAGTTGATACTTGGAATGTTATTGAGGGAGGCTGAAACAAGACGGCTTGCAAAATTTCGCAGAAATCGTCACGCTAGAAAATTTTTAAAAAATTCCCAAAAAAAAAATTTTTAATACTCAATATCTTCTGAGACATTTAAATTTAAATAAAAATCCGTATATATATATATTGACGTTACCGATATCTTACTCATCCTCAAATTTCATTGTCGTAGCTTTCCCCTTCTGAAGATATGATCATTTTTTCATTTACTCAAGAGTAAAATAGAAATGTCATGAAGTCCGAGCTTTGTCATTGAAAGATTTGCCATCACAGATCGATATTCGTTTGACAACTTGCGGACCTAGATATCAGTGTCAGTTGGCGTAATATCAATCAATATTTTCATAGAATTCATAGAGGTAGAATTCGATGTCGATGACGTTGTCAAAATTCAGAAAAGCACAGACGTAATATTAATCAAAAAATTTTTTATCATAGAGAAAGGATTTGATGGCGTTGTCAAAACTCAGAAAAGCAATGACGTAAGTTTTTAGGAGAAGCATAGAACAAAATTTGGTGAAAATTATGAGTAGTTATTTTCAAATTGAGATAAAGGTTTGTTTATTCATTAGGCTTTCATATTTGCATCACATTGTCCCATAGTACGGAAAAAGACTATTGTTCATCCGATCAGAGAGCTTATAGATTTGTTAAGGTTTGAATATTTACTCGCAGGTAGCTCAACAAGAGCGCCAAAGCAATCTGACCTCACGTCAGTGCTTTCTAATTTTTTTTTGTTGCAGTTGACCCTAATCGACTAGATGCTTGTTCTTTTTTCACCTGGTCGCCTTCTAGGAGTTTCAGGAGTCGCCAGAGGACTATTATGTGTAGAAGGTTCTTCCTGTGAGAGAATTACCTCCTCAGAGAAATTCAGTTCCATATCTGCAATGTATTTTAGATGAATAAATATATTTTGTATTATGGTTACCTGTTTGATTCGAATATCTCAATTGTTACGAATCTCACATATATAAGAATTACTCACTTTGCTCAGTAGCACTCAGGATGATTCTTCCTGCAAATATTGAACCATACCCTGCTGGCTGGTTGAAGGCATGTTTATACAGATCTCAGGGCTTGCAGGAGGTAGCACAATGGCAGAGCCTGCTGATTCTCTCTCTTCCTCATCTGAAATATGTTATTTTTTTAGTTCATTCAAATTGCATAGTTTATTATATTCAATATTTCGTTGAAGGCGCAATAATTATAGTGTAATCCAGATTCCATACTCACTAAGTTCATAATGCGCAGCTGACGAGTCGTAAGGGTTTGTTAGTAGTGTGAAGTGATGCTGCAACAAACCCATTACTTTCTCATCAACTTGCGTTGTCTTTGGTGTGAAGGTCCCTCCACCAGTTTTGTATCTTTCACACTGCAAATCGATAGAAATTATGAAAACAATAGAATCCTCTTGCTTGTGTTTACCTATGTATTTGAAATTTGATTATACCTACTTTGTCGACGGCAAAATTTTTTTGCTTTTTCTTTATATTGTCATATAAAGTACGCAGCTGTTTTTCGCTCCGCGGACCAGTCTCTCCAGCGGCGTTAAATTTTGCGGCTATCTTCTGCCAGGCCTGGTTTTTCTGGTTCACATTACTGGCATCTGTTTTTTGTCATCGATTGTACTTATAAATTCTCTAACAATATCCAGTAATAAAATTTTTTCACACTCAGTGAAATTTCTAGCCCTTTGTCGACTCATTTTGTTGCGTAATTGTTTTTTTTTCGTTTGTTTTGAATTTGAATTCACAATCTTCGACGCCAACACAACGTCACAGAATGTTGAATCCATCTCTTGATTCTGTGTTCTGCTTTCGATACGATTTGTAAATACGAATTTTTTCCATATAGGATTATGAGAGAATGATTATTTTATAGTTTTGAATTAGTCTCTCTTTGAAATTATATTGAATGTTTAAAAATATGTCAGGTTTGATTACAGTGACATCTATTATCGCTTTCAGCAACTAACTATACTGTCGATACTGTGGAGTTGTCCATTCGATAGCTAACCGAACATAGCTAACTGACATCAGAAACCCGTGCGGCGTTTATCGAGCAGATAAATATTATCCACAGTTAACGGCTGGATAACTATCTGACGTTTATCTGTCGAGTTCAGAAACCGGCCATAAGTGTTCGTTTGTAAACTTGTTTTTCTGTTAAGGCTCCTAAAGGCATGCATAGGATACCTGGAGTCGGAAAAAATAACCTACTTAAGGCAAATGACCATGGTAGTCGATGCCTTCAAATGCTCAAATAAAAAAAAGGTTTTTCTTCACCTTTGTTCGAAATCAATTTCCCTTCTCCTAAAAACCAAACAAAACTAGGCTTATCGATTGCATCGAAAATCTTTTGGAATATCTTACTTTCATTAAACGCTTATCTTTTGAAGTACCTTATACAGGGTGGCCATTTAAAAACGAAACAGACGAGATTACAGACGAAATAAATTTTTTCGATAGAAATGCTCAGACAGGTCGATTTTTGTTTCGAGGGGGACAACTTAAGATGTAGGTTACGGACGGATAGCGCTTGAACCCTTGCTACTACAACCCTCACCCCCAAATTTTGAATAGAAAAGATGGGGTGAGTGATACCTCATTTGAAAGATATTTTTATACTGATTTCAGCACAGTAATTGTTTTTTCATTTTATGCATTAGTTCTCGAAAAGTCCTAACTAAGTATTCGAAAATGAAGTGGTGTTTTAATGGCACTTGTAGTGTTTTTTGTGAAAAATCGACATTTTGAGCTTCAAAACAACCATGACTGTGGCTTCCTTCCTCCAATCCACTGACATAGAAATCTTTAATTAAGATTTCGAACAAACAAAGCGTATTGCGAAGGAGCTCAATCTTGCTGAATTTTATGATACAATGAGTGAACGAGTAACTGCTAATCCCAATTATCTGTACAATGTTCGTTTCTCCGATGAGTGTTCGTTCTTTCGAAACGGCACAGTGAATCGACACAATTGTCGTTATTGGGCCGATGCTAATCCGAGATTGTTTCACGAAGTTTATACTCAACAACCAGAAAAACTCAATATTTGGGCTGGAATATTTGGTGACAACATTGTCGGCCCGTTCTTTTCACCTGGTAATCTTACTGGAGATATGTATTTGGACTGGGAAATCACATCGGTCCAATTTTGACGGAAATTATTGAAAACAATGCTGGAAATTATGTCGAAGATCAGATTGTGTTTCAGCAGGATGGAGCTCCTCCACACTAAGCCTTCCAGTTCGAGAATATCTGGATCAAAGATTTCCAAATCGGTGGATTGGAAGAAGGGGTCCCACTGAATGGCCAGCCAGATCGCCAGATCTGTCACTACTAGATTTCTTTCTTTGGGGCCAGTTGAAGAGTAAAATTTACTCTACACAGCCCGATTCCATAGAAGATTTAAGAAGACGTATAGTGAACGAATGTCGTCAAATCACTCCAGAAATGCTGCAAAATGTGCGCCATCGTTTCGAACAAAACTTATTTCATTGTATGGAAGCTAATGGTGAACAATTTGAATATTTAATTAATTGATGTGAGTTTTTGATAAATTATTTACTTTACTTTGAAAAGTCTTATTTCTTAGATCAATACTTCAAATCGTTCTGATACCGTACAGTTGGAGAATGATTTCAGTGAATAAAACAGCTAGTCGAACATCTGACCTTAGTAGCATTAACACGTACGGTATGACTTCATTTGCCAGTGGTAGGTGTTTTGCAATTTCAAATACAAGTACGGAAATTTTGGTGTTTCGGAAGCACGAAATGTCAATTATTCGCAAAAAATTAATTTAAGTGATAAAATTAACTAACGCATGAATATTTCGAGAACTAATGCATAAAATGAAAAAACAATTACTGTGCTGAAATCAGTCAGTATAAAAATACCTTTGAATTGAGGTTATCACTCACCCCATCTTCCCTATTCAAAAATTGGTGGTGGGGGTTGTAGCAGCAAGGGTTGAAGCGCTATGTGTCCGTAACTTACATCTTAAGTTGTCCCCCACGAAACAGAAATCGACCTGTCCGTGCATTTCTATCGAAAAAACTTATTTCGTCTGTAATCTCGTCTGTTTCGTTTTCAAATGGCCACCCTGTATATTCGAATTAAAATTACACAAAAGCGATGATTCGAATTAAAATTACACAAAAGCGATGATTCTTCGGAATCTTATCTTTACAACCACTACGTGCAGCACATTAGACTCTCAGAGCACGAATTTTGGTTGTCAAGTCTGACCACCATCAATTATCTGTGATTTCTGTAATTGCTTGCGTGAAAGAATGCTAATACTATGAAACTGGAGAATATGCAGAATACACGACTCAACAAAAAAATTTTCGTTCTTTGTCCTAAAGTTTATACTATTATTTTCCAGTTAGTTATGCACAAAAACGAAAAGAAAATACCTTTTTTCGGTATAAAGTTTGCTTTTGTGATAGTTATAATAATAATACTCATTTTTCAATTTTTTCATGAATTTTAATTGATTTTAATATTTTTAAAAAGACCGCGCGGTGAGAGTGGGGTATTAACGTTAACACTGTGCCGCTAGATGGCACCCGAGTGATAAACAACCATCAGGTGTTGTTTACAAGCCCAGAATAACTTAAAATGTCGCCACGAAAGTGCAAATACGCTGATGCATTTTGTTTTATATGTGGTCAATTTATTAAAGTTCGAGACGTGAAATATGAACTAGAGACATCTCACGTTTTCTGTGAAGCCTATGAAGCATATTTTGACTGTCCTGTACGGAATCAAGAAAAAGCCATGGACTCCACATGTTGCTTGTAGTTATTGTAAAAGGTGTTTGGAAGGTAAGCAATTTTTATTTAATCAAGCGATGAATCCAAAATAATAGACATATTAATTTTTATTTTTATATTTTTAGGTTGGTACCGAGGTGAGAAAAGGTCTATGAAATTTGCAATACCAAGGATTTGGCGAGAACCAAAAGACCATATTACTGACTGCTACTTTTGTATGGTGAATCCCAGTAAAAGACGGAGAGGTAAAAATGCAAAACCTATTGAATATCCTGACCTCGAATTTTCTTCTGCTCGAATTGCTCACGACCTGACACGACCAGTACCTGAGCCACCAAAAAAATTATCGCAGAAAAGTAGCTCATCTTTTAGTTCTTATAAAAGTAATTCCGATAAGGAGTTTTTGCCTACACCTGAACAACCAAAACACCATCTCATTACTTCAGAAGATTTTAACGATCTAATTAGAGATTTAAATTTGCCAAAAAATAAAGCAGAGCTTCTAGGCTCTCGGTTAAAACAGTGGAATTTGATTGATGAAGTTAAGCTCACGGATCAGCGGACTAGGCATGAAATGTTTGCAACGTTTTTCACGAAGGAGGATGGACTTTGTTTTTGTAATGACATTAAAGGTATGTTTGAAGCAATTGGCATACCCTGTGTCCCTAGCGAATGGCGTTTATTCATTGACAGCTCTACAAAAAGTTTAAAAGCAGTTCTATTGCACAACGGAAATAAACTTCCGTCTCTTTCAATTGCTCACTCAGTACATCTTAAAGAAAATTATGAAAGTGTCAAAATTTTGCTTGAATCTGTAAAGTATCGTGAGTATAACTGGGAGCTGATTGGATATTTTAAATGTGGATATGCAAAGTATCCGTGTTATTTGTGCTTGTGGGATAGCAGAGCGGATTCTAAACACTATATTCAAGGGTCATGGCCTGTAAGAACAGAATTGTGTGTCGGAAAATAGAACGTCAAATTTGAGCCGATTGTTGAAGCGGAAAAAGTGTTAATGTCGCCTTTGCACATTAAGTTAGGGTTGATGAAACAATTTGTTAAAAAACTGGATGAAACTTCAGAAGCTTTTGGATACTTAAAAATTTTTTCCGAAGTTATCGGAAGCAAAGGTTAAAGCTGGGGTTTTTGTTGGTCCGCAAATAAGACAGATTTTCGCCGATGAAAAATTTCCAACGTTGCTGAATCGTACTCAAAAAGCAAGTTGGAACAGTTTTAAAGCAGTAGTTTCTGGATTTTTAGGAAATAATAAAGCTGAAAACTACGAAAAGTTGGTTGAGGATATGCTTACAAATTTTAAGGCCATGGGCTGCAGGATGTCATTAAAAGTACATATGCTGCATGCTCATTTGGATAAATTTAAAAACAATATGGGAGCCTATTCCGAAGAGCAAGGAGAACGTTTCCATCAGGACATCATGAATTTTGAACAACGCTATCAAGGCCAATACAATGAAAACATGATGGGCGACTATATTTGGGGTTTATTGAGAGAAAGTAGCTATGAACATAAAAGAAAAAGTAAAAGTATGCACTTTTAAGTTATTTTCCACTTTTCTGTAAGCTAATTTGATAGTAAAACTTAATAAAAATAATAAACATTTTTATTTCAATAGTTTTATTTTCAATCAAATATTAAAATCCGAGATTTTTGCAAATTTCGTTCAATTAGACTTCTAAGCACAAAAGCAAAGTTTTTCATGCCATATATTTTTTTTCCGTCTTATCACGACCTAAACTACCGAAATTTAATGCTTTGCAATCAAAGTCAAATTTCATGTTGACCCGTGATATCGATGACCTCCATACATTTTCAAATTTTTGTTACTATGCGAATTACTATGACGTATACAGTATTTAAAACATTTTTGGTGGATTTGAAAATTGTTTTAGTGTATCGATTTCGACGAAATTTTGCGAGTATATTTTTTGTAATCTTATTAAAAAATCTTCCAAAGTTATAACTTGATATGATGGGTATTCTAGGGGTTATTGATGAAAACTAGTTTTTGATACGCATAACTGTTGAACCATTCAACGGAATCAGCCAAATAACGAACTAGACCGAGATATTTGGACAATTAACCTATTCTGAAAATATGAAAACTTTATCACATCTCTTTCGGATGATAGAGAGTATACCGAACAGACATACTCTAGTTTGTACCTGGATTCCTCATCAGGAAGTCAAACCAAATCGTTTGAGACCATTTTTGGCTCGATGATTTTTCGGAAACAAGTAGTCTGAAAGCTCTACAAGACCCTAAGAAGTATGAATGAATAATTTCCTATAGACAAAGCGGTACATTGAACTTGTTCAGAGTACAATTCTTGATCAGTTTTGACGGAACATGGTAACTCCGAATGACAACTCCCACTTTCTCTTCAGTTTTGTGTGATCCGCAAACTACCACAGCAAATAATATTTCTTATCCAATGAAAATAATTCAGAATTTGACATATTTCTGTCAGTAAGTTCTGGTCCTTTGAAATACCCTATTTATACTACTATACTATTTATTTATTTTTTGTTTACACACATTGCAGAAGGATTCTGATGCATGGTGAAAACTTTGAATATTTATTACCAAAATGTTCGCGGTCTTCGAACAAAGTTGAATAATTTCAAATTAAATGTTAGTTCAAATGATCACGATTTGTTATTCATCACCGAGTCATGGCTGAACTCAAACATATTTGACAGTGAAGTGGTCGACCTTGAAGACTATTCAATCTTCCGTAGAGATAGAGCTACTGCCTCCAGCACTCGAAGGGATGGAGGAGGTGTCTTTGTGGCAGTTAGGGGTGAGCTTATACCTTCGCGAGTCGAGGAGTTTCAAAGTGGCGCAGAGAACGTCTGGGTGAGGATTGTTATAAACAATGTAAAAATTTTACTTTGTTGTGTTTATATTCCACCATCCGATTCGGATGCTGCGTCACTTTTCCGGGAAAATTTATCTCGGGTTATGTTAAGATTGAGGGCTCATAATGTTCTCATTCTGGGTGATTTCAATTTGTCGGCACAAGCTGGTTCAAAAATAATATGAGTGTTATTTGCGAGGCTACAAATGTCTCCAGAAGTCAGGAAGCACTCATTGACACATTTTCATATTTGGGATTACTACAATTCAATTCGATCACTAATTCCAGTGGTAGAATATTAGACTTGATTTTATGTAACGCAGAACTAATAAGAAATGTCCATAGATGTGACATACCGGTTGTGCCCGAGGATGGATACCACCCCTCTTTGGATTTTTTGTGGAAATTACTGTCTGTGATTCGCTAAAAAGTAACGACTCGATTTATAGGCTCAACTACAGGCGTGCTCAATATGATTTAATTAATCGTTCTCTTTCGGGAATTCCTTGGCCTGATTTATTTGATTGTGATGATGTTAACTTGGCTCTGGATACTTTTTATGATATACTTTGTGATGTAATTGATCTTCTTGTACCAAAGATAAAAGTAAACAAACGTTTTCCACCTTATTACTCTTACGAGTTAATCAAACTAGTCAAATTTAAAAATAAAATCCACAGGAGATGGAAAACTTATAAGAATCTATCCGATCAAATTGAATTCAAAGCTCTACGTTACTCGTGTAAAAGATTGATTAGACGGGATTTTATGAAATACAAGCTATCCATCGAAAGTGAGATGGCATTTGCTCCAAAAAAATTTTTTAAGTTTATATCTGTAAAAGACAGGGTTTTCAGCTGTCCTAACCACATGACATATGGTGGAAAAACTGCAAGCGGTGGCAAAAATATAAGTAATCTTTTTGCGGATTTTTTCGAAAGTGTTTACGTTACATCAAATTGTAGAACTGACTTTGATGGAGAGCAAGAATTCAGCTCCTTCCTGTTGGAAGGTATCAATATTGATAGCTTGGACGTTGAACGCGCTTTGTTATCCCTGGATGTTAATAAGAGTCCGGCGCCAGATTCTATTCCCCCATTGTTCATTCCATCATGTACTGTGTCTCTTTTTGAACCTTTGACAATAATATTTAATAAATCTCTCAAATCTGGGGTTTTTCCGAATCGTTGGAAGTTGGCATGTGTCGTTCCTATCTGGCTGGAAGTAAGCTATCGGTAGAGAATTATAGACCAATAAGCAAACTCTCTATTTTTGCTAAAGTGTTCGAGCCCCTTATATACCCCCATTTATTCCATCTTGTCAAATCCCAGATTATTCCCGAGCAACACGGTTTTTTCAGGGTCGTTCCGTTGAAACTAACCTGGTCAATTTTACTGAATTCTTGCTGGAGGGTCTGGATGAGGGTTCAAGTGGACGTCATTTATACAGATTTCAGTAAGGCTTTTGATAAGATATGTATCGGTAGACTACTTGGAAGGTTGTATGGAGTTGGGGTCTGTGGGTCTCTCCTGCGGTGGTTTGAGTCTTATCTCAGAAATAGGTCGCAATACGTCTCTGTGGAGGGTTTCGAATCACGGTACGTGTCGGCTTCATCGGGGGTTCCCCAGGGCTCCCATCTGGGGCCATTATTATTTATAATATACATAAATAATATAATAAAAATATTTAAATTTTGCAAAAAACTATTATTTGCAGATGATTTGAAGATGTTCATGAAAATCAGGGACTCCCGTGACTGCCTGCGCCTTCAGAATGATATCGACTCCTTCATGGAATTTTGCGGAAGGGCTAATCTCTTCACTAATATGACCAAATGTCGTGTGATTACTTTCTCGAGGAGGAACGATCCTATAATGTTTCCATACCGCTGAACACACCGCTGATGCGTTCAAGTCATGTACGCGATTTGGGTGTTACTTTTGACTCTCATCTCAAATTTAACCTACATATCGACAATATCGTAACAGCGTCAAGCCGCTTGCTCGGTTTTATATTGAGACAGAGTCGTTCGTTTTGCAATTATAAAACCTCCATTACTCTTTATTACGCTTATGTGTTCAGCAAGTTGAATTTCGCTTCCATTGTATGGAACCCCCAATATAACACTTATATAGACCGAATTTAGAGAGTTCAGATGAGATTTCTTCGTTTTCTAGGTTCAAAATGAGGTCTACGGTTGAATGGAGGAGATCCAGAAAATTATGTGATAAGGTTGAAACACTTTAATATGATTAGTTTGCAAAATCGCAGAATTATGAATGACGTACTCTTCGTAAATCAGTTATTAAATAATCAATTGGAGTCATCGTCACTCTTATCGCGAGTCAACTTTCATGCTCCTTCGAGGAGATTCAGACAGCTGAAACCTTCGTCTTGCCCCTTGAGGCATACTAACAGCTCCAGGAATTCCCTATTATTAGAGTGCTTAGTCGTTGTAATAGTTTTAAGGATCTAGTGGATGTAATTGGTCATAGCCACGAATATGTTAAAAGATGTTTGGGTAATCACTTAAGAGGTATCTCTACTTAATTAACTATTTTTTCTGTTTATTATCGCTGAAACATTTTTGTGTTTTTTTTTTTTAAAGAAAGATCACAAGCAGTTATGAAGGATGAAAATTGTTTAATTCAATATCAAAATTTTTGTTCTCTTTTTTCTTTTTCGTTTCTATGTAAGTATTTGCACTTCAAGCAATCAATGTTAATTAGTGGACATTGTTTTTGGGTATTAATTTACCCGTATATGTTCTTGTTATGAATAAATAAATAAATAAATACAAGACCAACTTACGGAAAATTTGCCTTTTGGTAAATAAATCTTATTGTCAGAGCAATTATTTTTTAGATCTACTTGAGCAGGAGGTCTCATTTGAAAATGGTGTTGACAATCAATCATTGATAATTTTAGGTACTAATTTTATCTAATTTCATAGTTCTGTCAACTTGACAATTAATGGAAATTAAAAAATTTTCAAAAATTTTTCTGCTTTTTCACGATCAAAGATACGTAAGAAGAAGAACTATACCAGATGGTGGATTTAGTTCACATAATAATTATAAACTATTTTCATTATCAAAAATTCCTGGTGATCAAAACTGGTTTACGGAATGAATATGTGAATATGTGAACTTTTAGGGTTTGGATCATAATAATAATGCCAGCACTATGGTAATATAAATAGAGGAAAATTCTTCTTCAGTTTCACATTTTATTTATATGGGTATAACATCACGATTGACCCATATTTCAGAATCCGGTATTGTTTGGATATATTAAAATCTTTATTGGATTTCCCTCTCCACTTATAGCGGTGTTGAACGCCTTGCATGTGTCTTCCATTTTGAATTTGTGGGTGATCAAAGGCTTTACATTTATCTTTCCTGATGCAACCATTTCGATTGAAAGTGGGTAGCTATGAACTAAAATAATTATTCAAATTTCTGATCAATTTTTGTTCCTATTCATACTTACTCATTGCAATATCTGAAGACTCCTCTAATGTCGATCTCGCGAATGAGTGCAGAAGTCAAAGGAACTGTCTGCTCGTCGTTTCCCATTCCTACAAGAACTGCTGTTCCTCCTGTTTTTGTCGCCTGTTAAAAATAATTGATATTAATCATCATTTTGTTTCATGATTTCGGCAAACTTGGTGTCCTTTTTTTTTTTAATGAGACACCCTTTATAGTTGAATTTTTTTTAAATTTTCTTAACGCGCTATTCCAATAAATTGAATTATATGAAATATGCAGCTTGAAATTTTGGAATGAATCAATCACTCTGTTCTCCACACTTGCTAAAATATAGCTAGGTAGGTACTCAGTAAAATACAAACTAATTGTCACACACAACTTTTGACAATATTCAAAGTTAAATATAAAGTTGTTCGTCCATGGATTTCATTACAAATGCCTAAAAACTGCCTGAACGGTATTTCAACCCGTATAATTCATAATATGCAATTTAATATATAGTATGTAGTTTGTTTGAATTATTTTATTGGGGATATTTGAAAAATATACAATTGTACAAGATATACTACATATTTAAATAAAAAGGGCACTGAGTATGACAGAATTTCCTTAAACCTCAACTGCATTTGAATGTATGTTTGAATAACGCACATGTGAATTTAACTATTTACGTGCCTCGGCATTTTTTATAAATTCTTCAAATAACGACATAAGGGATTTCATTCGATAAATGGTTTTCATTCAGTATAATGAAACTACTATAAGCTGCATTTGGAATTGTTCGTCAATATGTTTTGTCAACTTCACATCGTAGTTCAAAACCCGCAAAACGGTCAAACAAGTTTTTATAAACAGTATGCCAGATATAATGAGAGCTGATATTCAAGCAGATGCAGGCAAACATTCGCTTTTTAGCTACTCTCGGTATTTAAAATCTTTCATTATTATATTATGTATTTTTCTCATTATCAATTTGTTTACAGTGTGTTTACTGTCAGAAAGTTTTCAATAACAGTAAATTCAGAAAATAAGTAAGTTCGTCCCTACCAAGAAAATGTGATATTTCACAATCTGTAATAGATTTGAAATGCACATTTTTCCCTGCATTATCAGGTATTATAATTAAAGTCATCATCTCAAAAATTTTTTATGCTGACGACATTACGATTGCTTATCAGCATTCGGATTTCCATACTCTAGAAGACATACTGTCATCTGATTTGGAAATTTTAAAGAATTATTTTATTGAGTGGTGATTATGTCAAAATCCCAACAAAACAGAGGTATCTTGTTTCCATCTGAATAATCATGAAAAATATAGGACATTAGCTGTAACTTTCAATGATTCTCCTATCGAACATAATTTCTATCCAAAATACTTAGGAGTTAAATTAGATTCATCTCTCAATTACATGGCTCATTTAAATGATCTGAGACTAAAACTAAAAACTTGGAATAATATTGTTCAGAAATTAGCTGGATCATCTTGGGGTGCTTCCACTCTTCGCACAGCATCTCTAGCCCTAGTGTTTTCTGCAGCTGAGTATGGTTGCTCTGTTTGATTTAAAATGCACATACACAAAAAATTCTTGTACAATTGAATACATCCATGAGAATTATAACTGGCACCATAAGATCTACACCGGTTCATTGGTTACCAGTTTTGTCTAATATTGTCCCTCCCCATATTCGCAGACAGAATGCAGCTCTGAATTCTTGGAAGAAATATCATTCTTCTTCCGATTTATTCCCAATTATTTCATATTTTCCACAAAATAGAATTCCCAGATTGAAGTCACATAAACTATTATGGCATAATACGTTCTTCAATATGAACATAGGTGATAAAGACTTATGGAAGACTGAGTGGAACTCTTACGAAATGTTCAATAAGTAATTCGTTTCTGATCCTTCTGAAAAAATTCCTGGTTTTGATCTTCCAAGAAAAATTTGGACAGTCCTTAATCGTTTGAGAACAGGTCATGGTAGTACCAATAGCATGCTATTTAGATGAAACTCAGTTCCTAGCGCAAGTTGTGAATGTGGAAAAGCAATAGAAACAATACCTCATCTCATCAATATTTGTCTCATATATAAATTTCAAGATGGTTTTAGGGCTATTCATGATGTTTCCGACTCTTTCTTGGAATGGGTTATAAATTTCAAACGAATATGATACGTATTTTTGTTATTCAGATCTTTTTTCTGCTTTTGTCTTTTTATTCCCAGATTTGATGTGAGCAACTTGAAGAAATCTCTGTCTCCATCAATAGAAGAACTTTTTTGAAGAAAGAAGTCCCTAAAATATATTTCAGCTTATTTTTGCATTTTCACACTTAGACGGGGAGCCAGGGTTTTTTTTACTGGGGTTTTTTCCCTAGGCTTTTATGTCATATGCCGAATTGTATGACACCCCGTCACTAACCCCTGATCTATATGCTTTATTGTTTGCTAACTAAATATTGTCAGCCAAAAGTTCCAAAGAATATATATATATATATATAATTAAAGTAACAGTTGTATGTATCTTTTGACGTTGGACACGTATAGAGAACTGTTCGGTTAATGTGTCAAATCAAGTTTTGTTCGGTTAGCTCTACACTGTTTTTTAGCAACATATGCTTGAAGGATGAATTTGATATAGAAAAAAATGACCCAGAGGAATTAGATGTAGAAGTTCTATGTAAAAACGTTGGATATGCTTTGTCCTCTTTCAGAATAATATCTAAATATGTAAGTTCACAAACGCTCAGTATAGTCTACTATGCAATGATTGAATCCAAATATAGATTTGGAATCACATTTTATGGCCTAGGAAATATGGCACCTTTGTTCTGTAGAACTCTTAAAATTTTGTTGAATTTGGGTTTTACACAGTCCTTTCGAGGAATGCTCAAGAAATCTGGAATATACAATATACATTCAGAAATGCTTGTTGTTCATGTATAAAAACCAACAGTATTTGGAAAACTATAAAGATACGAATATGAACCCATCACAAAGACAAAGGAAATATCAGTGCCTGAAATATTTCAACAAATTACCACTTCATATCCAGATTGTTAAAAGTAAAAAATGTTCAAGAGAGGAATATTTAAAGTGTTAATCCAAATGAGACCCTATATACGATTTAGGATGCACGCAGTGGAATTGAAAGTTCTGACTTCATTTTTCATCCCTGTTAGTACCGGTGTTCCCTAGGGATCCCATTTTGGGTCCATCCTGTTCATCTTGTTTGTAAATAATTTAAAAACTGTTTTTCTGAATAATAAGTTTTGGTTTTTGCTGATGACTTGAAATTTTATAGAATAATATTATGTCGACGTGACATTGAGCTACTTCAGGGAGACATTGAAACCCGTACGTGGTCATCACTTTGTCGTGGTGTACGGGCTCAAGTAGCTGTAATAAGCGACGAACCAAGAATGACCATTATCATCCCTGAATCCCTCCCAATCCGAGGGCTCTGTCTAAGCGTGCCCATAGGTCGTGACACCTTTGCAACACACCTAGGCACCCGGACCTAGAAGAATATACAATATACATTCAGAAATGCTTGTTGTTCATGTATAAAAACCAACAGTATTTGGAAAACTATAAAAATACGAATATGAACCCATCACAAAGATAAAGGAAATATCAGTGCCTGAAATATTTCAACAAATTACCACCTCATATCCAGATTGTTAAAAGTAAAAAAATGTTCAAGAGAGGAATATTTAAAGTGTTAATTCAAATGAGTCCCTATTCTCTTGAAAGTTTTTGCTGATTATTATAATAATATTCATTAGTCAATTCATTTAGTTAGTTCAATATCAACAATGAGATCATAGAAGCAGATGACTAAGTTTCATTGAGAATAAGAGAAAAAGTTGCTGCTAAATTGTCGGTATAATTTGCGACACAATTATTCCATTAAATGCAGCATAAGACACATCAATTGTGTCATTTCTTGATTTTAAGTAAATGAATGTAGGGACATTTAATATTCATCAGCTCGCATCGCGAAATATAGAGAAACTTAAGTTAACAAATCGAATGGTATTTTACAATCCGAATTTCATTTCTATGACTCGTCAGGATAAAAAGTCCCCCACAGTACTGTGCAATCTAAGCACGCTGAAGAGACAGTACCTAATTTAAAAATGCCCCTGCTTTTCACTAATATCACTGCAATCTTTATGTTGTTGGGACGAACCTACGAATAACTCAAAAATTTTCAGGAGAAAAGTGTCCCATTAATTTTGCGATCGAGCTTATAACTTGAGCAAATTTAACGCATTTCACTATTATAGTCAACAGTAGGAAAAATATTATCCGTTAGTCTTAAGAACTACTGATATTATAGATAGTAGAGCAGAAAAAATAAACTTGCAACTGTACATCATAAAACGCATCATTCAAAATATATGGACGTAAATTAATATAGAAAGAATTCCCTGCTAGGAATAACCAAATTTTGCTTAGTTACCTTAAGAGCTACTCTAACACATATTTCTGCTCCTGTGCAATCCAAACTTATTGCTGGGTCCTCACCCATCAAGTCTTTGATTGCCTTCACGATATCATCATCCTTCATATTTTTCTCAATCTTGAAAGTATAATCGGCTCCGAGTGCCTTTGCCTTTTCTAAACGTGCTTCAACTAGATCTGAAAAGAAAGGTTAGATTATACAAATTTGAATAAATCCTAGTAATATCACAATTTTAGTTCAGATCGACGGATGTTCGCATCGTTACTCCTTATACAGGAGTCAATTCTCGAGCAACGAGTTAACGTTCGAAAATGAATACTTCTGGGTCTAATTCAATAAATTCTTCAACATGTCGACTAATACTTGTTCAAACAACAGTATGGTATACAGTATACGTTCGTTTCTAACGATTATTAATTTTGGCATTGGGAGTCGTAAAACTAAAGAAGAATCATTCATTGAATTACCGATATCCAGAATAAACACCCAGTTGAGGTTTTTCAAAACGCGAAAGACTATTGTTCATTGCCTTTCCTGCTATACAGTTTGAACGTTGCGTGCCCTCATCTTCTATATAATAATATAGGCAATAAAATCTTTTACGGTTGTTATTCAAAACTGAGATCATAGTACTCAGACATTTGGCTTAGTCTTTCCGAACTGACGACCTCTGCATTAATATATGTTTAATGCATGTAGGCCTATCGTGGATACTATGTAAGTTGGCCTGGATTATACTGGATGACACTCTTAGTCCAAGTGCTCCAACCTATGTAACAACTTTTTGTATGGCTGCATATAAAACACTTTAGAAACAGTCAATTTTGTCCACCAATAGCACAATTCAATGAATAGATTATTATCACTATCCTGACTCTAAGCTAAATCGCTCCTCTGACATCTCTCTATTAGAACATGGGCAATTTGGAAAAAAAATCGAAAGAGCCAGGTGGTCGATACTTGAAAACAACTTGTGGCTATTCTTATGAATAAAAAAACTACAATTCTGAGATATGCAGAGAGTAAATAAAAAGCTGTATAACGTACGACTAGAATCGCGGCTATATCTACTGTGTAGGAAGAGTAATAAAGAGCACAACTTTGACATGTATAACCATCATCTAAAGATAATCAGTGACTCGCTGGAAATAAAAAAGATGCAAATAATCAGATAATCCCCCAGTGAAAGTGTTTTCTGAAAACTACATAAACGCAAGGCCGTATTCGTCAATATGAGAACACTGAACACATAATGTATGGTTTGCAAATTTTCAACTTGGAAGTGCAAGGAAATTGTAATGGATGATCAGCATGTGTTCGTGAGGGGAAAATTATTACCAGCTTGCTACCTTATTTTATCTGTGAATAACAGCAAACAAGTTGATGCGGTTTATACAGATTTTTCGAAAGCCTTTGACAGGATTAATCATACACTTTTGCTGGATAAGTTGTGCAGAATAGGGTTAGTGGTGGATTTTTGGATTGGCTGAGCAGCTATATACGATTTAGGATGCACGCAGTGAAATTGAAAGTTCTGACTTCATTTTTCATCCCTCTCAGTACCGGTGTTCCCTAGGGATCCCATTTTGGGTCCATCCTGTTCATCTTGTTTGTAAATAATTTAAAAACTGTTTTTCTGAATAATAAGTTCCGGTTTTTGCTGATGACTTGAAATTTTATCGAATAATATCATGTCGACGTGACATTGAACTACTTCAGGGAGACATTGAAACCCGTACGTGGTCATCACCTTGTCGTGGTGTACGGGCTTAAGTAGGTGTAATAAGCGACGAACCAAGAATGACCATCATCATCCCTGAATCCCTCCCAATCCGAGGGCTCTGTCTAAGCGTGCGCATAGGTTGTGACACCTTTGCAACAAACCTAGGCACCCCGACCTAGAAGACGCTGGAGACAGAGCCAGCAAGCAAAATTGTCGAACGACTAGCTCGAGGAAGCGGAACGATACGACTGATAGCTTAATCCGATTACTAGGCGAGAGGATGAGCCCCGATTCTCCCCCTAGTTCTTAACGGGCCCGGCATAGATCTGGGGAGCACAGTCGTAGCGTTATCACAACCTCGTAGCCAAGTCCTCGAGTCAACAGGGCCATTCAACCATACATGCTGGAGCGTCGTAGACCGAACTTGAGGAGGGGGTAGGTGAAAGTCCCACACAAACCTGCAGCATTGCACGCCGTCGCTGCAGGGATGGCATGAGGAGTTCCCTCTTTCCTCGGCGGAAAAAAAAGGAGACATTGAAAGATTGGTAATATGGTGCGAGATGAATCGCATGTTTTTGAATGTCAGTAAGTATTCAGTGATTTCGTTTTGCCGTTCGAGTAAACAACTGTCTAATAACTACTGTATTGATGTTAACATGTTGATAATAACTAGTTCTGTTAAGGACCTTGGCGTGCGATTGGACAGCAACCTGAGCTTTTGGCCTCATGTGGATGACATAGGGGGTAAGGCGATGAAAATGTATGGTCTTCTGATCGTGTGATGATGTGTAGGGCCCTCGAAAGAGTTCAGTATAAATTTTAGCGTTTTATAGCCTTCAAACGTGGAATCAATAGAGATGAGAGAGATTATCATCTATTAAGTCTCAGTTCAGACCTGCCTGCCCTAGAAACTAGAAGACTCATGCATGATTTTTTTTTTTTTTGAATTGATCAATGGTATCGTGTACTCGTCTGATCTCTTATCTTTTGTTAAATTTAACATACCTGTCAGGAGAACAAGACATATACATTTGTTTATTGTTTCAAGATCGAGTACAAATTATAGGAAAAACACTTATATGGTAAGATGTCCCTCTCTTATCAACAAAATTGGTGTAGATCTAGTTTTTTTTTCAATTGTAGCCTTTGTCATCTCAGGAAAATAGTAGGTAGGTATATTGTTTATTGATGTTCTGTTAGTCCTTGACATGTGCTGGGAGTATTAAGTTATGTTATCGATTTTATTGAGTCGGTTCAGTTTTTCACAGCTCGATTAATGTAACTTTGCTAAATGAATAGGGGATGATCCCGTATACGGTTCTATTGTTCATGTAATAGCAACTGATTAAATAAATAATGAATTTTTCACTAGTGGAATGAAGAAACGAAATTACCCCTTCAAATTCGGGAACTGGTGGTAAAGAAACGAAGATTAAGAGGAAATAGCAAATATTATGGAATCCGCTTGAGAAGACATTACTAAATGAACTCAACAGAAAACTACTTGAAACCCTGCAACAATAAAAAGAATCTCAATTCCAACACTATATAAAGAATATAAATGACAAAATGAAAACAGTACCTGGAAAACTACAAAGAAATTCATAAAACCTACTTTGAGGAAATCTTCGATTAAAATGGCCAATGGAGAGTGGGCTGCCTGAGATGAAGCAAAATAAAGAAAATTGTCGTATTGCTAACAACATTATTCACTAGAATGATGAGTATATCCCATCACTTCACACATAAAAAATATACCTGTTATGAGTACTTTCGTAGCTCCAAATGCCTTAGCTGCTAACAATGTTACTAGACCAATAGGTCCTGCTCCTAGAACTAGAACGGTTGATCCAAAACAAACGTTAGCCCTCCTGCAGGAATGTACCCCAACTGATAATGGTTCCATCAAAGCACCCTCTTCGTAAGACACATTTTCGGGTAATCTGAAATTATAGACAGAGTTAGTTTTGTACCATTCGATATGGAGGAATGATCCATTTATTGAATAATTGAACAATAGATAGAAATTTTCCTTTCAAAAGAAATATCTAGGTATCAACTCACTTGTGACAGAAATCCGCTGCATGGCAGTAGTACTCAGATAAATTTCCGTCATCTGGTGGAGTTGCACAGAAAAATATTTTCTGACACAAGTGATATTTTCCTTCTTTGCAATATGAACACATGCGGCAAGGTACTCCTGGTTCTATTGCCACCCGATCACCTGAAAAATAATTAAAATCGATATAATAGATTTCAATGCAATGTGTTTCTGAATGGATGCTAAAGATAGGGGTGATTCTTAGGTAAAAATTAAGGAGAGGCTCCTATACAACTTTTCGTTCAATTCCCTCTTCCCTCATACAGCCCTTCAAAATTAATGTTGTGAGAAACATGAACATCTATTCTAACGCAATATTGTATTTTTTGTGAAAAGGATTCAAGTTTGGTACGTACTGAACTATACAGACTAAATAGCTAGCATATTCGAAAATACTCTACAGTTGCGCAAAACGAATGCCAGAGTAGTATTGGCTTCACAGATGATCCTATTGACGTTTTGGCGGAATGATAGCTTGCTATCGAACAAAGCACCTAATAAATCCTTACATTCGTTAACACTCTTCAACACCTTGTTGTCACCACAGTAATTCCATTCTTCGGTGGTTACTTTTCTTGAATAAGTCATAACTATGAATTCACTGGTTTTTAAAATGTTTTTTCGAACTAATTACCTTGCATAGATCATCAATAAATATTATGAATAAGTGGGGCCCCGACTTAGAACCCAGAGGTACCCCTGAGTGCGAAATAAAATAAAATTACTCAGCGCCTTTCAGTTCTACATATAAATGTATATTATTGAGAAAAGATTCCAATAACATTATATTATTCGGTGCAACACCAAAACGACCTAACTTCTTCAACAGCAACCTATGTGGCACCCTATCGAACGCTTCACTGAATATATATATAGTCAGTATATATTACATGGATCTGTCTTCGATTATCTAAATTTTCGGGCACATACTGTGTAAAGGTACAAGGATTAGTTACTGTACTCCTTGAGATAATTTATTGGAAATATTAGAATGAATCGTGTGGAAGAGTAAAATCCCATATAACTTGGAAAAAGGCGGATATGAGAGCTATTGGTTTTCCCGACTTAAATACTGGGCAGATCCGTGACACCTTCCAAATTGTAGGAAATTCGTTAGTCTTCAGGATCAAATTATAAACATGCAACAAAGGCTTCAGGAGTTTTATATGATTTTTTACTACTTTAGAAGGAATATTGTCTGGGCCAGAGATCGTTTTACTATTTAGCGTCTTTGCTGCCTTTAATATTTGGTCTTCTAAAATGATATTGATTTGAAAATAATCAGTAAGAATCACATGATTTCGTATTACATTCTGAATCATAATAAACACTTTGAAATTGATTCGCAGAAGCATCAACAATAACCTGAGGCGATGAAAGTTTTCCGCTATCTTCATACATTTCACTGGAAATACGTAACCAAAAGTTACTAGGATTTTGGATCAGATTATCTTCAGATTTTTTCATTAAATTGATGTATGAAGTCTCTATTCCCTTTTTTTACAAGTCGTCGTGTAAGATTCAAACGTTCACAATAAAAATTTTTTAAATTTAATAAAGATTTATTTTTCTAAGCAATCATGTACCTAGAGATTTCTTCAGGAAGAATAGATTGCTAACACTGTCTGCCTTAGACAAACAATATGTTGTTGTATTCAAAATATAAACTCCACAGAGATGGGTTGCTCATACATGGCTGAGAAACTGTACAACATCCCCCATTATATTCCCTGAATCAAAGATGATAAACAATTATTCAATATATTATTGGATTTGAAATCATACCATTTCTGAGATTTTGTTACTTGGGGGCAGACTCATAATTAATTTAACACCTCACTTGTTTCGTTCTTTTGTTGTCCCGACTCAACGAATTTAGTTAATACATAATAATACAAGGGATAGATAAAAACTTTTGAATTATTGAGATCGGTGAAAAAATTTTACAGGTAACCAACTGGTAACATGGCAATGAAATTTTGTACGTATTATATAAGCAGTATTGGACATATCTTTTTTAATATTTGAATATTAAAAAAATCGATATAAAAGTGTGATCACCGAACTTAAAAATTGACTAAGAGTGTTAAATTCTTTTTCGAAACAATATAGCTTCACTGAGGGACATATTTCCTCTTATTTAATGCATCATTGATTTACTTTTATTTATTTGGCTACTGGCGCGGTGGTAGCAGGTTATCATTGAGTCTCAGAACACCCAGTTCGATTTGATCAAGATCTTTTTTCCTTCTGTTTGTATTTATTTTCATGAATACATTCAATTATTTCTATAGATATATTAATATGTGTATATATAAAAAATTTTAGAAAGCACTGACGTGAGTTCAGATTGCTTTGGCGCTCTTGTTGAGCTACTTGCGAGTAAATATTCAAACCATAACAAATCTATAGGCACTCTGATCACGTGAAAAATAGACTTTTCCCGTACAATGTGATGCAAATATGAATGCCTAATGAATGAACAAACCTATATCTCAAATTAAAAATAACTACTCAAAATTTTCCCCAAGTTTTGTTCGAAGCTATAATTCCCTTTTCCTAAAAACAGTGCTTTTCTGAATTTTGACAACGTATATTATTTCAGCCACCGAGATTGAATTCTATCTCTATGATTTCCCGTTATGAAAAATTTTGATTAATATTACGCCAACTGATACTGATTAATGAGCCCGGCATTTGTCAATCGAATATCGATCTGTGATGGTCATCGTTCAAAGAAAATCATGAAAAATGACGTATGTCATTTCTCTTTTCTCTTGAGTAAATTAAAAAAATGATCATATCTTTAGATGGAAAAGAGCTACGACAATGAAATTTGAGGATAAGTAAGATATCGATCACCTCAATATATTCACGAATTTTTATTGAAATCCGAAAAATATCTTATGAGATAGTGAGGATTAAAAACTTTTTTTTTTTGAATTTTTAAAAAATTTTCTAGCGTGACGATTTCTGCGAAATTTTGCGAGCTGTTTTGTTGCAGCCTCCCTCAACAATATTTCAAGTATCACTTTGATCAGATGGATATTCTAGTAGTTATTGAGGAAACAAAATTTCAGATGCTCATAACTACTGAATCATCATACGGATTTGGCCCAATAACGAACTTGACCGAGATATTTGGACAATTAACCTATTCTGAAAATATGAAAACTCTAGCTGATTCCGTTTGGATGCTAGAGAGGATACGGCCGGCCGGCCGGACAGACTCAACTTTCGCCACGAATTCTTCATCAGGGAGTCGAACCCAATCGATTGAGACCATTTTCGGCTCGATATTCCAAAATTACAGACATTCAGGCAAAACGATAGGTACTCTGTTCGGGTGAACAAGAGCGCCAAAAAGATCTATGTAAGTAAAATTGGTCAGTTGAAAAAAATTTCGATGAGAAGTATTTTGCAAAAAATATGACACGGGCTGACATTTAGAATTGAGAAGTTTTCCTAATCACAATTCCTGAAATTTGATGTGAAGATATTTATTATGATTCTTCAAAATTTCCGTTCAATATGATATAATTTTTCTCATCACTTGCTGACTCGTGAATCAATAATACTCGGATTTGAGGTGTAATCTATGTTCATTCGAAAATGCAAATTGAGAAGATAAAAATGTACATATTTACTGAAAATCTGAGAGTTTATTTATTTTATCATTACTCTATCGGAGGAAGGTCGTTTGGAATTAGTATGTTGTTGTGAAGAGAGATATGAATTTTGATGATAATGGATACATCAGAACGCAAAAATTGGAATAAACAAGAAACTCTTATAGTGGGTTTCATAAAGATCCTTGACCAAAGGATATGATATGAATTATATCTGTTCCTTACCTGGCTTCAAGAAGTCAACATTTTTTCCGACCGCAACAACTTGACCTGCTGCTTCGTGTCCTAAAAATTTCCACAAATATAACTCAGATATAATACGAGGTCACATAGTTTACCTATGATCATTGGTTTTTCAACAACAAATGGCCCAATACGACCTTTTGTGAGATAGTGTACATCCGATCCGCAAATACCCACCACTTCCATCTTGAGTAGCACGTCTGAAAAAAGAATTAGCATTTATTTATTAACGGGATGAACCCAGTTTCACAAATTAATATTAGTACCACAATAACGCCCAATAAATGGGTAACTGGGGAAAATAAGTCTGCCTGTTCTACTGGCAGTGTTAACAGGCTGCGAGATTCTGGATTCATTGAGCGAAGCTTCTGTGTAATTGTAACTGTAAGTCATCAGACATAGCAACACGATAATACTAAATGAAAGTTAAAAAGAGAAAAATGACCGAAAGAGGACAAAAGCTCTCTGACCAATCTAGAAAATAATAATACATCAGCTCTGATTCTACGAGTCCGCAAAGCAGGTAAGCGCAGAACCGATTTCATATGAGTTGCGGAAAAATATACCCGTGGATTTCCCAACCTAGATTAATATGCAGATGTCTTAGGGTATCGGTCCACTGGAACCGCATTCGACCGAACCGTTCGGCCGTCAGTTCGGTTGATATTTCGGCCGTCAATTCGGCCGAACACGATCGTCCATTGCAACCGTTTTCGTCAGTCCAGTTCAGTAGTACGTTGCCAGAAAGTGGCAAGTTAATTAGTACGGAAAGTGATTTTTCTTTGTGTTACTTACAAACTCCGCGAGATTGTAATGGATTTCGATGAGATGATGTTACTTGAAAATACGTGATGAGGAGGGAGAGGAAAAGGAGTAAAAGGTATTGGGTGCATCCGATACTGACTGAAAGTAACCGACTTGGCGAGTTTCATCATTTGCATAGCCGTCTTAAGGAAGATGAAAGTAAGTTTTCTGAGTACTATTGTATGAGTGAAGAGACATTTAATTATACATTAAATAAAATTTGGCACTCAATAGAAAGATTTTCAAATTTTCGAGTAACTATATGACCGGAAGAACGATTGGTCACAATAAGGTAAGAAATAATAAATAATTCTCCAAGAAAAAAACTCAAAAACTCTAAAATTTTATTTAAAAAAAGTACAAAAATCTGATATTAAAAAGAATAGAAGTAGGTTTGGACAGGGTTACAATCCATTTGTGTTTCTTGATTGTACTCAAAAGAATTGCCCTGCTGTGGACATAGGGGGGAAGTTGTAGAGCTGTAAGCAGGGGAAGTAGAGCTGTACGAAGACAGAGGAGAAGGAGAAGCCAAGGGACGTGTCACTGACGTGTAACTCGTTTGCCTGGATTGTTCGTCAACCAGAACGTTTTGTAATTTATTTCTAACTTCCAGTTTCCTGTTCTCCGGAATCTTCATTAAATAAGGAAGCAGACTTTGCAGAAACAAATAATCTGGGTTTTGTTTCAACGCAGAATTTTCTTGAAGCAGTTTAATTTTTTGTTTTTCTATGTCAAGAAAAGGATCCTCAGATGAACTTTCAAATTTTCTCTTAGGCTTGGTTCTAGAAGCTCTTCCACAAGCTGGAGGAGGCTGCATTTCACAACCACTGAGTGTGAATGTTGGGAAACATCACTTGAACTTTCAAAAAGATCTGATCCATGCTGGTTAGATGAATTGCCGTCATCAGCGATGCTGTAATTTATGTTCCTGTGCAGGGTTTTTTTTTCTTAGGTGAGAGATTGTCATGTAGCTTTCTGTGTGACACCACATCTTTCAAAAAGAGCATTTGGTAGTAGTATGGCCATGAAGAATTGTAAGTAGCCTCACTTGACTCCCCTGAACGGTGCTCCAAGGCTTTATTAAATCATCAGCACCTATTTGTTCAGCAATCTTTGTCCACTGATTCCTTTGAACATCTCGACGATGATATCTTTTGTCTCGCATATCCTACAGTGGAACATGTTCTTCAACCAAACTTATCACTGTCCATAGTAAGAACTTCATAAAACAGTACAACTACAAAAAAACAGGAACAAACAAGAGTGTGGAACAATTTCAGATTAGGAACACTACACTAGGTTGTCTGGGCCTGACTAGTTAGTTCGGCCGAATAGGACCGAAAAATCCCATTTATTTCGGATCGAGAAATTCATCGGTCGTACACGGCCGAATACGGCCGTATGAATCTGTCGTAAAGGACGCGCATCTATTCCTTTCTTTGTTGGGGGATCGTTCGGTCGAGTTCTGTCGTGTTCGGCCGATGCTAGTTCGGACGAAAACGGCTCCAATGGACGACCCACCTTAAGGTATTGACATCGCTAAACTCACACGAGTGTTGTGAAATAGACCTTAGCATTTGGAGACCCTTATTTATAATGAATCATCCTATTGTCGTAAAAAACACCAAGTGTTTAATGGTGTTGACAGTAAGAATCGCTTCAGAGAGTAGTGCGATACAAATTACCGTCCCCACCTAAATACAATTGTTTGCACATTTTGATGTTAATGATAACTCTGTTTTCTTTGCACCATTGCTCCAACCGATCCAGCTCAGACTGGAGATTCAGCTGGTCGATTCGAGTATTGACCATTAAATAAGTTATGAGGTCATCGGCAAACAAACGGAACAGTGCAAACCTGAGCATAAGTTGGAGTATTGGAAAATTAGATCATACAGCAAAGGTGTTTGAGTCTCATGGCATAACAATTCAATTATGCAATGCTTGTTCCGAGAGTATGGATGTAATTATGAAACTTTGAAATTGATCTTTTTCATTCTTCATTTTCAGAGTGGCTTAACTCAGGCTCTTTTAGGTTGATACTGATGCCGCATATGTTATCTTATGCATTATGTTATCAGTGCAATGATAAACATAAGTCTGCAGTAATAACCATTCGTGGAGGGATGTGTCCGTGAAATTGATTCATATAGATACCCCTCATTATTTCTTTCAAATTTACAATATGTCCTGAACTTGAATGAAACACAGGTAGTTATAATTGCCTCCACGGTTACATTGAATGTTACTCTGGAATTTTTGGTTTCTCAGTCGAAACGTGCGGTTGGCCTCAGTTTTTAATTCCGTACCATCATTTATTGTATTTCTCTACCTTTGCTCTTCTTCCTTGCATTGATAAGGGCCAAAGCACAAAAATGTTACTACATTTACAGCCATTCGTTGAGGGATGTATCCATGAAATATCTTTATTGATTCATTTACTAACAGGAAAAGAAACGGCAACACTCAGAAGGAGATGTTTGAATTTTGTTAATTTTTTGGAAAAATTCGGATGTGTAGCAGAATAATTGAAGTTTTATAAAAAAAAACGAAGGTGTATTCATTCGATTATAAAGAACACATAACTTGATCTTGATATGTTTTTTATTAACACTGTTTGACACAACTGAGAACACACTTAGTGGTTGGTTTGAGGACACTCAACGTAGGAATACTTGATAATTTAACACTTTTGCAGAACGAAAGGAAATTTATATATCAGCACAGTGAAATGAATAAGTGGACTGTATTGGAATGCGTGATTGAATTTGAAGGTGCAAATGAATGAGAATGAGTGACTGAATCTGAATGATGGACTGACTCGGAATGCTTGACTGAATAAGAATGATCTTACTGACTTTTAATTCTGGAATGCCTTTTTTTGGATGTGTCCCGACTATTTATGCGACAGGGATGACTCCCTCTACGAGGGCTTTTAGAATGCCCATATATGGTCACATCGGTGTACGATTTTTCGTGTGTGAAACCAAAGACCATATATGGTATTGTATTCTTGGAAGCTTAAGGGAGATTGAACAAAGGCGGCGCCAGGATATTTGTCGCCAGCTTGAATTTGTGGATGTTTGACGCCTTTTTGAATGTGGTATTCGAACAGAAGGGTTTTCAATTTTTTTAAATTAATTTGATAATGTTATATTTGTCCACCGCGATAGTCTATACTCTCCCGCACACTTTTTGGCATTTACTCAATGTGATGATCTATTTCATCTTCAGCTGCCAAAGCCCGTGGGGCCTGGGGTAAATTTCTTACATTTGATGTCCATAAACATGCTTTATGATGAAATATCGAGAGATCTGGGTGGTCCTGACAAAAAATTCCCATGGGTCGTTTCAAAGACGTTTGAACTTTATCTCAGTGAAATATAGGTTTCTCGAGATGGTTAAGATGAGGGAAAGGATATGGCTACAATATTTCTTGAAGGCAACGCGGCGTTGTCATTTTACCTCGAATAAAGATTAAACATACTTGCATCTGCAATAGTAACCCATACCATAACACCTACTGTCCGGTGTACATGACGCTCAATATCAAACTGCGGTTCACCTGAATTTCTCCTTCCTTCGGCTTTCTCCCGGTCTATTCCTTCTTCAGCCATCATGTGCACCGAAGGAGAATCCAGATTCGTCAGAAAAAAACGACCATATGCCATTCAACATCCCAATGTTGACTTTCTCTTATCGTTGCCGGTGATACTCAACCATCAGAGTTAACAAAAGATGGGATCTCTAATAGCCAAAAGGTTGATCTTGAACTTCATTTATGCCCCTTCGATGTTAAGTGCCTGTTTTCGATTTTGGGGAAATCAAACCAAACTTCACATCTCATAATAGTAGTTGGATTTCTGTTAGTATACAGGGTGTCCCAGAAATCAACGTCAAGCCGAAAACGGGCGATGGGCCAAGTCATGATAGTTAACAGAAAAGTATAAAAAAAAATGCTTGTCATGCACCCTTCGAATTATGACTATTAAAAAAAAATTAGAAAAACTGACACCCTGTGATGATCTTTCAAGTCCTGTGGCTACAAATATTAACTTTTCGTGAAACTTTTTTTTGTAATTATAACCATGAATAACCCTTCTTTAAAATACAATTCAAAATTCAACCATAACTGCCTCAATTTTAAATTAAATGTTGGATTTTTGGCCACCACTTAATTTAAAATAATTACATCACCCAACTTTAACCGACTGTACCGTAAAAAAATGTACTACACTATTTCGGCAAGTAACTTCAAAAGATTGTGCATTTAGTCAAGAATCCAAAATGGTATAATACTTGCTAGAGTACTTCTTAATTTAGGAAAACAAAATTTTTTTTTTATTAAGCCGGATTTCATGACAATTTTATTTAATTAGATAAATTATTTGCAATACAGCCAAGGCGTTTTTAAGTCCACAATTTACAGGCACAAGTACTTGTCGTAGGAGTAATAACCATGGGTTAATAAGGAATTTGTTAGGTTTAGGTGCAAGTTTAAAATAAAATTCAGTTATTAGATTTCCTCAGTAATGATTTTAATTTAATAACATTAAGAATTTCAAATGTTCAAACTGTTTGCCTTCAGCTGCAATGCAAGCTTCTTAAAAATGACCGTGTAATAAGACGAGCGTATCTTCTCGAGTTAATGTTTTCAGCGGCTTCCGTAATTCCTTGTCGTAGCTCGTCTAAATCTTGAATGGGTTTAGAGTACACTTTTTCCATTATCGTTCCCCAGTAAAAGAAATCTATGGGATTCAAATCGGGCGAGCGGGCAGGCCACGAATTTGTACCACCTCGCCCGATCCACCTATCGGGGTATTCTCGATCGAGAAACTCGCGTACCGTGCGCGCATAATGCGCTGGGTAGCCATCTTGTTGGTACCACATACTACCGTAAATGTTTAGTGGCACTTCTTCCAATAAATCTGGTAATTCGTTCTGTAATAATAATAATAATAAAATTGTCATGAAATCCGGTTTAATTAAAAAAAAATTGTTTTCCTAAATTAAGGAGTACTCTAGCAAGTATTATACCATTTTGGATTTTTGACTAAATTCCCCATCTTTTAAAGTTACTTGCCGAAATAGTGTAGTACAGTTTTTTTATGGTACAGTCGGTTAAAGTTGGGTGATGTAATTATTTTAAATTAAGTGGTGGCCAAAAATCCAACATTTAATTTAAAATTGAGGCAGTTATGGTTTAATTTTGAATTGTATTTTAAAGAAGGGTTATCCATGGTTACAATAAAGAAAAAAGTTTCACGAAAAGTTAATATTTGTAGCCACAGGACTTGCAAGATCATCACAGGGTGTCAGTTTTTCTAATTTTTTTTTAATACTCATAATTCGAAGCGTGCATGACATGTATTTTTTTTAATATTTTTCTGATAACTATCATGACTTGGCTCACCACCCATTTTCGGCTTGACGTTGATTTCTGGGACACCCTGTATACGGTAAGCGATATCTCGAAAAGAAAACCATACCTCCCGTAATAGTCCAGTCATTTAAGGCATTTTAAACCCCAATCTGGGGAAAAATTCTTAGTGGGCTGCATTTTTGCATACACCTTTATTTCGGTGATATAATGAAGATTGAAAAATCGACATCGATATCGTGCCGAAAAAAGTTGCAATGGACATAAGGTCACGAAAAACAGTTTTTTGCAAATATCTCGCAACCTATTGCTCAGAGCTCAATTGAGGTTATTATAAAAATTTTTCCTCATGAAATTATCTATAAAAATGTCAGACAGTTTTTATGTAGAATTAACGGTTTTCGGATCAAAGCGATGAGAAAGCGGCTAGAATGCACTCACGCACGGTATTGTACACCAAGGTGTATACTCTAATGTTTTTTATTGATTTTTGTTAGTAGGTTTTAATCTTAGAAATTTTTATCTTATGTTTGGGGGCTTCGGGAAAGATATATTTCTCTCTTCTCTATAGAGGTTTAGGATTCTAGTGAAATCTACTATATCTCATTTGAATAACCTTTATTGGCAAATGTTTCGTATTTTATTGTTATCGATGATGCTGACATCTTAAATGTCGAAACAGCGATTGAAAAATAAATAAATAATCCGACAATTATCATTGAAGAAGATATATATCTCTTGATACTTCACAAAGCAACATTAATTATTTTTCAGAAACCAGGAAAAAACAATGTTGGAGCAAAAATATACTCGGCTGATAGCTTTAACAACTATCCACATTAGAAAAAAAACATTCTGTTTCTACATGTGATGACCGGATGTGATACAACTTCAGCACTTTTTGGTAGATTAAAATTGAAAGTCATGAAGATGTCTGAAAGAAAACCGATTTAATCATTTCTACAGAAATATTCCAACAAGAAAATATACGGTGCTCCAAAATCAGAACATTCGATAGATAATTACAGCTTTGCTAAGTTTACAAGACAACGTACAGCTGTAAAATTTCCTTCATTACTACCTACTTTCTCATATGCTCGACAGCATATTTATCGAGTGTATTACCAGATATAAATTTGGCGAGGAAAAGACATCGATCCTGAACAGTGGGGTTGGCAGTTAAACAATAATATACTACAGCCAATAACAACTTTATTACCACCAGCACCCGATGATCTCAGAACACAATCTTTTGTAATTGCACAATAGGTTGTGGTAGCAAATGCCTTTTATTACATATTGTAAATTATGCCTATAAGAGAAACTATGGAAGGTAAGTAAACGAGTGCTTCATCATAATGTAGCCTCTTTCTCAGTCTTTAATCCGAAAACCATTGATTTTAATAAAAACTTTATGAAACACTTTTTATACATAATTTCATGTGGAACAATTTTTATAATGACCTCTATTAACCTCCCAGCAATAGGTTGCGAAATATTTGCAAAAACTGATTTTTGTGACCTTTTAACCTTGGTAACTTTTTAGCCGGCACGATATCGATGTCGATTTTTCACATCTTCATTATATCAACGAAATAAAGTTGTATGCAAAAATTCAGCCAACTAGGAATTCTTCCCCAGATAAAATCGAAAATGACTGGACTGTAATCAATAACTCGACCTCTTTCAAATTCACTTGGCTGACGATAAATTCCACGTACACGAACTTTAGGCATTTTAACAAAAATAAAACGTCGACTTTGGATGTTGAACTGATGATTTGTCGTAAAATTTGAATAAAAAAACGACCACAATATTTGGGTAACAAATAATATTTACATGAAAATGCTTTCACGACCTTCTTCTCTGAATTTTAATCATTAAGCCATTGCTCTTTCATCTAAATGTTTTACCAAAAGCATTTAAAATTTTAACAGCTCCTTCCGTTTCTTTGTCAGTTAGTACATGTATGTACTTACGTTTCGTATTAGATATTGCACTACCTGTGGTCAGCTTTACCTGCTGCTAGATAAGGCAAAGAAGATATACTCGTATTTGAGTGATTTCTTCTGATCCTTTTGTATTTTCAAAAACCTACATTATTTATATTTAGTTAAAACGATGTGTTTGTGCTGTTTTGTATCTAATTTTCTACAACTCCTTTGAAAACCTTTGATTTTTTATCAAACTTCAACTATTGACATTTTCATATTTAGAATTAATTAGTAAGAAGTATTTGTGGCATATATTCCTTCATTTTGATTCTTCCTAATCAGTAACGAAAACGAGTTTGTGTGTTTTACTTTTCAGTGTTTCTTACATCAGTCTCAACTCACCATTTTCACCTGGTTTGGGAACAGGCCTTTGTTCCTATAAGAGAAAATATTATTGAATTGATTTTTTAAATATCGGTTTCCAGTTTTTTCAAAATCATTCAATTTCCACTGATGTGAAAACAGCCGAGTAAGATAGCCGAGTTTTGTACAGTTTTGTGGATACGGTACGTTGTCTACTACGATGGCCCATGATAAATCCATCACCAGCACTCATTCCACAGCACCCCTGGTCGAATATGCCGAATGACGAACGAGTTTTCAATAAAAATATTCTTATCTGGAAAACTAGACATAGGATTGATGTGAATTTTGGCAATAGCGTCCAGGAAAATAAACAGATATTAACTTCCTATGCCACTTTTACTTGCACCCCCAGAAGTCAGTAGGTAGTCGGCCTGATTTTTAAAAATTCATAAAAATCAACCATAAATGAGAATGACATCGAACTCCTGCAGAATTATCAACCTGTCGATAAAAAAATAATGAAGTAGTTATCTCTGACTTGCAACCCCTTGGGGACTAAAATAGCGGCTTAATGATTATTAAAGCAGATATATATAAAACCATACCTCCGTAATAGTCCAGTCATTTAAGGCATTTTAAACCCCAATCTGGGGAAAAATTCTTAGTGGGCTTTATTTCGGTGATATAATGAAGATTGAAAAATCGACATCGATATCGTGCCGAAAAAAGTTGCAATGGACATAAGGTCACGAAAAACAGTTTTTTGCAAATATCTCGCAACCTATTGCTCAGAGCTCAATTGAGGTTATTATAAAAATTTTTCCTCATGAAATTATCTATAAAAATGTCAGACAGTTTTTATGTAGAATTAACGGTTTTCGGATCAAAGCGATGAGAAAGCGGCTAGAATGCACTCACGCACGGTATTGTACACCAAGGTGTATACTCTAATGTTTTTTATTGATTTTTGTTAGTAGGTTTTAATCTTAGAAATTTTTATCTTATGTTTGGGGGCTTCTGGGAAAGATATATTTCTCTATTCTCTATAGAGGTTTAGGATTCTAGTGAAATCTACTATATCTCATTTGAATAACCTTTATTGGCAAATGTTTCGTATTTTATTGTTATCGATGATGCTGACGTCTTAAATGTCGAAACAGCGATTGAAAAATAAATAAATAATCCGACAATTATCATTGAAGAAGATATATATCTCTTGATACATCTCAAAGCAACATTAATTATTTTTCAGAATCCAGGAAAAAACAATGTTGGAGCAAAAATATACTCGGCTGATAGCTTTAACAACTATCCACATTAGAAAAAAAAACATTCTGTTTCTACATGTGATGACCGGATGTGATACAACTCAAGCAGATACGAATATCTCGAGAACTAGACATAGAATCGACACAAAATTTGGTATTTATTCTTCACTGTAAAGTCAGTCATGGAGTTATTGTCTGTATTAAGAGAGAAGAATAAATACCAAATTTCGTGTCGATTCTATGTCTAGTTCTCGAGATATTCGTATCTTCTTGAATAATCATTAAGCCGTTATTTTAGCCCCCCAAGGGGTTGCAAGTCAGAGATAACTACTGAATTATTTTTTTTGTCGACATGTAGATAATTCTGCAGGGGTTTCATGCATTTTCATGTATGGTTGATTTTTTATGAATTTTTAAAAATCAGGCCGAGTACCCACTGACCCCCTTGGGGTGCAAGTAATTGGGGCATATGCAGAAATTGTGAGTTGATGCTTCTTAATGTTATTGTGAAATTTGACCTCAATCCTATGAGGTATGAATTACTCACAGAAAACTCGGCTGAAGCTCGGCTAGCCCATCCCAAGGGGTGCAAGTGGAAGTGAGTCATAGAGTTATTCTCTGTATTCAGAGAGAAGAATAAATACCAAATGACGAGATATTCCCTGCTTGGGGTGCAAGTGAATGTGGCATATGCAGAAATTGTGAGTTGATGCTTCTTAATGTTATTGTGGAGGTCGATTCTATGTCTAGATCTCGAGATATTCATATCTGCTTCAATAATCATTAAGCCGTTATTTTAGTTCCCAAGGGGTTGCAAGTCAGAGATAACTACTTAATTATTTTTTTATCAACAGGCTGATAATTCTGCAGGAATTTGATGGCATTCTCATTTATGGTTGATTTTTTATGAATTTTTAAAAATCAGGCCGACTATCTACTGACCTCCCTGGGGGGTGCAAGTAAAAGTGGCATATGAAGTTAATATCTGTTTATTTTCCTGGACGCTATTGCCAAAATATACATCAATCCTATGTCTAGTTTGCCAGATAAGAATATTTTTATTGAAAACTCGTTCGTCATTCGGCATATTCGACCCGGGGGTGCTGTGGAATGAGTGCTGGTGATGGATTTGTCATGGGCCATCGTAGTAGAGAACGTACCGTATCCAGATTCCAACGTGAAAATAGAAAAATCCCAAATTATCTCGGCGAATCAAAATTTTTTGCATCGCTATCCGGCCAATATTCCAGTGGCGTACGAAAAATTCTGTGCAAAACTGTGCTATCTTACTCGGCTGTTTTCACATCAGTTCAATATCCGTAGGATAATTTCAAATCAATTTTTATGATTGTAGCAACGAAAAATGATCTACTAAAATCAAATTTCAAAGATATTTCAATGTTTCTAAAAGAAAATAGTAGGCCTGACATCAGGCGATACTATGCTTTTGAGAATATAATTAAAACATGAGAATTTTAACAAAATAAACAGTGATTTCTTATTTATATTGATATTAATCTTGAGAATTCCCGGATGAGAATGAAAAATTTTCATTCATTTTCTTGGGATGAATGGGAGATCAGAAATCAGATGAGAAATATATGCGAACTACTCAAATGAGTCAGTTTCGAAATATGTTAAGTTTTTCCAAGCGGCATATAAAGTTTACATAATTCTTTCATAATACTTTATCAACAAAACCTAATCAAACTGAAAATATAATTCAACTGATAAATGTCAATATTTCATAAGCATATCAGTGGGTAAAAAATATCCTTATCAATATTTTTCATTGCCAATTACAATTATGACGTTCCTCGAAAGTATCAATTTGAATAATGAATTTGAACTTGAAAGTTATTGGATTCGCACTTGTTTATTCAAATATCTTACAGGAATAAATTAAGAACCACCAATCAATAAATATAAGCCTTCAGATCAGTCTTGAACCTATATAACGTAAATTAATATTCTTACCAATCTCATGTCATTGATGCCATGAAGTACAGCACTTAAGTTATGTTCAGGCATTGTTGGAAATTTAGACGAGCAACGGCAAGTTCTCTCTGAGCGCTCTGCCATACTACTGACCGATCTGAAATTAATTCCATGTATATAAGTATCCATTTCACACGTGGGAATGTTAGGAAGACAAACATCTTATCATCGATCGTGTGCATTTACTTCACTATACAGTATGTCCCGATTGCGACGTCCTTCAGTGATAGTAACTCCGGGCATTGAGTTTAAATCTAATGAATAAAACACCCGCTTGAACTTTAAATATTTGGTTTTTGTTTGTTCAAACAATTTCGAATTTTTACGATTACGTGAATTGCTCTAGAATCATTTCAAAAATCTATGATTTTTTCGTACTTAACTCTTCGCCAAACCAATTCAATCTTTTGTTCCTTCAATTCAGAGAATTGAAGATATTTGGAAAAAAAGCCAATTGTTTCTCAGAATTAGGCTGATAAAATAGGAACTTGATCCATTTACCTATTGCTTATTCAATTATATAAATGTTATATACAATTTTCTTGTGTACATACGTAACTGATCTGAATTAAGTTCACGTATTTGAATATCACGAATAATGTGCGCATAATTCATTCATTCAAATCGTCATCTAAATATTCACAGATCATTGGACATTAAGTCAAAATGATATATCTAAATAGTAAAATATTCTGAGAGCTGATGTGGAATAAATCTGGCCCTGGCTCAGACATAGAGACCAAGTCGCTGCAACCATAAATACAATGAAATAACTACCTTCGAAGCTTACCGTGCTTAGAAGCTTGGGACCGCCACTTTACGGGTAGAATTTCTAGCTTCGATTGTTCAACTGCGTTTCCTCTATAGGTAGATTTATGCTCAATGCTCTTGGCGAGTTCGGTTTATTGCTCGAAAAAGTTTGAGTATACCTGAAGTTCTTCTATTATGCTAGTCTTTGAGCTCGGATTGACACAGCACATTTTCCGCTCAAGCTAATTGTTCTAAGGGTTCTCGGATAGAGGGAGCATTTGAAATGGGTTTCTGTGGTTTGAAATACAGATTGAACCATGCATTTGTCATTAATTTCCCTACATAATGATTTATAAATTTGCTTTAGGTCGTTCTTTATGACAATATTTTCTCACATTGTTATGGAGTGTTTCGAAGAGTCATGTAATATTTATAAATTAAGCAATTAGATTATGTAAGATCCGGAGAACCCCGGAGAACTAAAATTATT
The DNA here is from genome assembly GCA_030674115.1 of Micraspis discolor. Taxonomy (NCBI): domain Eukaryota; kingdom Metazoa; phylum Arthropoda; class Insecta; order Coleoptera; family Coccinellidae; genus Micraspis; species Micraspis discolor. The sequence goes on from JARTUT010000881.1 coordinate 858,417, forward strand.
ACCCGTTTTCCCTTTACGTGGTACGAAAACTACTGTAACTGAAATAGTTAATTTTGCAGAAGTACTAGTTGTCAAATAATATTACCTGTGTGAATTGAAGGTTTGAGCAGAGGTCAATGTAACGGTGTATCAAACAATTCAGAGTATGATACAACGAAAAACCTTTTTCTACCGTACAAGTTTTGTAATATGTCAATATGGAACTTGTTTACAAAAAAGAAATGAAGCAATATAAACAACCAAAGAAAGGGAGATATATTATAGGAAATAAATAAATAGTCTTCTCTTGAAAACCAACCAAAAATAGTCATATCAACCGTTTAGAAAGTGATATATTTCTTCCACTAACCTCTTGTCTTTTGGAATAATAATAATAATATAATAATAATGAGTTTATTTGTAGAAATAAGTACACTTTTCACCTTCATAAGGTGTGCAAAACATCTTATAAACATTATTGATCTCAAATAAACCGAAATTCCGCTAAAGGCGAACCTTGAAAGCGGGATCACACCACAAAATGATCAATAACCTTATACACAAAATGACTAACGTAAAGTATAATATATAACAATAGAAAATTCCACTCAACCGAAACTCATATGCAACCCAGGGTGTGAAAAAATACAATATAAATATACATATAAGATATAATATAAAAAACACACAAAAATCCTAAACAGCAATGAGAGCAACGGAGAAATACCACATCAACAGTAGTAGGTACTGTTGACATCAACACATTGGTGCACCCAAAGTCTAGGTCTTCCAGTCAACCACCTCCTCATCCTTGTCCTAAACAGTACAACCGAGTTGTATCTCTTATATTCCGGGGGAATCTGCGCATAGAACTTTGGCGCTAAATACGTATGACACCGCTGTATAATAGATTTCTCAGGTCTAGGAGTAATCGCAGTGTTACTTTTATGTCTCGTGTCATATCTGTGTTCCATATAGACTAACTCGGATCTGTATTTATGTTGTCTACAAGTTGCCACGAGGAAAAACAGCTGTCTGATGTCAAATATCTCCGCTTCCAAGTAAAGTTGGTTGCTGGGATATCTTCGGGGTTTTTTGTAGATGATCTTGAGGATACATTTCTGAGTTTTCTCCAATTTACTTACATATACTTTCAATGCGGAACCCCATGCTATAATTCCATATCTCAGATGGCTCTCCACCATAGCGTAGTATATCATTCTCAGCTGTTCCAGGGTGAGTATCTGAGTCAAACATTTGATCTTATACATAATACTTTATATATTAATGTCCAAATTGCATGAAAGCGATGATTCTGCGGCATCGAATATTCTGAAACCTCAACAGGAACTTAAGGAGGATGAATCATCTCTCATACATATAGCGGGACATGAAACTTTCCCAGAGCACGATTTTTGTCTGACTTGACAGAACATGACAACCTTCAATAGACTGAAAAATATCCATCGATTCTTCTGTGACAGCTGAAGTTAATGGAATAAGTGAGCAAAAACTCACATATCGTCTCATGGCTTTAATATACGATGATGATATTTGAGAATATGTCAGATATCAATAACCTCCATATATTGACGGCAATTTTGAAAAAATGTTGAAGCCTATCTGTTTGAACCTCATTCAAACATATTTCAAGGTACAACTCGATGCGATGAATATTAAAGGAGTTATTGTGGGAAGGAAATTTCAGATGTTCTTAACTCCTGAATCATTCGACAGATTTGCCCAAATATCTAACTTAGGCAAGATATTTAGATAATTAATATATTCTGAAAATGTTAAAACTCTAGCAGATCTCTTTTGGAAGATGAGGGTACACGGACGGCTGGACCTACTCAATTTTGACCTCGAATGCTTTATCACGAAGTCGAACCAAATCGATTGGTATCGATATTCAAAATTACAGACATTTTGTCAAAATGATAGCACGGTGTTCTAATAGACCAAGAGCGCGCAAAGGAACACCCGTATATCTTCTTCTTTTTCAACAGATTGTCTGCATCCTCTCCTGGATACAGGTCTCCTCTAGAATTCTCCAACCCCGTATAAAGTGAGCCATCTGGTACCAACATCATCCAACCTTTGAATTGATGACATCGACCATGACAGATGACCAGCCTTTCGGAGGTATTCCTGCACTTGGCTTATGTTCTCGTGGTCTCCAATGTATAATCCTCTTAGTCCTTCGATTGTATTTCTGCCGAGCCACATTGTAACATCTTTTTTTTCTATACAAAAAATCATAGTCTCATTCCACCCTATGCTGATACGCCTCTGGCGGTTTCTAAACCGTGGAAAAAAATTGCATGGTTAGAATTGGAGAAAGAAGAAGAAGATCGAGTCTCTGACTGTCTGCTGTCAACGTCGAGCTGCGCAACTGCGTGGGTGTAAAGAAAAAAATGCAACAAGGATGATGGCCATTATCGGTTGGGTCAGTGCCTTTGTGTGAGTTCAAAAATAGCGTTATCTCAGGTTGAGTGACTCTAGAATCTATTTTGCAAGTATAATTCAGACTATTTTAAATGTTATTAGTTGTTTGTTCATTTTATTAACCTTTGTTGATGTATTGCATTGGGAACTTGTTCATTTGGATAACGCTGTTTTCTTTGTGCATGTAATGCTTTGTTCAACTTGTATGACACTGCTTGTTACCTAGGACATGAATTATATCCCCTAGCCATGTAGTTTCATTAATTTCTGACTGCAAATCTTGGAGTTCGCATGGCAACCATAACAAAGAAGGCTCTACCTTCTGCTTACCGCATAATATCTTAATTGTAGCCAAGGCAATTATATTCATCACACTCTATTTTGCACCATAAATTGCCAAAGCCTTCGAGGACCAGGATCTGTGGTTAAACTACAGGAACGTATGAGATCATCGACTAGTAGTGTTACTAGTATGTTTGATACGAAGTAATGGATGTAGCCATTTGTGTATAGCGCAATAGTGTTGTATCGAGTAATTAGAGAGCTTTTGTTCAGTTATTTCTGTTTTCTTGCTACTATTATGTATATTTCTTATTGTCGATTATGTGTATTTCTTATTGTTGATTATGTGTGTTTCTTAGTATCATTTATGCTCATATTTCTCACAGTTATTCTGATCTTTATTCACTTATGGTTATCATTATATCAAGTGATGAGAGATCCTTTGTTTATTTATTTGTAGGTTTTCTTGTAATCATTGTAGAAGTTGTCTTATTATTGTTCATGTTTTTCTCTTGGCTATTCATGTCTATGTTTCCTTAGTTTCGATTATTTATATGTTTTACTGTTACATCAAGTGATGAGAGCATTTTCGTTTATTTATTTCTTTGATCTCCTACAGCTATCTATTTATCTATATGATAATATTACATGATATTTTACTTAAGGGTCTCGAGATTGTGGGCCATTCCTATATCGTTGTATGAGATTTCTTAGCTACCTGGATCGAAGGCCTTGAAGGCCGGTTCCACTACCGTAGAGGACCGAACCGTGACCTTCTTGTGCTATGAGACACGAGAGAATATACTTTTTTTTATAGACGCCGTTACTTTCTTTCCTTTTTACAGAGAAGCCGCTGGACCTCCATGCCTTACCTGAGTTCCAAATTCCTTAGCTCAAACAATATTTATAGTTATGGCTCACATACCCTGGAGCCGTGACCATGGTGATGGTCATAATTAGTCGTTTACATATTTGCTATGATTATTATCCTTATTGCATTATTGAAGCATATATATTTGCCATGATTATTATCCTTGTTGTATAATTAAAGTATATACAGGGTGAGTCTTTGACCACTGCGTTAATTTTAACCATAGATTCTTGACCTCAAAAGAAACATTTTCTCCTTATAACATTTTTCCAAATTTGGCCCCGTTCAAAAGATATAGGGTGTTGAAATTTCATAAAAAAATTGATTTTCACCTGTAATATTCAAACGGCAATATCAATTGAAATGATCTCTTGTAGAAGGTTTTGATAACAGTCATCCATATTTTGGCAACAATAGATTTATTCCATTCCTTGTGGGTTTCTCACTACTACTCTACAGATTGGTTAAATCGCATGAAAAACAAATATCGCCTGAACTAAAGGCCCGTATCTTGTACTTCCTGGAATCAATAGTCTTTTCTGCAGATAAAATAATTCCTCATCTTTTCTCCTAAATTGCACCGTTCTTGAGATATTTGAAGTTGGAAGGAATTAAATCGATATAATTTTGTCCAAATTTTCTGATTTTCCCAAATCCAACTCTGTGCTGAAATGATTCAATAATCAGATTTGTTCAATGTTGCCATATTTTATGTCTTTATTAAATATTTCTACAAGGTTGAGGAAATCTCTCCAGTCTATGGTTCCACCACTAAACACTATAGATGAAATTAACCACTGAACAATTTTTGTCTTACATTCACTACAAAATCTAAACTGCCATTTTCTGTATTCATTATTAATGATGTCTAGCACCTTGTTTAATATTGAATCCAGAGTAATATTCCATAATAAATAGAGAAAAAGATTTCCATCACTCACATAGGTACTTCGGTATATTTTCATGATGACCGTTGAAATAGGTAAGGTATTTTCTGTCAGGACCTGTTAAATTGAAGACTTGTCTTTATGAAGAGCTGTTTCTTTATAGCTTCAGACTTTCAGGGTTCATCAAATTATATCTATTTTAACATAGGAATGCTCCAAATTAAGCTCATATGAATTTTAAAAACTTCGAACCCAGTCTCCTAGATTTGTTTTGTAGCTTTAAAGAAATTTTTTTCACATCTTTATTTCACACATCGATTCAACCTGGTTCACAAACTTAGGAGATAATAGAATTTGACTTAGTTTTAATGTTTCTGAATGTTTGTTATGATGCATGATTAATTAAAATTCAATCAATATTGAAACTGGAAGCTATAGGCTCATAAACAAGAAAGATTAGAATAGAATGCATTTTCTGACCATAATCATTTCATACTGAATTGAATAATTTCAGAATATCGAAATTATCCCTAACATATTTTCCACTTTTTTCTTGAAGATACAAATAACTGTTGACAGTTTCAAACGGAATCAAAACAACATGGAACCACAGAGCACTATTTTATTGGAACTACCCACCACAGAGACGTTATAACATTCTAATGTGATAATAATGCACTCTCGTTATTCTGAGAAAAATTATAACTAAAGATCAATAATGGTTACAGATATTATCTGTTCGGTAATAAATTGATATTCTATGGTAAGGTATTGAAATTTGACATAATCTATGAATAACCATTATGCAATATTTATGTTTTTGTTTACATGATTAAAACAGATACTCTGATTATAAAATCCAAAAATTTACGCATGTTCAGTAATTAATTATAGTCTAAACAGAATAGATTCATATTAATGATCTAACAAAAATTTTTTTGTTATAGAACACCTAGTTGGTTTTTTTTTTCAGAAGCAAATTTAGGTGATCAAACCCAGTTTCTTCAAGCAAGAATAACTGCACACCTAAATCTAGGAATACTTGTAATCTATCCAAGTAAATTGTTATTGGGATTCAGTACAGAAAATAATCATCAAGCAAAGTAACATCACATTAAAATAATTATTCGTAGTGACATCATTCATTGTTGTTGAAGATTTCGAAAAAGATTTTCATATTTTTAACAGTATGATATCAAGAGACTTCATAGACCTGTTCACTGGTCTCTGTCAAGGAGTAGAAACTTCAGAAATATCAGTGTTTGGAAAATCATAGATAATTTTTTCTGGCTTTGAGTGAAAAAAAGCAAAGTGACAACCTCTTGCCTTGGAAGTTTTCGTAGAAATGATGGTTTTCATGATTTGGAAATTTTAAGAAGAAAATTACAAATGTATGATGATAACATCCAATAATTTTGAGGTTTTTTTGGAATTTCTCACTAGAAAGGGATGGTTTATAATCTTGAAGTAGAAAGAATTTATAGTAGAACAACAAAAATCTATGTTTATGGTGTTAAATTTTTTTTACCAGAAAATTAGTATTTTGTATCTTCCTTCTGGATATGGACCTCATCGGATGAAACATGAGAGTGTGAATAATTTTTTAGAGAAAAATAATGTTTTTAAACAATTCAGATTCATTAGTGGATGCTGTGGAAGGTATTTTTCATTCAAACTAAACTGGACTACAGAGGAGTATTTGCCCAATGTGAAAACTTAAAATGCTTATAATTCTTTACCCCAGCTGAATATGGAAAAACCGTAATGGAAAAAGTGTTTCTTTTGACCCCAAGAACCTATAGTTAAAATTAACGCAGCGGTCAAAGACTCACCCTGTATATTTGGCATGATTATTATTCTTGTTGCATTATTGAAGGATATATAACTTGCCATATTTACCATGCTTATTATTCTCTTTGTATTATGGAAGTTGCTCTGATTATTATGATTACTGTCTGTTCTGCATTGTTATAGTTTTCTCAGAGTTGGTATACTCGCCTTTGCTAGCTGTTAATTACTAACAATTTAGTTTTAAACAAATGCCCTAACATCACCAAACATAAGGGGTTTTATGCCTAAGGTCTTCTCCTATATCTTTCTTTACCCTGAATAAAGAGCTGATTGTTTGGGTCTAACCGTTGTGTTTTATTTACCATCTTTGTTTCCCATATATTCTCACTAATCTTAATTATCACGAATTTGAATTAATACTTAAACATAACGAAGAGTCCTACCCTTGCTAGACGATCACATTAAATGGCCCAGTCTTTGTACCTGCAGTCATTCAGACTCAAGTGTTGTAATTAGTTTTGAAAATAATATTTGTCATCCCTTTCCAAAGAAAAAGTGGCAAATGTTACATGTCCCACCCTGGTTCATTTCATTTCTGCTATTTTACATATTACATCATCTTTGTTCTTCTCCTGATCTCTTCATATCGAATATGGTCTCTTAAGGATATTGCTAACGTAGCCTTTTGGGTTCAGATCAGGTGAATATGGATGTCTGTTATTGAAAGTTTTGTGTGCCCATGGTATCAATGCAGAATACAGATTTTTTATATCCCTGTCAAATTTGATGCCCTGCTCGATAAATACCAATGGAGTTCAACTTCCAGAGAACCAAACCATATCGTGCTGTGGTCCTTGATCTCTTGTGGCGACTCTTCCTAACACATTGTCGTTCGTACTTCCTCTTAACTCGACACGATGATTTTCATCGTTCTCCTATTGTTTAACAGTGAAAATTTGATGATACATTTCTTGATCTTGCGAGCTTCAGTTTTTTGTTCTGAGCAATCAGAAGGTCACAACTTCAGAAAGAACATCCTTAATGAGCTGTCGCTAAGCGTTTGTCAAATACGACAGCATGATAGTGGTTAGAGTTCGAGTCAGCATCCCAGCGTATCCAGAAGAAATGTAGGGACCACGTGAAAAATAAAGCATGGGAACAAGATTGCCTAATAATTGCAGCAAAGAATAAATAGTAGAAGGAACTTAGGGTTCAGATAGGTTCTCTAAGAAAAATCTCCTGATAATAGTGACTAATTCATTTCAACTCACCAATTAATTTTCAAAAAATACTTTCAGGTTGGAATTATTTCTTCTCGCTTAACTAATATCTATTGAATCCCCATCATTCGTGGTTCATATTAATGAGTTAATGGAACGTACTTATTTAATGATTGTTATTTATCTTGATTATTTTCTGTTTTATTGGGTTCTACGTAAAATATATTCAATGCCAATTAGCTAGGATAAGGATGACAATCACAATGACAGAAACTTTTCTATGTTCAATTGAAAATGGAAAAATAAAAATTTAGAAAGCACTGCCGTGAGGTCAGATTGCTTTGGCGCTCGTGTTGAGCTACTTGCGAGTAAATAGACAAACAATAACAAATCTATAAGCACTATGATCAGGTGAACAATAGTCTTTTCCCATACTATGGGACAATGTGATGCAAATATGAACGCCTAATGACAGAACAAACCTATATCTCAAATTAAAAACAACTAATCATAATTTTCCCCAAGTTTTGTTCAAAGCTAAATTCCCTTCTAAAAATTTAATTCAGAGCTTTCCTGAATTTTGACAACGTATATTATTTCTCTATCGAGATAAAATTCTACCTCTATGATTTCACCGTAATCCAAAATTTTACTGACACTGATTAATGAGCCCGGCATTTTTCAATCGAATATCGATCTGTGATGGATATCGTTCAAAGAAAACCATCGGTACTTCATGTCATTTCTCTTCTCTCTTGAGTAAATGAAAAAAATGGTCATATCTTCAGATGGAAAGAAGCTACAACAATGAAATTTGAGGTTGAGTAAGATATCGATCACCTCAATATATTCAAGAATTTTTATTGAATTCCGAAAAATGTCTTATGAGATATTAAGTATTAAAAAATTTTTTTTGGGAATTTTTGAAAAATTTTCTAGGACTATTTCTGAGAAATTTTGAGAGCCTTTTTGTTCCAGCCTCCCTCAAAAATATTTCAAGTTTCAACTTGACCGGATGGATATTCTAGTAGTTATTGAGGAAACAAAATTTCAGATGCTCATAACTACTGAACCATCTGACGGATTTAGCCCACTAACAAACTTGACTGAGATATTTGGATAATTAACCTATTCAGAAAATATGAAAACTCTAGCTCATCTCGTTTGGATGCTAGAGAGGATATGACCGGCCGGACAGACTCAACTTTCGCCACGGATTCTTCATCGGAGATTCGAACCCAATCGATTGACACCATTTTCGGGTGATATTCGAAAATTACAGACATTTGGGCAAAATGATAGACACTCTGCTCGGGTGAACAAGAGCGCCACTGGCGGCTTATGAACCTTAATCTTGGGTCGGTAGATATATATAAGGGAAACGGTACGTGGCGCAAAGTGCTTAGGTCGCGTATTCATTTCTACGGACTGAAGAACGGAGATTAGAAGGCCATATTTACAAGAATTTGAGGATATCTAATACCTGATTTCTTTGATTTGTATATAAGAGTGTATTGGGAACACAATTATAATCATTATTACTCAATTCTTATTAGCTTTAAATTTAGGCTGAACTAAATTTTTAGAGCCAGTAGTGCAGACCCTGCTGTCCCTGACGAGCCGTCGCTGAAGAGGGCCAAAAAGAAATACGCAATTCAAATTTTTGACGTTTATCAGGATGTAATAGTCCACAATTCCTTCCGAAAGTGTGAAACATTATGGACGTTGAAATCAATTCAACGCTGATATATGGAGTAGCCCATGAGCACAAATTTCGCTCATAAACATATTCTAGAATTATTATTTGCCTACGTTTGGCTATAAATCCTCCTCTCATGCGAGTAGTAAAAAATTAAACTAACAAAACTAATAAGTACCGGGCCTAGGAAGGAAAATAAACTTTTTTAAACACGCTTTTATTAGCTTCACTTGTATGTTTGCTAGCTTGTATGTAACTCTCTGAAGTTGGCTACAGAAACATAGACAAGAAGGAGATTGCAAATGTCAGCTATAATTATATGGTTAAAGAAAACTTGAAAAAATGTTTTGATATATTACCATAATAAAGGGTTGACTTCCTGCAAATATTAAGACGGATGGGTATATAGCAATTTTTAACACGCTTTTTATTATTTTATTATAAGCTTCACTTGTATGTTTGCTTGCTTGCTTGTACCTAACTCTCTGAAGTTGGCTGCAGAATGCGTTGGTACCGAAACATAGACAAGGAGGGCATTACAGAGAACAATCCAAATGTCAGCTATAATTATATAGTTAAAGAAAACTTGGAAGAATGTTTTAATATATTACCATAATAAAGGGTTGACTTTTAGCAAATATTAAGACGGATGGGTATGAAACGATTTTTACATTTAGAACCATCAAAGTGCAAAATCCCTCCAAATTCACTAAATCCTTAATTCATACAAATATTGAGTTGCGATACATGTGGTTACTTCGTAGCTTGTGTATGTAACCAGGATACATCCTCGTGTTGACGGCGGGAAACAGATATATCTGGCAAAGTCCCTGGGTTAACAAAGTATATGCCGAGGTATATGGTGTTATGGAAGATAGAGGTGATAAATATCTTAGGATGCGGGGATTCGCAGTCCCAGTATCGTAAGAATTAGAAAATAAATTTTAAAAAGTTTGAATTAGGCATAATATAAATAAGAAATAAATGTATATTATTATAAAAAAGCGTGAGATGCATAGTGCAATAACTAAATATTTTATTCACAGACATGAGTAGAAGGATTTTAATTTTTATAATGACTCTAAATGCACCTCACGCTTTTTTACAATAATATACATTTCTCTATTTCAGTGTCGTAATGAGTTCATTACAGTACTAAAAACAGTGCTGTAATGAACTCATTACAGCATTGTTTTTAGTTATATTTTTCGTTTTGGGGTTGACAACACTGACATCCTATCCTTTCGAATGTCAACACGCGTCCTTTGCATGTCAATTGTCAATATTAAACCATGTGGAGATTTGAACGCACTATTCAAATTCTATAATCTGTCAATTTTAGTATGAGTCACCCCAACTGCGAAAAAAAACCAAAAGGCACTAGGAGGTATAATCTGAATTTTTCATTGAATTCCAATAAATTTCTCACAATTCTTGACTGAAATAGAGAAAATATCGTCTAATACTCGTTGCAGAAGGCAATTCCAACACTCCTGCATTCAAAAACTAGCTCCTTCTTCGCTCGTTTTGGAATTTCGCATTCGTGTTGGAATTGGTGCCCATTCTGCAACTTGTTTTAGAATATAGGTACTATTATTTCTTATTTACATTATTCTATATTCAAACTTTTCAAAATTTTTTTTCTACCTTTTAGATGGATTCTTAACAAAAACATTTTTTTTAGTTTCTGAAAAGTATTTGTTATTTTCCCTCAATATACTTTTATTCATCAATTTGATCTATTTCAGAGTAATACAATCATCATAATGTTTCTCTAGCTTTTAGGATACCCGGTGGAGAACGATATATCGAGGTGTTCAAAATATACTTCAATTTCTGCAATCACTTCCTTATCTGAGCCAATTCTTTCTCCAAGGAGCATCTTTTAGAGTTCTTTGAAGAGCCAGTAGTCGATGCGGGCCAAATCTACAGAATACTGTTGATGCTAGTGATGTATTCGAAACTCAATTCAATTAATCTTGCGGCTGTTTTTAATGACTTGTGGCATCATTCATTGTCTTGGTGAAATCGAATCTTTTTCATCTTCAAATGAAGCCGTTTCTTGACAATTTTGGCCATCAAACGAGCCAAAAAACCCATATAGTAGTAGCTGTTGGTTGTTTTTTCAACCTCTGAATAAAATTCCATGCGCATCCTAGTCGATGTTTGAGACTTTCGACACTCGGCACAGTTTTCTCCGTACGACCCCGTTTGAAATCGGCAAACCATCGTATAACGATCGTTTTTGGTGGGAAAGAGTCCAGACAGTTTTTTTGTGCCAAACGTGTGCCAGAACAACGTTTTTTTCGTTGATGACGAGATATTGTTGATGATGGAGCTCGTGTTGAATGATTATTTGGGCTATTACCATCATCTATTGTGGATGTAATGTTTTCCGACGTTTCGATAGACATCTATCTTTATCAAGGAGGAAAAGTAAAAAACCTTTTGAAAAATTATCAATTTTTCAAAATGTCAATATGACAGAAGTCATGAAAGAAAAATGAACAATGTTATATACTCATCTGTGATATGATGATCTTTTTAAGTTGGATCGAACTATCGGCGTCCAAACTTCTGGCAGATCTATAGATGGAGCACTTATGGAATCTGGTGTTATTTTCATAAATGCTGCTTCTTTGATTTTTCTTCTTGCAAGTTTTTTTTCTTTGGATATTATTGATGCTTCATCCCATTTTATACGATGATTCTCATCTACAGCATGTTGGACTAACCTGGATTTGTCGCTGTCTAGTACTCGTAGAAGCTTCTGATGTTCTTTTATTCGTACATTCAGAGGGCGTTTAGTTTCTCCGATGTAAGATCTTCCGCACTCGCAAGGTAATTCATATATGCAGTTCTTTGTATTAAATTGATATATATTAATAATTAATTTACAAAGAACTGCATATATGAATTACCTTGCGAGTGCGGAAGATCTTACATCGGAGAAACTAAACGCCCTCTGAATGTACGAATAAAAGAACATCAGAAGCTTCTACGAGTACTAGACAGCGACAAATCCAGGTTAGTCCAACATGCTGTAGATGAGAATCATCGTATAAAATGGGATGAAGCATCAATAATATCCAAAGAAGAAAAATTTGCAAGAAGAAAAATCAAAGAAGCAGCATTTATGAAAATAACACCAGATTCCATAAGTGCTCCATCTATAGATCTGCCAGAAGTTTGGACGCCGATAGTTCGATCCAACTTAAAAAGATCATCATATCACAGATGAGTATATAACATTGTTCATTTTTCTTTCATGACTTCTGTCATATTGACTTTTTGAAAAATTGATAATTTTTCAAAAGGTTTTTTACTTTTCCTCCTTGATAAAGATAGAAGATGTCTATCGAAACGTCGGAAAACATTACATCCACAATAGATGATGGTAATAGCCCAAATAATCATTCAAAACGTTTTTTTCCATCAAAAAAACAATGATATAGTCAGAAAAGAATTTGCTATCAATCCTTCGTTTAAAACATCACAAAATTTACTTGAAAGTTACAGTCCTCGATAAATAATGAACCAAAAGTGACAAGATTTGGCGTTTCTTTTTTCAAATAAGCGTTAACATTGTGTAGCTTGAATCCTTGAACGATTTTTGCACGCTCGTTCGAGTAGAACATTTGTCCAATGATTCAGGAATTATGAGCATCTGAAATTTGGTTCCTGTTATAACTCCTAGAATATCTATCGGATCACGTTGTAACTTGATAGAGAACTGAATAAGGTTGAAAAGAAAAGACTTACAGAATTTTGTAGAAAACGACATGCTAGAAATCTTTAAAATATTCCCAAAAATATTTTTCAATACTCTATAGCTCATAAAATAACGTATTTGAACAATCATTTGTGCAAGTATGATGATATTGATATCACAGATCTTCTTAAATTTCTAAATTTCATCGTCGTAGCTTCCTTCCACCAGAAGATATCAACCTTTTTTCATCAACTCAAGAAAAAAGAGCTCTCATAGATAAGTATTCGATTGACATTGGTCGGACTTCCAGATGGGGGAAACTGATAAAATAATGTACGTTGCCAAAATTTTGGGAATCACTGACATGGGTTTTTAGTAGACGCAAAGTTTAGCTTGTGACAAAACTTAGAAACTATGAGTAGAGCTTTTCTGAATTTTTCTTTGTTTAATTTCAATTCAAAGTTCATCCCTTATAGAATCAACACTTGTAATGTTTCAAAAAAGTGATTTGAGAGGTCAATTATCATCCAATTTGAACCTTCATGTTTTGTATTCTATTTAATTCATCCAACGTTACTGTTGAACTTGTTAATCGAATTATTGTAAGTAAAACTCCGGCTATACTAGATTCACCGAGTTCCTCGTACCAAGGTTATCAATTTCAACTTTTCACAAACATTTATGATAAGGAGAATACATTGATAACATGGTGCCCATCCATGAATGTCCGCAAGTAAGTCCAATTACAATCATTTAATTTTAGCTCTCTTGTTCTTCGAGCCGAGTACTTTGCCCAAATAACTTTCTTCTTCGAATATTAGTATCAATCGTTTCGTCTGAACTCACTTATGAAGAATCCGTGATCAAAATCGATTATGTTTCTTTGGTTCTTAGGCACGATTACATCCGAATTCTTTCTTCAGGTGAAAGAATAGAGAAACACTGGAAGAAATCCACCAGGGACAACATCACCGGCAAAGAAGAGATATTACCTTGAGCCCACTTACCTTACAATACATGAAGAACACTTATTAGACTCAGAGTGGAAGTATCCCGCTGTAAGAAGACCTTCGTAAAGTGAGGAAACTCAAGTGATTATGTGTTTGTGGAGTAGTTCAAGACGAGGCCCATCTACTCGTCTGCAATATCGTCGGTACCACCTGCACTAGTCAAGACCTATATGCATGGACACCCGAAGCCGTCACTGTTGGCGAGATTGGAGATTCACTTGCTGAAGATAGATTTGGACACGGATAAAAAAAAATCCGTCCGAACAGATTGAGCTATGGAGCTCAAATTCTCTGGATATGTTTGAAGAATATATATCCCGGACGAGTTCATTATTATTTTTATTAGATGTTCACGCGGTATTGAGAAGGAGTTTCTGCGTTGGTATATCACAATGGTTTAAACATGAGAAGGTGATGGTCTCCAAATTTTGGGATGTGCATCAAATTTTATTCATCAACTAGTTGATCAAAAAACGGTGTTCTTTCACCAGGACATCTAACTTTATTCCATTCCATATCGCACACATACTGTAGCTATGAATTCTTAAAAAGAATGTCTATCTTTTCCAATTATTTGATATAAAAGAAGGATAATGGGTGAAACCGCAGGAGTGCAGAAAATATGAGAAATGGATGGAAGGTACTTGCCAACACGTGTTTTTGCTTCTTGGCTTCTTCAGGGAAAGGCAACCAAGAAACCAGGATAGGGATGGAAATGAATAAATGAACATTTGGGATGTTGGTATTAGACGATTCGATTTTTCAAGAAATTAAGCACTGTAAAACAATGTCCAAAGTATCATTTCACCCTCACATGGTAAAAGTCCAAACGTAATTGAAAATTGATTCAATTTTAACTTGGTTAATACAACCCCATAAGCATTACCAAAAATTAGATAATTTGGCAGGTCACATACATACAGTGTAACATCCTAGGTTTTCTTTCATACAAAAAATTGTAGTCTCATTTCACCCTATGTTGAGACGCCACTGTCCTCACATACCTCGAATCAGAGTTGATGGTCAAAATAAATTCTATGGTTAGAAGTGGGAAGTGTCCACGTCAACCTATGCGACTGCGTGGGAGGGGAACCGGAGAAAGGAAGGAATCCAAGATGGTGTTGAAGATTATCAGTTGAGTGGTGAGAGACTTAAGTTCTTTTTCGAAAGTTTTAGTGGGTGCTTGCGTGAGTGCTAAACTGAAGCCATTGCTACATTGAGTGCCGCTCGAATCTATTTTTCAGGTAGAATTCAGATTAATTTAATTATTATGAAAGATCCATCCAGTTTACTAACCCTTTTGTTGGTAAACAACATTGGAATTCTCATTGTTTCAGGAAATTTATTGTTTTCGTATTAATGCCATTATCATAGAGTGTTTCTTAATTATTGTTGAATTCAATGATATATTAGGTGGTGTTTGGGCCTTTGTCATTAATGCTGTTGTCTTGTGAATGTAATTTTTTGTTCATATACTCCTTTGTCTAATTTCATATAACTATTTCCTTTGTTCGCATAATGCTTTGTCTAATTTCATATAACTCCATTTCCTTTGTTGATGTAATGCTTTGTTTGATTCATATAACTCTATTTCCTTTGTTCATGTAACGCTTTGTTTGATTCATATAACTCTATTTCCTTTGTGCACATAATGCTTTATTTGATTCATATAACTCTATTTCCTTTGTTCACTTAATGCTTGGTTTGATTTATATAACTCCTTATAGCATGGGATTCCATCATTTTCGATATTAATGCCCCTGAAATTCAGGTGTCTACCATAACAATGAATGCCTTATGTTTCAGCTTTCTACAATGTGTTACTGGAGTGTAACTGATCAACTTTATTTACTGTCCCTATGGTACAATAGGAATTACCAATCGTTCTGAGGGTCTGGACCTGTGATTAGACAGGAACATATGGAGACCTCCACTAGTGATAGTACTAGTATGGTTGATATGGAATAATGGATGTAACCAGTGTACGTGTACGTATGGTGTTATATCGAAGGTTAACGTTGTTAAGTTACCCCTGTCTCCTGTAATCATTATGTATGTCTCATACTGTTTTACTTGGTCATTTTACTGCGTAATGTACTTGCCTTATTATTCATGGTTATTGTTGTGTATATTTCGTACTGTGTTAACTTATTCTTCTTACTGTCGTGATGTATCTTCTTGTTGTCGTTATGTATATTTCCTTCGGTTGATTATGTAGATTCCCTGCTTTCATTATTTATATTGCTTATTATTGTTTACCTATATCTGTTTCTGTCCTTTATGTCCATAATGCATTCGGGTTATTCTGGTCCTTATTATTTACTCGTGATGTATATTCTATCCAAAATTTGTTTATTTATGCTAGGATCTCGTACTGCTATATATTTATCTATATGTTCGTATTGCATGATATTTCATTTAGGGGTTTCGAGATTGTGGACCATTCCTATATATAGATTTCTTAGGTTCCTGGATCGAAGGCCTTGAAGGGGCGGTTCCAAGGCCTGACGGCAGGGACCGTTACTAACATGTGCTATAAGGCATGAGAGAATATACCTTTTTTATCGACCGCGAAACTTTCTGTCATTTTTTCAGAGCCGCCGCTGGAACTTCATAACCTTCCCGTGTTCCCAATTCCTTAGCTCATACAATATTATAGTTGTGGCTCACATACCCTGGGGCCGTGACCATGACGATGGTCATCATAAGTCGTTTACCTCATTACCATGATTATTAACCTTGTTGTCTTATTGAAGTATATGATTGCAATGATTATTAATTCTTTTTGTACTATTGAGGTTGTCCTATTTACCATGTCTACTATACTCTTGTATTATGGAAGTTGCTCTGATTATCATGATTATCGTCTGTGCTGTATTGTTATAGTTTCTTTTCCTGAATTGTTATACTCACCTTCGCTAACTGTTAATATCTCATCATTTAGTTTTAAACAAGTGCCCTAACATCACCTAACCAAAGGGGTTTTATGCCTGAGGCTTTCCCCTATATTTTTTTAGACCCTTAATAAATAGCTGATTGTTTGGGTCTAACCGTTGTGATTTATTTACCATCTTTGTTTCCCAATTATTTTCACTAATCCCAATTATCACGAAGTTGAATTATTACGTAAACATAACGTAGAGTCCTACCCTTGCTAGACGATCACATTAAATGACCAAGTCTTTGTATCTGGAGTCATTCAGACTCCAGTGCCGTAGTTAGTTTGAAAATGATATTTGTCATTCTTTTCGAAAGAAAAAGTGGCAAATGTTACAACAGAACAACTGATTCTATGAATATAATTTAATCCTTGAAATTAATCGTGAAGTATCTAGTGGGCTGTGCCGGCCTCTGCAAGAAGTTCTGCTCATGCTCATGCTTAGGGTGGGGAATCGAGGAGAATTCACTGTTTCGTTTTTTCCTCGGTTGAACATTGACATAATATTAATAACAACATGAAAATTCGGTAACCATGGTAACAAAATCACAATACCCTTCTCACAAGTGCAAGAGTTCGCAACGCATGCGCACTGCACCTTGAGGGGGCACGGAGTCGATGTTTAACTTTTAGTATTTATTTTCCAGAATGCACGCATTTTATTATTTTCATTTCTATAATACAGTCATTAAGTTAAGATGATATTGGACTAACAGTAAAAAAAATTAAGAATAAATATGCTTGCGGCATTGACGGAATATCGAACTACAAAATAAAGGCAACAATAGATGAAATACTATATCCACTGACATTTCTATAGTGAATAATTCGATGAGATATGGAGTTCTTCTATCTAAATTGAAAATTGCTCTTGTGAACACAACCTACAGACCTATCAGCATCCTCCCGTCATTTTCAAAAATATTTGTACTGGAATTCTGCAACGAACTCATGTCGTTTCACTTGTAGAATATGATTTTGAACAAAAAATAGCATGGATACTTCAGAAGTAAACCATACAAACAGCGATCTATAGCTTTCTAAAACGTGTCGCTGGGGCATTCGAAGAAAAAACTGGCATTGTGGCTATTTCTAGATCTTTCCAAGGGATTTGATTCTCTCAGCAGTGAAATTCTGATTGCAAAGATGGAGAACTATGGGATAGAAGGTACAGCACTGGATCAGATAAGGTCGTATTTACAATTAGTTGAAGTTCACCTACATGAACAAACGATAAGGTCTTATGAACAACAAATCAAACTAGGTATTCCTCAGGGAAGTGTTTCAGAACCCCTATTTTTGATCATGTACATAAATGATTTTAGTCTGAATGGAAAAATAGGAAACTATAATAATAGGTTGCCAAATATCTCCCTTCCGCCTTTTTGTATTTTGAATTTCGCGGCTATGTACAAAGCGCTATAGAGCTCATAACTGGCAATACTATACATATGTTGAAAGGTCTTAACATAACCTACAAAATGACGCTATGTATGATTCTTTTGGATATTGCGTTCAACAGTTATAGACGTGTAAACATGGAGTTCACTAACACCGAAATCCGCGCTATTTTGAAGTTTTCCTTCGTTAAAAGCAAATCCGCTAGAGAAACGTTCCGTGAGATTAATGGTGTTTTGGGGATGGTACTCTATCAGTTCGAACCGCGGAGAAATGGTTTCGACGATTCAGAGCCGGTGAAAACGACACCATGGATAAGACAGCCGGCGGAAGACCTGTGAAGACAAATACCGATCAAATCATGGAATAAATCGAGTTAGAATGGCATGTGGCATCTCGTCACATCGCCCAGGAGATGGAAGTTAGTCACCAAACTATTTTGAACCATCTGCAGAAGACTGGATACAAAAAAAGCTTGATGTTTGGATGCGGCATGATTTGACGCAAAAAACCTTCTGGGCCGAATCAACAAATGCGATATGCTGCTGAAACGGAACGAACTCGACCCATTCTTGAAGCGGATGGTGACTGGCTACGAAAAATGGGTCACATACGATAATATCAAGCAAAAACGGTTGCAGTCGAAGGCAGGTGAATCGTCCCAAACAGTGGCCAAGCCGAGATTGACGGCCAGGAAGGTTTTGCTGTGTGTTTGATGGGATTTGAAGGGAAACATCCATTATGAGCTGCTCCCATATGACCAGACACTTAATTCTACCATACTGCGAACAACTGGACCGCTTGAAACGGGCGATCGACCAGAAGCGTCCCGAATTGGCCAACAGGAAGGTTGTAGTGTTCCACTAGGATAATGCCAGACCACACACTTCGTTGATGACTCGTCAGAAGCTACTGGAGCTCGGATGGGAGGTTTCATCGCATCCACCATATAGCCCGGACATAGCGCCAAGAGATTACCACCTGCTCCTGTCCATGGCGAACACCCTTGGTGATGTAAAGTTGAACACAAAAGAGGCTTGTGAAACCTAGCTGTCCGAGCTCTTTATTCCTTATAAGGAGGAGGGCTTCTACGAGGGAGGTATTATGCAGTTGGAAACAGATTATCGAACGAAACGGCGGATATTTGAACTAAATCCGATTACTGTAACACATTTTATAAAGCATTGAATAAAGAGCAAAAAAGCGGAATGGAGATATTTGACAACCTATTATAACAAAAGTGAATTATGCGGAGGATTTGAATATCTCTATTATTGATATCCTGGGGTCTGAATAGAAGAATGTCCTACAGGAGGTAATGGTTTCAACAAAAGAATAGTTGAGTAAAAATAATAATGAATGACGATAAAACCATCTCAATTAATTATAACCCACTTATTCTGGAAAGGAGAACCCAAAACATCTATATCATCATATGAAAGAATATAATGTTTGAAAATCCACCAAGTATCTAGGTTTGTATATTGACGACGGAATGAATTGGAAAACACAGGTAACTAACTAGGAAAAAGTTTTAGCCACTCATTGTATGCTCTAAAAGTGATATCGAAGTATGTATGCAGATCCTAAAGTACTGAAAGCATTATATTATGCAAATATTGAATCTAAACGGAGTAATGTTTTTAGTGGAAATACTTCATCCCTGTTTGTTTTCTGAAAGAGGGCTATCATAATTTTATGTGGGATGAGTTACAATGAGTCTTGACGTGGGAACTTCAGGAGAAATGCCATTTAGACTCTGTATGCTCCTTTTATACACAAATGCCTACTCTTCATTCATAAAAAAAATCATTTTTATGATAATCGGAAAAGATGAAAGAAAGATACAGTGCAAGAAGCTTGTCCAACAAACTTCCCAGATGTAAACGGCCAACAACACGAAAGCAGATAAACTTTAGAATACTGAAAATTTACAACAACCTCTCACGTGATATACAGAGCATATAAAACTTTCAGAAAAATTATTCATCTTTTTAGTGCATTTGGAACCTTATTTTTTGGACGATGCTGTGAAGTAACACCATTGTTTTTGACCTTTTATAATATTAGTACGTAACCTAAATTTCATCTAAAATAAAAATTGTTGCTATATGATATATTCTGCATATTATGGAATAACTTTAGTAATCACGAAATAAAGATTCCATAACTACAAAGTGTTTTGAGTAAACCGTTTGTCTTTCACTGAATACAAGACAAAGCATAACCCATTCTTAAAAGAATTCAGTATCATTTAGAAATTCCTAGATGTATGCGGCAAAAGTCAGTTTATACTGTCTGGTATTCACGCATGCGCGTATTCTCGGCCAGGGCGGAAGGAGGCTGCTGAAACTTAGCGAGTTGAGTTGTCCGCGTGTAGTAGTGTTGTTGTTTACGTTTACAGTGTGTTTCGTATAATGTACACGAAAGAAGAACGTGTTTGTGTGCTCACTTCTTACCTTAAACTTATTATGACAATTGTCATAATGAATTTCAGTCGGTAATTTTTCCTTTGCTTTGTTTTAAATGAAATAAGTATTATATCACAACCTTCGACAACTATGGATGATGATTTCCCTTTGAATGGGTTCCATAGCAGACTTCAAACATCAGAAGATCTGAAAAATCGTCACTTGGACCGCAAGACCCGATTCGAAGAATCCTCCTTGCAGATTGGCGACAAATTTTGTATATTGGATTTGAATATAGAGGGTATTTCTAAAGGCAAGAGTGATTATATTTCTAAATTAGCAAAGGACTATAATACTGAGATTATTCTCCTTCAAGAGACACATGCGGATACTGAAAAAATCTTCGTGAAAGAGGAACCATAAAAGGTTATGTATTCATTGATTATCTCCTTAGTAAAATTTACGGTTTAGCTGGTTATGTTAAAAAATCCTTGATTCAAAATATCGAGTTGATCCAAAAAAGCGAATTTGAGGGTGTTTTCTTTAACTCTTTCAAATTTTGTAATATTCCTATCGTTAATATTTATAAACCTCCAAATACTATTTGGCCAAGAAATTTGGAAATGAATCTTCCTCATCCTTCAATTTATTGCGGTGATTTTAATTCTCACCACGTAATATGGGGTTATAATAATAATAATAATAGAAGTGGAATAGCTTTAGCTGATTGGATTGAAGATAATAATTTCTATTTAATTTTTGATGGAAAAGATGTACCTTCTTTTCATTCTTCTCGATGGAATAGAGGCTACAATCCTGATCTTTCCTAGTGCCTTGTGTCAATACTTGCAAACCGCTTCCTGTAAAGCGTAAAATTCTAGAAGTTTTTCCTCATAGCCAACATAGGCCTATTCTGTTGACTACAAGAAGTTTAATTCAATATTCAGAATGTTTAAGAAGACCTCGTTGGAATTTCAAGAAAGCGAATTGGATTGAATTTGCTAAGAAGGTAGACAGTGATATTAGATGGATTAAACCCACTTACGATAACTATCACAGATTCTTAGGTGTTGTGAAAGCCGCAGCAAAAGAGTTCGTTCCAAGAGGTTTCCGGAAAGATTATATTCCTGGTTGGTCGAAAGAAACCGATAATTTGTACAAGGACTATCAAAAATCACCATCCGTTGATAAATGTGACAGGTTTATGAATTCTATCAATACAAGCCGAAAAGAGAAATGGGATAGTGTTGCATCAAAAATGAATTTTACACATTCGAGTAGGAGTTCATGGGATATATTGAGAAAATTAGGTGAAGCTACTCCCCTTGCATCATCATCATCAAAAATTGATCCAAGTTTAATCGCTCGCCACCTAGTTAATGTATCTGAATCAGTCAATATATCCCAATCTAAAATGAGGAATATGAAGAAAAACTTACACATATTCAGGAGAACAGTTCCTACTTTAGAACATGTGTCACATCCATTCAATATAGATGAATTGAGGGCTGCAATCAAATCTACCAAATCTCGAAAGGCAGCAGGTTTTGACGGAATTTATCCAGAATTCATCTAACATCTAGGAAAAAGGCCTTGTCTTGTTATTGTCTTTGATCTAGATTTGTGTTGTTCAGTATTACTATTGAACCCTCGTAGTTTTAATAGAAATTTTAGCTATCTTTTTGAATGAGCATATCTTTAATTAAATATAGCTATCAATACAAGCCGAAAAGAGAAATGGGATAGTGTTGCATCAAAAATGAATTTTACACATTCGTATTCTAGTAGGAGTTCATGGGATATATTGAGAAAATTAGGTGAAGCTACTCCCTTGCATCATCATCATCAAAAATTGATCCAAGTTTAATCGCTCGCCACCTAGTTAATGTATCTGAATCAGTCAATATATCCCAATCTAAAATGAGGAAGGGTCTCTTAAGCCAACTAAATGAGGCTGCAATCAAATCTACCAAATCTCGAAAGGCAGCAGGTTTTGACGGAATTTATCCAGAATTCATCTAACATCTAGGAAAAAGGCCTTGTCTTGTTATTGTCTTTGATCTAGATTTGTGTTGTCAATATATCCCAATCTAAAATGAGTGAATATGAAGAAAAACTTACACATATTCAGGAGAACAGTTCTCAGTATTACTATATCTCGTAGTTTTAATAGAAAATTCATTTTGAATCTTGGTGTAAAATACAGCATTTCAACATAGTCGAAGAACAGGGTGGCTTCTAATTGAGGTGAATTTGAATTTCAATAAGTTTTATTTGTAACATTTTAATAAAATCAAAATATTTATTTCACATATATCTGGGTTACAGAAGAAATAGTGCTAGATCCGTTAGGGGCGTGGAGTACTCATAACTTGCTGAAGATAATTTTGAGGGGAAAGAATACAGGTTATTCAAATTGTACTCATCCCATCGAATGCAAGCAGTTCTTTTTAATCATCTCTTTTCCTGATGGCTACAACTTGTTGTATCGCTGCCAAGGATGAAAAAATAAATTTGTAAACCTGAAAATATTTTGAATATTTTCGAAGGAATAATATAACAGCGCTTTATCACCTTCATAATCAATGTGGCATCTAAGTCCACAAAACCTAAAACACTTATTCTTGGTGCTCGACTTGTTGCAATCATGAAGAGTCTCAGGAGGTCGCAATTCTTCTTATTGTAGGTATACCATGGTAATCCATACAGACCTTCATGGATATTTTCACACTTGAATGAAAAAGACAAAAAAATATATATTAATGAAAGGTTTCTTCAATTCTGAAGTTGGTATGAATGAAAGCGATAAACTGGTAGAAACCAATTAGCTATTCCATATCACGTAGCCGTTTAAACGATAAATAGATTAATGTCATTGAAACTACTGGCGAAGAAATTTCCACTTCAGATTTTGGTGGTTCTGTGGAGGGAACGTCGGTTTCAACCATGCAGTCGGGTAATATTCGTTTCAGAAAGAATTTTTCATTTTGATTTTTCTATATTCGCCAAAAGAAAATCTTTACTTTCAAATAATACCATATATGATGAAATAGGATTGATTATGATCATCCAAACACTCATCTGACAGCTGACTAGAATAGTCAATATGAATCGACCGCTTCCCTCAATTGGCAGCATTGGAAGCAGCATACATGTATACATGGTCTTTCACGAGGAACCTCACCCATATTTATACGGGAAACTACTGAACGTATTTTTATGAAATTCAGCACTAATAAGTGTTTCACGATGCTGATGAAATCTAAAATATTTTCAAGGCATGAGCACCTTTTTCCGGAAATGACGTCAACTTCCGTTTTTCAAATTACAACACCATTTTTTTATTGCAGAAATAGATTCCTTAGAAAATTTCAAGAAAATATAGCTCCGCTGAAACAAGAATAACTTCGAGGTTTTTGGATGGAAAATTTTAATATTTGGGATTTTTCAAGATGTAAGATTGATGTATCCACTTTAAAAATCGAAATTGCGATTCATGATACAGGGGTGAAAAAATCGCTTTCAAAGTTAGGGATGACAAAATCGTGGAAAATCAATTTTTTCGAATTAGAACCCCATTTTTTTATGGCAGATATTGAATCTACGTTAAAAAATAATGTGAGTGTATGCATCACACCCTTTCCCTAAAGTGGAGATTTTCTGAGTTATTCACAAAAAACTGTTTTTCGTCTTAAATTTTCAGCTATTTCTTTTCCATTCACGCCAAAAAGATGACAATTTCAGGAACTGTTACTTAAACCATGTTTTAGATTTTACTACCCTAATATGCAAGAGAAAAAAGTTACAGGTTGTTCCTAAATAGATGGCGAATTTGGATTCGAATTTGTATCGGAAACCTCTTTATTTCAACTAATCGGCCATCGGTTTTCTCTCCAGTGATAAATAAATAATTCCTTATGAACCATATGCAAAAACTTACCATGTTTTACATTCTTTCTTTTTAATGATAGATATCATTAATTACATCTGCCAAATTCCTCTCTATTCAGTAGCATTTTGTGTTTACCATTAATTTGGTGATAATTCGTATTGAGTTATAAAATCGATCACTATGCCTAATTTTACCAATGAAGATTATCTAAATCTCATTCTACTTCATGGAGAATGTAATAAAGTTGTAGATAGAACGATTCGACTGTTCATTGAGAGCTTTCCTGACCAACCCAGACCAACTAGAGGTACCATTAACAGAACCATGTTAAACTTGAGAAATGTCGGATCTTTCGTTGAGAAAACTATACACAGAGAAAAAAGTGTAGTAGAAAATTAGAACAACGAAATTACAGTTCTAGCATATTTTCGTGTGAATCCTCAAAATTCTCTCAAAGATGCCGAGATTGCTCTGGGATTATCTCAATCGAGTGTTTGGAGAATATTAAAAAAACATGAAATGCATCCATATAAATTCAATAGGGTACAGCATTTGAAGGAAACTGATTTCGTCAGGAGAACAGAGTTTGGCGAAGCTATGATAATTCGATTTCAAGAGAATGAAAACTTTTTGGACTGTATAATTTGGACAGATGAATCTAAATTCACAAAGAATGGTTTTTTCAATAGGGATAACATTCATTATTGGGATGAAGAGAACAACCACCACTTCAGACAATGGAACTCTCAAGAGACCTGGAGTTTCAATGTTTTTTGCGCCATCAAGAATAATGCAATTCTCGATGTTCAAATTTATGATGGGACTTTAACTGGTAAGATAGAACACTACACATGTTTGCATTATTTAAAGAATGTTCTCCCTTAGGAGGTAGATATTCTGACGTATTGACTCAAATAATTGAGCCGCTAGTACAGAACCATAATGACTTATGGTATCAACAAGATGGCGCGCCTCCACACAATTCACTCAATGTGTCAAATATCCTATACAGGCTATTTGAAGATAGATGGTTGGCGAACAATGGTCCACATCTTTGGCCACCACGTTCTCCCGATTTAACTCCTTTAGACTATTATGTTTGGGGTAGGATAAAAAATATTGTCTACTCAACTCCCCTGACTGATAAAGAGGACTGCATAGAACGAGTCAGAAATGCGTTCAGGTTTGTTTAGATTTTTAGATTCATAGTTTTCAAACTCAATTTGGTTTTTAAACACTTCTGCAGATCTCTTCCTTCCGATGAAATAAGAAGAGCAACGCACGAAGCGTTACTGAGACGTATAAATAAATGTCTAGAAAATTAACGGTCAAAACTTTGAGCATCTTCTCTAGTTATAACTGCGAGAGTTTGCCATGGTTCTCCTAGTAGTAACTTGAAGTCGGTTTCAAGAAGGAAAGAAAAATCTACAGCATGGTTCAAATAACAGTTCCTGAAAATTTCATCTTTTTGGCGCGAAGGGAAAAGAAATAGCTGAAAATTCAAGACGAACAACAGTTTTTTGTGAATAACTCAGAAAATATCCTTCATGCTCTAACGATTTATCCTTCAGACTTTTGGCTGTTAATTTATTTAAAATCACACGTTCATGCCAACAAACCTGCAATCCTTGAATATTAGAAGTTGAAATTAGCGCATTTTCAGGAGAATTTTAATATAAAAGTACATCACAATATCTCACCCGATCTATAACTCCTTGTCCCATTATTGTGTACAAAAGTAAAGCACATAGAGATGCAGATCCTAAACTGAAAACCCTAGGAAGTGTTTCTAGCGAGGCTTGCTGGAACAGAAGATTTTCCGTGAATTTGATTCCAGTTATCACTCAGAAACTTACTGCTATTATGAAGTAGACATAACTCAAAAGCATTACGAAACTGCTAAAACAAGTAACCAGCATAGGCCAAAGAAGCCAAGTCTTTATCTGGTCCATGCAACTGAAAAATTCTGATTATTGTAAAGTATACAGCTTTCCTCAGATAATGAACAGAATGAAATATTTACTTATAAGTATATTATTATAATGTGATTTATTGAACATTTGTGACTTAACAATTTTATGTATAGGACAAAACAAATTATAAGTTCACCCTTTATCATCAAATAAATATTCATCCACGGTTTAATAACATTTTATTAATAGTAAGAACTCAATAACTTTCTAAATACTAGAGAGAGATCTGAAGACCTCAAACTGAGAGGCAAAGGGTTGAAAAGTTCGATACCCTGATACATTGGCGACATTTCAAATCTAGATGTTTTTTGTACAGGAAAAGATAATATTCCCTTGCTTATATTATATTACATTATGGGTGTGAAAACTAAAAAGAATCTTGATATTGTTTAATTTTCCCTTCTACAGGGTAAATATTCTTAACTAAGTATTTGAAAATGAAGTGGTATTTTCATGGCACTTGTAGTGTTTTTTTGTGAAAAATCGACATTTTGAGCTTCAAAACAACCATGACTGTGGCTTCCTTCTTCCAATCCGCTGACATAGAAATCTTTAATCAAGATGTCGAACAAACAAAGCGTTTGCGAAGAAATATTCCAGTCCCAATTCGTGAAACGATTTCCGACTTAGGTAAAACCGGGATAGATGCCCCACTTTTCGAAAGTGTTTCATTATTTGAATACCAAACATATTTGCTTAGATTGACCCTGTAATATAGTTAGTTTAATCATTCATAAAGCTTTAGAAACTGTATTTATTTACCTAACCATTACTGATTTTGCAAAAATACCTATATGGATAGATGCCCCACTCTGAAGTCACTTAGGAGGATAGATGCCTGTGATGCAGGATAGATGCCTTTTAAATAATTAACAAGAATACGTAATCAAAATGTAATATTTATTTATTATCTACATGTGTAGGTAATATAAAATGCTTAACCATATTTATTTACGTTTATGCATGTCTACAAAATATATAAAAAATCTGTTATATTTAAAACTATCATATAGAATCATCCCAAATGAAACATTCCTGTTTTAACGTAGAAATAATTATTTAACATTAAAAAATCAACATTCATATGAATCTCTAACAAAAAAAAAAATTAATAATTATTTACACCTTTAATTATTACTACTGGTGGGAGAAAATTACCAATGGCATTGCAACAGGCTACGATAGTCATTGTTTCACCTCTCTCCGCAGATGTAACTGAATTTACTACTTTTGCACCTTTCTTTGCAACAACTTTGCCAGGCTTATTGTTAAGCTGAACTCCCGATTCGTCCATATTATAAATCCTTTCAGGCTTATCCAAGAGATCATTATCGGCCAGGACTTTTGTCAGAAGTTCATGAAAATTATTTACTTCTTCTCTGCTGAGGCCTTTAGCCCTAGCGACAGATAAACCTTCTGCTTGCCTAATAGACAACTCTGGATTTCGCTCAATATAACTTTTGAACCATTCATTCCCAGCCATCTGGTTTTCATTATCAAAATTGTGTTGAATCTGTAGCTTTTCGGCAAATTGGTATGCTAACGTACGTATAGCTCGTCTATCTGGGGAAATCCCGCGTCGCTAAGCTTCAAAATGTGCGCTACCAACCTTTTTCGTGTTCAAAACCCAGAACAGGATGTTTTCCCAAAGTCAGCTTAGTTTGGTTTTTAATAGCGTAAAGCCTTCGCAATGTTCTGGATGGAATCGCAAATTGTCTGGATATTTCATTGATCCCCAATTCTTTTTATCCAATTCATGGAAAGCTGACTGTAGCTGCTCTGTTGTCCAAGAAACTACTCGAGCTCGTACGCCCTCCTTTCTTTTGTATTTCCTTGGCATGAGTCACCTACAATAAGCAAAGTAAGTATAAATAAAACACTGTATCTACACTCATTTCATCATATTCGAATTATGAAATTAAAGTTGGATACATTTTTTTTGGTATTTTCTAATATTCTACTATTAGGAAATACGAAAATATTCACGACTATGACTTTTAAATACTTCGATAAGGCTCTTGCAGTATAGAGGGATAGATGCCCCTAAAGTCAACTATCCCTTGTAAACTCTGGGCAACTATCCTTTTCACTAGGGATAGATGCCTCTCAATATTTTATAAATAAAATAAATGCGAACATCAGTGATTGACTCTTAAATGTGTTCTCAAAGAACCAATGTATTAAAACAATTCAAATAAAATGTAATCATTTAACTGTTTATAAAGATATGAAATAGTGAATACTTACGTTTGAAATTTTGAAGCGTTCGTCGCGTCCGCTACGAATGTAATTCGAACACAAGCGAAAAACGTCCGTCTAGCACAACAAGTCGCGCGTCATTGAGGTGGGGGTGCATGTGGCGCGTATGTAAACAACGAATTTATTGTTTTGTTCTCTGGTAGTTGAATTTTTAGAAACGAGGCGTCTATCCCAGCGCGGCATCTATCCCGGTTTTACCCTAATTATGAAGTGTTTTCTCAGTTGGCTTCAATATGTTTTTATTTTGTTGATTATTGAATTCATATCTTTTTCAAAAAATGAGAATCGATAATTTTTATTTATTACGAACAGATCATTAAGTTGGCTTACTGGTTCTTTGACATGTGAATTATTCTTAGTTTTGAATCGAGACCTGTATATTTTCTAATTCATTGTTCGAGTTGGTTTATCCAATTGCAGAGCGGGTGGAAATAATTTCACTTTTTTTTGCAAACAATCAATGTGCGAATAGAACCGCAGAATTCTTCAATCAACTACATTTAGATAAACATGTTTATAGGAAGTATGTTTGAGAATTAGTGTCAAAGCTTCAAGAAACCGGGTCCGTGGCTAATAAAAAACGAAACATGGAAAGAAATGAAGCAGCTGAAGTAGCTGTTCTTGGACAGATTGCTCTGAATCTAATGACGAGTACGAGGCAGCTAGCACATGAATCTGGTTTTACACGAACTCGAATTGCAAATATTTTGAAGCATCATAAATTCCATCCTTACAAAATCCATCTTTCACACGCACTAAACGAAGATGATTTTGACCGTCGTGTTGAATTTTGTGATACAATGAGTGAACGAGTAACTGCTAATCCCAATTATCTGTACAATGTTTGTTTCTCCGATGAGTGCTCGTTCTTTCGAAACGGCACAGTAAATCGCCACAATTGTCATTATTGGGCCGATGCTAATCCGAGATTGTTTCACGAAGTTTATACTCAACAACCAGAAAAACTCAATGTTTGGGCTGGAATATTTGGTGACAACATTGTCGACCCGTTCTTTTCACATGGTAATCTCCTCCACACTACGCCTTACCAGTTCGAGAATATCTGGATCAAAGATTTCTATGCCGGTGGATTTATATTCATATTTTCATATTCATATTCATTTTATTTCCCTCAAGATTTTACAGGGTATGTCAAAAATATACAAATAACAGGTAATAGTATAAGACACGTTAGATCACTTTAAAGTTAACAGGCACTATTGAATATATAGACATATATGTATAATAAATGTATACAATATAGATTTCAATGCAACGCCCTAGAATTTATGAGACATAAACGCCTCCATTGAATAAAAAGCATTCCTAGCAAGTAGGGACCTTACCACATGTCTAAAAGCAACAGTGTTTAGTGTGCTGATCTGATCTGGTAGTTTATTATACATTTTCACTGCGTGGAAAGTGGTTGTATTCTGCGTCGTCATCAGTCGATGTGAGGTTGTAATAAATTTGTACATAGATCTTGTTTTGTTATCATGCATAGCAGAATGTTGTATTAGAGTATTTCTATTTCCGTGAACATATAGAAGGCACTCAAGAATATAGCAGCACGGTGCGGTGAGTATACCATACCCCTTTAAAAACGGCCTGCTTGGAAGGAGGGGTCCCACTGAATGGCCAGCCAGATCGCCAAATCTGTCACCACTAGATTTCTTTCTTTGGGGCCACTTGAAGAGTAAAATTTACTCTACACAGCCCGATTCTATAGAAGATTTAAGAAGACGTATAGTGAACGAATGTCGTCAAATCACTCCAGAAATGCTGCAAAATGTGCGCCATCGTTTCGAACAAAACTTATTTCATTGTATGGAAGCTAATGGTGAACAATTTGAATATTTAATGAATTGATGTGAGTTTTTGATAAATTATTTACTTTACTTTGAAAAGTCTTATTTCTTAGATCAATACTTCAAATCGTTCTGATACCGTACAGTTGGAGAATGATTTCAGTGAATAAAACAGCTAGTTGAACATCTGACCCTAGTAGCATTAACACGTACGGTATAACTTTATTTGCCCAGTGGTAGATGTTTCGCAATTTCAAATACAAGTACGAAAATTTTGGTGTTTCGGAAGCACAAAATGTCGATTATTCGCAAAAATTAAGTTAAGTGATAAATTTAACTAATGCATGAATATTTCGAGAACTAATGCATAGAAACAATTACTGTGCTGAAATCAGTATAAAAATACCTTTGAATTGAGTATCACTCACCCCATCTTCCCTATTAAAAAATTGGGGGTGGGGTTTGAAGCGCTATGCGTCTGTAACCTACATCTTAAGTTATCCCCCTCGAAACAAAAATCGACCTGTCCGAGCATTTCTATCGAAAAAACTTATTTCGTCTGTAATCTCGTCTGTTTCGTTTTCAAATAGCCACACTGTATAATACTAAGGTGGATCAACTTCTGACATTAGTATGTAACCAGTGAGCATCCACCAATTCTTATTTTGCCCTCCTGATTTCAGGAGTCATCTAAGTTTCATCGGTGCACAGCACGTTATCTAATCTAGTATATAGGAATGATTCAACACAATCTTCAACATAAGTGTAAAGATTTCGAAGTTACATTTATTTAATCAACAAACTTATCAAGGTTTTCATGACTCAAATTTCTAACTAATTAAGAAGTGCGTTTCATTGTTTTTTCGAAGTTATGTGAGAGGGTCAACATAGTAGCTCTGCGATCACTTATGAAGGCTTCAAAAACCTATATTATAAAAAGTTAGAAAAAGCTACATTATTTAATGTAGTTGACTTTTGATACACATGTGTGACCGGTAATATCAGTAAATATTTGTGGTAATGTTAGATGAGATATGCAGGTTATAACATTCAACCAAATGTGAAAATAATTTGAAATACGATCTTCATGTCTTGAAAAAGTCAACATTGAAATCGCCACACAGAAAAGTCTTGTCAGCGAAGCCAAAGCAGTTATTTAATGAATGTGTAACCTTATCGACAAAAATTTCAACGTTACCAGAACATGGACGATAAACACTCCAAATGTTCATAGAAAATTATATACTTTCGCCACTGTTCTACTCATTTCGCACTCCAGTTCTTGAGAAAACCTGGAAACATTATTCTTCCTTGTTAAAAGAACAACAATGACAAAAGCATAGACCCATCATGAGCTCTATCTGTATGAATATAATAGTCAGTCAGTGTATAACCCGTAAAGGATTTCACTTCTTCTTGCTCACACCAATGCTCAACAATACTAACCGCATCTGGATCGCGTTTAACCAAAAGTGATTCTGAAGATTCGGTTTTATTTTATACATTGGACATTCAACTGCAATATTTTGAAGTCAGAAATTACTTTTGCCTTAATTACGTTGAACGGTTTTTCAAAATACTCTGGCAAAAAAAAACAACGATGAACGCTAGCTTTGTTTGGTCAGTTCGACCCATCCAGTGCCTTTTCATGTTCAGAGTTTAACAGAAGAACCTTTAATGACGAATAGCTCTCCGGACAGTGGCGGATTTACAAATTTGCCGCTAGTAGGCCATTCAATTTTTGCCGCCCCTACTGACTTTTGAAATTCAATACGTTAGTTTAATCCCGTTATTAGTATGATTGTGAATTTAATGATATTTCTGTCAGTTACTAGATTATTTTTGCAACCCGCTATGTACTGAAGAGTTTAATGTTGACCTAACAAGTTTATTTGACAGGCAAAACAAAAAACCCCTTTTTTAAAGCGTAAAACCTCTGTAACTTTTAAACGGCTCAATCAATCTTCATCAAACCTGTCTAAGAACACTTGCCTGTAAAACACCTGTAATACAAAAAAAACTAAATTGAAATCGGTTCATTCGTTCGGGTGCTATGATGCCACAGACAGACACGTCAAACTTATATATAATAGCAGCATGTACTAATCATAAAGTGGGGAAGGGCATGACTTAAAAATACCTACACGATATGAACACAGACAAAATAATGAGTGGTCAGAAAACATTGTTTTTGTTACATATTTTTTATTGCACTTAACAGTTTGAAAACAATACGAACAATTTCTATTAAAATATAACATGCTAACAATCACTTAATGAGATCAAATAAGTTTTACATTATTTTCTTGCGAGATTTTAAATTTGCAAAATCATCAATTATATCGTCGTATGAAATCTTTTTCATAAGTTCTGACTCTATGCACAAAAAAGATAAAGCATTAAGCTTTCCTTGACTTAAAGTAGATCGTAGATTATTTTTAACCCGTTTTAAGCAAGTTCCGGTTGCTCTCTCTGGTGTGTCGCCCCACAACCGCCGAATTGAAAAAAATAAATATGTGGTCCTCCACCAATTACTTTAAAGACTATCCATGAAAAAGGAATCACGTAGTTCCATACAAACTTTGACCCCCTTTTTGACCCCCTTAAGGGTACAATTTCGACAAATATTTTGTGCTAAATGTTAAATCGGACTTCAGACTACAAAATTCAAGGAGATTCATGTAAAAGTGCCCAGTAGTTTTTGCGTGATGTTCATTCAAACAAACTGACAGACAGACAGACAGACAGACAGACAAACAAGAAATCAAAAAAACTCTAACTCTACTCAGTTACTCATCTTAAGCCATCCTAGCAAATTTTTTTTCGAATATCTTTAATGTACAGACTATTTTAGGTTTACGACTTTATTATAGTATGGATTGTGTACACGAATAATTAAAAAAAAAAATTTGCTAAATTTGCCGCCCCTCTAAATCTGCCGCCCTAGTCACCGGCCTACTTGGCCTATTGGTAAATCCGCCACTGTCTCCGGATATCTGAATGTTAACTTCTCACATTTTACGTAAGAAAAATTTAAAAAAATGTAAGACTTCTACTGTGGTTTAAGGCTTCAAGTTTGATACCTGAAGCACTCTAAATTTTTCAACTCCCACGACAGATGAACTAAAGGGTCTTCCGACAAAAACTTCGTTTTTTATTTGTGGCCATACCTATCACATGACAGCATTTACAGTTAGTTTTTTTCACATATTCGTAGTAGATGCTTTGGCAATTGTTACAATGAATTCAATTACGCTCGAATATCGCATTAAAATAATTAAAACCACCTATGAAAATGGTGGTTCTGTTAAAATTACATTCCGTAAAATTCGTGATATTTTCGACCTTCTGAGACCCCCTATTAAGAATTTGATAGTTAAATTTGAGTCGATGCAGCAGTGAATATTACTTCTATGCAAACAAACATCGAACCCAGAATTCAGGAGATTCTAGTTTCCTTGAATGAACTGGAAATATGATGGATCAATTTCTGAAGCTTCTTTCTTCTGCTTATGTGAGGCCTGTTGCCTGCTTTGTTTTGGCTATCAGATTAACTACACCATTCAAATTTACTGCCAAGGCTTTTGGCGATCTGCCTGGTGGTCTTTTCCTTACAAGCGAACCATTTTGTGCTATTGTATCTATGATCCTAGAGACATTCCTTGTCTTCCTTCTTCTCTTACCCATCGTACCACGCTACGAACAACACATTCTTCCCTGATTTGGGAATTTGTCTGTCTGTCCCACAATGTGTAACCGAATATGGCACAGGAAGTTTTCATTTCAGTTACTTCCGTTTTCGGCAGTGTTCCATCTCCTCTTTGCCGCATATGCCATCACGTCTTGCCACGACTTATATATTCTTACATTTCACGCTCAGATCCAGTATTTTCAAACTACGTTTAGGTGACAAGCTTTTGAAATGGCTTTGTTGTCTCAATGTTTCACTTTCCTTCATCTATAGTGTTTAGTGGTGGAACCATAGACTGGAGAGATTTCCCCAACCTTCTGTAGAAATATTTAATAAAGACATAAAATATGGCAACATTGAACAAATCTGATTATTGAATCATTTCAGCACAGAGTTGGATTTGGGAAAATCAGAAAATTTGGACAAAATTATATCGATTTAATTCCTTTCAACTTCAAATATCTCAAGAATGGTGCAATTTAGGAGAAAAGATGATGAATGATTTTATCTGCAAAAATGACTAATGATTTCAGGAATTACAAGATACGGACCTTTAGTTCAAGCGATATGTGTTTTTCATGCAATTTATCCAATCTATATCTATAGAGTAGTGAGAAACCCACAAGAAGTGAAATAAATCTATTGATGCCAAAATATGCATGACTGTTATCAAAAACCTTCTACACGAGATCATTTCAATTGATATTGCCGTTTGAATATTAAAGGTGAAAAATGCAATTATCTGAGCGGGAAAATTTCGAAACACCCGAAAATAGATCTTTTGAAACAAGCCAAATTTGGAAAAGTTTTGAATGAAAAAATTTTCATTTTTGACGTCAAGAATCTATGTATCCAATTTGAAAATCGAAATGGATTCATGATACAGAAAAATCGCTGTATATAAGTTAGGGATGACAGGGTCTTGAAAAATCAATTTTTTCGGATCAGAACCCATTTTTATCTTGGAAACTACTGAACAGTATTTGATCAATTTGCCCAAATGTCTGTGACTTATAAGTTTTTCACGATGTGGTGAAATCGTTTTATTTGGAGACATGATGAATAATCCGTGGTCAAAATCGACGTCCTCCGTCCGTCCGTTTAGAACACGATTTTTATTGAACGGATGAAGTTAGAGAGTTGAAAAATTTCAGAATAGGTTTGATGTATACATATATCAGTTTTAAGTTCGTTATTCGGTCAAATCGGCCGAATAGGTTCGAAAAAAAGAAAAAATTTTTTTGAAAATGACACTGTTCAAATAAAAATTTTTTTCATGGTGCAGTGTTATCAGACGTATACAAAAATACCACTCTCGACTTCGACAATCTAATAGTTCTGAGATATGATTTTCAAAATTTAAATAATTGTAAGTGGTTTACAAGAGCGCCTAAAATCTGATTTTTTCGAATCAGTGCCCCAAATTTTTATGGCAGATATTGTATCTACGTTAAAAATAATGTGAGTGTATGCATCACTCCCTTGCCCTAAAGTGGATATTTTCTGAGTTATTCACAAAAACTGTTTTTCGTCTTGAATTTTCAGCTATTTCTTTTCCCTTCACGCCAAAAAGATGAAATTTTCAGGAACTGTTATTTGAACCATGCTGTAGATTTTTCACCCCTTCTTGAAACAGATTTCAAGTTACTATTAGGAGAACTATGGCAAACTCTCGCAGTTATAACTAGAGAAGATGCCCAAAGTTTTGACCGTTAATTTCTAGACATTTATTTATACGTCTCAGGAATGCTTCGTGCGTTGCTCTTCTTATTTAATCGGGAGGAAGAGATCTGCAAAAGTGTTTAAAAACCAAATTGAGTTTCTAAAAACCATGAACGCATTTCTGACTCGTTCTATGCAGTCCTATTTATCAGTCAGGGGAGTTGAGTAGACAATATTTTTTATCCTACCTCAAACATAATAGTCTAAAGGAGTTGAATCGGGAGAACGTGATGGCCAAAGATGTGGACCATTATTCGCCATTCATCGATCTTCGAATAGCCTGTATAGGATATTTGACACTTTGAGTGAATTGTGTGGAGGCGCGCCATTTTGTTGATACCATAAGTCATAATGGTGTTGTACTAGCGGCTCAATTATTCGAGTCAATATGTCAGAATATCTATCTCCTAAGGGAGAACATTCTTTAAATAATGCAAACATGTGTAGTGTTCTATCTTACCAGTTAAAGTCACATCATAAATGTGAACATCGAGAATTGCATTATTTTTGATGGCGCAAAAAACATTGAAACTCCAGGTCTCTTGAAAGTTCCATTGTCTGAAGTGGTGGTTGTTATCTTCATCCCAATAATGACTGTTATGCCTATTGAAAGAACCATTCTTTGTG
This sequence comes from Micraspis discolor, assembly GCA_030674115.1. Lineage (NCBI taxonomy): Eukaryota > Metazoa > Arthropoda > Insecta > Coleoptera > Coccinellidae > Micraspis > Micraspis discolor. The sequence continues at coordinate 895,035 of JARTUT010000881.1, forward strand.
AATTTAGATTCATCTGTCCAAATTATACGGTCCAAAAAGTTTTCATTCTCTTGAAATCGAATCATCATAGCTTCGCAAAACACTGTTCTCCTGACGAAATCAGTTTCCTTCAAATGCTGTACCCTATTGAATTTATATGGGTGCATTTTATGTTTTTTCAATATTCTCCAAACACTCGATTGAGATAATCCCAGAGCAATCTCGGCATCCTTGAGAGAAAGAATTTTGAGGATTCACACGAAAATATGCAAGAACTGTAATTTCGTTGTTCTCATCTTCTACTATACTTTTTTCTCTGTGTATAGTTTTCTTAATTTATTTATCACTGGAGAGAAAACCGATGGCCGATTAGTAGAAATTAAGAGGTTTCCGATACAAATTCGAATCCAAATTCGCCATCTATTTAGGAACAACCTGTAACTTTTTTCTCTTGCATATTAGGGTAGTAAAATCTAAAACATGGTTTAAGTAACAGTTCCTGAGAATTTCATCTTTTTTGAGTGAAGGGAAAAGAAATAGATGAAAATTCAAGACGAAAAACAGTTTTTTGTGAATAACTCAGAAAATATCCACTTTAGGGCAAGGGTGTGATGCATACACTCTGATTATTTTTTAACGAAAATTCAATATCTGCCATAATAAAATGGGGTTCTAATTTGAAAAAAATGATTTTTCACGATTTTGTCATCTCTAACTTTGAAGCGATTTTTTCACCCCCTGTATCATGAATCGCGGTTTCGATTGTTAAAGTGGATACATCAATCTTACATCTTGAAAAATCCCAAAAATGAAAATTTTTATCCAAAAACCTCGAAGTTATTCTTGTTTCAGCGGAGCTCTATTTTCGATTTTTTTTTCGAATTTTCCAGCTCAGAGAAAATTTTCCAACCAAAACTGAAAAATGTTACATCAAAATAACTTGAAATTTTTAAGGAATCTAAGGAATTCCTGCAATAAAAAAATGGTGTTCTAATTTGAAAAGCGGAAGTTGACGACATTTCCGGAAAAACCGGAGGTGCTCATGCCTTGAAAATATTTAAGATTTCATCAGCATCGTGAAATACTTATAAGTGCTGAATTTCATGAAAATACTTTCAGTAGTTTCCCGTATAAATATGGGTGAGGTTGATCGTGAAAGACCCTGTATAGTTCGAAATATAGATGTTTTACAACTTTGATTATTGATCATTCCTAACATTGCCGAATACCGAAATAAATTTCATCTATACAGGGTGTAACTAGGATCTTTCATAAAATAGATCTTTCATATAAAGAAACTTCATTGGAGCATCCCTTGTTGAGATGCAGCCCCTCAAAGGGAGTACATAAAATTTGTATAACAATTATTTTCACAAGCACCAAAAAAGTATGTTTTGTAATTAATAAATTAGTTTTGTTTTTTACCATTTAGTCGTTTAATGCAGGTACTAACTACAGAATAATAATAAATCCAGTTCGCACTTATGACGATGTACCTATCTCTGTAGTTATTCGTAAAATAATTTTTTGCTGCGAACTGGTTTATTTTGGGCAAAAACTCAGGAAACATTTTTTGTTCATAATGAAACAGGCTATTGGAAATAAATTTTTAAATGGTAAACCAATAATAAGACAAAAAGTTACATTGTAAATAAACTTTAGGGGTTGCGTTTCCCACCCTTACAACCATGGAGTAAACCAAATAAATAACTGGATAAGTGTCTTTTTGCTAGTAGGAAACGTTAAGTTAATTTCAATATTGTAACTTTCTTGGTGCTTGTGAAAAAAATTGTTATACAAATTTCATGTACTCCCTTTGAGGGGCTGTATCTTAACAAGGGATGCTCCAATGAAGTTTCTTTATATGAAAGATCCTATCTTTTTTTCGATGAGGAATCACCTCCTTAAATATTTTACACTTATTTAGTTACACCCTGTATATGTATATATGTACAAGATGTTTTCGTGCCTTCAATTCAATGAACTTCTCGATATCTGTTGTGAAATGGATTTCTTTCAAATTTTTTCTGTCTATTGGCACCATAGTTAACTTTGTTATTCGCTGTCGATTCATAGCAGATCGATAATAATTTTTGATTATTATAAGTTGGGAAAAATTCCTATCACATGATTGAACCGGCATTCGTAAAGTCTTGGTTAGGATTTGATTCTTAAAATAAAATTGTTGAACTTACCCCTTCACACATAAATAATGATTGGCGCAGAGTTGAAGGCTTCTATGAATTCTCGACTGTTCAATTTTGTATTTTTCAGTTGACGTCTTTATTTCTAGCAGAGAATCTTCTATAATTATCAGTTGAAACTCCATGTGAGACAAAAAATAAAGAAAAGAAAAGACTTGAATTGCAGCCCCAGAAGAGTACGAAATGGTCGACAAGTAAAAGCTGATTCTTAGAGCATCAACTATGAGTCCTCCGAAAAAAAGCTGGACATATTCTTTGAAGAAAAAAACAGGGAAATAATAGTCGTCTTCATAACCAAACACAGGCCAAAAGAAGATGCATAGCAGAATCATTGAAAACAACTCCAATATCATAATATATCTCCTTGAAATGACGCATTTCTGTATTTTGTTATAGGTGGACGGTTTAACAAGAGATAATTTGATGAATTTTGAATCGATGTAATGCATCACCTCATTAGCTTCATCCTCTAAATACAAAATGGTAAAAGCTGCCAAATAACCCTGTAAGAAAAGAGGAAATTAGTGATAAGACTCCTTGCTCGAAATTTCTATCATTATAAATACAGGGTGTCTCAAGTTCGAGTGCCTATTAGACGTTTCTGGAGAACTAGACATATTTGAAATCTGAAAATTGGGATTATGATATTGTTCGAAGTTCTCTACAGAGCTAAAATATTTTCGAAGCCCAAAAACTTCCGGTTATACAGGGTGTGAAAATAAATTCGACGAAAAAATTTTTTTTCAAGTTTTCTATTCCTGGTATCAACGAGTATTCAATAGTGAATACATTTCTGTTCAAACCATTGTATTGAATCGAATAGTTTTCAAAATATCCAAAAAAAAACTGGAAAAAAGTCAAATATGTGCAGTCAGTAATATGTTCATTATTCTTATTTTAAATATCCTGAGCATAAACCGTTTTTACAAAATCGAAGAGGAAGGATGTGAAAAGGTCATGCATCTTTTGGATTTCAAAAATATCATCACAGGGTGTTTCAAATTTTGTATTGAAAATTGTGATCTTAAATTGGCCATAACTTCTGTTTTTCAAATTAGAACCCTATTTTTTTATAATTTCGTTGGATTCTGCGGTCAAAAATAATGATAGTTTTATCACATGATTATGCTCCTAAATTCAATAATTTCTGAGTTATTCGAGATTTTCTAAATTTATGGTGTACGTAGAGTAAAATTGATTGCATCTGAAATAATTCAATGAATATTCTTTCGAAACCATGCGAACACTCTCTACCCATAGAAGATAAATTATCTGTTAATAATTCACAAGTGTCAGGTGTTATTGTTATTCGTTATCTTCATTCCTCGATTTAAAAAAATGAACCGTTATTCTAATTACCAAATTCTGGATCTATTTCATATACATGGTGAATGTGAAAGAATTATTAGTAGAACCTGCCAGGCCTTCAACGAGAAGTATCCCCATTTACCTTCCATGACGGAGAAGATCTTTAGAAAATATGTTTCAAACTTTCAAAGATTTGGATGTGTAAGAGGCCCTAAAGAAGTTGCTAGTTGATGATGAGGAAAATGAAATTAGTGTTTTGACTTATTTCGAAGCGAATGAAAATGCATCTATTCGAAGTGCAGCTCATGAAATCGATTTAAACAGCAATTCAGTGCACCGAATTTTGAAAAAACATGCATGACTACAAATATGAGAAAGTTAATGTATTAGAACTAGGTGACTACATAAAAAGGTTAAATTTTTGTAGAGGAATATTAGAAAAACTTGAAAATGATGAACTTTTTTTGATCATTCAGATCATTTGGACAGACGAAGCAAGATTCAATAATGAAGGACTATTTAATAGAAAGAATTGCCACATTTGGAGAAGTGAAAATCCTCATAGAAAAAGACAAAGAAACCCCTAGAGCAAATTTAGTTTTAATGTGTTTGCTCTTTTGATGAACAATAAAGTGCGGTCTACATTTATGAAGAAAATTTAAATACAGAAAAATTTTTGGAAATCCTGAGAAATATTGTTTCTGAGTTTTTGGATGAACTACCGTTGAGTATGTCGACTACCGCATATTATCAATTAGATGCAATGTTTGGTAATCGGTGGATCGGACGCCGTTCTTCACTATTTTGGTCCCCAGGATCTCCCGATCTTACTCCCTTAGATTTTTATTTATGGGGTATAATAAAAACCATAGTCTATGAATCTCCTATTGAAAGCAAAGAAGATTTCATACGGCGTGTGGAGGATGCTTTCCACTCTCTAAAGGGGGAGGAAATTGAGCGAGCGACAAACCGAGGTGTTTCAAGACGTATTCGAAAGTGTGTGGAACAAAATGGTTACCATATTGAGAATCTTACCTGATCATTTATTTTGTTAATTTGAGTTCTGAAACGTATTTTTAATTTTATTATCATGATTTATTTATAATCAAAACTCGGTGTACTGAAGTAGCGAATCTATTTAATGTGTTTCCTATTGAAGAGATGAATTCTCATTCGCTTCGAAAAAAGTCGAAATACTTATTTCATCAACTGCCCTTTTTTTGTATTCTTTAGGGGCTCTTACATTCCAAAATTTGGAAAGTTTGAAACATCTTTTCAGAAATTGTAAAAAAAATGGGGATACTTCTCATTGGATACTCAACATTTTGTGTCATCCACCATTTGAAATAAAAATTATCATTAAGTGCTTTTGAATGTGTATTGCGTATACAATTAAAAAAATACAATATAAGAAATAAATCCAAAATCTCATTATTAGAATAGCAACGATTCATTTTGTGAAATCAAAAAATTTTATAACGACTAACAATAAGACCTATCTGACACTTGTGAATTCTTACTTCCTTATGAATTTGACTCTACATACTACATAAATCCAGAAAATCTCAAATAACTCAGAAATTATTGAATTTAGGAGCATAATCATGTGAGAAAACTATCATTAATTTTGACCGCAGAATCCAACAAAATTATAAAAAAATAGGGTTCTAATTTGAAAAACAGAAGTTATGGTCAATTTAAGATCACAATTTTCAACACAAAATTTGAAACACCCTGTAATGATATTTTTGACATCCAAAAGATGCATGACCTTTTCACATCCTTCCTCTTCGATGTTGTAAAAACGGTTTACGCTCAGGATATTTAAAATAAGATAATGAACATCTTACTGACTGAGCATATTTGCTTTTTTTCCAGTTTTTTTGGATATTGTGAAAACTATTCGATTTAATACAATAGTTTTAACAGAAATGTATTCACTATTGAATACTCGTTCATACCAGGAATGGAAAACTTGAAAAACAATTTTTTCGTCGAATTTATTTTCACACCCTGTATAACCGGAAGTTTTTGGGCGAAAATATTTTATCTCTGTAGAGAACTTCGAACAATATCATAATCCCAATTTTCAGATTTCAAATATGTCTAGTTCTCCAGAAACGTCTAATAGGCACTCGAACTTGAGACATCCTGTATTTTGTTACAAAATATTGTTTCAACAGATGACCTTTTGTTAAATCATTATTCTTTCTGAATAATATCAAAGAATAATACAAATCTTGGGAATGAAGGTTCTAGTTAACTTTGAGATAAGTATTCAGGTCTTAATACAAAACTCAGAAGCGATAATGTTTTAAGGATTAAATTTACGTACAAATTACTGAACTGATATCACTTAAGACGAATTATGGGCTAAAATTTACTCGAATCTAAAGCAACAGTTTTTCATGGAATTCAATCTGAATTTGAGGCTGCTTGAAAATGGAAAATTCAGGATCAAAGTCAGAGAGTACTTGCTGGCTGAGACCTTTCAGTCTCCGTCAGAGTAGGAGGGCAAACTTGGTTGTTTTTAAATTTGTATTATTTGCTCTGTTTAGTTGTTTTCTTATAGCATTAGTTATAGATTGTATGTTTTTTTTTCTCACTCATGTATAACAAGGGTTAAATTGTAAAACACCCTTGGGTAAACTTCCCCTTGAGGTTTCTGTAAGAAATAAAGGCCTTATTATTATTATAATTCAAGTTTCTCAGGTTGTCCCGGTTGATTTAATGGGATACGGGTTTTTCGCCAAGTATCTCCATAATTTAATCCTGACTCAAAAATCTTCGGACTATTATAGTGGTGTTTAGAATTACAACTTTCTGTAGTAGCATGTAAATATCTCTGTGTAGTCCCAGGAACTCCAAGCCATTGTGCAACTCCCATGGTATAACCCCTGTAAGAGATTGTACAATTGGTACGATAGTGACTTTGTTGAGATTCCACATCCTTTTTATCTCATCTGCAAACTCAGTGTACTTTCTTTTTTATTTATTTTTTATTATTATTATTATTAATTCATCAAACATCAGGAAAAATGGCTATGTCTTGGTTATTGTATTTCTATAACTGTTCGGTCCTTTTGTTATAGCATGAATTTGAAGCTGAGGCGATCGCTAAATATTTGAATTTCGCGCTAATTTTATAAGTCAACACTGGTGACTTCGCACATGTTATGGATACGCTGTGCATACGCCTCTAGAACGCGATTGGAACAGAAGAACTCTCGCTATCACGTGTGTTATCGAAATTGTTTATAAAATCACTCTAATTTTGATTTGTTTTTGGATATATTACACGCTTGGTTTCACCCGCATATTTGGAAGTTTCGCATCGCATTTTGATTGTGTTTTCAACACCGCATTTGAACGAAAGTTGGATTAGAAATCCCGCAGCAAGGGGTCCCTGTGAAGAGCTGATAATTGGAGCAGAGCCCTGAAATCATCGTAGTTCACCGCTGTGGTAAGTCATCATTGTTGACCGCATTTCTTTATATGAATTTTGTTGTTTCATATTATATATTTCGCGTTCGCACCGGCTTCAAACGCAAAAATAAATACAGTCCACTTATCTCTCAAAATTACTGAGCTATCGGACATAACAATAACACTATTCTAAATTCTTGGGAATACTAGCGAATTCCGCGAGGCGGAAGTTGGAATTAACCCCAATACCAACCCAGTCGATTTTGAAATATATTTCTAGTGCTCCATTCGTACAGACTATCTAGATTATTCACCGCTCAACAATTTGTAACGAAGTAGTTTCATTTGCGTGGCAGAAACCCGTTGACCTTGATCGACTCCAGCGAGATCGCGCCGAGCGGTGGGGACACCGACCGATCATTCCACCTCCATCTGCAGTGCGCACGACGTAGTTGGTGGAGGGACCGAGAATGGTATTTATAGGCGAGTCGAGCACTGGAACGGCAGTTCCTCGCACGGCGCGGAACTCAAAAAATAAATCAAGGCCTCTACCGTATAGTGGAAGGTCCAGCCAGTGTTGTTAGTGCTGGTAGTGAGTTCAGTGGTAGGCAGACATACCAAGGTAGGAAAGGGGTATAGAGAGGGGACCGGAGGACCACTTGTGGAGGACGAGATTCCAGGAGGTGAGTGTGAGGTTCGATCGTTGAGACCGAACGACGGCTGCAGGAGGGCGTTTAGGGCATCACGTCCTTTACGAGTCCTTTAGCCGGTATTGCGGATCCGACATCTGGGTGCCGAGATGAGGAAACTCAATCGTCCCTAGATTGTGGGCCGTTTTACCTCGGCGGACTCCTGCTGTCCATCTCTCGGAGCTGACGTTGATGTACGAGATGAGGAAACTCAATCGTGCTTAGACCGAAGTTTTCCGTGACGTGGGCTGCTGCGCGGTGAGGGTCGTGGTGTGCCCCCCCTGTTGTCGTTTGTCGAACCGACCCCTGGAAGGCACGGGTTCGTCACGGGTGTCGGCTGGGTCCTTTAGCCGGTATTGCGGATCCGGAATCTGGGTGCCGAGATGAGGAAACTCAATCGTCCCTAGATTGTGGGCCGTTTTACCTCGGCGGACTCCTGCTGTCCATCTCTCGGGGCTGACGTTGATGTACGAGATGAGGAAACTCAATCGTGCTTAGACCGAAGCTTTCCGTGACGTGGGCTGTTGCGCGGCAGGCACTGGGTTGGCCCGATCTTTGAGGGTGCGGGATTCGTCACGGGTGTCGGCTGGGTCCTTTAGCCGGTATTGCGTATCCGACATCTGGGTGCCGAGATGAGCAAGCTCAATCGTCCCTAGGTGGTGGGCCGTTTTACCTCGGTGGACTCCTGCTGTCCATTTCTCGGAGCTGACGTTGATGTGCGAGATGAGCAAGCTCAATCGTGCTTAGACCGAAGTTCCGTGGTGTGGGCTGCTGTGCGGCAGGCACTTGGTTCGACCTCGGTCCTGTCGTCATCGCGGGTGGACGCGCGGTGGTTTGCGCATGCGCAAACCATACCGCCGGTCACTCCGATTTGGGCTGGGCCTTGGCAGTTCTCCTCGAGGGGTTCTGTTGCGCACGGACACTAGTTGCGCCGTGCGGAATCGTGCCCCAGGACCCCCCTGTTGGATGGTCCATGTTGGCCTGAGTGAGGCTTTGGTTTTCGCCCCCTCTCGCTTTAACCCCGAGACATTTTCTTTTCTTATCACACGGCCTTAGTCATTCTTATGCATGAGTAACTCGCCACTGTAATCGCTTTGTGTGCACTCTAACCCCTTCACGGAATGTTACTGGACTTTTGGTGATGGACAAGTAGTTTTGGGATTTGGGTTTTTAGAGGTTAAGGACTGTGAAGATTTTGTGATTTAGATTAAGGACTGATGTACCGAATAGGAACTGCTGATTAGTTTTAAGGACTGTGAGACGTATTATTTTGGAAAGTTTGTTTATTTAGTACGATTAGTTAGAGATTGTATATTTTTTTTCTCACTCATGTATAACAAGGGTTAAATTGTAAAACAGGATACGGGTTTTTCGCCAAGTATCTCCATAATTTAATCCTGACTCAAAAATCTTCGGACTATTATAGTGGTGTTTAGAATTACAACTTTCTGTAGTAGCATGTAAATATCTCTGTGTAGTCCCAGGAACTCCAAGCCATTGTGCAACTCCCATGGTATAACCCCTGTAAGAGATTGTACAATTGGTACGATAGTGACTTTGTTGAGATTCCACATCCTTTTTATCTCATCTGCAAACTCAGTGTACTTTCTTTTTTATTTATTTTTTATTATTATTATTAATTCATCAAACATCAGGAAAAATGGCTATGTCTTGGTTATTGTATTTCTATAACTGTTCGGTCCTTTTGTTATAGCATGAATTTGAAGCTGAGGCGATCGCTAAATATTTGAATTTCGTGCTAATTTTATAAGTCAACACTGGTGACTTCTCACATATTATGGATACGCTGTGCATACGCCTCTAGAACGCGATTGGAACAGAAGAACTCTCGCTATCACGTTTCACCGCTGTGGTAAGTCATCCGAGTTTCTTTATATGAATTTTGTTGTTTCATTATATATTTCGCTCCAACAGCTACCCACTTCATTCTCCACTGAGAGTCGGACATAACAATAACAGGCTCGAGCTTCTGGACATTCCGGAGGAGCTCGATGAGGTGAGGTGACGCCCTCAGAAGCAAATATTTTCTGGCGCCTAGAGTTTACTGATATAAAGGAACTGCACGTAAGGGCGTTACAAATTGATAGGGGTCAATCCCTTTTTCTAAATTTATTTCTGAAATATTCGCTCCAAGATTATAAATTTAGTCAGATATCAGAGTATTTTTAGTTGATAATATGGTTCACTTGAGAAAAGAATGAAAAAATGGAAAGTTGGAGAGAAAAAAAGATTTTATTAGGAACACTCAAAATTCTGTGTTTGAATAACATAAAAATTTTATGATGAAACCACAAGAAGGCTAAAGTTTCGGTAACCAACTAGTACCTAGTTGGTCCCCACGAGCTCGTCTCAAGCATTCTACCCCACGTGGCATACTTTCAATCAAACGATTTATAAAATTTTGGGGCAAATTCGTCCAAATATCCCGTAAAGCGTTAGAAAGATCCTCCAGGTTATTGATCGGTTGTTCTAAGGTTGACATTTGTCTAGACATCTCAGACCAGACATGTTTGATGCAATTTATGTCTGGAGAGCGAGCTGGTCAGTCCATCCTATCAATAGCATGAGTTTCTAGCGCTTCATTAACCAGACGACTACGGTGTGGACGGGTATTATCATCAATTAAAATGAAATTCTCGCCCAAGGCAGCCGCAAACGGAACAATTATGGATCAATAATCATATCATGATATCTCTGGCTGGTCATTGTTGTTGTTCTGCAGAACAACCAACTCTTTGCGTTGGTTCAAACAAATGCCTCCTCATACACATATAGAACCTCCGCCAAAAGCTGTTGTGGGTACCATAAACTGTTCTGCATACCTTCAACCTCTTTCCCTCCAAGCAAGAATACGTCCATCGGAGTTAACCAAATGAAATCTAGACTCATCCGTACATAAACATCGGCTCCAATCTTCAACTGTCCAATTGCGGTGCTCCTCAGCCGATTGCCGTCGATGAACCCGGTGCTATTCAAACGGGAAAGTTGTACCCTCCTACGTGCTCTCAAACTACGAACATGTAGTCGTCGTCGTACAGTCTGGTTCGAAATTAGAACTCCTGTTGCAACTCTCAATGATCTATTGAGACGCGACGCCGGGTAAGTGGGATTTCTCCTAGCATTGAGGATCGAAAGACGACCTTGGGCAGCTATTGTACTGCGCTGCCGACCTCCCCCATGAACATAAGCTACTGAGTCGTTTTGGATGAACCTATTCCAAGCCCGACTCACGACACTTTGCGAAACATTCAACCGCCGGAACACTTCTCGCTGGGACAAACCTTCCTGTATCCACCGTATGATTTGGTCCAGTTGCACAGGAGCCAAACGTCTTCTCGGCATGACTGATAAGCTGATATTGTTTTCATTTTTTCAATTATTGTCACCTTATGTGTTTGAACGAGAGAAAAAGCAGATTTAATAACAAATACCACATTGCTTTTCACTCCACCTGTAACAGCCTACAGATAATAATCGATTTTGTGAACAAGAGCCGATGAAGTGGGGAAAAATCTGATATAATCAACTCAAAACATCTTAATTTTTCCTTAGAGAACATATAATGTACAGATATTCATGAGATAACTTGAAAAATATACAAATGAAGAGAAGTTCATAAGTGATCCCTAGCAATTGTTGATCAGTGTATTTTACCTGTTGTATTTTAGTATCTGGTGTGTTATCACTCACTGTAAGCATTTCCATGCTGTATGTAATTGTAATTTTTGAGATAAGTAAATAGTGGTCGGAGCCACATTGGATCCCCCTGTAAACTCCTTTGTTTTTCACCTGCCACCTGGTGTCTTGTTTTAGTATTATATAATCAATGATGGATTTAAGACCCCTCGTGTCCTGGTGTCATGTGTATTTATGGATATTTTTAGGGTTGTAGAATCCATTTTGTATCTTCAATTCATGTTATCCTCTTGTCTCCAAAAGTCTCTGTCCATTATAGTTCATTTCATCCTCTCCGTATGGTCCCACTATTTTACTATCATACTTTCTCTCCACTCTTCCATTTAGACCTCCCAGCACCACTAGTTGTCTATGGTTTCCCAGGGTTGACAGAGTGTCATTCAATGTGGTGTAAAAATCATCATTTTGTGTTTGTCTCGAGTCTATATTAGGACCGTATACGCCAACAATAGTTGTTCTTTGTCAATTGATCGTTATGTTTACTAACAATATACGTTCGTTTATTGTGTTCTAGTTATGGAGTTTCTTAGTAAATTTCTTATTTATAAGTACCGACTAGCTACTTTGCTAACTCTTTCACATTTTGGAACTCCACAGTAGATATGTATGTGGTTCGAAAGTGTTCAATTCCGTTTCCCTTTTCTTTTTAGTTTCGGGGAGAACAGCTATGTCAACTTTCATATGTTCTAATCTTTTAACGATATCTTCCACTTTTTTGTAAAGTTCTTGAACATTCAAGGTTTCTATAATCGTGTCTTTTTTTCCATGCTGAGGTCGCATCCGTTCATATCCAAATACATTTTGAGGCTGTTTATTGGGTTTTTTTAGCAGTTTTACTTATAATAAGGAGCTAACCCTTTGACAAAACCCCCTACTTGGAGGATCAGGAATTCTTATTCAAGGTTATCTTACACTAGACTTTGATGAGCCAACACCAATCCTACAAAGCAGCAGGTTTGCCATACTCTGGCTTGAGACCCTTACTAAGTATCTTCCGGTCAGATGAACCCTGGTTTTTTAACGAGTTTGTTACTCCTTCCCTTCATCCTTTCTCAACCTAGCTTAAGACAGACTTTGGCGGGCTGATATATCAGCGAAAATAGATGTTTTTTCGCAACCAAATAATTCGTTATTTGAAATTATGAATAAATAAAAAATGAAAATTGATAAACAAAAAATTGAAGATAAACTTAAATAAACAATTGAGAAAAATAAATGAATAATTTGAAAAATGAAAACGGACTCTAAATCTAGATTACAAACAAATACACATAATAAATTTTTTCTGGGTTTTTATTGGTGCCTCCAAATCGAAAGTTTATTTGTGTTTACATTAGTCAAATTTCAATTGATGAATGTTATTGTATAATAAAGTCAGATCCTATATAATCATTCGACAATATACTGCAGTGGAAACTGCTCACATTGATGATGAAAAGATATAATTTTTTTAATAACATTTCAATTACATTTTCGTGCAGTATTGAGTTCTCAAAATTATTATGGACTAACTTCTCTAAACGTTCAACAAAGGTTACAAAATCATCTTGGTGCATTTTTAGATTTTAGAAGGTTCTTTCCTCTGTAGATTCGTAAGCTTTGAAGAAGTAGAATAACTCTTCATGCTTTTTCAAGTATTCCTCATAAGTGTCACAAGAGACTCTTCTTCATCAAATACCCACAAATATATATTTCAAGGTTTTTTGAAAAAGTGTTGTCACGTCGATAATCAAAATAATTTTCAGATAATCCTGCTTGAGTAATCTTGTATTCAAAATATGGAATCCATTTCCTTTCGCTATATTCCACACCTGCAGCAATCCAGCGATAGTTATTCTGATATTTCTGAAATATATTATTCTTTTGGTGACATCTTTGTATTTTCATTGACTACTCGAATCTTTTCGAAAAAGTCATAACGAGATGTAAGGTCCTGATAATTTAGTGTGCACCCTTAGATTATATAAGAATAGACCCCTTTATTTACATTGAAAAGTGTCGCATCTGAAACTTAGAGCTGGTCGATTGTAACGTATTGAGCTGGTCCACTCAGGTCCATGTTGCCAAACTGAGCAAATAGTAGGTTTCTCTATTTCCCTATAATTGTGAATAGAAACTTTTTCTCCAATTTACATTCAAAACATTGTATAAAATTTTATATTAACAGTCTTGTCGGATATATTAGCAAGAAGTAAAAGAAAAACTTTAGTTGATTTTGCTATTTTATATTAGAGACCAGAGATGGAAAGAAATTCAGATGAAAGTCAAGACAACGGTGCTCCATTCTCTGCTTGACAATTTGAAGGTCACATGTTCTAGAAAACTCACGTTGCCACCTCTGTATCGAAGATAAATACGCAAATTGAAGAAAATTTGTGAGAGTCAGTAGGTATTAGGTTTTTCATATTTTTTATTGTTTATTACTTTTCATCGCACTAAAAATGCTACGTAAGAGTGGAAGTTGTAGTAAAGACAGGAATTTTGATCCGAATTTAACGTTCCATAGGTAAGTGTATTGTCAGAATCGAAGTATTTAGTTATTTACATGTTCAGTAGCGTAGAACGTTTCAATAGGGAAGTTTTCAATGAGATTATTATAAGATAAAATGAGGTGTTCCTGAATTAAGGTTCCCAGATGACGAAGAAAAAAAAAGAAATTGGGCTTCGCTGTTAGGATGGTCAAGTATTTGCCCAAAGAAAACAATTTTAATTTGTTCAGGTCATTTTGACCCTGAAGATATTGTGACCCGAATAAATGGAAACAGATTTTATGCGGTGTTGCCGGGTGAGGTTTCACAAGAGACTTTCAATGAGGGAATGCTTTGTTCATCATATATAGTCCAAGTGTGCACCACACACTGTACTATTTTTATATAAAGTTTCTAATTTATGGGTAGAATCATCTCGTTTACAAGCATCTGTACACTGTGCTTCCCTAGAAAATGAAAAATATTTAAAACTTTCAAATTTATTTAAACTATTTCATTACATTATACCTCTCAGTATCCCTTAAGATTCTGGAAAAATATCTTCAGAAGTTTTTTGACGATTCCCTCAATTCTTAAAGGAACAATACTTACCTTCATATTGTTTAGAATCAGCCATTTTCAATATCATTATCAAGAAATCGAGAAAAACTTAGAACATGTTATCTAGGTGGACAGAATTGGAAACTTGTTTTTAACATCATTAGGAAAGATGTTTCTAGAATTCAATAAACCTCTACAACATTATCTACCGAATCAGTCTGAACAGAACATATCCATTAGTTGAAATCTCACGAGGAAAAAAGCACCACAACAATTGAACAACTAATCCTACGATCAAATATTTAAGGAATAGACTTGATATTTTACAAATTTCAAGCCAAATATTTTCAGATTTCATGAAAAAATATATTGATACTGAAAAACAATATGATGAGACTCTTATTGAACACAAAAAAAAACTGAATATTGAAAAAATAAAAAAAAAGAAAATTTTAAAAAAATACGAAAAATATTGAAAAATTATTAGAAGTTCCTAACAATAATAACAAAGCTATTTGGAAGGCAATGAATTCCCTGAAAAAAGTAATATTTTACCCTCATATGGTCCAACAGTAATTGCCAAATAAATTCAATGATTACTTGGTTAATGAAGCCCCAAACATGACCAAAACATCATCGAAAAATCTAAGGACTAATGCTGCAGTTGAAATGGACAGGCCACTTTATTTTCCTACATTAGGTGAAGATAATACTAGATCGATCGTAAAAAAATTGAAGAAAAAACATACTTGCGGTGTTGATAGGTTGCGGAACTACACAATAACGGCATAAATATATGAAATAATACATCCACTGATATATGTTGAGTATTTACATCTGAATTGAAAACTGCTCTTTGGAACACAACCTAAAGATCTATCAGCATTCTCCCGTCATTTTCAAAAATATTCGAACTGGTTTTCTGCAACTAACCCATATCGTTTCTATTGCAGAATATGATTTTGGTCAAAACTAGCATGGATATTTCAGGAGTAAACCCGCACAAACAGCAATTCATAACAAGCTGTGAAAAACGAGTGGCTGAGGCATTCGAAGAAAAATAAACTGGAAACGGGACTATTTATTGATATTTCCAAGACATAGGTATGTTTGTCTGAGCAATGAGATTCTAATTGAAAAGGTGGTGAATTATGGAATGAGAGGACCAGCACTGAATCGGATACAATCGTTTTTCCACAAGAGCTCTCAATTCGTTGAACTTCTCCTGCTAACGATAAGGTCAGATGAACAGCAAACCAAACTAGGTATTCCTCAGTGAAGTGCAGCAGAACTCAGAGCTGTGCTAAGCACCGAAAAAAAGTGCTTCGAGCACTAAGCCCTAAGCACTCGAAAAAAAAGGCTTCGAGAGTCTCGAGTTCTAAGCACCGCTTTCGACAGAAGGCTCCGGATTCACTTTTGCAAAAGTAATTGAATATTTCGAGCACTAAGCACTTTAGTGGGGAACTATTTTATGTAATGTTGTTTGATTGAAATGATAACTCTTTAGCTTCCTCGACATATCTAAAATTATGATTTCGAGACTGGGAAAAACTCAAAAGCCATTTTATTTGTTTTGTGAAACGCATGCATTCAATTTACATTCTGGTACTAGTTAATCTTATTCGTCGATCTGAATCTGAATGGCTGTTCCTAATCAATGCATAAAGTTGAATTAATAATCGAGGACCAATTATTTTATAAGCGAGAACACATTACTGAAAAAATGTGGAAAGCACTGACGTGAGATCAGGAGCTTTTAAGCGCTTGTTCTAAAGTCTTTCTCAGACTTAAAAAGAGTGCGATTCACAATCAGCCAGCACAATGAGTGTGAAAGAATCAATAAACATATATCTATGGAAGTTGAGTGAACTTACAGTTCAGCAAATTCTTCGATCTGGCATTCTTTCCACTTTTCTATACCATATATAAGTTGTTGTAGTTGAGTGTCATCAATTATAACCGAATTTCAGATTCATAATTGCTGAGCTATCGGACAGGTCTGGCCCAATAACTAACTTGACTTATATTTGGATAATAAACTAATTCTATTAATATGGAATCTCTATCTCATCTCTTTCGGAAGATAGAGAATATTCAGCCAAACATTTTCAAATTGGACCACCGTTTCTTCATCACGAGTCAAATCC
Organism: Micraspis discolor; assembly: GCA_030674115.1. NCBI lineage: Eukaryota > Metazoa > Arthropoda > Insecta > Coleoptera > Coccinellidae > Micraspis > Micraspis discolor. The sequence goes on from JARTUT010000881.1 coordinate 911,534, forward strand.
AACCGATGGCGATCATTTTCAGCTCGATATTCAGAAACTACAGACATTTGGGAAAAAATAGTCCTCTTGTCGCAAAATTCATAATGACATTTCCATTCAAAATATGACAACTCCTTCCTTTTAACGCTATCTAGACATTCATTAAGTTACGAATTGATAGGATGAATATTCAAGAAATTAATGTTATTAACTGCTAAACTATTCGATGGATTTGGCCCAATAACGAACTTGACCGAGATATTTGGACACTCGACCTATTCTGAAAAAATGAAAACTCTAGGTCCCTCATAATAAACAAGGGATATGTTGTCTGTGACCAGCTGAGATTTCTTCCAGTGAACTGATTGAGGAATATTTGAATTGTATGTTGATAGGACATCTGGCAAATTAAATCAAATCGAATTTTGTATTTGGTTACGCTAGTAGTTAATTAGACTACAGAATATCGCTTCATCTTCAAAACCACTTTCTGAAATGTCTTATTTATTTTGAGGTCTTTAATCACAGATTAAAATATTGCAACTTTATTTTCAGCATTCGGTATTCTTTGGTACTGAACAAAATTGATTGCAAAACATTTTAGGATGAAATTTTCTTTATCACAGAGTGTTCAAATTGCATTCAATTATGATCTTTTCCTTGAGTGCTTGTTCAATATTATTTATTAGTCCAGTGGAATATTACCCAGAAATATGGTTTCTCAGAAGATAATTTGGGTGAGCTTTTTGCTTGAAAATGTCAAAATGTCCTGGCAAATGAATTTTACTTCTCTAGAAGTGCTTTCAGTGCCCAAGAAATATGAAGTTTTCAGTTTTATGGAGCACCAAAATTATGCATTATTCCTTATTAGTAAAAATCTTGACACGCCAATGCTTTTTGATGCTTTAGATATTCTGATTGGGATTAGAGTGACAATACGTTAGTGCTTTTCGCATTCCAATGTAGTTGAAAATGTCACTTGAATTGTTTATTGAAGTAGATTCATTTTGACATTTTCATTACTACCTAATATTAATGTTTTTCCACCCTCCCGGGTGTGAATCTCACACTAGAACTGATTTGTTTTATTCAAAAACTCAGCTACGACGGTAAAATTCTGGGGCATACAAATTATCGGTAATCTCGATTTATGTACGAATTCTTGTTGATTTCGAAGGAATATCTGATAAGATATCGAGTATTGAAATAAATGTTTTTGGGAATGTTTTAAGGATTTTCTACCGTGTCGATTCCTTCGAAATTTGGCCAACCGTTTTATTTCAAAATCGTCCAAGGTACGAATTGATCGGATGAATATTTTAGGAATTATTGCGAAAATCAACTTTCAAATGCTAAACTATTCGATGGATTTGACCCAATAACGAAAATGGCCGAAATATTTGGACAATCAACCTATTTTGAAATTATGGAAACTCTAGGACTCTAGATCATCTACTTCGGAAGATAGAGAGTAAACAGCCGGAGGGCCCGCGTCCGGACATACTCAAATGTTCTTCATCAGGAAGTCGAACCCAATCGATTGAGACATTTGGGTAAAACGATAGCTCGTTGTTCCCCTAGAAACAAGCGCGCAAAAATGAGGGCTGTGTTTCAAGGATTGCCATAACTTTCGAATTTTACAACTACCGGTTACCCACCGAGTGCCACTGATAAGGTAGTTAGTGAACCCTGGTTTTGTGTATTTAAATATCTCCGTGAGCTTAGGGCCCAATTGAACGTTTCACAAACTTTCCAAATAATCAACAAATTTGCCGACGGAAATTCCGAAGAGTGCTAAAATTGATGGGTCATAAAAATATACACAAGAACATATCTGGCTTAAAAATTCCCAATTGGGAACGGCAGTTTGGTCTAACGTTTTTGTGAAAATATTCGTTTGTTTACAATATTTTAAAAGAGCTTATCGATCTTCTTTTATTATGGTGTAATATCCATTTTAATCAGTGATATGATGTTGTGAAAAAGAGTACAGAAAATTTTGTGCAATAAATCATTCTAGTCTAGTTCGAATTGTCGGTTTATTTCACATCTATTCGAATTCCCACCATTTGAACCAGTAATGAATGAAGTTTATTTAAGAATATGGTTTTCCTCGTTTACCATTTTTCAGTTGGAATCTACAGATTTGCTCAAAGTATTTCTACCGTTTTCGCTCTCTGACGTTCGAGACTACTGATTGATGCATTGTTGGCTTTAGTGTGGATGGAGCATATAAGTGAAAAATCTGAAAATGCTGCAAAGCAGTCTCAACGCGTTTGTTCTATAAGTGATACAATTTAAACATGCATTTATACGAACACAATTTAGCCCTTAAACAACTTCAGACTCATGAAGTGTCATCAATGGAAACATAAATTACTGAAAAATAAGCATTTGACCTACAATGCACAAAACACATTTTGATGAATACCATATAATTTCATCCACAAATCAAATGTAGCTGATAATCAGATTGTTTATGGAAATTTTCCTATTTTGGATCCCTTTTTGTGATGAGACACGAAGGCTTATAGTAACAAGGAATGAGAATTCAAAATTTCCAATCTATTCGCTTTCGGTTCCATAAAATTATAATATATTTTCAGGATTGATGAAATTTAATTATATTCAGAAATCAATAACGTCCATAGAAACATCATAGATATCTGACGAATATCTTATAAAGAATCGGTTCTAATAAAAGATTTTTTGGGAATTTTTAATAAATTTTCTAGAGTGGCGATTATCTCGAAATTTAAAAAACCATTTAATTTAACATCATTAAAACACCTTCTAAATTATGAATTGATCAGATGAATATGCTAGGCGAAAATCAAATTTTGAATGCTAATAACTAACGATGGATTTGGCCCAATAACGAACTTGACCGAGATATTTGAACGATCAACCTATTCTGAAATATGAAAACTCTAGGTCATCTTCTTCGGAATATAGAGAGTATACGATCGGAGGGCCGGCCAGCCTGACCTACTTAAATTTGACCAAGGTTTCTCCATCAAGAAGTCAGAACCCAATGGATTGAAACCATTTTCGGCTCGATATTCGGAAATTACAGACATTTGGACAGAACGATAGCCCCCTGTTCCACTAGTAACAAGCGCGCAAAAACAAAAAAATTTTCTGGCCTTCATAACCATAAAGTCAAATCAATGGTGACTGAAGAAATACTGAACATTAATTCAAAACGATCATATTATCTTTGCGCACATAAAAAATCAAATACCGTACCTGCTTATATTGACCCTACTTCAAGAATTTGGAAAGGCTTAGTGCTTAGCGGATTACTAAGCACTAAGATTTTCATGAGAGTGCTCGAAAAACAAGCACTAAGCACTAGCCTTTGAAAAGTGCTCGCGAGCACAGTGCTCAGAAGCACTAAAGTGCTTAGAGTGCTTTCACGAGCACTAAGCACAATGCTTTGGCACAGCTCTGAGCAGAACCCATATTTTTCATCATGTACACAAATGATTATAGACTGAAATAAACACAGGGAAAATCATAATGTAACAAAAGTGAATTGTGAACATCTTGATTATCATTTCACTATACACTGAATTGAAGAATCCCTTAGGGAGGTGATGGTTTCACCAAATTATTGGTAAACCAAAAATAATCCTATAACGAATGATGATAAAACTACCTTAATATATTTCCAACCAACTTATTCCGGAATGGAGAACCTAAATCATATATATATATCTGTAATATTTTTATATAAAGTTTCTAATTTATGGGAAGAATCGTTTACAAGCATCTGTCAGCTGTGCTGCCCTAGATAATGAAAAATATTTAAAACTTTCAAATTTATTTAAACTATTTCAATACATTATACAAGCCGAAAAGAGAAATGGGATAGTGTTGTATCAAAAATGAATTTTACACATTCGAGTATATAGGAGTTCATGGGATATATATATATTACATTATACCTCTCAGTATCCCTTAGAAATCTGGAAAAATATCTTTTGAAGTTTTTTGACGATTTCCACAATTCTTAAAGGAACAATACTTGCCTTCATATTGTTTCGAATCAGCCATTATCAATACAGATACAACAAAATTAATAAAAAAGTATGATAAATAGTGACAACACTAAACTGTCTCATTTGGTCCGGTCGATCTAGACTTTGCGTCCCAAAAGGTTATGCGCTGCCCAAAATGCGTAAAAGTTTCCACTAACCCGAGTTGCACTGCTGTATAATATCTATGCTGTGCTACAGGTAAGTATAGCAATCATAGAGATGAGTGCCTAATGCAGGTAAATAATATAAAATATGGACAGTTTTAGCTTGCAACATGAAATTAACATGAGAAGGTAAAAATTATCAATAAATTGGTTGTTAATTAATTAATTAATTAATATTAATATCAGCAGGCTTATAATGGCAGAGGTTGCTTTTATAAATCCATAATATTGAGATCAGCCTCAAAAACAATGTTTCATCTAATCAACAGATAAAACAGACAAGTAACACTTAAGTACATTAAGCACCCAATTAGTTCATGATATTCGTTATAGGAATTACATTTGTATGTACATTTTGCTCTTAGCATCCAATTTTTTACGCCTTTCTGCTGGTGTATGGACGTAAGCAGGACATCCAAAAATTCTTAGATGAGAAAGATCCACTTTTTCGATGGACCATTTTTCTTCTGGAGTCTTTCCTGGAATTTTTTTGCTGGAGATCTGTTAATTAAATATACAGCTGTATTTGCTGCTTCTGCCCACATCCTATTATTAGAATTCGAATCAATGAGCATACAACGAACTTTTTCCATGATCGTTCGGTTGTATCTTTCCGCCAATCCGTTTTGTTCAGGGTTATATGGAACAGTTACCTGATGTTTTATTCCAGATGCTTTAAAGATGTTAATTAATTTTTGATTGCAGTATTCTTTGCCATTATCTGAACGCACTGCTTCAATTTTTCTTTCACATTCATTTTCAACCATATTTTTGAATTGTAGAAAAATGTCTGGTACTTCACTTTTGGCGTTGAGGAAATATACAAATACTTTTCTGGTATGGTCATCTATCAGAGTGAACATGTGTTTTGCTCCTCCCCATGACTCCGTTTGCATTGGTCCATATAAATCAGTGTGAATTAGATCCAGTTTATTCTTGGAAAGTTTAGAATTCGTTGATTGGAAGCTTTTTCTGCATTGTTTGCTTTTTATGCATGATACACATTTGTCTGGCTTGCTATCTGAAGGAAAATCTATGCCATTAGCATGAACAGTTTTTAAAAGGTTCATGCTAACGTAGATTAAATGACCAAGCTTTTTGTGCCACAATTTTTCAATGTTGATTTTATTAGCTAGGTTTGCCGATTCTTTTTGTTTGGCATCCAGGATAAATAAACCTCCTACATTCGTGCCTGTAGCCACAACCTTTCTCTGAACTGGGCATGTCTCTCTGTCCACTTTACGACAACCTTGTCAATATAATAATAGCGATAAGATCGGGAACCAGAAAAAATCGAAAATGGTCCCGTCAGGGACCCGCGAGGCGTAGCCGAGCGTGAGACCACGCAGGGCCGAACCCGGGGCAATCTTAAAACAGATCGAAAAGGCGTATCCTCTTCTAGGAGAAGCGACCCCGAAACCCGCCCCGGGCGCTCTTAAAGTGCCCGAAATTTTTCAAAGAAAATCGCGAAATCGGCCATTTTCGCGAAATCGCCCAGAGGCGAAAAACGGTAGAAAGTACTCCTATGAAGCCGGAGCATCTCGCGGGAGGGAGGGTCGCTTTTTCTGGACGAAGAACGTCCCCATACGTGGCTACGAGCTCAGCCGCGGAGCCCCGGAATCTATACGAAAATTATGCATATAAAACGGCAATTTTAGACTCGCGACTTCCTGAAACGTCAAAAACCACACCTACGTTTTCCTCCGTGCCGGTCGAAAACGATATAAATCGCCCCGCGATCGGTAGAAAACGAATCTACGTGAAATTTCCCATCTCTGGGTACCAATCTTCATATCCAAGTAGCGAGTCAAGGCCGGGAATATTCATTCCAAATTCGGCAATTTTCTCGATAATTCGAGGAGAAGTGTCATATTTTATCATTCGATTCCGATGATAGCCGAACGCGAGCTCCAAATTTGAAAATACGGCATCAATTTTTTGCTCGATATGGGCGGTTGAAGATTGTTTGCGTTTTCCAAGCACTCGAATGAGAATCTGCAGGAGATTACGAATCTCTAGACAGCACCTGCGGTTCACGAATCGAAAGAAAAACACCTCAAATAAGCGTTTCAAAATCGTCCTTTTTCAGTCTATTTTCGCGCGAATTCATTGCCCTCTCCGAGCTCCGATCCAACTTATGATACTCTATGTTAAAATCCGACACACTTAGTTTATTCAGGGAAAAACTGCTATGCACTCTGTTCATGAATACACGTTCAGACCTTTTCGAATAATTTTTATTTCACCTTTGTAAAATTGATGGAGTTGAAACGATATTCTTTGGGTTTATTTTTATGGAAAAATTATTTTCGATTCTTATACAGGGTGTTACATAGGAGCTTTATCGAATAATGTTTATACTACCTTTGTGGAATGCACCGATTGCGATCGAATGATATACGTGCTGTGCACATTGGAAGCACTGACTTTCACCAGAGTCTTTCTTCGAGAGATTTTCCGTCTGAATTTCTTATGGAAAAAGCACCCACTGCGAATCGATTATATAGTGGGTGTCCCAAATGCATTTTTCTTCATGGTTTTTCGCGTATGGGATCTAATTACGATAAAATGTCATACAGGGTGTGCGATTTACAATGAATTTGCGATCGGGTGATATACAGGGTGAGCACTTTACACTGTCATACAGGGTGTGCAATTTACAAAGAGTATACGATCGGGTGATATACAGGGTGTGCAATTTACAAGTACTTTTGTTTCTTTGCGTGCTTTCGTTGTTTTTGTATTTCTCTGGGGTGTTTCGCGTGACTTCGAGTTTTTTTGAGCGCTTTCAAGTTATATGTATTCTCTCGGGTTTTTCAGGTTCCTCTGGATTTTTGTGTTACTTGGGGTTCTTTGTGTTTTCTCGCGTTGTTTCGTGTAATTTCGGTTTCTTTCGTGCAACTTCGGTTCCTTTCGTGTTTCTTCGGATTCTTTCGTGTTTTTTCGCGTTTCTTCGTGTTTTATCCAGTTCTTTCAAGTTTTTTCGCTTTCAACGGGTATTTTGACGTGTTTCGTGTTTCTGCGTGCTTCATTGATGTATGGGCCCTATTGATCTGTGGTCTATATTGATCTATGGTCTATATTGATCTATGATCTATATTGATCTATGGTCTATATTGATCTATGGTCTATATTGATCTATGGTTTATATTGATCCATGGGCCTATTGATCTACCCGCTTACTAGTCTATATAATAAAGTAATAAGATCGGGGACCAGAGAAAAAAATCGAAACGGGTCCCGTAAGGGACCCGGAAAGCGTAGCTTTCCGAGCGGCCCGCAGGGCCGCTCGAGAGGGAATCTTAAAACAGATCGAAAAGGCGTATCCTCTTCTAGGAGAAGCGACCCCGAAGCACCCCCCGGGCGCTCTCAAAGTGCCCGAAATTTTCAAACGAAAATCGCGAAATCGGCCATTTTCGCGAAATCGCCCAAAGGCGAAAAACGGGCGAAAGTACTCCTACGAAGCCGGAGCATCTCGCGGGGAGGGGGGGGTCGCTTTTTCTGGACGAGGAACGTCCCCATGCGTGGCTACGAGCTCAGCCGCGGAGCCCCTCGAAATCTATACGAAAAATATGCATATAAAACGGCAATTTTTAGACTCGCGACTTCCCTGAAACGTCAAAAACCACACCTACGTTTTCCCTCCGTGCCGGTCGAAAACGATACAAATCGCCCCGCGATCGGTAGAAAACGAATCTACGTGAAATTTCCCATCTCTGGGTACCAATTTTCACATCCAAGTAGCGATATAAGGCCGCGAATTCTTCATTCGAAATTCGGCAATTTCCTCGATATTTCGATCAGAAGTGTCATAGTTTCTCATACGATTCCGATGATAGCCGAACGCGAGCTCCAAATTTGAAAATACGGCATCAATTTTTCGCTCGATATGGGCGGTCGAAGATATTTCAGGCCTTCCAAATGCTCGATTAAGAATCTACAGGAGATTCCGAATCTCTGGAGACCACTCACGTTTCACGAATCGCGAGAAAAACACCTCAAATATGCGTTTGAAAATCGTCATTTCAGGCTCTATTTTCGCGCTAATTCATTTTCGTCCTTGAAGAATGCACACAGATCGCGATGAATCGCTATACAGGCTGTGCTATCTCGAAAAAATCGCTATACAGGCTGTGCTTATGGAAAGCACTGATTTTCACCAGATTCATTCTTCGAGAGATTTCGTGTTACTTAGGGTTCTATCATGTTTTCCGCGTTTTTTCGTATTTGGTCGGTTTCTTTCTTGGTGGAATGCACTGAACTCGAAACGATAGAGTTATAAACGATATTCTTTCGGTTTGTTTTTTATGAAGAAAGCACCCACTGCGAATCAATTATATACGGGGTGTCCCATATGCATTTTTCTTCAAGTTCTCTCGCGAATGGGAGCTGATTTCGGTATAATGTCATACAGGGTGTGCGATTCACAATGAATTTGCGATCGGGTGATATACGGGGTGTGCAATTTACAAGTTAATTTGATTTTTTTGCGCAAATTCGAGTTTTTGTGTTGTTTCGGGAGTTTTGGATCTTAATTCGATAAAATATATTCGATTCATATACAAGGTGTCAGATCTGAGTAGCGCTAACATTCACCAGAGTTTTTCTCCAGCTTTTGTGCTTTTCCGCGTAAGGGAGCTCAATTCAATGAAATCCCATACAGGGTGTGCCATTAACAATGATTTCGCGATCGATTGATATACAGGGTGTGCAATTTAAAAGTTCTTTCATTATTTTTGCACGCTTTCGGTTTTTTGTGCTCCTCGGGGTTTTAAGCTTTCCTTCGAGTTTTTTTGCGCGCTTTCGGTGATTTTGTGCTCCTTCGGGGTTTTTTCGGTTCCTTTGGATATTTTTCGTTCATTCGTGGTACTTCGGGTTCTTTCAAGTTTTTCGTGTTTCGTCGGGTTCTTTCTTCGTGGAATGCACCGAACTTGAAACGATAGAGTTAAAATGATATTCTTTCGGTTCGTTTCTTATGATGAAAGCACCCACTGCAAATCAATTATATACTGGGTGTCCCATATGCATTTTTCATCATTATTTTTCACGTGTGAAAGCTAATTTCGGTAAAATGTCATACAGGGTGTGCGATTTACAATGAATTTGCGATCGGGTGATATACAGGGTGAGCACTTTACAAGTTCTTCTGTTTTTTTGCGCGCTCTCAAGTTTTTTCAAGTTTTTTGTGTTCCTTCGGGTTTTTTTACGGAAAAATTATCTTCGAAACATATACGGGGTGTTACATAGGAGCTCCATAGAATAATTTTGATACTTCCTTCGTGGTAATTACTGAACTCGAATAGATGGAGTTACAACGATATTCTTTTGGTTTTTTTTTTCACTGCTAATCAATTGTATACTGAGTGTCTCATATGCATTCTCCTTCAAGTTTTCTAGCGAATGGGAGCGGATTTCGATAAAATGTCATACAGGGTGTGCAATTTACAATAAGTTTACGGTCGGGTGATATACAGGGTGTGCAATTTACAAGTACTTTTGTGTTTCGGGTTTTTTCAGGTTCCTTTAGATTTTTGTGTTACTCGGTGTTCTTTCGTGTTTTCTCGCGTTGTTTCGTGTAATTTCGGTTTCTTTCGTATAACTTCGGTTTCTTTCGTGTTTCTTCGGATTCCTTCGTGTTTTTCGCGTTTCTCCGTGTTTTTTCCAGTTCTTTCTAGCTTTTTCGCTTTCAACGGGTAATTTGACGTGTTTCGTGTTTCTGCGCGCTTCATTGATGTATGGGCCCTTTTGATCTGCGGTTTATATTGATCTATGGTCTATATTGATCCATGGGCCTATTGAACTACTGGCCTATGGATCTACGGGCCTATGGATCTACGGGCCTATTGATCTACCCGCTTACTAGTCTATATAATAAAGTAATAAGATCGGGGACCAGAGAAAATTTTGACAGGTGGTCCTGTTAGGGACCCGGAAAGCGTAGCTTTCCTTGCAGCGCAGGGCCGCTCGAGAGGGAATCTTAAAACAGATCGAAAAGGCGTATCCTCTTCTAGGAGAAGCGACCCCGAAACCCGCCCCGGGCGCTCTTAAAGTGCCCGAAATTTTCGAAAGAAAATCGCGAAAAACGTCATTTTCGCGAAATCGCCAAAAGTGACTCGGAAAAAAGGAAATAGGCTCCGAAGCCGAAACGCCCAGCGTCCCGGACTCGCCACATATTCCGAGAGCGAGGACGTCCGGTTTCCTTAGAACCCATTAGAACTCCGGAGCCCCCCTATTTCTAGGCTAAAATTTCGTAAGTAAAACGGCAATTTTTAGTTTCGCCAGCCCCGCGAAACGTCAAAATCACCCATGATGCTTTCGATTCGTGCGAGCGCTACGAGCCTCTAAACGCATTTTCGGCGGTAGAAAATGAAACTTGAGGAAATTCCCCATCTCTGGGTACCAATTTTCATATCCAAGTAGCGAGATAAGGCCGCGAATTCTTCATTCGAAATTCGGCAATTTTTACGGTGAAATGAGTCAAAATGTCACAATTTATCATACGATTCCGATGATAGCCGAACGCGAGCTCCAAATTTGAAAATACGGCATCAATTTTTCGCTCGATATGGGCGGTCGAATATTTTTCAGGCCTTCCGAGTGCTCGATTAAGAATCTACAGGAGATTCCGAATCTCTAGAGACCACTCACGTTTCACGAATCGCGAGAAAAACACCTCAAATATGCGTTTGAAAATCGTCATTTCAGGCTCTATTTTCGCGCTAATTCATTTTCGTCCTTGAAGAATGCACACAGATCGCGATGAATCGCTATACAGGCTGTGCTATCTCGAAAAAATCGCTATACAGGCTGTGCTTATGGAAAGCACTGATTTTCACCAGATTCTTTCTTCGAGAGATTTCGTGTTACTTAGGGTTCTATCATGTTTTCCGCGTTTTTTCGTATTTGGTCGGTTTCTTTCTTGGTGGAATGCACTGAACTCGAAACGATAGAGTTATAAACGATATTCTTTCGGTTTGTTTTTTATGAAGAAAGCACCCACTGCGAATCAATTATATACGGGGTGTCCCATATGCATTTTTCTTCAAGTTCTCTCGCGAATGGGAGCTGATTTCGGTATAATGTCATACAGGGTGTGCGATTCACAATGAATTTGCGATCGGGTGATATACGGGGTGTGCAATTTACAAGTTAATTTGATTTTTTTTGCGCAAATTCGAGTTTTTGTGTTGTTTCGGGAGTTTTGGATCTTAATTCGATAAAATATATTCGATTCATATACAGGGTGTCAGTTTTTCTCCAGCTTTTGTGCTTTTCCGCGTAAAGGAGCTTAATTCAATGAAATCCCATACAGGGTGTGCCATTAACAATGATTTCGCGATCGATTGATATACAGGGTGTGCAATTTAAAAGTTCTTTCATTATTTTTGCACGCTTTCGGTTTTTGTGCTCCCTCGGGGTTTTAAGCTTTCCTTCGAGTTTTTTTGCGCGCTTTCGGTGATTTTGTGCTACTTCGGGTTCTTTCAAGTTTTTCCGTGTTTCGTCGGGTTCTTTCTTCGTGGAATGCACCGAACTTGAAACGATAGAGTTAAAACGATATTCTTTCGGTTTGTTTCTTATGATGAAAGCACCCACTGCAAATCAATTATATACTGGGTGTCCCATATGCATTTTTCATCATGTTTTTCACGTGTGAAAGCTAATTTCGGTAAAATGTCATACAGGGTGTGCGATTTACAATGAATTTGCGATCGGGTGATATACTGAGTGAGCACTTTACAAGTTCTTCTGTTTTTTTGCGCGCTCTCAAGTTTTTTCAAGCTTTTTGTGTTCCTTCGGGTTTTTTTACGGAAAAATTATCTTCGAAACATATACGGGGTGTTACATATGAGCTCCATAGAATAATTTTGATACTTCCTTCGTGGTAATTACTGAACTCGAATAGATGGAGTAACAACGATATTCTTTTGGTTTTTTTTTTTCACTGCTAATCAATTGTATACTGAGTGTCTCATATGCATTCTCCTTCAAGTTTTCTCGCGAATGGGAGCGGATTTCGATAAAATGTCATACAGGGTGTGCAATTTACAATAAGTTTACGGTCGGGTGATATACGGGGTGTGCAATTTACAAGTACTTTTGTGTTTCGGGTTTTTTTCAGGTTCCTTTAGATTTTTTGTGTTACTTGGTGTTCTTTCGTGTTTTCTCGCGTTGTTTCGTGTAATTTCGGTTTCTTTCGTATAACTTCGGTTTCTTTCGTGTTTCTTCGGGTTCCTTCGTGTTTTTCGCGTTTCTCCGTGTTTTTCCAGTTCTTTCTAGCTTTTTCGCTTTCAACGGGTAATTTGACGTGTTTCGTGTTTCTGCGCGCTTCATTGATGTATGGGCCCTATTGATCTGCGGTCTATATTGATCTATGGTCTATATTGATCCATGGGCCAATTTAACTACTGACCTATTGAACTACTGGCCTATGGATCTACGGGCCTATGGATCTAAGGGCCTATTGATCTACCCGCTTACTAGTTTACCAAATATTATGCTATAGTCTTTTCGAACTAATGCACTTACTGAGAGTAAATTGGCAGTTAGGTTTTCTACATACATGACATCTGATATTGTCTTTGATTGATTATTGTGAGACAATTTAACTTTTTACGTCCTGTACCACCACACCTCAATTCATTGTTGTTAGCAACATATACAGGGTTTTCCTTTTAAGTTGGCCTATTAGACGTTTTAGGAGAACTAATGAATATTTCGTTATGATATTTTAGGTGGAGCCTTGAGGGTGAAGGAACTTTTCGTCTAAAATATTTTCAAGTCGACAGTGTTGCCACGTCTACATTTTCTGCCAAATGGAACTACCTTTTTATTTATTTATTGATTCACAACCAAATTCGCAGATATAAAAAATTTGCCAAATTTGGTTCTGTTCGCATTAACAATAATCGAGATATTGCATTTTCAAACTGGCTATGCGGTTGTCAAAAATTTCAATAATTTGTACATAACTTGGCAACAGTGCATGGCAGAGAAATTTTTTTTAGTAGGTTATACTGCGAATTTGGTTTTGAATCAATAAATAAATAAAAATTTAGGTAGTTCCATTTGAAATAACAAAGTAGATGTTCGTTTGAGGTAGACGTGGCAACACTGTCGACTTGAAAATATTTTAGACGAAAAGTTCCTTTACCCTCAAGGCTCCACCTAAAATTTCATAACGAAATATTCACTAGTTCTCCTAAAACGTCTAATAGGCCAACTTAAAAGGAAAACCCTGTATATTTTGTCCATTGTGCTTATCACTTAAGTTTATTAGCAAGTTTTTGTCACCTGTCATATGAGAGCTTGCACCACTATCTATGCACCAGAGACTGGGCTGTAAAGGGCTATTTGTGGCTCGATGTGCTTTGTTTCTTGAAAAACTTGAACTTGACTTAATTGATTTTTATTGGATTCGTCTTTATTTGTTTGTCCCATCTATTTGGGGTTCAAGCTTTTGGCAGCTAGTTTCCTGCATTCATTTTTCCAGTGTGATGATTTTTTACAATAAGAACACCAAGGCTTTTTTTATATTGTTTGAAGTGAAAAATGCTGAATCGGTAGATTTTTGTTCTTTGTACTTATCATCTTGAAGTAGCTTCTGTTTTATTAGGTCACTAGTAATTGAATATGAGTTTTCCAGAGCCATGACCATCGGGTCATAATCCTCTGTTAGGCCAGACAACATGACTGCTGGGAGGAACTCATCATCCAGGGGTTTGTTTATCGCAGAAAGTTTTTGGGATAAATTTAATATTTCATTGACATATTCTTCCATGGACTTGAAGTTGATCAAATTTATGTTGCACAGACGTCTCAACAATTTTAAACGACTATATAGACTTTGGTCGTCATAGGCTTTAGAAAGTGAATCCCAAGCTTCTTTAGTATTTTTTGCTTTAATTATTAGAGGAAACACACATCTGTCAACACTTAAATGAATTTTAGCAAGGGCTTCTTCATCACGACGTTTTCGAACATCCTCTGTTGTTTTGTCGTCTTCTGCATAACCCACAATAGCTGTTCATAGGTTGTCCAATGTTAAAATGTTTTGGAGTTGAAATTTCCATTCATGGTAATTTTCTCTACCTTTCAATTTTTGTGCTGGTAGAATTTGAACTGAAGTCCCACCCATATTTAATGTTCAGCTTCTTAGAGTTGTTCTGGGCCCATAACCTGTTGTATTTGATGGTTTGGGTTTTGAGAAATCAAAATATCCACTTATTTTAACACAAATTGAAGTTTAATCTAGAATTATAACTGCACGTACTACAATGGCTAACTACACCATTTTATATTGTAGAATAAAAAATCAGTATTGCCACACACATAACATAACATATCTAATTTCTGTCAACGTATGGGATCACAGAGTATACCATAGAATACCAACAAGATAAGCAGTCCAGAATTAGGGAAGATACAAAGGAAAATCTTTTATGAAGATCTCAATTAATGTCATTTCCGGTTTCATAAAAAGGCTTGTACAATTCAAACGAAAGCGATTCATAATTTTCTTTACATTTAAGGACGAGTGTTTTCTAGTGTGAAATTCTGGTATGATTATAAAAAAGATATCTTCTTTGCCGATAGATAAATTTTCCTGATTATGTTATATGTATTGAAATATTCAAGTGATTATATGCAGTAGTACAGTTTTAAGTGAAAAGTGAAAACTGTTTTTTTCATTCTAGATATTTTTAATTTGGACTTAATTAAATCGGGTATTTCAAAGGACAAGAGCTTAGTGGAAGAGAGACATTCTCAATGGTTTGCGATGTAGTCGATATGCCTATTTTTGGTTGGTTTTTAAGAGAAGGGAATCTGAGCTTTGAACAAAAGTGAAGCGAAAATATGATTAGTTATTTTTAATTTGAGATATAGGTTTGTTAATTCATCGTGGCGATTGTATTAGTTATACCCTGTTTCAGAGTACGGAAAAATACTCTAGAACAAGCATGTAACGACCTCGTATGGATTCACCATACCATCGATAAACACTGGTCCTTGATGGAGCTTCATCGCCAAAAATTAAATTGAGTTCGTCGATGCACTGTTGTTGAGTTAATTCTCGTCGAAAGTTGTAAAAAATAATCGCACGAAAATGTTCACGATTTAATTTCATTTTTTGGGCGAGATGAATCTTTTATGTTACTGTAAACAACACCAATAGCGCTCGTATGTCAAAACGTTCTGACTACGTATATCCTCAAAAATGTCAAACTTCACGACAGAGCTGTCAGTTGGCAGATTGCAACACTAGGGTTTTCCAATCTCGAAATATAAAAGGCAACTCTCGTATTTCATCTTGTTATAATCTACCTTCGTTTGTGATTTTGTACATTTTATTTCTTTATCGGACTATATTCAGAGTAGCTTCGACTTACGTGTAATGAGCCAACATTCAAGGAAAAATATTGAATGAATTCCTTCACCTCAAAGTTGAACATGAAATATAATATTTGAATGATAAATAAGAATAAGTTATAAGCTAAAGCCAAGAGCAATGCCCTTTTAAGTATCCAAACTTTGCCTGCTTCAGTAGTCATTATTCGAGCTAAACGTAATGGGTCATCTAGAAAGAATAAAAAAGTTATATGAGTGAGGAATAGAATCGGTGGCCCAAATAAATAAAATAACAAATTTTATTTATTGCTGAGTCTTATTAATGCCGAATACTCACCTTTATCGAAATTTAATAAATCATTCAATTTCTCAGCAATCCGAAAACCCATGATTAACCTGCAAAAATTTTTAGAATAATTATCCACTGTTTCAAAAGGCTCAAAAAATTAATTTGATCATAAAATAAATTCCATGAATCAAGATTAATATTACAAAATAACTATTTGTTTCCACTCTTTGAAACTTTGATGATTTCAACAATTCACAATCTTTTATAATGATCATTAAGTGTACTAAATTACACTCAATTCAGTCTGCAATCGTTGTGTCTGTAATTTTCAACTATCGAACCAAAAGTGACATTAAATGTTTGTATTCCACTATTTGATGAAGAATCTGTGATACAACTTGAGTATGTCCGGCCGTACATGCTATAACAACCTAGGGAGATATTCGAGGCGTCTTATTTTCACAAAACATACTGCGTTGGTAATTACGCCAAATGCATCTACTGGTTAAGAAGTTATGAGCACCCGAAATTTGGATTCCTCTATAACTCATGAAATATTTTTTCTATCAATATGACTTGAGAAACCTTCAAAGTCGAAAAAATGGTCCACTCAAATATAATGATAATCGTCAGATAAGGAAAAGTGTAAAAAATTTCTAACACTTCTCATCGCTTCGTTTTGAGAGAATGAAAGAATTTTATGATCCTTTCTTTTGGCTATTGGGTTATGGTATTACACGATTTCATTTCTCGAAAAATTCAGCATTTCTGGAGTACACTGATATTTTTTTATGATTCCCATAAAAATATACTATCCATTCCATCGAAAACAGATGTATCTCTTTGAATATCCACAGATAAACTCTGCATTCCATAAAATCAATTTGCAGTTATTTTCATCATAATCCTTATTCAAAATTTGAACATATTTTCTCTATTTCATTGTCGTAATAAGTTCATTTCAGTACTTGAAACAGTGCTGTAATGAACTCATTGCAGCATCGGTTTTAGTTATATTTTTCGTTTTGTGTTTGACAACACTGACATCCTTTCCTTTCGAATGTCAACACGAGTCCTTTGCATGTCAGTTTTCGTATCAGTCACACCAACTGCGAAAATAAAATACAAAAGTCACTAGGAGGCATAATTTGAATTTTTCATTGAATTCCAATAAATTTCTCACAATTCTTGACTGAAATAGAGAAAATATCGTCTAATACTCGATGCAGAAGGCAATTCCAACACTCATGCGTTCAAAAACTCGCTCGTTTTCGAATTTCGCATCGTGTTGGAATAGGTGCCCATTATGCAACTTGTTTAAGAATATACTTTTACAGGAGAATAAGGATATAGGGGTGAAGTGTTTTACGGAACACAGAAAAAGTGAAACAGAATTTGCTTGTCTTAGAATTGAAGGTTTTACCTTGAACGCAAATAACTGTGGGGCTTCAGGAGAACATGTAGGAGTTGCAATATAAATATATTCATTCATCTCTTTATAAAGTAAACAGAACAGACATAGGCAAAATTTCCAAAATAGTATAATTCGAATGTGCTGCTGTGCAATAATACAAAAAAAGAAAGATATTGGAGTATACTCCAAAACGCAAAAATTACATTCGAATTGAGGAACGTGCAGCAATATGTTCACAGAAGAACAAAGAAATCAAGAAAAACTTAGAACATGTTATCTAGGTGGACAGAATTGGAAACTTGTTTTTAGCATCATTAGGAAAGATGTTTCTAAAGTTCAATAAATCTCTACAACATTATCTGCCGAATCAGTCTGAACAGAACATATCCATTAGTTAAAATCTCACGAGGAAAAAAGCACCACAACAATTGGACAACTGATCCTACGATCAAAGATTTAAGGAATAGACTTGATATTTCACAAATTTCAAGCATTCAGATTTCATGAAAAAATATATTGATACTGAAAAACAATATGATGAGATTCCTATTGAACACAAAAAAATACTGAATATTGAGAAAATAAAAAGAAAGAAAATAAAGAAAAAATACAAAAAAAATATTGAATAATTATTAGAAGTTCCTAACAATAATAACAAAGCTATTTGGAAGGCAATGAATTCCCTGAGAAAAGTAATATTTTACCCTCATTTGGTCCAACAGTAATTGCCAAATAAATTCAATGATCACTTGGTTAATGAAGCCCCAAACATGACCAAAAACTCATCGAAAAATCTAAGGACTAATACCGCAGTTGAAATGGACAGTCCACTATATTTTTCTACGTTAGCTGAAGATGATACTAGATCGATCGTAAAAAAATTGAAGAAAAAACATACTTGCGGTGCTGATAGGTTGCAGAACTACACAATAACGGTATAAATATATGAAATAATATATCCACTCATAGATGTCGATTTTCATCTGAATTGAAAATTGCTCTTGGGAACACAACCTAAAGATCTATCAGCATTCTCCCGTCATTTTCGAAAATATTCGAACTGGTATTCTGCAACTAACCCATCTCGTTTCTATTGCAGAATATGATTTTGGTCAAAACTAGCATGGATACTTCAGAAGTAAATCCGCACAAACAGCAATCCATAACAAGCTGTATAAAACTAGTGGCTGAGGCATTCGAAGAAAAAAAGCTGGAAACGGGACTATTTCTTGATATGTCCAAGGCATAGGTATGTTTGTCTGAGCAGTGAGATTCTGATTAAAAAGGTGGTGAATTATGGAATGAAAGGAACAGCACTGAATCGGATACAATCATTTTTCCACAAGAGCTCTCAATTCGTTGAACTTCTCTTACTAACGATAAGGTCAGATGACCAGCAAACCAAACTAGGTATTCCTCAGCGAAGTGCAGCAGAACCCATATCTTTCATCATGTACACAAATGATTATAGACTAAAATAAGCACAGGGAAAATCATAATGTGACAAAAGTGAACTGTGAACATCTTGACTATCATTTCACTGTAGACTGAATTGAAGAAACCCTTAGGGAGGTGATGGTTTCAACAAATGATTGGTGAACCAAAAATAATTCTATAACGAATGATGATAAAACTACTTCAATATATTTCCAACCAACTAATTCTAAATCATATATATCTTCATAAGAAAGAAAATGATGTTTCCACCTAGCTTTTAGGTGTATACATTTATGACGAGATAAACTGGAAAGCCAAGAAACTAACTAGGAATCACTTATTTGAATGCTTTAAGATTGATATCGAAGTATGTAAGTAGATCCTAAAGAAATGCAAACAGTATTGATGCAGCCATACAATATAAATTGAGATACGGAGTAGTTTTATGGCTCTGGAAATATTTGATCTCAGTTCGTTTTGCAAAAGAGAACTATCAGCATCCTATGTGTGATGAAGAAGAATGAGTCGTGCAGACAGAAGAAATGTCATTTTGACTCTGTATGCTTTTTATAGACAGAAATTCCTAGTCTTCATGCATAAAAATAGACATTTCTATAATAATCAAAGAAATCTGAAAGAAAGATACAATGATAAAAGCTTGTTCTACAACGAACAAAGATGTAAAATGTTACCAACAGAAAAGCAGATGAAATATAGATCCCTGAAAATTTAGAACAGCTTATCACGTGATATACAGAGCATATCTGTTTATGAAATTCTGAAAAAAGAAACTCATCATTTTTCCGGTTCATGAGGATCCTTATTGTCTGAAAGATATTGCGAAGTAACACCATTGTCTTTGAGACTATTTCATTTCATATCCATATCATACTCTACGATGTTTAATCATCAGGAGAATATATTCAATATTTTCAGAAAAAAATTGTGGAATTTACACGAAATTTGAATGACTTTTTCCTTTCAACGGTATACAAACAATTTTCGAGTTAGGAATCAAGTGGATATTTTACCAGTTATCGAGAAAAATCAAAGCTGTGAAGACGGATTCTTTATCAAAGAGTTAACTCAGAAACCATTTTCAGTCTTCAAACCAAGATTTTATCCTAAGCTGAAGTCTTATGGTACCCCGTATCACCAACCTCTGATAAACGTCAAAGAAATTAATGCATTACAGGCAAACTCGATTAAGCAATGTAAATCGACTGATTTTGACGTAGCGCCCAAATGTTTGTCAATTTATTAACAAATTGATTTGCTACTTGTCAGTAGAATTTATAGCAATAATCACCGATCGAACATTCTGATATCGTAGAACTATACATGAAAAATCAGAAGTTTGACTCAATATAAATTTTGTGCAAAATTTTCTGGCAAAAAGCCCCAATGCGAACACAATTTGAGCACTATATGCAAAGTTCGAGTTAAGAGGCGCTCTTAACAATATGTCACGTGGTAGCATACATCGTAGAGCCTGATCAAACTCAAGGATCACTATCTCAAACGACCTTTTAGAGGAAGATTCAAATCTATAGACCGAACGCTGAGCTCAGGCTTTTATCATCACTCAAAGCTCAATGCGAACACTTTTTTGCATGAAGAGGTCGAGCATAAAGGCATGGAAGACCACAACTTTCAGCAAGATAGTGCTACGGCTCAAACAGTCCGTCAAACCGTCATTTCATTGAACAAATGTTCTTAGGCTGATTAATGTCGAAAAAGGTGATTTTGACTGGTCGCCACGATTGTGTGATTTGATGGCAATCGACATTTTTCTGTGGGGATTTTCGGAGGGGAAGGTATAGACTGAACAGCCAAAGATCTCCGAGTATTCAAAAGTAATAATGGACGTGAAATCGCTACATATCAAATCAAACATTGCTAAAAGTAATGGAAAATGTCACAAAACAAACTGAACTAGCATCAAGAAATAAGGTCACCATTAACAAGATATCATTTCACTCATAGTGTAATCAAATTTTACAGACAAGAACTAAGTAATAATATCCGCAAAACTTTTTTTTGTGCAAACGAAAAATATTGCTTAATCGAGTTTGCCTGTCATTGTACATAATGATTACAAAATTTAAAATGATATTTGTGTAATATTTTTTTGCTTAAAAAAGGAAAATAAAGAAATCATAGTTTTTATTCAATTCACCTAAAACTTTCTTCTCAGCAATTTTTAGTTATAGTATCTTTTTCCTTAAGAGGAAAATTCGTGTACAATAATTACCACAACATTCACATACATTGGTTAAAAACCAAATGACTTCTAGAGCAATAATAATAGTAGTTATTAAGCAATATAAGCTGTATCTCGTAATTTAGGAACATCTAATATTTTCGTGAATCAGGCCAATATATTTACTTGAATAATATTCATTTCTGATGTATCATCGTTCACTGAAAATGGTGTCGATATTATTAATTATTTAGGAATCCATCATTGATAGAAGGTTCGTTAGAGGTAGGTGAAATTAAAATAATTGCCAAATAATGGGAATGGCGAAACAAAAATATTCAAAGAACACTAGGTATTTCAAAGTGACAAATATATGTCAGTTCACAGGTTGTCTGTAAATGAATGCGAAGAATTTCTGGAAATTATTCTCAAATGAAAGTTAATGGAGGTATTTCCTCTAAATATTTTTCGAATTCGCTTTTCTTTCCAAATTAGACCTCACAAGATGGGTCGACAAATTTGCGGTCTTAAATTATTTTTACTGGATCTGAGAATCGAATAGTAATGTAATTCCACACATTCGATAACTGCACGGTTGGTTTTTTCAAGGATTTCAACCCCGTTACTCTATTAGTAGGGGTTGAAAATAAGCACCCTCTTTTCTCTTTCTGGTATATCTGTTTCGTGATCACGAGATTTTGAAATTTTTTTCTTTTCTTGAATCTCCACTCAATTTTTGAAAATTTTGATGTGATCGATACAGTTCCCGGAATAAATTGAAATTTGGAATACCTAAGTGATTATGTGACTTTTATTCAAGTTCACGGAATATTCGACGATTCAGTTGAAAAGTCACTAATTCCGTTCAAAGATGCAATACATTTTCTGTGATACCTTTTCGTCATTTTCATAATTTGAACAATATAATTGTCTTTAGATTTTAGTATCAAGAAGAGTAAATAACTTTTGAGTATTTTAGTTTAGTCAAATCCGAATATGGCAGAAAATGCATTTATGTTAAGTTTGGTCGACGGAAATTCACTATATCCCTGGCGCTTATACGCAGAGCGATACCTGATCGACAGTTGCCTCATCACAGCTTTTTCCTAAGGATTCATCAGCGCCTAGCGGAACAAGGATCATTTAAGGCATGAATGTCTGATGTTGGTAGAAATAGGAGCTTCATTCGGGTTCGTATTTTCCTGACTATTCTGGGACAGTCCTCAGGGTGCGCAGAACTGATGCGTAATAGCTGAGGATTTTTGGACCAATCTTGGACTGTCAGAAAATTATCAGAGAAATGCAGAACCCGAACAGCAAAATGGGAATATAAGACTAGGTGATATTTTCTTCCCCATTAAATGGAAAATTAATACAATGGGTATTAGAAAGAAGAGTGGCCAATTATCGTTAATGCTTACTTCAAGATAAACATCTGTATAACTTGCAACAAAATGGATATTCTCTTGTGCAGTGTACAGAAAAATATGCAGAGTATATGTATTTCAGGCAACAACTTAGTACAGGTAATGGGAATGAGAAATAATTTTCAATGTTTTGTTAAAACCCATCATACGAACTGTCGCATACCACAGCTCGTTTTTATTGGCAACAAGCTGACCCGACAGACTTCGTCCAGTCAAAAAGATTTATAATGTGGCAGTTTTTCTGCCTACGTATTTTAAAAAATTCTCCTGAACAGAACCGTCACCCTGGTGATAGGGCGTTGTGAATAAAAAATAATTAAATAAAACATATATAAGGATTTAAAAGTAAGTAATCGCTTTATTGTTAATCATGTGAATCATAATTATTATTATTATCATTGTAGTGCTTTGTGGTATACGATGTTTTTTGTTTGATTACCTGGCACATAGATAAACAAATCTGATGGTTTTCCAACACGGGAACAGGTAACATACAATTGACCATGTGAGAAACATGGGTTTTCTAGATTAATACCACAAACACTTAATGATTGCCCCTGGGAATTGTTTATAGTCATAGCAAAAGCAAGCCGCACTGGAAACTGTAGTCGTTTAAACTCAAATGGCACATCAGTCGGAATCATTGGGATGCGCGGTATGAGAACATCTTCTCCTCAATACTTTCCTTTGAGTATAGTTGCTTCTATCACATTGTTTAGTAATTTTTTTAACCGTGTACCGTTGCAAAGACGCGGTTGGTTGATATTTAGCAAAATTAAAACCACCGATCCAACCTTTAATTGAAGATTGTGAGGTGGCAATCCTGGCAAATCCAGCGAGTTTAAAAATTCCGGTGGATAGTTGACTACATCATCTTGATTAGTAGCCGAATCAACTGATTTATATATCCTCAATTCGCCTGTAATTTGTTCTTGAATTTTGAAATTTAATTCATTTACATCTATGTTTTTTGCAGCCAGTATAGCTCGTTCGCTCAACCAATCATGGTTTCTGTAATTTTGAGAAACATCTGGAAACACCTTCTGAATAAGTTCATCTTTTGATCGAGTTAACTGACAAAAGTTAATGCAGCCAGTCAACATGTCTATAAGAAATTTGCCATTACCAATGTCAATGAGTTGTTTAGAGAATATGTTTCCAGATTGGTCAATTTAATATGAACTTTATACCATAGCAATAAAGCTCAAATTGACTACGTTTTAGTTACAAATCATTTGTATGGGAAAAAGAAAAGGGCTATTTTTAGGTTTTTCCAGCAATAAAAAAATTTGAACTTCAACGAACATTTTAAAAAAGATTTGGCCAAATTGGTCCAGGCGTTGTTGAGTTATGCGCTTACCAACACATTTTGCGATTCATTTTTATATTATAGATTGGTAATTCAGTTAACCATACAATTTATCTATATGAGTAAAGGATTGCTCAGAATTCTGAAGTAGTTTATATTATTTCAGTTTATACTATCAATAAAATTCATGTTCAAGTGTTTATGCAACCACTATCTGAATGTAGGTGGTGCAACAAAGCACGTAAACCAGATCTATAAAAATGTTTTGTTCGATATAGATTCACTGTTCAGTATTTATCAGGTGGGATTATATATATTTTTAGAATTTTATGAATTATTAGTAATTTGAATTGCGATATTGTAATACTCAACTGTTTCTCTCAATATTAAATTTTTAGTTTGTCGATGAAAATTCGATAAGACATTATTCTAACTAAGGAAAACAATTTTGTGCTGACGAAACTCTCAATTAGGAAAAGTTCGCTAGGAATTTCATTGATAATCAGATTGCTAATGAATAAACTGATATTCTCATTTCGTTTCGTCAAAAATTTGAATTTTTGAAATATACCTAGATGAATGCGCACATTACCTTTTTGAATATAATGGCATTCAATCGTTCATTTAAAAGGAGCTTTTAATCCAATTTGCTGTGAACTTTGTATAAAGGGAAATTTTGATCTATTCCTCTTCTAAAATTACGAATTTACAAGAAATTGCGTTTTCAAGTAATCGTCGTTTTAGGGTTGGTAGCATTTGTAGTCAGCAAAAGATATTGAACTGGTACCTGCTCTCGAGTAGGGACCTATTCTGACTGTACTGGAAGTACTGTCGTGGGATTGTACTGAAAAAACCGGAACAGTGAACCAATTTGAAGATTTGGTCCAAAAATTGTCAGAGAAAAACTGGAACACGTCGCATTTGGCAAAATGAGCAAACTCGTATGAGTATTTGAATCGGTTGCAGCAGAAAATTTCAATTTAATTCTCTTGATCATATAAACCATAAATTAAAATAAAAGCAAATTGATTAATGAATATGTCAAGAATAAATCATAATGCACATTTTATATATATTGAAAAAAAGTTTTTTTCAATAAGGCTATTTTTTACATATTTCAAAATAGTTAAGGAATTCGAAATGATTATTTAGAAAATTCAAATCATTGTAATAATATTATTACAACTATATAGTTGTACTAGTTCTTGCAATTTTAATTGGACAACTCAAGGAAATAAAGAAAACTCATAATCCTGCCCCTGAAAACCCCCCATAATATTAATTTATCATCATTTAATTTAATACCAATTTAAGCACTATTTGAAACCATCTATGTTTGATTAGTTTATTTCTGTTGAAGGATGCAGATAAAATTCAAACAATTCAAATTACGAAAGAAATAGTTTAACTCCTTCCTCCTAAGGCGTTTCTACGGCAAAATCCTGGTCCTGAAGATAGTCCCAGAACCGTCAGAAAAAATCCTGATATAACCCGATCTTCGGACTACTGGGTTCGAAATTTGTCAGAGAAAACCGGAACACCGAATACTTAAATGCGCATGCTTCTGGACTGGTTCTGGACTAGTTCTGGAACAGTCAGAATTTGAACCCGAATGAAGCAAGGATAGT
This sequence comes from Micraspis discolor, assembly GCA_030674115.1. NCBI lineage: Eukaryota > Metazoa > Arthropoda > Insecta > Coleoptera > Coccinellidae > Micraspis > Micraspis discolor. The sequence goes on from JARTUT010000881.1 coordinate 936,773, forward strand.
GAGAACTACACTTCACTACACTAGATGAAGCTGTATTAAAAACATAATGTGGTTATATTGAAGGAAAATTTACTATATTCATTTCAAATACAGCAAGTAAATGCATTTATACCTTCTGATTTTCCTCTGCGAATAAATTTTTCCTATTGCAGCGGCAAATCTATGGCTTGGCGTGTTGAAAAATTATTTGATTGGTCTATTTTTTCACCCACCCCATTGAATGCTCAAAGTTATAGACTATTTCTTGAAGAAGGAGTAACTTTTTTTTTAAGAAGATTTAACTCTACAGCTAAGGCAACAAGCATATTTCATGCACGATGAAGCTCCAACCCACTTTGGTGTTCACGTGGTGATCATCAAAATAGCGGTCCTCAGTGATGGCCTTCTCGGTTTCCTGATCTCAATCCATTGGATTGTTGTTTATGGGGATATCCTAAATCTCTGTTGTACACGAACCTGATCATCGATATCATTGATTTGAGAAATCAAATCGTGGCATCATGTAATCACATCCGAAATAGGCCAGGGATACTCGACAGAATACAGCGGTCTATGAGACGAAGAATAAACTCATACATTTCATCTACTGGTGACCACGTCCAACATCTTCTTTGACTTTGAATTTTATATTTATTGCACGATTCGTATTGAACAAGCAGTATAATTCAATTTTTTGTAAATTATGATGTAATGAATCAGAAGACTTACAAATTGTTTCATTTTTTCTTCAATAAGAAATCCCAAACATAATTTAATTCTTTAAATAATTTAACACATTCAAACGTAACACATAAAATTTAATGCATCTATGCATATGCACGAGATCAGAGGCTATTCAGCTCAATCGCTAATTATTCTGTGAAATTCAATATAATTCAGATAAGCACTTATTTCAAATTGAAATTTTTTCAAGGAATAGTATCGATTATATCAAAATTTTTCAGGATACATTTTCTTTTTCAAAATTTAGCATGGATTTGAGAGAAGAGAAAATTTTCAGGATCTCGTGATCACAAAATCAGATATCACAGAGAAGGTAATATATTCAAGCCCTTTTAATAAAGTGAGGGGGTTGAAAAAAATCCCTGAAATAACCAACTGTGCAGTAAACAGAATGTGCTGAATTTCATTACTATTTGATTCTCAGAACCGGTAAAGATATTCGCGACCCCTTGTGAGGGATGTAACTTGGGAAGAAAGGAAATTCCAAAAAATTTTAGAGGAAATATCCCTTTTAATTTTGACTGAGGCATTATTGCCCAAAATACTTCGCATATATTTACAAGAACCCTGGATTTTACAATTTGTATATACACTGCTCAACAATTGATAGGGATCACTTACTTTTTCTAAATTTATTTCTGAAATATTCGCTCCAAGATTATGAATTTAGTCAGATATCAGAGTATTTTCAGTTGATAATATGGTTCACTTGAGAAAAGAATGAAAAAATGGAAAGTTGGAGAGAAAAAAAAAGACTTTATTAGGAACCCTCAAAATTCTGTGTTTGAATAACATAAAAATTTTATGATGAAACCACAAGATGGCTGAAGTTTCGATTAAGCTAGTACCTAGTTGGTCCCCCAAGAGCTCGTCTCAAGCATTCTACCCTACGAGGCATACTTTCAATCAAACGATTTATAAAATTTTGGGGCAAATTCGTCCAAATATCCCGTAAAGCTATGTTCTGATAGATCATTTCCTTGTAGATACATGTTATGATTGATATTTCATGGAATTTTGAGGAAAGCAGTTGGTCAAAAACTACATTCAACTAATGCCAACGTTTCGTAGATATATTTCTACTTCTTCAGGGCTACAAAAGAGAAATTTTTTTTCACAGAGATCAAATATGATACTAGTACATCTGATATAAAAATTGAATAATGGATTAAAAATGGTTCCAAAATAAACATATACAACAATCGGTAACAAAATCGTACAATTTGCAAATGCAAATCATAAACTGTTCTGCATACGTTCAACCTCTTTTCCTCCAAGCAAGAATATGTCCATCGGAGTTGACCAAACGAAATCTAGACTCATCCGTAAATAAACATCGGCTCCAATCTTCAACTGTCCAATTGCGGTGCTCCTCAGACCATTGCCGTCGATGAACCCGGTGTTCCCTATTCAAACGGGGATGTTGTACCCTCCTACGTGCTCTCAAACTACGAACATGTAGTCCTCGTCTTACAGTCTGGTTCGAAATTAGAACTCCTTTGCAACTCTCAGTGATCTATTGAGCGCGTCGCCGGGTAAGATTTCTCCTAGCATTGAGGATCAAAAGACGATCTTGGGCAGTTATTGTACTGCGCTGCCGACCTCCCTCATGAACATAAGATACTGAGCTGTTTTGGATGAACCTATTCCAAGCCCGACTCAAGACACTTTGCGAAACGTTCAACCGCCGGGACACTTCTCGCTGGGACAAACCTTCCTGTATCCACCGTATGATTTGGTCCAGTTGCACAGGAGCCAAACGTCTTCTCGGCCTGACTGATGAGCTGATATTGTTCTCATTTCAATTATTGTCACCTTATGTGTTGGAACGAGAGAAAAAAACAGATTTAATAACAAATACCACATTGCTTTTCACTCCACGTGTAACAGCCTACAGATAATAATCGATTTTGTGAACAAGAACGTGAAGTAAGGAAAAATTTGATATAATCAACTCAAAACATCTTAATTTTTCCTTAGAGAATATATAATGTACAGATATTCACGAGATAACTTGAACCCTAAATCAGTTTAAAGAATAAATTTGGTTTGGATAATATAGGAAGTGGTTCTTCGAAAATTGATGTTGCAAATTATATTTATTAAATATTTATCGTATGGCAACTCAGACATAGTAAACTTAAAATCTAATTTACATATATAAGCCAAAACAACAAACTTTTGAATTTCATAAACAAATTTCCAGTAGATTATTATAATCTATCGACTCGGCGGTTGCTAGCAGAAAGTCTCTGCCATTTTGTTCTGGTTCTATTAAGTGTGGACCATGTTCTGCGTACTAAGTTAAATCCTGGGGGCTTTTGGGTAATGCAGGGCACTCTATTACCTTGTTGAGTGGTCCATTCTTGACTCCATGCATTGGTCAGGTTGAATTCCTCTTGTATTGATGCATTTGTCGTCTTAGACGATGGATTTCTGGAAGGAAAACGGTTGTGGTTGGCGTCCTCAATATGTTGATGAATTGGCAGAATTCTATTTTCCATTATCTTTTTGAGGGTTGGATATGGCTTAATACTGGGAGGGGGTCGATCATCCTCATGGTATTATTCAGTGGCGTCGACCTTCTTAACGTGTTGACTGTTAATCAAAACTGGAGCACTGTATTCAGTCCCAGAGCGGAGCAGCGTAGTGCGGAAACCGATGCTCCCCAAGTACTACCACATAGCTTCTGGATTATGTTGTTTCTGGTTTTCAGCTTCTCGGTGGTTTTAGTTAGGAGTGTTTCAAATAATACTGTTTCAGAGTCACTTCCAGGTATTTCGGTGTTTTGTTGTGTGTTACTTTGGTCCCATCGAATCGTATGTTAAGTTCATCTTTGGTAAGTTTATTGTTGAGGTGGAAGCTGCTAACTTCTGTTTTGGAGGCGAGCACTGATCCCTGTGGCAGGCCATTGTGAAGTTTCTTTGGTGAACTGATGTCGGTGCCCATTATAACCTGAAATGTTCGATCACTAAGCATTTTCGATATCAGCTGGGTTTATACACTTACAGGGAATTATTCTGAGAAGTTTGTTAAGTAATTCCTTCTTCCATGCGGTATCATATGCTGCTGAGAGGTCAATGAATGCATCTGAGGTTTTGAGTTTTCGCTGGAATCTCTCTTCGATAAAGGCAGTAAGAGAGAAGACCTGGTATGCACACCATCGTTTTGGCCGAAAGCCTGCCTGCTCAGTTAGTATCGTCTCCAGGATCTCAGAGCAGATTCTATTGTGCACAATATAAAAAATATAATGCAAATTCTGATTCAATGTTTATCGAAAAGTTTGATATACAATATACCAATTCAGTGATAGTCCACTGAAAAGTTACAATTTAAAGACCAAATATTGCAAATATTGCATTTTTCAGAGGACGTGATTTCATTTTTGGGAAACAATAGAAGCTTAAACCCAAGTTTGTGGGGTCGCTACCCTTGTCCTTCGGCCACCATTTTGAGAAAAGAAGTGAAAACACGCGATACCTCGAAAACTATGCGTAATACAAAAAAGTTATGGAGAGACCATTCGTTCAAAAAATATCTGAAAACACTTAATATTTCCGAAACAGTTGAAGATATGTATAGGACATTGTACATGATTTATGTCTAGAATTCTCTGAAGAATCCAAAGAATTAATAATATACAGGGGCTTGCATTTAAAATAAGAAAGTGGGTGTTGGCCACTGTCACATGACGCACCCTATATCATTTTTTTTTTTGAAAAAAATGCTCAGTGAAAAATACAAATCGCTGTGTTCAAGCGTTTTTCCATACACGCTCTCATTTATTCGTTATCGAATTTATTCCATTTGGCTGTTCCACACTGTATAAAGAACCTATTACACGCATATACCACAATCTTACACACTTCAATGAGTAAGCTCTTTTTTATTTACACTAGAAATTACTTAAAAATTATTTATAAGGCAAAATAACGTTTGCCGGGTCAGCTAGTTTTTATACATGATTTTCGAGAAAATACAAGAATTAGATCCCTATTCAACAAAATATTGTACAGTTTATGATGCTTATAGATTTTCAGTTTGTTTTTATTTTTGTTATATTGTGCATGACTTTTTTACAAGCTTGAAATTGGGCACTGCCCACAAGTGTTGCCTAATTATATCACATTATAAAATAAAATAAACCCTGCACATCAAATACCATTTTACAATCATTAAAAATTAATCATACTTATACTCCTATGCAGGCACATTTAAAACCATACCATTACCATAAATGTCTAAAAATTATTAATGTATATTCAATAATTTTTCCATACACGCTCTCATTTATTCGTTATCGAATTTATTCCATTTGGCTGTTCCACACTGTATAAAGAACCTATTACACGCATATACCACAATCTTACACACTTCAATGAGTAAGCTCTTTTTATTTACACTAGAAATTACTTAAAAATTATTTATATGGCAAAATAACGTTTGCCGGGTCAGCTAGTTTTTATACATCATTTTCGAGAAAATACAAGAATTAGATCCCTATTCAACAGAATATTGTACAGTTTATGATGCTTATAGATTTTTAGTTTGTTTTTATTTTTATTATATTGTGCATGACTTTTTACAAGCTTGAAATTGGGCACTGCCCACAAGTGTTGCCCTAATGCCTAATTATAAAATAAAGTAAACCTTGCACATCAAATACCATTTTACAATCATTAAAAATTAATCATACTTATACTCCTATGCAGGCACATTTAAAACCATACCATTACCATAAATGTCTAAAAATTATTAATGTATATTCAATAATTTTGAATGTTTGTGGTTGATTTTCATATAATTCAAAATGTTTTCAAAAAATATAGTGAAGACTGTCTGAATTCAGACTGCTAGTGTGAACTAATTGATAATATTAAATATTTGGATGTTATAACAGACAAACATCTGAGATAGGGTGCTCATTGCACAATAAAAAAATGAACAACAAATGGTTCACAGACTATATCCACTCGAAGATATTCTCAATAAAAAATTACTGGAGATGTTGTTTATCTCACTAATAGAATCCATTCCTAGATATTGTTTGATTGTTTGCTGACGGGTTATTAACAATGTTTCAAAAAACGTCATTATCATTCAGAAATATATATTCAAAATAATATATAAGAAGATCTGAACATTTTCATCTGAAACATTGTACATGTTGGCTTACATGCCTCCACTTAAGGCTCTTCTATATGTACTCGCTTGACTAAATTATCTTCCTCAGTTAGAATATCTTTCACTTTATTATTATTTCAGATCAAACCTATTAAGGACCCATCAGCACAACAAGTCACATTCACACCGCACTTTTTGCACCTAAATTCTATAATATACTCCCTAGTAACATAAAATAATAAATGAACAATAAAAGGAAGTTCAGTAAACAAACTAAAAAGTACATCCGAGACAACAGTGTGATGTTTCTGTATATCATGAAATAGATATATAGCCCTGTATCAGGGCTATTCACTAACTTAAGTTGCTATAAATAGCCACTGAAAATCGTGGTTATCATCAATGTCAGTTACAAAGCATGAAATCGGTATTCACTTTTCCAGAAAGAGGTTATGAAAGTTGCTATGCATAACAACTAGTGGCTAGTGTTGAATGATTGTTTGGGCTATTAGCATCATCTATTGTGGATGTAATGTTTTCCGACGTTTCGATAGACATCTTCTATCTTTATCAAGGAGGAAAATTAAAAAACCTTTTGAAAATTATCAATTTTCAAAAAGTCAATATTGACAGAAGTAATGAAAGAAAATGAACGATTTTATATACTCATCTGTGATATGATCTTTTTTAATTGGATCGAACGATCGGCGTCCAAACTTCTGGCAGATCTATTGATGGAGCACTCATGGAATCAGGTGTTATTTTCATAAATGCTGCTTCTTTGATTTTTCTTCTTGCAAGTTTTTCTTCTTTGGATATTATTGATGCTTCATCCCACTTTATACAATGATTCTCATCTACAGCATGTTGGACCAACCTGGATTTGTCGCTGTCTAGTACTCGTAGAAGCTTCTGATGTTCTTTTATTCGTACATTCAGAGGGCGTTTAGTTTCTCCGATGTAAGATCTTCCGCACTCGCAAGGTAATTAATATATGCAGTTCTTTGTCCTTTGTGTCTCATTATTAGGCTTAACTTCTGTAAGTTTAGCTCTAATAGTGTCTTGAGTTTTGAATGCAGTCGTTATGTTGTATGTATTTCCAATTCATCTCATTTTCTCCGACAAACCTTTTACATAAGGAATTACGGTTTTAATGGTCTGATTTATATCTGTTGGTTCAGGTTGACTTTCTCTTGTTCGTCTAGCTTTTTCTAATATCTTTTAGGGGTAGCCATTGCTTCTAAGAGTTTTCGAGATGTTATTTATTTCTTCATATTGGTCTTCTTCAGTGCAACAAATATTTATTGCTCTATCAAATAAACATTTTGCTACTCCCAATTTAGTGTTTAGTTGGTGGTTTGAATCAAAATGTAGATATTGTCCTGTGTTCGTTGGCTTTTTATACACAGTGGTTCTTGGGATTCCATTTTGTTTATGTACGAGTACATCTAAGAATGGAAGTTGTCTGTCTTTCTCGATTTCCATTGTGAATTTAATTGATTCCTCTTGATTGTTTAGATATTGAAGGAATCCATCTATAGTGTCTCTTCCATGTTGCCAAATAATGAAAGTATCATCTACATATCTTTTCCACAGTTTGGGTTTAAGTACATATTTTTCTAATGCCTTCTGTTCGAAAATTTCCATATATAAATCAGCTAAAATTGGTGATAGTGGTGAACCCATGGCCATTCCAAATTCTTGTTGATAATAGATGTCTTCAAATTGGAAATATGTTGTTTCAATACAAATAGCATTTTCATAATTGCATTCACGCTTAGTGTAGTTCTTTCACTAAGGGTTTGATCTTCTTCAAGCTTTTTCCTAACTATGATAAGTGTTTTATCTGTCGGAATATTAGTGAACAAACTGGTGATGTCGAAGCTGACCATAACGTCTTCTTCCATGATTTCTTGATGTCTCATTATTTCTATGAAGTGTTTCGTGTTTCTTATCATCGATGTTGAATTACTTTTTAATGGTGATATAATTTTCAGCAGAAATTTAGCCAATTGGTGGCATGCTGAATTTCTTGAACTCACAATTGGTTTTAGAGGAATATTTGCTTTGTGTATTTTTGGTAGACCATATAAATGTGGTGGTTTACTGAAGTGAGGTGTAAGTCTTGATCTAACGAATTGATCTGGAAATTCATCTCGATATTTATAAAGGATTTTGTGAATCTTGTTTTCAACTGTGGTGGTAGGGTCCTTTTTTAGTCTTTTGTATTTTTCTGCTTCTAATAATTCATTGATTTTTTGATTATAAGAGCCAACATCTAGAATTACAGTGGCGTTTCCTTTGTCTGCTGGAAGTATCTTTATGGAACTATCCGAGTTAAGACCTTTTAATGCCCTCTGTTCAGCTTTATTTATATTGGGTAGAGGTGTTTTGTTATTCCTGTCTAACAAGGTTCTGATTTTCCATCTGTACTCTTAGGTTTTTTCAGGTTCTCGAATTTTCTGTACAGTTTCTTCTGCCGCCAACATGATTTCAATTTTTGGTATCGTCTTAGGGGCTATAGAGACCCTTGTTGAGGGAGATATCTGATCTTCACCTAAGTTCTTATTAGATAAATTGATCACTGTTTTTGAATGATCTAAGGGTTCATATTTTCTTGACTCCTTCATAAGTTTCTCCATTTTTCTATTTTGGACTTGTTTTTGTTGTTCATATAATCTTGCATAGCTATGTTCAGTAGCTCCCAGTGAGTTGCATCCACAGTTCTCCAACTTTTACTGATTCAGCTGGCGATAGGTTTCTTTCATCATCACTTTATGTTCGCTCAGAAAATTCATCATAAATTTATATAGCTCATTGCTCGTCTTTTTAACCTTTTTATGTCTAAAATAATAAATTTTAAATTTTTTTATAAGACCTCACTCTTTTTCCATAGAAATAGTACAGCTTCACCGAATATAATTGAAATTTTTTCATTTCTTTCTTCAACGGTCATTTCTCGTGAGTTTGACGGTTATGTATTTGCTTTTATTTGCTTATTCCACAGACACATCAATATAATTTGTCTATGGTTGAATCGAGAAAACGGACATTTGAACTTTTTTGCGGTGTTGCCATGACTATCTTCATTAAAAGTTATTAGCGGTTAGTTAGAGAATACCAAAAAAGGGTAGCAGTGGCTATAGAAGGTGTTATACGAGTTGCTATGGATAGCCACGGTGATAGCAACTTGTGTTAGTGAATAGCCCTGAATAACATATTTAAGTTGCCTGCAAATGTTGTAGCGCATGGGCCTCGCTGCGGGGCGCTTTTTCGCCGGGCTTTCTGGGGGTGGTTTCTGTGGTCTCCGTACTTACTCTATTCTTTGCCTATCTGGGTGTTCATTATAATAAATTAACCATCTGATTACCGTCACTGACATGGGTTCGTTAATTTCTAGAGTAAGTCCAGTAGCGAATAATGATGTTTGAATAAAGATGAAATGAATAGGCTTGCAAAATTTGTTTAGTAAGATACTAGGAACAAGCGCGCACAGATTAAAACATACTACGAATTCAAATAAGGTGCATTTCCTAGAATATCTCCATAATATCACTGTTTATGCGCGCTTATTCTGGTGGAACAGCGTCATAAAGTTTTTCCTAAATGTCTATTATTTTCGAATATCGAGCCGAAAATAATCACAATCAATTGGCTTCGACTTCCTGATAAAGAATTCATGGTGAAAATGCTGGATGCAGCCGTATTCTTTCTATTTTCCGAAAAAGATAACCCAGAGTTCTCCTATTTATACAAAATAGGTCATTCTCTTTATTGGGCCACATCCGTCGAATGGAGCAGCAGTTATGAGCATCTGAAATTTTATTCCTTCAATAACTCTTAGAATTACATTGGATCAAGTTATAACGCGAAAGATCTTTGAATAAGGACGATACGAATTGGTTTGAAAAATTTGCTAAGAATCAACAGGTTGGAATATTTTTGAAAAAATCCCAACAAAATGTTCTGAATACTTTATACCTCATAAGATGTCTGTCGGATTCCAAAAACATGTGGATGTATGAACGTTATTGCTATCTTTACATATTTTCGGATTTCATTGTCGTAGCTTCCTATTATCAGAAGATAAATGAAAGTATTTTTATTTATCTCGGTTAATTTCAGGCAGTCACAAGTGACAACCCAAAGTTGTGCTCTGTATAAGTTGAATGAACCGCTTCTGGTCCTATAGAGGTATCAGGAGATTCTATTCCGAAGAATTATCGCTTTAGTATAATTTGGTTTTGTAGGGATATCATGTGGCGGCACTCCATAAGGCCCAACATAGTAACAATATACAGCGCTTCGGTAGCCAAAAGGTTAGCGCTCGAAGTTTCATACCGACTAGGTGCCGGGTTCAACTCCCGGCGGCTCCCACTGTCAAATTTCTCCCCTGCGTCTATCGCATGGCACACACAAGCCATACTGATGAGTCCAAATGTGTGCGCAAGGGACGAAACGCATAAGCAGGGATAACACTTTGATCCTACATTGGTGACCACGACGTGATGGGCACGGTTATCTTTACGACGTGTCCTGGAAAAGCGGACGGTTGAAGCTGAGATACTCGCTCCCTCTCTGCAACTTTCAACGAAACTCTAGACACCTTTCTCATGCCCTACCTTGGTCTGCCGCGGTATCATGGATCTGCTTAGGTGCACATCACCCGTGCGCACGATGCCATGTGGCGTAGCTCTGCTCAGGTAGCCTTCACCCGGCTGCACCTACTGACCTTGTAACACGCTCTGGTTTCGTTCCTCCGTGACTGGCAGGTGAGTGTGTGGGGATCTCATGTGGCGGCACTCCATAAAGCCCCACATAGCAGCAATATACAGCGCTTCATACCGATTAGGGGCCGGGGTCAACTCCCGGCGGCTCCCAATTTCAAATTTCTCTCCTGCGTCTATGGCATGGCGCACACAAGCCATACTGATGAGTCCATATGTGTGCGCCAGGGACGAAACCCATAAGTAGGAATAACACTTACGATCCTACGGTTTTAAATATATATATTCGAAGGAAAAATGCTTACTCGAAGAAAAAAGACATTCTAATTGCATTTCGATGGACTAGATATCTGTATTTTCTGTATTTTGGTTGGTTTTTGAGAAAATTTGAGCTTCGAACAAAACTGATAAAAAGTATGGGTGATTATCTTTAATTTTAGATATAGATTCGTTTATTCATTGTGGTGTATCAGTATTACAATGTTCCAGAGTATACGGAAAATACTTTAGAACAAGTGATATAGATTCGTTTATTCATTGTGGTGTATCAGTACTACAATGTTCCAGAGTATACGGAAAAATACTTTAGAACAAGCGTGCGATAGCTATTGACCTCACTTTATTGCTTTCCTACCTTTTTCATCGCTTTTACTGATGTAGTATTCTAAACCATAGGGATCTAAGGCAATAGGAACGCAGAAATTTGAATTGAGAAACACTGCAAAAATTTATTAAATCGTGCTATTTCGTCAAGTGTGATGTCTATACTACAAAATGTAAATAATTCAATACATTTCGAAACAAAATTGTAAGCATTTAGTTATTCATACGGTGTTCTTCCTTTTCTCTGAGAGCCACAACTTGTTGGATCGCTGCCAAAGATGAAAATGTAAATTTATAAACCTGAAAGAAATTGTGTCAAATGATAATTCTTCGATAGAGTTTTATTAAATGAACCAAAAAACCATGGAAGTAGTTTATGCATTGAACACTGGTCTGGAAAAGATGAACAATATAGAGCACAATCTGATAGGGAAAAAAATACCGGGATACCAATCTGCAAATGGAGCAAATTTATTGCTATGTTTTTCATAGGATTTGATGTAGATGTATTGAGCAGATAATTATTATTCAGAATGAAAATAGCAAATAATAAAACCGATTCAACTTTTGTTTGAAACCATTCTACAACTTTTGGTCATTATGAGCTAGCGGTAGTGACAGGAAAGGAATAAGCAATGTTGTGAAAGACAAAGGTCCATGTAGCATCCCAACCTAATATTTATGTATTCAATAGAAAATGTCAAGCTGAAGACCCTAGAGTAGCAGTCTTTTCCATCGAGCAGATTTTTTGTTCTATTCATCGCTATATAACTGGAAAACGTTCGAGTTAAAAAGCGAAAGTAAAAAAAAATCTGAGATGAAATCTGTAGGAAATGTTATTTTTTGCAACTCGAAATCAATTTGAGGCTTAGAAACGAGATATTTCAAAGAAGTTCATTGTATAATATTCATTGCTAATTACTGTGGTTTCATCTAAATGATACCTTTGTATTATTTTATTCACTTCGTTAGGTAAAGCGTAGAATTCACAAATGAAATGAAATGCCATATTACGAGGGCCATTCAGAAACTAACCTCCGATTGGTCACAGTGCGGGTAGTGGGGGAGTAGCGCGCCATCTGTGCATTCACGCGCTCAGCAGGTCAGTCGGCATCAAGCCGTAGTCGAGTGAACATCGTACCTGCGCTAGTTTAGTTTTTGTGGCAATTTGAAATGTGTGCTGCAATAGAAAATCCCGCCAAATGTGAGGTGCGTGCTGTTATAAGGTTTTTACAGCCAAAGGATACTCTGCAGCAGCTATTCATCGTGAGCTTTGTTCCGTGTACGGACCAAAATTTATGAGTGAAGGAGTTGTCCATGAATGGGTACGTTTATTTAAAAGTGGACGAGAAAACGTTCGTGATGAAGAGAGGAGTGTTAGACCATCATTGGTGACTGACGAACTCGTTCAGACAGTTGATGCAAAAGTTCGTGAAAATCGACGTTTCACAATGGCGGAGTTGTCTACGAAGAGCTCAAAGATGCGGTCACAGGCTGGCTCGAGGCACAAGCGGGTGATTTTTATGCAGAAGGAATTTCAAAGCTTGTGAAGAGATATGATAAGTGCCTCAATCGTAATGGAGACTAGGTCGAAAAATAGTGCTAAGATGTAGTTGTAAGATGTATATATTAAAATATTTTTACTTATTAACTTGGTGTATTTTTTCAATTAACCGGAGGTTAGTTTCTGAACGGCCCTCGTATTATTAAAAAAATTATTAAAAATGCTGAAACACGTCAACTTTCAAATGGAATGCTTTATTTGAACATAAATTCAAATGTACAGGGTGATTCGCTCAAGTCTACCATATTCAGAGTCTTTTGTTTCAAATAGATCTCCCTGTATATTTTTATATTTTTGGAAGCCCCCTAATGAATTGATTTCAAGCCACTAAATTCAAGGATCTATTGAAAATTTTATAGAATGAAGTTTGGTTACGAATTACTGCGGAAATATTAGTATTTTTTCACATAATTTTAAATGAATATTTTCACCAAACATCGAAAATAATTATCAAATATACCAGGTATACCGCTATGAAGTGAGCGTCAAGATACAAATGAACATACAAGGGAACATTTGCTGTGAACGAGCTTTTATTATTATTTTTTCTGTTTGTTTGCTAGGACATCTGTGAAACATATTTAGTATACACCAAGTCATTGATCAGACAACATCATATTTTTCCATCGTGTTAAAAATGCTAAATTTTGTACCAGGAGGTGATTATTCGCGGAAAGCATTAAATTTGTTGTTTGCATTTGAAGAAAAGTGCTGCAGAGTGGCATCGAATGTTTGTCGAGGCATATGGTGTTCATGCTGTATCAGAACAATTTTATTGGTGTGGTATCTATAAATTGCCAGAAAGGTCGTCAAAATGTGAAAAAAACAATAGCCAATACTTTAAATGAAATGTTTTTTACTTTCATATTAATAATTAATGTTTTATTTTCACAAAAAAAATGCTCATTTCATACCGGTATACCTGATATTTTGGAAAAACCCAGAATTATATTGAAGCTAATAGGTCCATGAACTTAATTAAAAATTCATAAAACTAGACTTGAAAAAAATCATCCTGTTTAATTTACATAAGGTTCTTTAATATAGATTGTTGAAACCAGTTCATTAAAGGGATTTCAAAAATATACAAATATACAGATTCTGTCACTAAAAAAGCACACTGATCAATACAGTGTTCAGCAAAACCCCCTATTCATTTGAATTTATGATTAAATAACGAACACCAAGATTTAACTGTTGACTTGTCTCGGCATTTTCATTAATTTTCTGAAATAATGATATGAAGAATTTTATTCCATGAATGATTTCCACACTAGTGTGTTGATAGTTATACAATTATTCAGCTCATTTATCCCGATGAATTGTTCAATACTACATCTATTTGATTTATTTTGAAATAAAATGACTATGATCTTTCGATCATAAATGGAAAAAAGTTTTAATTAGTGAAACACTAAACATCATAAAAATACATAATTGATACTTATATATTCTTTATTTGTTTTTCATTTGTAAACGTCAGTTTCCAAAAACACAATATTAATCAAGAAAGTTTATTTTATAAAGTCACTTACTTGTAAAACTGACAGTTAACTTGCAAAATTTTTACAAGTTAGTAGTATTATTTATATTAGAAATCTTTGTTTTATCGTCTTATATGTTGAAAATCATGGTACAATTGTTATTTCCAGTAACAAAGATTTTTGATGATGAAAGAGTTGATACTGATGATGATGAACCATCTGTTGACTCAGAAACTGTTGAACTCCAGGACTGCAGAAAATGCTTTCTACCAAATAATTAGCTAGACATTTCGATTTTTTTGTCGAATGAATCATCGACATCACTCATCGCAATTTCGGTGCTTTTCCACCCTCCTGCACGCTTTAGTGCTAAAATGTCTACACCCGAATCAGCAACCAAAGTGGCTCCAGTTCTGCGATGAGTGGCCGCTGTATAACTCTGCGTCTTTTAAACCTAAATATTTTGCTATTAAGGGAAATGTACTTTCCATGTGGATATGTCAAAAAAATCTTAGGCTCTTGTTCCAGGAGGCCGAAGATTTACATATTTTCTGTATAACATGCAGGGCTTGAAGCTGCAGCCATCATTGATTAAGGTGAATCTTCTTGTTGTTAAATTTTTTGTTTACCGCAATGTCACAATAACGTATATTTCCATATCTTGTACATCATTCATGTTAAAGGAGAGAGAATTTCGTCACATCGACAACATCAAAGAATCCCAAATATTACAATTTTCGTCAGCAACCACTGGTCATCAGAAGCATGTAAAAGAAATTGTTCAGCCTCTTCTTTACTTAATACCTTGGCTTTTTTTGGCGTATAACGCTCATTTTTTTATTTCAGAAACGCTATTACCGTTTGAAATCTGCAAATCACAACTAAACATAATATTTTTCAAAAAATTCTTTAAGAAAAACAAACCTGTGAACAGGGGCATTTTCTTTCATTTCAAGCAGCTTTTCAGCATAGAGCATTTTGCCCATAGATTATTAGGGCTGAATTTAGCTGGTAGTTGATTCAAGTAGACCAACATTACATCTTCAGATACCCCAATCACACTATTTTTGTTTTGCCACCTTTTGAAGGCTTCGTATTCTAGCTCGTACCTTGAAGCTGATTTTGCAGGTGATAAACTTGAAAGCTACACTCCTGGCTGCCTCAATAATTTCTTTTAGTACATTCAATTTCGCTTTCGCCAAAACAAATGTAAAGAAAAATAAACAGACATGTTCATTGCAACGCTTCCATAGCTCACGACATTTGTGACAAATTATTGAGATTTTTTTTGGAATTTATCTAACCTTTTTACATATGAGAAAGAAATAAAATATAAAACAATACATGCAAGGTAACTGGTTTTACTGGCTCAAGGAGGTAACTGACTCGCCTGGGGCTCGTCAGTTATATCAAAGAGTAGAAACAAGAGGGTGCACTCTGTCAAATTAGTACTGAAAATTTTGTTCACGTATTTCGAAGCGAAACCACAGAATCGCATTAAACGATTCCTCCCTTGACTCAAAATCCCATAAGAGCAATGTAAATCGAGGCAACACCAATGAAATCACATTTCGTTATCACGTGCAATAAGATAGCCAATCGGTTCCTGTAGCAAGAATCAAACAGAAAAGGATTTTAATCGACATGACGATGAATTTGGAAAAATCATTTTTTATTTATTAGGAAATATGAAAGCACTTTTCTTTCATCACAAGTGTTTTTGAACGACTTACTTCAGGAACCAATACGCAATTTCGTGAGTAGCAATATTTCCACTGTTAATTTGTATTTTCATTATTTGCAATCTATTTTAATTTATTACTAAAATATCTTATAATTTAAAGCTACAACAACTCAACGGAGAAAATTGTAAAAGTTCACACCTTTTAAAATTTTAGGTCATTGCCATACAACTTTGAGGAAGAGTTCAATAACAGAACATTTATTTCCTGTGGAATATGTGTGAAGACCAGAGAGAATTCATAAGAAACAAGAAAATATCATTTGACACAATGGACGAATTAAATAGTAATGTTACCCACATATAGTTCAACTAATACTGCAGTTTTGTAAACAAACGAATAAGAAATATCCTTTTTCAAAATTGTATGAGAAGAAGAAATTTTCTTTTAATTGATCTTATTATATGTGGATGAAAATTGTTTGATAAGCATTTCTTAAAACTTTTCAAGTATTTCCTAATACAAGAATGTAAGAATAATGTGTAATATATTTTCATCAAAATTTTAATGGAACCATTATATTATGTTTGCAAGAGTCCTTTGATTATTGATGACAAACTTCTTACGAAGAAGTTAATTCCTATCTTATGAATTGTTTCACCAATTTCAAAGTTACACAAAATAAGCTGACTGATAATTGTAATCATAAAAGTTTGTGAATTTTGCTGATCAAATTTTTTACCAATTCCAGACAATAATTTCACTTTCATGTATTGAATGTCTAAATAATGGACTAAAACAAGAGTGCAACAAATAAAAAGAAAATTTTCTTTATAATTCATTTAATATAGTTACATCAAAAGTTAAAGAAATTCATTAAAAATTTGTAGTCAAGTTTCCTTCAGCATTATCAATCTTTGTTATATAATTATCTCGGTTCCATCTTAAGCATTCTCAGAACATAAAAAAAAACATAAAAGAGCAATTTCCTATTCTATAAAAATATTCATACATACAAAGGGATCAGATCCCTGAACTTGATATCCAGTTGAACAGTAACTTTTGAAAGAAAACACTGAGAAATATTAACTTAACATCATTTGTGCTGCAGTATATTAAGCTTTCTAATTTTTTTATTTTTCCTTTTGTTACATTCATCACTCTGTAAATTTTGATTTGCATACTTCATTATGTAAAAAATTCTCATTTTTACAAACAAATTTAGCATATATTTGTAGGGAAACTGAGCAAGGATGATGAAAAGGGATAGTTCTCAGCTTTTGGATTAGCAGTTGATGAGATGTAGTGGCAGCGGCTTTCATGTTTTGTGATGTTTGCACATTGCAGTTTACCTTTATTGTGGAACATGTTTGAGTTCCCTTATCGATTCCTATTCCATCGGTTTGTGTACCTATATCAAAGCTTTTCGGTCTCTTAAACAGGTTCAAAGTAGGAACAGCCGTTTTATTTAAGTAGTGGCCAGTCATTAAATAAGGTTCGAAGTGATCACTGCAAATCCTGTTTCCTCAGAATTGTCGCATCGCTGCAGGCCAATTTCCATTGCAGGGCTCATTGAGGGTCATCTGAACTGGGAAACCTAAAGAATCTCACACCCGAAACATTCGAACAGTACTTAACTGAACATCTTCTCTTGGTTTCACTCATTTTATCTACAAACCAGACTTCTCTGCAGAGCTATGAAAAAGCTTAATCCAAATATGAAAACCCGTGCGGAATGAAATTTTAAATTTTCTATACAAAATCAGCGATAACTTTTACTCCATATATCACACTATCATTAAAAATTTTCGAATGGAGGGAAAATAATTCATGGACAAGTTATATAAAATATGCCATTTAATTCAAAGGTTTTGATTAAATTAAGGATCTGCTATGATTTTCAGAAATACCCGGTGAATTGTTTCGCGGTTTAAATTCGAATTTGGAGAAATGAAAGAGATATATCCTTCTCTTATTAGTCCCGCCCCTTTTTTCAACGATAGAATTCTCAAGGTCATTGAATCGTTGACGAGAAAAAGGCCGGAGTGCTCCATCTTTGTAAGTTAATCTTTGGTTATATCCTCCATTCGCCAGTTAAAACCCTCTTACCTTACTTGTAATGTTATATACTATATCAACATTCAATTGACCAATTGAAAACACGATCCAGTATATACAGTGACCTTTTTTTTACTCTACTGAAACAGGCTCTCCTAGAAAATCCCCTTTCTTATATAGGTTTGGTATTCGGACTCCTCACCTATTAGACTTTCTTATTTGTTCTATTTAACTTGATTACTTGAATAATTTTTTCTCTCTTCAAGCTTCTTCCATGATTTTCTTATTTCTATGGTTTGTTACCTTCATAACCATCGGTGCATCTATGTCGATTAGACCAAGCCAACTCAATCTCAATGGCTGACTGATAGAAACCATAAAGAGTCTCAACAGATCACAGTTCTTCTTGCTGTACGTATACCATGGCAATGCGTATAACCCGTTGTGTATATTCTCGCACTTAAATAATAAAATAATTAGTTATGATTAAAATTACTATGAGTTCAATAGATTTTTATGAAGAGTACTTTTCATTTGAGGCAGTGAATACTTCTATCTGAGAATAGTTATCAGTCAAACTCAATTTTTCAGATAATGCCGCATTCACAATACTCGTAGATTTTTCATATTATGAAAATAAAATGAAGGAACTAAAAGTACCTTCCACTTACAAAAAAAACTGAGCAGACTAAATCATTGAAAATCTTCTTATAATAATGAAGTAAGTATCTAGTTATAATATATAGAAATGAGAAGGTACTATTTTGTGCATGCCCCATCTGATCACTTACAAATGATTTTGGTGATATTTTCATCAGTAGACAAAGATACTGTGTCGCAAGCATTTGACAAAGCTTATGCTGACTTCTTGGAAAATCTCCAGAATATATATTGGTTTTGCTCATACTGATTGCAGTTATAATAAAAACTTCAAGATACGGTTCTGAGTTACTGCATCCTCACGTATCATGACAATTTGAGCATAGCCTTACTTCTAATCAAATTAAATAATGATACGTAGAATACGTAGACAAGTCAGGCAATCGGTCGCCATTTCTATCTAATCAATCTACTTCATCATTAGCTCGACCCCTCCAACTGTGTTGTTGGTCGTCCTATTCTCGATATCCACTAGTTTCCTCCAAAACTATTTTCGTTCATTCTCGTCTCATACCGTACTAATTATCCCCTTACCATAGCTCGACTTTTATATATTCAGTCAGTTTTTCTTATCTGTTTCGTTTTGATGTTTCATTCTGTGAATATCACAGGACTCTTTCAAAAACTTTGTCTACGTGATTTAGTTTTCTTGGCTTCACGTTGTCTTAATTGTAATTTGAACAGCCCATTTCACTTTTCGACTTTTATTTCCGTCATGACAACACTGATCCCGATTCAATGCCAGACTACATTGTTAGTGTATCGCGTTCCATGCCCCTCTATCCTTAGTTTATTTGAAATTATTGGAGACTATAGTCACCATTTCGTCTATTTATTGGGATGTCTACATTTTTCACGAAGGCATATCAAGAATGTAAAACCAGCATAGTTAACCTGAATTACCGGAAGATTGATGACGAGATATTGTTGATGATGGAGCTCGTGTTGAATGATTGTTTAGGCTATTAGCATCATCTATTGTGGATGTAATGTTTTCCGACGTTTCGATAGACATCTTCTATCTTTATCAAGGAGAAAAAGTAAAAAACCTTTTGAAAATTATCAATTTTCAGGAAGTCAATATTGACAGAAGTTATGAAAGAAAATGAACGATGTTATATACTCATCTGTGATATGATGATCTTTTTAAGTTGGATCGAACGATCGGCGTCCAAACTTCTGGCAGATCTATAGATGGAGCACTTATGGAATCAGGTGTTATTTTCATAAATGCTGCTTCTTTGATTTTTCTTCTTGCAAGTTTTTCTTCTTTAGATATTATTGATGCTTCATCCCACTTTATACGATGATTCTCATCTACCGCATGTTGGACCAACCTGGATTTGTCGCTGTCTAGTACTCGTAGAAGCTTTTGATGTTCTTTTATTCGTACATTCAGAGGGCGTTTAGTTTCTCCGATAAAGATGGAAGATGTCTATCGAAACGTCGGAAAACATTACATCCACAATAGATGATGCTAATAGCCCAACAATCATTCAACATTACCGGAAGATGTTCAAAAGAATATATATGTACCAGAAAACGGACAAGCGAGGACAAAATAATTACAAAAGTATAATCTGTTTAATAATACCTTGAAACTTTCCTCAGAAATGGAAGCCAATAGGATGAATTTGGATACCAGGATTATACTGGTAGTGGATAGAATGGATATCAAACAGGAGACACAGTTGAAATAACTTGGTGTGATGATCGTATGGTCAATAAGAATATACGCCGAAGAGATAAGACACATCCAAGACTAGATAACTTTTGGAGAACACATAATTGAAAATATTGAGAGATAGAGAACCAAACGCTTATATCAGAGAGGTTTGTAAGGCAAAAATATTTATGAGTTTGTGGAACGAAGCAAGGTGGGATGGAACTAAAATATAGGACGAATGGTAAATGAAAATTGCAATAAATAAGTTACCCGGTTGGTAACGAAGTATAGTTTTCCAAACAAATGGAACAATGCAATCGACTTGAATTGACGTAACCTACACCAAAAGAAGAAAAGACAGAAAGGAAACATTGATATTAAATTCTCTTTGTAGCCGACGTAGCTTTAGAACCGTTAAATGAAACATGACATCTCAAAATATCGGACAATGAGTAAGTAAAATGAACCTCCTATCAGTCAGGTGCTCGAAAAATGAGTGAATCTACCATTGTCCATGATTAACAAAATTCGTACAAATAAATGTATTACAACACAACGTCCATAACCTCTGGCTCCGATCTATCGCATCTCTTTCAGTTGAAAATGGGTGATCTCCGAGGGGATGACTTCAAAGTAGGGTGAGGAAGACTCTTCTCCTTCTTCATCCTCTTTGAAAAAGGCTATGTCCTGTTCAATCTTGTACAATTGGTTTAATTCTCTGATTTTCCATCTTCCATCTTTTTGAAGATCGACCTATCGGTGTACGTATGTTTTCTGGCATTCTTTTAACGTGATCCATCCAGAATCTTCTCAGTATCTTGAGCTACCTCACCACATTATCCACGTACAATTAATTTCTTATGTCATTAATTCTTATTAGGTCTGAGAATGATTCCCTTTATGGTTTTTAAAATTTTCTTCCCTGTTATCCTCATAGTTCTTTCAGTTGTTGAAGTCTCTTCTCTTATTTCTGAACTATATGTGAGAATCGGTCTCACACACTTTCCAGTTATAATTAGCATTTTCTGAATAGTCGAGTGTTCACTGAATGATATCAACTAGGAGTATTACCTTATGTTATTGCTGCTTCATCAGTCGATTCTTTCAAGAATATTTTGAATATCTAGAATGCATGTATGTGTTAATCAATGTTTTTTTTTCAAATATCGATTTTATTTCATGCTTTTATTTTATAATTATGGATTAGTTATCTCTTTTTGGTTTCCATGTTATTATTCTCACTTTTTGTTTCCCTTTTTTCCTTCAAGAATCATGTAGTCTTTGTTTTTTTCTAATAATATCATTTGCGTAGATTTCAATACGGAATGTGTGACGTTGTGACTCATTGAACTAGACCCTTCATAATATTGGCTCTAACGCCAAAAATACCTGTTTCTGTCCTTCCAGTATTTTTTGACCTATCGATATAACAAATTTCATCCTTTGGAGGTCCAGACTTACTGTGATAGGTCCACTGTTCTATAATTTCGAACAAACTGTCGAAATCCATCATTAACGCCATGCAATCTCCCTCTCATGTCCCTTTCGAGGGATCAATTTTTCTTGAATAACTTTTAAAATAGTTAATATAATTTAATGAACATTCAATACGATAAACAGTAGTAAGGACCTCTCAGAATACTGACCTTAAGGCATAATTAGCTTTTTAGTTTATCAGGGGCGGACTTGGTTGTATATTATATTGCTCACATTTTAACACCACGTATGATAAGGAGTTAAAAAACAAAATTTGAATACTTTGAACATTAAGATAAAGAAAAGGTAATATTTTCCATTGTCGATAAAGTTAAACGTTTTCGAGAAAAAAAAATTGAAAGAATTAATGTTTTTATTGAAGAGAAAACATGTTTTCTAATTTTTTTGTCTGCAGCAAAGTGTGATACTAAAGACATACATGGAACAGAAATGTTTTAGTTTATATTAGTTGATTCGACATGATTACTAGATTTGAAAAAATGCAGTTTTGTCCCAGAAAGTCGCCTTAACAAAAATTATGTTAATGTAATGTTATGTTAATGCAAGATATTTAATTATTTCATAGGAATCATAGTAACGTTTGTAAAAACAGTACGTTTTTTGATACTGATAACAATTTCTTTTTAATAAAATAAAACATTAATTCTTTTAATTTTTTTTTCTCGAAAACGATTGATTTTATCGACAATGAACAAGAGTACCATTTCTTTAGCTTAATGTACAAAATATTCAAATTTATATTTTTTAACTCCTTACCATACAGGGTGTTAAAAATGTAAGCAATAAAATGCACAACCTAGTCCGCCTCTGATAAACTAAAGTTAATTATGTTTTAAGGGCAGTTTTCAAGAAGTCCCTACTTCTGTTTATTGTATTAAAATTTCATTAAATTGTAATTGAAAAATAACTCAACAAAAATTGATCACCAATGATCCTTCAGGAGGCCGCCTTATCTCCGTAGGGAGAGCTGTTAGGAAAAATATTTATGGGCACTTATCATCTTATCTTCTGAACTAAAGATTACTAGTAATCCAGTAGATCCATAAGCCCGTAGATCAATATAGGCCAGTAGTTCAATAAGCCCATAGATCAATATAGACCATAGATTAATGAGGCCCATAGATCAATGAAGCGCACAGAAACACGAAACACGGCAATGAAAGGCCTTGAAAGCAAAGAAACACGCAAAAAAAAACGTCGAAAGCGAAGAAAGCCTGAAAGATCTGGAAAAAACACGAAAGAACCCGATGAAACAAGAAAAAATACGAAAGAACCCGAAGTAATGCGAAAGAACGCAAAAAATCAAAAGGAACACAAAAAACCCCGAAGGAGCAAAAAAAAAACGAAAGCGCGCAAAAAAACTCGAAGGAAAACTAAATATCCCGAAGGAGCACAAAAAAAACCGAAAGCCTGCAAAAAATAGCAAAAGAACTTGTGAATTGCACATCCTGTATATCAATCGATCTCAAATTCATTGTAAATTGCACACTCTGTATAACATTTTATTGAAATTAGCTCCTGTACACGGGAAAACACGAAAACTTGAAGAAAAACTCTGGTGAAAGTCAGCGCTAGGAATGCGCAACTCAGATGTGACACCCTGTATATAAATCGAAAATATTATATCGAATTAAGAACCGGTAAGCAGAAACAGCCGAAATAACTCGGTGGAAAGTATTTGTTAATAATAAGCATATTGGACACCCTGTATATAATTGATTCGCAGTGGGTGCTTTCTCCATAAAAAAACCAAAAGAATATTGTTTTAACTCCAACATCGATACACCCTCCGTGAATTTTACAAAAGTTGAATAAAAAAAATATTCGATAAAGCTATCAAGATGTGCACATAAATATGAGGCTACTCAATTTCCAGTTCCAGTTGTTCCCGCATACCGAGTGCAACGGAATTATTCTGTGATTCTATACAATTGCCGCAAGGTCTATGTTTTTAAGACGATTCATCTCGAAACCCCTTCGGGTTTCTTCGTGGAAATTGTGACATAATGGAATGAATATGAAAATAGCACATTTCAAAATATGAAAATGGGTACCCCGAGATTGGAAATTTCCTAAAGATTCGTTTTCTACTGCCGAAAGGTCGTTTAGGGGCTTCTATCGCCCGCACGAAACAGAAATGTCAAGATTACGTTAGATAGAAATTGAGGGAATGGAATTTCAAAAACATTATTTTAGAAATATAAAACATTTCTTCGTGATTTCTGAGGCCGTTTGAACTGCCTGCAAAAAGGTTTTTTTGAGAATACCTACTGTAAAAATAAAATTCTGCGCTCAAACTCCTCAGGAGTTTGAGAATTTTTTTCAATCAAACCATTTTAGTTTGAATTAATCTAAAATGATTAC
Organism: Micraspis discolor; assembly: GCA_030674115.1. Lineage (NCBI taxonomy): Eukaryota > Metazoa > Arthropoda > Insecta > Coleoptera > Coccinellidae > Micraspis > Micraspis discolor. The sequence continues at coordinate 960,925 of JARTUT010000881.1, forward strand.
GCCAGATGAACTATTTTTCTTGATTAAAACAACCTAGTTGATTATAGAGAACAGCTAGAACATTCGCCTGAAACTTTTCACATTTCAGCGAAATGAAAGAAACAACTGATTCAACATAAACATACAATTACAAGAATTGTTTATGCACTTGTCTCAATATCCATAATTGATTGATACAAATACATTATTCTAAATAGGTTTTAACGAAACCATTCGTTCGTTTCATTTTTATTTGTTCAATAGAACGAAGGTACGGTTGTCGTAAATTCTGTCAGTTGATGCAACGACTACAGTTTCTTGAGACAAGAATCTCGTGAGATTATATTATTCGCCTCATTTACTTGAAGAAAACTATAAATATTTGAATAAAATTGAACATATAATTGTTGCAATATGAAGTGACATTTGTAAAAAAAATATTGCGTAATGGATTTAATAACACGAATTAATTGTAGCAATTTTTTTATATTGGCTGCAATTAAATCAAAACTCTATCTCTTTTATATTAAATATATCCCATTTAAATGCAATTATTTGTGCATTTTACTCACAATATTGTTGTATCCGGTGATAAAGATGACATGATGCGCAAGCTAATTAAAGAATGCGAGAAGTGGGGCTTAAATGTCAACTTAGAGAAAACCAAATATCTTTGTGTTGGTGGAGAACCGGGTGATCTGGTATTGGATGATGACAGGGATGAGATGATAACCCTAGCTTTTGTAGTGGCACTCTGTCAGCGGCAGGGGAGTGTGTAGGGATCTCTTAGCGGCACTCTATATAGCCACGCATAGCTTAGTTCACAGCGCTTCGGTGGCCTAGAGGTTTGCGCTCAAGTTTCACACCGACTAGGTACTAGGTGCCGGGTTCAACTCCCGGCGGCTCCTCAAAACTTCTAACCCCTGCGTCTATGGCATGGCGCACACAAGCCATTCCCATTCCGTACAATATTCATGGTCTGCCGCGGTATTGCGGTATTTATTAATATAAAAGAGAAATTATTGTTCTGTGAAGAAAAATAATGATTACATACAAATGTTTTTTTTTGTTTTATCAAATTATTCCTTTGCTAGTGTCAAAAACCCTTCAATTTAGCTCAAATCAATCAGTTTCTTAACCCAAGAAACTTTCAGTTGACATAAGAGATATTATCATTTTTATCGACTGAATTCTCGACCCATTCAACTAAGATCCTTTAAATCAACTACAAATCGAGTTTCAGTGAAATGTAATATTTATTTACATGAAACCAAAATTTCTATTTTACGAAAAGTATCAATAGTTACATACTAATTAATATTACCGTTGGATCAAATTTTTTTACCACCTGAGTCAAAAACTCTGAGCTTGGTTGAAACTAATCAGTTTCTTAACTCAAGAAGCTTTTATTTAGGTAAACGCCATTCTCAACCGTAGAGGGCGGTAGGGTCAAGTACTTTATGCATTTGGCTGTATTCAATCGTACGGAGTACTTGAGACAAATTAATATGGTTTGAGATGAGGAACTATTTTTTACAGTGTAACCATTGTTTACACGAACGAAGAATATAGGCATATTTCGATATATTCATTTATCTTGGAAGATACCTGAAATGAAAACGACACGGTAGAATCTTTTATTTTTGATTTATAATCGAATAAATACCTAGGAACCCCTTTTTAGAGCAATTTCGAGCTAATTTTTCAACCTGAAAATAAATGTTCTTTACATCTGTCCGAATGACATCTATGCCATCATCAAATCTGGATATTCCTTTTCGATAGATATATTATTAACTGAAAATAAAGAGAATATATCGTTATGAAGGCCAAATATATAAATATTACCCTCAACGGATTTTTTTAATTAAATATTCTTACAGATTACAAAATGACAATTCAGTTGCATTTAAAAGTACTACAAACGTGTTATGTTCGGAGATTACCGAAGACAAAAAAATGCTATTTTGTAGTAAATCTCGATTGAAAATGGCCGATTTCAATCGGAAAATTTAAGGTGTTATCTCGCTACTTGGATATGAAAATTGATATCGAGAGATTGGAAATTTCCTAAAGGTTCGTTTTCTACCGCCCGGAGGGCGTAAGGTGGTTTTTTCGGCCCGCACGAAACGAAAGCGTCGGGGCGATTTTTTGACGTTTCTCGGTACTCGCGGGTCCAAATGTTGCAGTTTTACGTACGTTATTTTCGTTTATATCTCGGGGATCAGCTCCTAGCCAGCCACGGGGCCGTTCTTCCTCTCGAAAAAGCGACCGCCCACGTCCCGCGAGACGCTCCGGCTTCAGAGGAGAACTTCCGCCCGTTTTTACCCTTTCGGCGATTTCGCTTCTTCTAGAAGAGGATACGCTCTTCTGATTTTTCTTAAAATTGCCACACCCACAGTCGATTATCTATCTATCTATTTTTTAATTTTCTAACTGAATCCGAGAGATCTCCCACATTTTCCCGTATTTTCTGTATGTATTATATATAGGAGGCGAATATTTGTTACATTACAATCTATAACACCCAATTCTCAAAGAAAAGAAGGTATAGCCTTACAGCAATCAGAGTCGACACGATAGCATTGTTGAGTTTCATCCTTGCATATTTCATGGTTGCGTCACAGTCTACTGAAGCAGTGAGCCAGATGCATATTGAGCCGTTCAGTGCACACATCGATTAACTTCATAAAACGAAAAGTTGAGAAATGCGATGATGTAATTGTTTCTTAAAATTCCTGTGATAATATGAATTCAAATAGATAATGTAGAATGCAGAATTGCAGATAAAGCTTTCATCTAACGGTATATAAAATTAATAAAAAAGAATAGCCAACAAACAATTCTCAGTAATGTTACAGTTTCTATGTGACTGGTAGAGTTAATCGATTTGGCAACTGAAAAAAGTAATGAAGTTAAATTTAGCTTTTACATTTTTAAGTTTTTTATTACAAAAAAAGTTAGTTATCATACAATTTTATCACAGCTTTTCCACAAAAATTGATGTTGGCAGTTCTGTTATAATATAATTTTTGTAATTAATTCATACCGGCTTTATGCTAGCGGCATTATTTTTTGAGATGATGCAGCAAACTACCGTTTGCATTGCACTTCTTTTTATCTGGTTACCGATGCGATTTTGTTACGATAATTATTAACAGGGAGGGAGCTTTTTCGGCTGTTTAAAAATAAATAAGCGTCGATGCACGGCCAGAACAGATACAGCGTTACTGAAACGGTTTATATTAGAGTATGTAGTTAATCGAAATGGCTTCTGAAATAAATTACTTATTATTCAATGGCCAAAAAAATTTTGCCATTTAACGGTGCTAATCTTTATTATTCAGGAAAGTTATTATAAATATAAAAAGTTATGACTATACGAAGGGATTTGACACTTAAATTTAATATTTTTCAAAAAGTGGAGTTAATCGATGTGTGCACTGAGCGGCTCATATAGGTAAGGATAAAGGTTGGAAGTGAAGAAAACTATACAGCGAGTATTGATTTCCAATGAAACTGTTACTTACTCGATCTATGAGGCCTTGTCCAATCATGGAATAAATTGCTGTGGTGCAACAACATAGTGAAATCAAAGTGATAACTCTAGGAATTGCTTCTACTGATGCTTGCTGTAGAATTAATTGTTATAATTCTCATCTATTATGTTTTTATTTTGCAACTTACAGCTATGACAAAGTAAACGTAACTCAAAATTAGCATAAAGCTCCCAATAACTACCACCATCATTGGCCAAAAAATCCATGATTTAAATTGATCCATGAGACTGAAACATATTCATCAATATAGCAACGAAAGAATGAATTGAAACTGGCATTGGCCACTTATAAGGTATATATGGAATATTATCGACAATTTCAAATATTTAAGTTCATCTTTCGACGGTTCGGAAATCATCGTCTGTTGTCAGTGTGTTCGTTAATTTTATTATTTTTGGATGAAGAGAAGATTTTACTTCTATGGATTATTTCATTTTGTCTTTTTATCATTTAGTCTAGGTCAAAGACCCGCACTTCATCAACAATTCACCTCACTCAAAGACGCGATCGATCCATCTCTCTTGACTCCTCATTTTCATTCATTGACCATTTCCATCTGGAATATTTTGTAGTGTAGCTATTATTTTTCCTCTATTGACTGCCAATGACATCCCGATAATGGCTGAGCTTTTGTACCTGTTCTAGCTCTTCCCCCAAATGTGTGTACCCTCTCGTCACTAGTTTCAAGTCTTCCAAATGAAGAAATGTGGCAGCCTATTAAATATCCCTTTTCTGATAGGTTAAGTACTAAGAGTGAGGGACTTTGCCAACTGCGATTCTTCTGGCAAAATTTGAGCTTACGTAGCTACTGATTTGTGGACTAATTTCTAAAAGTATGTTCCGAATCTCATGTCCCATATTCGTAATGGATCCTGGACGGTTTACGTAAATCGTTAAGCCTTAGGTCTCACGGTCTTCACGTTCAGTTAACATCTCCATTTTGCTATAGAATTAATCCTCTGGTTTTCGTCTACAATAAAATCGTAGATTCTCGGTGAGATATATCGCATTATCCTTCAGAATTCATTTTGTGAACTTCCTTATTCTTATGATGTGTCGACGATAATTTTTCATCATCTGAATACTTTTACCATTGAGATTTTTTTTCAATTAAAAAAATGACCCGACTATGAGCCCATCACACAAAACACAACAGTGATTCGTTAGGAGTGCATAGGAATCTCGAAGATATTAATGTGCATTTAATTTCCCACTTCAATAAAAATTATCTAAAATTATTAACGTCTTGAAAGTTATTATCAACTGCGTGATTTTGAAAGATCAAATTATCAATTGTACGTTGCTGCGAGTGGTCCGCTGGCTTGATCCTCTATTTTGTTGCATATTGTATAGGTAGAGAGACTAATATTTTGTGTTTTGATAAGAGTCAAATGTTGCGCACGCCTCGGGAAAAACATTTCTTGATTTGCAGTCACATGTGAGTTCACGTACTGGATCACGCACATCGTTTTAGATCTCAAAGAATTTGGTCGTGAAGACGCCCTTCTATCATGTATTCCAGCAGTTCAGAACCTGGTACTTGGCATCTCATTATCTCATTATAAGTGAAATCATTCAACAATACGCCCCTCTTATTGAAAAACCTTCAATATCTGAAGCACGTCTAGAAGCTAAAAGTGCGAGATGGTATCGAATGTCTTGCAATAATCATGCCAAGTAATGGTTCTTGAGTCATTGACAGAACCAATGCAGGTCAGTTTGTGGATTTGCTTTAGAACTGCTATTGTGGGGCGTGAGTAATGTACAGATGTAGTTTATTAGGATTTTTGCAGTGATTTTCACCTCTTGAACCTCTTCTTCATAGGTTCCTATACATTGATATCCATAGCATTTGACTTCTGAGGGTAACCTCATTTGCATGTGAGCTCGACCTAGAGTCAGGTTGGGTTCTCACAGAAATTTTTGTGTTCCGCAGGACATCGTGCTCGGGTCACTATTATTTTTGGGGTGTGTTTCGCATATTACATCCTGTTTTATATTCCCCTATTATTTCTTCGGGGACGATGTAATGATCTATGTTTAACCAAACGAGAATCCTCAAAATAGACGGAAAGATCTGGAAAGCATATTTGAGTGAACGCAGGAGTGATTTCTTCTCCTTAATTTGGAGAATTTCGTGGTTATCCACATTGATCGAAGTAACGCTTTAAAATTTTATGACTGACGTTGACTTCCAGGACGGAGATAGTCGAGAAAAGTGAATCTGTTGAAATGTATACTGGACATGTTACGAAAATTAACTATATATAAATATATATTTTTTTGTTTAAAATTTCTTGGGTGTATAGCACTTATTTTACTAATAATGGTATTTGTTAAATTATTATTTTATTTATTTTATGTTTCTAATAATGGTATTTGTTAAATTATTATTTTATTTATTTTATGTTTCGGCGTATCTACCCCTTTTTCAAGGAATATAATACAGTCGACAATTTCCTGTAAATTACACAATAATAAATACACAAATATATCAACAAACAACACAAAGCTTTTACGTACTTCTTCCAAATCGTCCGTCAAAATATTATTTTCATTTATAAATCAAACTTTAAAAGAACTTCAAATATTAAATATTTTCGTCAGCCATGAATAAAATAATGTGACGATGATGCGCTGTCACGATTTTGTTTTGCCAACTTCTGATTCCAATTTGATGCTGCGACACCTGTGCGAATTAACCAACAAGTGATAATCCCAAATCTGGTTCTTTTTAATCTAGATGGAGTTGGTAGTAGAAAATTGAAAATTTGAATTTCCTTATTTATATTATTAGATTGAAATAAATTTGGGCCAAGTTTTTGATGTCCGTTTTATCGTTCATAGCTTCTTTTTCTTTTTTTATGTGGATCATTTCTAGTATGTTTCTAGTTTTGTTGTTTCTTTCTTTTTCCAGGATAGAAAAGTTCCCAAAATCCATTTTATGTTTTTCTGTTTGTTCATGCTTTTTAGTGCGGTCATATTTTTGCAAAATTTGTGCCCATTTATTCTTTCCTTTATATATTGTGTTGTCGGTCCTATATATACTTTTGGGCAATCCATACAATTTATTCGGTAGACACAATTCGAGATTTTATTATCTTGGATTTTTGATTTTAATTTTGTGTTTATGAATTTCAAATTATTTGTGTTTATATTTGCTACGTTTATTCCATAATGCTTCATTGATGCATTTAGTGTTTCTGATAAGCCCTATATATATGACACATATTTTTGGGTTTCGATATCGGTTCTTCTAGTTTTTCGTTGTTCTGTATTATAAAGGCTAAAGATTTTGTCTTTGGAGATCTTGTCTATTAGTTTTAGAGGATAGTTATTAATGGCTAGTATTTCTTTTGCTTTTTTTATTGTTTGTTGTCTGAACTCTGGACTAGTGAGTTTTAGAACTCTATCAGAGATTCCTGATACGACACTTTTTTTATGAACCATTGGAACTGCGGCTTCAAAGTTCAAATATCGTCCAGGTGTCGCAGCATTAAATTGGAATAAGAAGTTGGAAAAACAAAATCGTGACAGCGCATCATCGTCACATTATTTTATTCATGGCTGACGAAAATATTTAATATTTGAAGATCTTTTAAAGTTTGATTTATAAATGAAAATAATATTTTGACGGACGATTTGGAAGAAGTACGTAAAAGCTTTATGTTGTTTGTTGATATATTTGTGTATTTATTATTGTGTAATTTACAGGAAATTGTCGACTGTATTATATTCCTTGAAAAAGGCGTAGATACGCCGAAACATATGTTGGAAAAATAAAATAAATAAAATAATAATTTAACAAATAGTATTATTAGTAAAATAAGTGCTATACACCCAAGAAATTTTAAACAAAAAAATTTATACTAAAGCACAAGAAATTCTAACAAAAAATAAATATATATTTATAAATGCATTTACATAGGTTACTGGGTGTAGATTTCTTTAATTCTGTGGTATACTTCTTTCAATTATCTTTATAAAAATTCCTAAGCTTTCATCTATTGTAAATGTTATAATGATTTCATTGCCTATTCTGTGATGGCATTATCTTTAAAAATTTTTAGGTACTCTGAATTTTTAATTTTTTTCTGCCATTTTTCCCACAGGAAATCATTGAGTATCATATTGTATTTTTATTTTTTAGTGAACATATTATAATTATGCTCTGATAAGTTGGATCTTTTCACATAATTAGTAACTTGTCTTTCAAATCAAGAAAATATGTAACATACCCCTTCACAAGAAAGTAATGCCTTATGCAAAGTTTCAAATTTCTCTGCACTCTGGACTGACTGATGCCATATTTTATCGAAGACTGCTCAATTTCTTGAACTGAGTCTTCTAATATAATCAACTGGAACTCCATATGAGAGAAAACATACAGTACCATATGAACTTGTACTCCTGCACTGGCTACATAAGAAGATGTCGATAAATAAAAAGTATATCGCAAAAAATTAATGATGTTCTTTCCAAATAAAGGTTGGAGGTACTCTCTGAAGAAAAATACAGGAAAGTAGTAATCATCTTCATAGCCAAATACCGGCCAAAGTAACAAACAGAACGCCAGCATTGATACAAAATTGATCAAATAGATGTATCTTCTAATTGTGACACATTTTATGATTTTATCATAGGTGGCGGTTTTCACACGAGATAATTTGATGAAATTTGAGTCAATGTAATCAGCCAACTCAAAAGTTTTGACATCATAAACGAGACAAACAACAGACGCTGCATAGCCCTGAAAAATTAAAAAAAAATAACTTTTAATTTAATAAGTGTTTGAGAGGACTGCAAATATTCATTAGTATACTGACAAGGGACATAACACAAATCCTTCAATCTAGTCAAGATATCTAATCAAGATATTTATGGGAATAAGATGTATAAAATTAATATTTTTGGGTACACTGTCATAGTGGCCAATCCCAACTGTCTTATTTTGAATGTTAATATATTTTGTCTCACAGAATTTCTCCTTGAAATTTATTAAAATTAGAAAATTTACAGGCATTATGCTACCTTTCTTATTAAAATAAATAAAAATTATAGTAATAATAATAATATAAATTCAAAGAACTTTTGAAATTCCATAATAAGCGAATAAGCGATCTGAATATAAAATAAGTCACTTGAAAAAAGGCATGATACAATTGAGAATTAATAATTATTATTATTTCAATAACTTTTTGAAACCACGAAATAAACAAATGAGCGATCTGAATAAGGAGTTATTCCATTCAAAAAACTAAGTATATCGAACGAGGAGTGAATACAGGAGCAAGGAGATAGATCAGATACCAACTGACCATGGAAAATTTTCTCTCATGATTTCATAAACAAATTAAATAAATATTTTTCTTTGGAATATTGCTCAAGAAAGTCAAATAAATCATAAGAGTATCGACAGAATTCCTTGAATCAAATGAAACATAATTTGGACATAATTTTTACTCTGAGTAGATATCAGAATTAAAATCAGTCTATTCAGTTAGTCTACATGAAAAGAAGGAAATAAAAAATACATTTTATGCAAAGGTGCTAAACATGATTGAAAATATTAGAATAGGGAAGGAAATAATACTTCTTGGTGTCTTAAATGCTAAAACTGGTAAAAAAAAAGATAACAGAGTTGTCGGATCATTTGGGGAAGAAAGGATAAATGAAAACGAACAAGGATTGATTCGTTTTTGTAAACTTTAAGATAATGAATGGATACTTTCAACACAAGGACATCCATAAATACACTTGTACCCAACCAACGGGAAGATTGAAATTGATTATCCATTATTATATATGCAAAGAAAACCCTGGAATAAATATAAACAACGTTAGATTCCACCGAAAAGCTGAGTGCAGGTCTGATCACTATTTGCTTAGTATCACTACTACTCAGGTTCGAAGGCATTCGGAGACACCTCAACAAGAAGATACAACTTGAGTTTTGAAAATGAGTCTACTCAGTTTCTGTATCGAGTGAGATTGGACATGAAATTGAACAATATTCATTATTCCTCACCGATTGATACATAGAATAATATAATTAAAGCTCTTGATGAGGCAGCAATGGGAGCTACTGGAGAGATGCAGAATAAAAAGAATATAACTGAATGGTGGAATGAAGAAATCAAAGAACTAGTGGAGAGAAAAAAAAAGAAATGTATGATAAATGATTGAATACGAAGGATATGTGTGATTATCAACAGTACAAAAATTTGAGTAATGCGGTGAAGAAAGCTATAAATAATGCTAAGAATAAGATGTGGAATAAGGCCTGCGATAATGTAGAAAAATTCACACAAAATCTAAAGAAGCCTAGAGAACAATGAAAGGATGTAGAATGAATAATAAAAAACGCAGTAGATTGAATTTGGTTTTCCCAGAAAATGGATAGAATATTATGAAAAACTGCTTAGAGAAGATCCAACAAAATTTCCGGAAATAAACAGCAGCGAAAAATATATTTCTCACAGCTATCTTACGAACTATCGAGGGCTTAATGTCACCAACTCAATCAGTAGATTATATGGAAAGATAATTAAGAGCCGAATTGAAGATTGTTAGGAAGATACTGAGGAAGAGAATGGATTTCGGGCTGGTCGATCTTGCATGGACGTGTTCAGTCTCAAACAAACAACAGAAAAACGTTTAGAACACAATCTTGAGATACACATGGTATTTTTCGATCTTCAAGAAGCATATGATAGCATTCCATTAAACCAACTCTGGCTGGAAGTCAAAAACAGTCCACCATTGTACATTGATGCTGTGAGATAGTTATACGGAATTATGACGAGTTCAATAAAGATCGGACTAAAACTGAAAAGAAAGATAAAGGTGACCAAATGACTTCGACAAGGATGCTGGATAGCACCTGTACTGTTCAAAATTTATTTGGAGGGTGCTTTGAAAAAATGGAGGAATAAATGTGAACCTATTTGTGTGACAGTAGGAGATTATAAATTATATGGCTCACACTTGGCAGATGACCAAGTAATTTTTGCGGAAAGTGGGTTTTAATAATCAATCCATCAAAGACAAAGTATGTAGTGGTTGGGGCTGAAGGAAACATTTAAGAGCTAAGAGGTGCTATAATAAAACATTCTAATAGTTATAAATATCTAGGTGTAAACAACATAAATAATGCTCGAAAAATTCACAAGAAATAACATATGGAGTTGGGCTAGGAAATGCAGCTATACGCCAACTAGATAATATATTCTGGATTAACCATACAGGGTGTTCGGCACATAAACCGTCAAATTTTTTTGGGGCGTTTGTAGGGTCATTTGCTACCTTTTCAGTCTTGGAACCTGGGTCCTTAGTATTACGGTTACGGAGGTATGATTTTTTTATTAGGTTTTTCTAAATTACCCAAAATGTACCCTTCGAAGCCCCATAACTTTTTTTGCGTGGGCTTTAACATGCATTTTTTTATTGGATTAAGTCTACATGAGTGTGTGTTTGAAAAAAAACGTATTGATTGTTACAGATAACACCACAAAATTAACACGAGGGCCTTTTATTAAAAAAAAAAGAGTATGAAAACATCTCTACTTCTAAAAGAAATAAAAAAAAAAGTTGCAGTTATTGCGAACTTATATTTTATTTTAAAACGTTCTTTGGTTTATCGCGGTTCTAAAAGTATGCTATTTACGTTAGTCAATAAATAAAAAAATACTACAAATAGTGTTTTAGATAAAATAGCAAAGTAAGGACAGATTTTAGTAAAATTTTTCTGATTTCGACCGTTGTAGTGGCTAGCTTTCTTCTTTCATTACCACAAATGCCGCGTTTATGCGTTCAATCAACACCTCTCTTGTAGGTACCTTTGTGAAATAAACCAATTCTTCGGCTCTACTCCAGACATGGTAATCTAAAGGTGTTAGGTCTGGAGATCTTGCGGGCCAAGGGATGGGGCCGGCTCTGCCTATCCATGAATTTGAAAAAGAGTTGTTGAGGTGATCTCGAACTTCTCTCAGGAAATGTGCCGGGCAACCGTTATGCTGGAACACAATCGGCACGTCTTCATCGAAGGCCGGAACATCGGCTAGTAGCTCCGGCAGAGCATTCTGCAAAAAATGCAAATAAGCAGGCCCACTTAGTCGAGCCGGTAAATAGTGTGGCCCGATGAGATGTCTTCCTATCACACTAGCCCAAACGTTAACACTAAATTTTTGTTGAGAACTCATTTGCCTTTTCACGTGGGGATTCTCATCTTAAGGTGCCCAGTGATGTAAATTGCGCAGATTTGTTATTCCTTCTCGGTTGAAACAGGATTCGTCTGTCCACAAAATTCGTTTTAGAAACAAGTTGTCATCGACATCTGTGTGCAGCAAAAATCTACAGAATTCCAACCGTCTGGCAGGATCGCCTTCATGAAGACCTGTAACAATTAATAAAATTCATTAGTCTGTGACAATTTCTTCGCAGTCAAAAGGACAAATTTATCAATAAAAAAGTTCATTTACCTTGCACCGGGGTGTAATGAAAAGCGTGTTGATTTTTATCCCGAAGTACTGACCAAACTTTCCAAATCGTTAAGTTGAGTCTTTGAGCAACGACACGAATGCTTGTAGTTGGATCTTCTTCAAAGGCTTGAAGTATTTGATCGTCAACTGCTACATGGTGTTGCCTCACATTGACCTGAGGCTCTTGAAAATTTAAGTTTCCAGTCTTTCTTAATCGTCGATAAGTCGTCGAGAATGTTTCGTGGTGGGGTAATCTTCGATCAGGAAATTTGGCTTGATAAATCCTTTGAGCTGTACCAGCAACACCATCGGCCTTGCCATATGCCATCACCATATCAGCATACTCAGCGTTGGTGAAATTAGGCATAACAACAACCATAATTAAAACAACAGTAGCAAAAAGTCAATAAAAGTAACAAAAACAAAAAAATACAAATTTAAAAATCTAAACAACGCGGCACAGACACTTCCAACAGCAGAGACAGTTAAATCTCGAATGACGGTAGGGTCAAGTCAGCGGCGACTAACCCAATCCAACCTAAGGACAGAAATAGTAATAATAATTCACACGCGTCTAAAACGGGCAGGTAAAATTTCCTTGCCCGCTGTGTTGTGTCGAAATCCGTACTTTTATTTAGGTGCGACTTTCTTCTCTCTTCTGACTAAAACCTTATTTACAGATTTGGTTTTTTTATTGACTCACATAAATAGCATATGGTTAGCAACGTTATAAACCAAAGAACATTTCAAAATAAAACTAAGTTTGTAATAGCTGTTACGTTTTCTTGAATTTCAATAGGAGTGGAGATGTTTTCATACTTTCATAATTTTTTTTTTTTAAAAGGCCCACGTGTTAATTTTGTGGTGTTATCTGTAACAATAAATAGGTTTTTTTTTAAACACACACTCATGTAGACTTAATACAATAAATAAAATGCATGTAGAAGCATACGCAAAAAAGTTATGGGGCTTCGAAGGGTACATTTTGGGTAATTTAGATAAACCTAATGAAAAAATTATACCTCCGTAACCGTAATACTGAGGACCCAGGTTCCAAGACTGAAAAGGTAGCAAATGACCCTACCAACGCCCCAAAAAAATTTTACGGTCCATGTGCCGAACACCCTGTATAACAACAAAAATTAAAATATACAAAAGTATAATTGAGAGTATTGCTACATACGGTTCAGAACTTTGGATAATAGAGATCGAGAGAATGAATAATCAACGTTGGCCGAAGCGACTGTTACAATGGCAGCCTACTAATCGTATGAGAAGGAAACACCTAGATAGTCCTGGAAAAAAGGGTAAATTGTGCAATGGAGGGCAGAAGACTGCAAGCAGATGACTGGAAGGATCGTCGGCTTTAGAAACAAGGATGCGAGACGCGGCGACAGCTGTAGAAAACTCGTCATTATATATATATTTCTCAAAATATGTCCCTAAAATACGAGATGTGGTAACGTTAAAATATATATAGATATATATATACAATCAGCTAACAACGTTCTTCTATGTCTTCTGATTTCCAGCTCTCGGTCCCTCCAAAGATCGTCCTCGATCGTATCTCGCTCATTACTTATTCTCTCCAGCTTAGTCTGGGTCTTCCTCATCTCTTTCTTCCGGGTGGTATCCACTGTAATATCTGTTTCGGGAGCCGTTTGTTACCCATTCTCTGGAGACATGTCCGTACCAACGTAGTTGTTTCTCCCTTATATCTTCGGTTAATCTATGGTCTACTTTCATGATTTCAAGGATTCTCTCATTTGTCACTTTGTCCAGTCTTGATTTTCATGAAGCTTGTCACCAGAAATCCATCTCCGTGACTTCGAGCAATGTCAGTGATTTCTGTTTTAGAGGCCATATTTTGCAAGGTAGGTTGTAATGCTCTTAACTATGGAATCAAAGACTCTGTGTTTGTTCCTTCTGGATGTTGATTTGTCCCATAGAATACCATTCAACTGTCTAATCGCTGTTCTGCCTAGGTTATTGCGGTGTTTTGTCTCTTCGTCCATGTTTCTGTCTTTTGTTATGTGTACTCTCAGATATTCGTACTTAGTGCATTTCCTTACGACTTGCTGGTCCAATACTGAATCTTGTTGTTCTCCTTCAATGCACATATATTCTGTTTTGCTGATGTTCACTTATAGACCCCAAATCCTCTATTCTTCTATGAGTTTACTTGACATTTATTCTAGGTCTTCGTAATCATGCACCAGAACCACCTGATCGGCGGCGAAGCATAATGTGTAAAGAAAGGATTCGTTCAGCGGGATGCCCATGCCTCGGCATTTCCTCTTCCACGTTTTAAGCGCTTGTTCCTAGTATATTTTGGTGGTTTCATTCCCTTGTTTACACTGGAACCCCTCGATAACTTTCGTCCTTCTTTCACTTGACACCAGTTATTTATGTATATCTCTTGTTACGCCTTGATGAGATTCACGCTTATGTTGATTTTTTCAAGGCGTTCCACAGTTTTTGTTGTGGTACTCTATCATAAGCTTTCTTCAGGTCTACAAAGAGGAGGTGTGTTTCCTCATTCACAGCTCCTTTTTTGTGTATAACTTGGGTTAGTGCGAACAGATGAACTATGGTTGGCCCTGATTCGTTCAGTGGGATGCTCATGCCTCGGCATTTCCTCTTCCAGGTTTTAAGCGCTTGTTCCTAGTATATTTTGGTGGGTGATAGACACTAGGTTTCATTCCTTTGTTTACACTGAAACTCCTCGATAACTTTCGTCCTTCTTTCACTTGACACCAGTTATTCCTGTATATCTCTTGTAACGCCTTGATGAGATTCACGCTTATGTTGATTATTTTCAAGGCGTTCCACATTTTTTGTTGTGGTACTCTATCATAAGCTTTCTTCAGGTCTACGAAGAGGAGGTGTGTTTCCCCATCCACAGCTCCTTTTTTGTGTATAACTATGGTTGGCCTACGCGCTCTGAAGCCTGCCTGTTTTTCTGCTTCCATGCCCTGATACTCAGCTTCCATCTTCTCCTTTAACGGCGTTCCATACATTCTGGAAATTGTACTGAGTACTGCTAAACCTCGAAAGTTATCATACATTTCCTTACTGCCTTTTTTATGTATAGTGGTTATGTACGAGGTCCACCATTCTTCGGGGATGGTTTTTCCATTAAGACACCGTTGGAATAAATCAGCAAGTAGGTCAAAACAGTTTTTCTGTTCCGTATTTCATTAGTTCGGGAGGGATGTATCTCGGGCCTGGTGATTTTCTGTTTTTAAGTCCCTTGCATATTTTCCTGTACTTTGGTGACTCTAATAGGGGATGCCGTAGTTGTTAATTGTTATCACAAGTATTTAGTGGTTTGTATTGCGTCCTTTTTTCCGCCAAGAGTTCGCTGAAATAATTATCCCATTTTTGGAGGGTTATTGGTGAAATGATGTCCTTATTTTGGTGGCGTAGAGACCTTATTGTTTTCCAACTTTCTGTTCTGTTCCTCCGATATATGTGTTTATCTGAGTGGACATACTCTTCCAACTTTCTTTTTTCTTTTCCCTGATTTTCCTATGAACTCTTCTTTGGACTTCTTCATACTCCTTTTTACTCAGATCTGTTTGCGTATTGTGATAATTGGTGTATTTTTCTCTAGTGGGTTGAATCCAGGTATACTTATAAATTATAAACGGTGTTGGAAAAATCCGTTAAGTCTCTTCCAGCTATTTTGTTCACATAATCCTATGAGTCTTGTTCCATTATCATTCAGAACTTGTTTTACAAACTGAACGACTGTAGCATCTGGCATTTTTGCACCTGTTCTGGCATTGAAATCGCCTAGCAGAATTATTTCCTTTGATATTCCAATTCTGGAAATTTCGTAAACTAATTGTTCGTAGAAATCTGCCGCTCATTATAATATAGTTAGCTAGCTCCCCTTCAAAGTTAAATTCATTCTGATCATACGCTGGTTAATTGAATCCCAGGATGTAATATACGTCCTCAGCCCTTTCTGTGTTAATATTGACACTCCTTGTTGAGCTCTCTTATCTGTTTCTACTCCAGAGTAGAAATGATCATAGAATCCTAACCTTATCCTTTTTTCTTAGTCTCCGTCAGTACCACGACATCCATGTTGTAGTCTTCCATTTCATGTAAGACATCGTTATCTTGATTGAGATACCCTGAACGTTCCATGTTCCCATTCTCATAATGCTCTTCCTTTGCTTGAGTCGTCTCCGTTTAATCTGTCCTGTCCGAGGCATTTTGCTGAAATTTTTAACCTTTTTGTTTTTTTCCGAGTACCGAGGGGTCCCAACTTGGAGGACCAGGGTTGGATTTCAGAGTATCCTTCTCTTAGGTCGATTGCTGTTACTATAGCTGATAGTTCTACCTACCCTGCTTGTTTGGTTCACAGGTGGTATTTTATTTCCCACTTACCCACCGACGCAACAAAGCGAGTCGGTTAGGGCATCCCCCTATCCGCTACGTAGGGACGCGCCCTCTAGGGGTTTCAAGTTCCCTGAGGGGTAACGTTAATACCGCACGCTATTCCAAATTGCCAAATACACATGCGCTGTACCGTAAACAGCGTAGGAAACTAATAGTGCTTGACCTTATTTCTTCTTCTGTATCCCTCTAATAACATCTGGAATATCTTCACTAATTTTCTATATTTTTGTTCAATTTTGTTTATTTTAACTGGAAGAATTAGACCATTTCCTTAGTTGCTTCAGAGCATCGTTCATAGAAATATGTAAGAAATCCAAATAATTTCCTGTGATCGACATTACTAGGTCAACCATGTAGAGCTTAGTTTTATGCAGTCTGTCAATTATTGTGACCAAAAAGTTAAAACACATAACAGCGTGAAACACAAATATATCCATGATGAGTTTTCTTTCAATCTCAACTAAAACTTTGCTTCCATTTTTACAATAGTGAGAAACTTACGTGCATTGCTCCAATGTTCAACGAGGAGAAGTGAATGAATTGCTTCAGCTCGAAATTGTAAGTGAAGTATACTATTTCAATGACAAATAACACTATAGTGACGAATAATGCCAACTTGAGTAGCCTTGTTAAAAACAAATATCTGCCTAGTTCAATCGTTGTAAGTCGAACTAAGCGCAATGGGTCATCTGAAAATATAAAATAAGTATCAGAAAACAATAAAAATACAAGATGATTGAGAAAATATAGAGGAATGACATCAAATATTGTTTTTTTACGCGCATGTTCTAGTAGAACAGCGTGCCATCTTTATACCCAAATGTCTGTTTTTCGAGACTCAATCGATTGAGTTCGACTTCCTGATGAAGAAAGAGATGAGTTTGACTTTTTATTTTCTTAGAATAGCTTAATTTTACGAATAACTCGGTCTAGTTCGTTATTACGCCAAATTCTTCGAATGGTTCAGGACTTGAGCATCTAAAAATTGGTTTCCTCTTTAACTCCAAGAATATCCATCTGATCCAGCTGTAATTTGGAAGGAGTTTGAATGAGGCTTAAACGAATAGACTTTAGATTTTCGCAGAAACCGACAAGCGAAAAAATTTTCAAAACATTCACAAAAAAAAATTTGTTGATACCTCAAAGCTCATTAAATATCTGTCGGAATTAAACAAAAATTAATGCTGGTAAGGATTTTACTGATATCTTATTACATTTCCTCAAATTTCATTCTCGTAGCTTTCTATTACCAGAATATATAACAGTTTTTTTCATTTTCCTTAATGCAGTGAGTCACAGAAATTCAGTTATTTTGAGGTCGTCAGCAGGTCGTCCTGCTCTAAAAAAGTATAATGTACTGTTAATTATAGTCGTCCAGAAGATTCCGAACAATCATCACTTTTGTATAATTTTGATTTGAATATATTACAAAGGACCAGTGCTTATTGGAAAAAGATATTTTTAAATGGTTTACAATAGAGTATATGTACCTACTTCTAGTTAGTTCTAAGCGAATGGAATTTGAGGTTCTAACAAAAATGAGGGTAACCTGTGAGAAATTATTTTCTCAGTTTGTTAATTTATTGTGACGTTTATATTAGTATTACACTATAACATAGGTTGACGAGAAATTTTGAATTATGAAACTCGTGTTGGGTAACAACAATCATCTATTATTGTTCTTCTTCCCAACGTTTCAACAGTCATCTTCTGTCATTTCCAAGGTAAAAATTAAAAGTAAAAAATAAGTTCAGAAAATTTTTTATTTTTCACTATAAATGTCAAATAGATAGACTACAAAAACTAGTTAAAATTAGAAGATCTCATCTGTGGATTGAAGACTTCTTCAAGTTACTTGGAACAATTGAGCTCCAAACTTCCGGCAACTCAATTGATGGTGGACTTATGGGATTGAGAACGATATTCATGAATGCTGCGCTGCCTCTTTGATTTTTCTCCTTGTAGGCCTCTCCTACTTGGATATGGTAGATATTTCGTTCAATTTTGTTTGTTAAAGTTCTGAGAGTTTTTGTGATGTTAATTATTTCTTCATTTTTAGCTTGTTCTGTAGAGAATATATGTATATGTTGCTCTATCATATATATATTTTATCTCTTCCAATTTAGTATTTAGTTAATTATTGGATTTAAAATATAGATATTGACCTGTGTTTGTACACACTGGTTCTTGGGATTCCATTTTGTTTTTTTTTTAACATTTCAAAGCGGGCTAATTGAAACAATGTCAAGAGAATTGGTTGGAGAACGTGTCGTCATCGATCACAAGTAGCAGGCAGACTATAGTTTCGGAATTATTATTCCTCATCAGACAGACAGACAGAAAAGGTTTATTAAACATTAAATTTTACACTTTGTTCACAACATATACATACATATATACATACATAAATACATAGTTGTTTTGATATTTTCCTATATTATAATAGTTCCTACACTAAGGTGTTTACCTATTTTTATATTTATATGGTATATATTGTTTAATTAGCCCGCTTTGAAATGTTCAATTATCTTGATCTTATAACATTCACCTTTTCTCATATACTTTGTATTAAAATGCGATTATTCGCTTATTGCGTGTAACTCAACCTCCGGAGTACATTAAAAATGCCTCGATCAAGGCAAGTAGTGTTCTTTCAGGAGAAAAGAATAGAACGTTGAATGATGTCTTGAGGAACTGGTTTGGAGAGAATCGCAGACGCTTGACCGCTAGATGGCACATAATGGTGTATATGGTTCCCATGTGCCTTCCGGTTTGAGTTAAGTTCTGTGGGTTCATTTTTGGCCGTCATCATCAATCAAATTAAGCGACACTGATGAGGAATAATGATTCCGAAACTATAGTCTGCCTGCTACTTGTGATCGATGACGTCACGTTCTCCAACCAATTCTCTTGACATTGTTTCAATTAGCCCGCTTTGAAATGTTCAATTATCTTGGTCTTATGACATTAACCTTTTCTCATATTCCATTTTGTTCATAAACACATACATTCAACTATGCAAAATCTTTATCTTCCTCGATTTCCATTGTGAATTCAATAGATTTTTCTTGATTGTTATGATGTTCAAGTAATCGATCTATAGGGTTCATTCCATGTTGCCAAATGATGAAAGTATCTTCTACAAATCTCTTCCATAATTTTGGTTTCAGAATATATTGGTCGTGATCTTTTTATTCGAAATTCTCCATCTCAGCTGAAATAGGATACATGGATGAACCTATTACCAATCCAAATTCATGTTGAATAAAACTATCTTCAGGGCCTTAGGGGGGTGACGTCGCTGTGTACCTGAGTCACACCAGCGTTTCGGGTTAGCAACCCCAACACTGTGAATTCGATATTCAAAACGAAGCCTCGGATCACTCCTCCGGTGTCGGGAGTGCGTCTGGAGGCAGGCTGGCAGTCCCTAGCAGTAGAAAGTTGAGAAAGTGGCGCTTTCCTGCGAACCGTAACCACAAGGCCAGGCAACCCATATAGGATTACCCGGGGAAGCAGCTTGGGTCTGATGAATAGTGGAACGACAGGGCTTCCTTCCACGGATCCCGCTCAACCCCGCACAAGGGTGAGGCAGCATTGGACAAGAAATATGAATGTTAGTCTCATCAATGCTTACCTTACCTTATAAGGTTACGGATGGAGAGACGAACACAAAAAAATACGCAGATAGACTTGTAGAACGATGGATAGAATTATACCCGACTAAGAACTTCACGGGAAAACATTTGATTGCACAAATTAAAAACATTAAAGTACATAAATTGCTCGTCCCAGATGAAGTTACAGCAGTGAAAGAAGAAGCAATAAGACGCTGTCTCATCTTAGCAATCAGGAATATTAGACGAAGCATCAGCAGAAAAAGTTCTATGCACCCACTGATACGGATTTTCGTTTCCGCACATAAAAGCGTATTTACTTTTGAAAGTTTATTCTGTCTTCTCAGTTACAATTAACTGCAGACTTGAGAGAGATGGACGAGATCTTCTTATATTTATTCGATTAATTTTATTTTGTGAGCGAATAACTTTTATATGTCTTAACTTGACAGAGAGAGTTTTGGGATTCGTTAAAAATGTGTTTACTTTCGGCGCCTGCACTTGACAGGGAAAGTGGGGGTCAAGTGCATGCGCTGATATGTTTGAATAAGTCTTAATAAAATAATTAATAAAATGAAATTCAAACATCCTCCCCCCGCGAAAGTGAGTATCGTCTGTTCTAAGGGGAGTACCTACACTGAATCGATAGGCAAAAGACAAACCTTCGAAATAAGTCTGATTAGTGTGCCATTTTCTGTTTTTACCTCTACAACTCTCACTCTATCGTCGTTGCTCGGAAATACCTTTGTGACTCTTGCTGTGGACCATTTAAGAGGTGGTAAATTATCGACTTTTAATATCACTAAGTCACCTTCCTTTATATTCTTATGAGATTTCAACCACTTTGGTTTGTGTTGCAAAATATGTAAATACTCAATAGACCACCTTTTCCAAAAATCTTGTTGTAATTTTGAGCAGTGTTGCCAACGCGATAAACGTGAACTTGGAATGTCTAAACAAATTTTATCAGGAAAAGATGTCAAAGGAGCGCCTATTAGAAAATGCCCTGGGGTGAGACAATTTAAATCGGATGGATCATTCGATATAGGACATAAAGGTCTTGAATTCATTATTGCTTCAATCTGACCAAGAACAGTTGACAATTCCTCAAATGTGAGTGATGAATTACCCACTATCCGATTCAAATGAAATTTAGTAACTTTGACCGCCGCTTCCCATATTCCTCCCCAATGAGGACTATGAGGCGGAATGAACTTCCATTGTATTTCAAGGGAACTCAGAAAATTCTCAATTGCTACAACGTGACTTTTATTTTTGAAAAATTCAAATAAATCTTTCAATTTATTTCTAGCTCCAATGAAATTAGCTGCATTGTCACTGTAAATACTTGCAGGGTTACCACGTCGTGAAATGAACCTTTTAAGAGCCGCCAAAAATGCATCAGTAGAAAGATCACTTACGAGTTCAATATGCACTGCCTTGACTGCCATACAAACAAAAATGCAAACATAACATTTTTGAAGTGGAGCCCTTCTTAAATTAGAGGATTTAATCATTAAAGGGCCGGCGTAATCTAATCCTACATTTGAAAAAACTCTGGCAGGTGAAATTCTAATTTTTGGCAAATTAGCCATTATTTGTTGTGCATTTTTTTATCTCAATTTATAACACGTAAGACATTTACTAATAATTCTTTTTATTTCCTTCATGCCATTCAGTGGCCAGTATCTTAAACGAATATTAGACAGAACTGCTTGAGGTCCAGCGTGCAATAATTTTTTGTGCTCGTGAATTAGCATCAATCTAACAAAATGACTATTGGACGGTAAAAGTGCAGGGTGTTTTTGATCAAATGGAAGATCCGACAACGATAAGCGTCCTCCTACACGCAAAATGCCTTCATTATCTAAAAAAGGACTAAGTTTTAGTATTTGTCTAGAGTTAATTTCTGATTTACTTAAAAGATTTGAAATTAAATCAGGGAAGAAGCTTTTCTGTAGTAATTTTATCATGCAAGTTAAAGAATTCTGCAGTTCGATAACTTCCAATTCTCCGGTGGTTCTTTCCGTTGACCTACAATTATTTGAGAATCTGAAGCAATACGTAATTGAACGATGGAATCTAGTAAAAGATGAGGAATTTTTAGACAAAAATTCGATATTGACCTCGGGATCGATCTTACAATCGACTAAAGCAACCTTTCTTTTCTCAGGTAAATTTTTCAAATGACAAATGTACTTTAATTTGCAACCTAGACATTTCTGACAAATAAGTCGTCCACTCAGTTAACAAATCAAATTCCAAATTGTCATCCCAACCCACATTAGATAACCAAATTTTCTGAAGAAAAATCTTGAAACGAATAATAATAGGAGCTATTAAACCTAGTGGGTCGAAAATCTGAGCAACAGTTGATAGAACATTGCGTTTTGTAATAGGAACTTGCTCTACGTCATAATCGGGAATTTTTATCAAAAACTCATCGCTACAGGGGTTCCACATCAATCCTAACACTTTATCAGGGTTTTTTGACATTTAAATGATATAATTATCATCCCTGTCTGATCTTCGATCATTGAAAAATTTAATAAATTCCAAGGAATTAGATTTCCATTTGTGAAGCATAAAATGTGCAGAACCACATAGAGATTCAAGTTGAATGAACATCTCATTTAACTCATCCACAGAGTTAGCGCCACAAATGAAATCGTCAATGTAACATTGTTCTATTATGCAACGATAAGCTAAGGGAAATTCATTTTTATTTTTAAGTGCGAGTTCCTTAAGAGTACGTGTCGCTAGAAAAGGTGCTGCTCTGGTTCCGTAGGTAACAGTTGTGAGTTCAATGCATTTAAGGTTTTCAGATGGGTCCTTTCTCCAAAGAATATTCTGTAAGTGTGTTTGACCCGGGTTAACCCTTATATTTCTGAACATTTTGGCAATATCTGTAGTGAAAACATAAATGAAAGTTCTGAAACGACAGAGAATATCGAATAAACCTGGCTGAACCTGATAACCTTTTAACATGATGTCGTTAAGAGAAAATCCTGAAGTTGTCTTCATTGAGCCATCGAACACAACTCTGATCGAAACTCTATCTTCCCCCTGTTTCAGAATGCAGTGATGAGGTAAAAAATTTTGATATCTATCTGTTTCACTACATTTTTTCATTGGTACGTATCTTGCATGATTCAACTCAAGATATTCATCAATAAAATCATTATATAGTTGGAATAGTTTTTTATCGTTCGCGAACCTAGCCTCTAAACTTTGAAAACGACGCCTAGCCAATGTGAATGAATCTCCAAGCAATGACTCGTCCGTTTTGAGTGGCAAATTAACCTGAAAATAACCATCTCGCAATAGGGTAGTAGATTGCTTAAATATATTCTCGGCCATCTCATCATCCGGAGACAAGTCACCTTGGGGTACATCAACCTCTTCCAACCAAAACTTGCGTAACGTTTCATCTAAGCTTGATTCTTCTAATATTGAGTGATAAGCATGTAATTTATTGTTTTCAAGAGACTGAATATGAAGAGAGTGCGTAACTGGTCCCATAATTACCCATCCTAAACATGTTCTTTGTAAAATAGGGGCATTTTTTCCTAACCTTATTATATCCGGGCAAATCAAACTGTAATAAATATCGCAACCGAGCAATAAATCAATAGTAGAGGGTTCAAAAAATGTTGGATCTGCAAGTTTAATATTCGATGGTATATTAATTTTAGTGTGGTTCAAATTAACTTGGGGCAGTTTACAAGTAATCTCATTCAGAACATAGCAGTCAACGATAAATTCAGAAAGATTTGATTCATCAGTGAATGTGACCTTTGTTACTTGGTTTATAAATGTATTACAATTAGAAATACCTGCAACTTGTATATTTTGCTGAAAAGTTGGAAGCTTAAGTCTTTTGACACAATTTTCAGTAATGAATGAACTCTGACTACCTGGATCCAATAGAGCTTTTACTTTAATTAACTCTCCGGATTGTGAAAATATATTGATACATACTGTAGCTAAAAGAATATGTGAACTTATTTGCGAAGATGTATTCAACGCTGTATTATTATCTTGTGATAATTCTACCTGTCGTGAGGTACTAGTAGACGAGAAATTATTATTTTGAGAAGTTGAATTTTGAGTGAGTTTGGTTTTATCAGGGCTAATTATTTTAGTATCCACATTGAAATTGTGCAAAAGTGTGTGATGATTCTTTCCACAGATAGTACATCCTCGTGATGAGCAATTAACAATTGAGTGTTTTGATCCTAAGCAATCAAAGCATAGTGATTTTTCCATAACAATTTGATTTTTATTTTTTAGAGTTAAATTTTTGAAATTTATACATTTATATATATTGTGATTTTTGAGGTTACAGTAGGAACATTGATTATAAGAAGTAATTTTATTTTGAGAGTTAACTCTAGTGTGATGAGAGTATCTAGTGGGTTTAGCTTTTGACTCTCTTAAGTCCAACCTGCAACCTCCTCGTGGTGAGAGTCGGGCAACGTTCTCTTTGAGAACGGCTAATAGCAGGCAATGGCAATCCCACCAACATCGGGATAGGGGTTCCGGAAGTGTGCAGCCCACACAAGAGGCCACCTGACCTTTCTAGTCTTTTCCCGGAGCCCTGAAATAAAGGTCGGGGGCACAGGGGTTGAGAGCCTCAGCTGCCGTCAGGCTTGCTACCTGGCGGCAGTTTTTGTAGTCTGCACCTATGGATTTAAGAAGCCGGCAACATCAGCGGGCTTCGTATGCACCGAGTGCCAGCCACCGAGGACCTTCAACAGCTCTCGGGGTTTGGCCAACCATCGGCGCACTCATCGCGGCCCCACCATCGCCGCACAGCAGCCATCAACATCGGCTGCTGTTACATTGGCCTCGGTATCTCCCGAGCGCTTGCCCTTTGAGTGCCCCGATTGCCACAGGCGCTTCACCACCAAAACTGGGCTGGGGGTTCACCGTAAGTCTGCTCTACAATATGGTCCTTTTTATCGGATGCTTCCCGGAAGACGTCCTGGTTTCCAGGACGATCTTTATACCCAAGAAGGCAAACTCCATCTTGCCTTCTGACTTCAGGCCCATCTCCATTGCCTCAGTTGTAGTGCGCCAGCTGCACAAGATCCTAGCTGGTCGCATGATGGCTCACCAATTGGTCGACGAGAGGCAGCGTTGCCTCGAGGACGGCTGTGCTGAAAACATAGCCGTCCTGGCATCTACCATCGGTCACGCCCGGAGTAATCGTCGTGAACTTCACATCGTGTCTCTGGACGTGGCCAAGGCCTTTGACTCGGTGAGCCATGAGGCAATAACATCTGCCATGACTGAGGCCGGTGTGCCTGGAGTCCTTGTGGAGTATGTCGCCTCCGTCTATAGGGCCTCCACCACCATCCTGGAGGTACCAGGCGGAAGGTCCGGGAAGATTGTTGTGAGGAGGGGAGTGCGCCAGGGTGACCCGATGAGTACCATCGTATTCTCGTTGGTCACCGACAGGGTGCTGCGCTCGATCCCAGCCACAGTAGGGTATGAACTGACCCCTGGCCACCTCGTCAATGCCGTCGCATACGCAGATGACCTCTGCTTGGTCACATCATCGACCACAGGTATGTCGATGGCATTGACAGCGGTCGAAGAGACAGCCAATCAGCAGGGGCTTGCGTTCAATGCTTCCAAATGCGTTGCCACCTCCATTGTTCCATCCGGGAGGGACAAGAAAGTCAAAGTTTTGACTCGTCCTCAATTCACGCTTCGCGACCAGGTACCCATTCACCAACTAGGGCCCACCGAGGAGTGGAAGTACCTCGGTGTGAACCTGAGTCCAACGGGCGTGAGGCGAGTGAGTCCCTCCTTGGAGGTGGAACTTCAGCGCATAACGCGAGCCCCGCTGAAGCCACAGCAGCGCCTCACCATCCTGCGCTGCTTTTTAATAACCAGGTACTACCATCGCCTGGTTTTGGCTGGCTGCACCCTGAAGGTCCTACGTCAACTTGACCTTCAGGTTCGTGCCGCTGTACGTAGGTGGTTGCGGCTGCCCAAGGATGTACCTCTTGGGTACTTCCATACATCCTGCCGAGATGGCGGCCTTGGTATTCCCTCCTTCCTTACCACCGTTCCTGGCCTGATGCGCAGCCGGCTCATGGCAATGAAGGATTCTTCATTTCAATCCGTAAGGATTGCCCATGAGTCGGCCTGGGTCCAAGACAAGATCCTTTGGACCGATAGAGTCTTGAACCGCAATGGTGAGAGGCTCTATAGCTCTCAACAACGAGCAGCGCATTGGGCCAACAGGCTGTATCAGTCTGTGGACGGCAGGGAGTTGAGGGAATGTGGGAAGACCACAGCTTCTACCAGGTGGGTTGGTGCGGGGGTATCTGGCGTACCCGGGAGGGATTACGTTCAGTACCACCACACCCGCATCAACTGTCTTCCCACTCTGGTCCGAACATCTAGGGGCCAGAGGCGCGTGCACACCAACATCAAGTGCCGCGCCGGCTGCAATTGCACTGAGACCGCCGCACATATCATCCAATCCTGCTTCCGCACTCATGGAGGCAGGATTCGGCGGCACAATGCGATATGCAGCACCATGGCCGACCATCTCAGGGCGCGGAAGATGGAGGTTCGTATCGAGCCCCATCTCCGTACGGCAGTCGGGGTCAGGAAACCCGACCTTCTGGTGAAGCGTGGCACTCAGGGGTTCATCGTCGATGCCCAGGTGGTGTCAGGCGTAACACCGCTCGATACCAGTCACGCCAGGAAGGTGGAAAAATATAACTCCCCGCCTATCAGGGAGGCCGCTGCCAGCTTGCTGGAGCTCCCTTCCTCCTCCGTGACTGTGCTGTCTTGCACCCTCTCTTGGAGAGGTGTGTAGAGCAACGCCTCTGCAGAATCACTGCAGACCCACCTGGGTGTCCCGATTGGGCTCCTGAGCGGAATCACCACTCGGGTGCTGCAGGGGTCCCATACTAACTGGACCCGGTGGGGCCAAATGACATCAAGAGCCCCACAAACGCGCCAGGGAGTGGATTGAGGCGGGCGCGTTCACCGCCTCGAACAACTGGGTAACTCGCACCCCTCCACCGTCTAATTCGGCAGCGAGAAATAAAGCCGTCGCCCCAGACCATCTTGGGGTAAGAGAGGGGGTTTTGGTGAGTATGCTGGCACTGCCAGTGAGTCTCACACTACCCGAGTTAACATCTCGGGTGCCTTTAAAAGGTTTCCCCCTCTAAAAAAAAAAAAAAATAGATTGAGAAATGGGGTGTTTAAATTTTCAAAAATAGTGCATCGTTTTTCTAAGAAGAGAAAAAATTCCTTTAAACTGGGTAGTTCAGTTTCATTTCTTTCCATTTCGAAAGCCTTTCTAGTGTTGAAATCTAATTTTTGAGAAAAAATGAAGATAAGTATTAAATCCCATTCATCGATGGGAATTCCGAGAATTTTTAGAGACTCCAAGTGTTGTTTAATTCTAGTGATAAATTCTCTCAATTGATTTACCGAGAATTTCGACAGAGTGGGAGTTTCCAAAATAGACCTGAGGTGTGAATTTATGATCAAGAGTTTATTTTCATAGCGATCTTTGAGCGTAGTTGATGCAATTATAAAATTTTCACCTGTTAACTGTAAATTATTAATTAAATTTAGGGGTTCATCTCGCAAAAATGACTTGAGATAAATAAATTTCTGAATTTCACTTAGTGACTTATTTTCTATTATCAAAGTTGAGAACAGTTCTGAAAAGGACATCCAATCCGAAACATTTCCTGAAAATATTGGGATATTTAATTCTGGTAATTTAACAGAAATTTTACTTTCCGCCACATCTGAACAACCAAGATTCAGAGTCCTTTTTGATGAGTTAGACTTTTCCATAATATGATCAATTACCGATAATAAATGGCAATATCTCTGCTCCATCTCCTCTCTGTCCTCACAATCTTCGTAATCATTTGGATGTTTAGATGTTAAGTATTCAATTTCATCTTGAACTATATTATAATTATTGAAAGCTAACCAATCACGACGTACAGCATAATCCTTGATATTGTAAACATCCTTATCTATGTTTTTTGCAATAAACGTTTCTAAACGGACGAAAACGTTTTTGTGAGCTGTTCTTTGCTTAGTGAGAGCTTCCATTTCGAAACAATAAATTTTAATTTAAATCAACCTGAAAATATTCGAAACCTTGAAAATGTAGAAATTAACCTTTGAAAAATATAATGACATCAACAGAGAATTAATTATTCAGATATAAATGTTGTGGACATACATAAATGAGAAAAGCAATACGATTGATCAAGAGCAGAAGAAAATATACAAAATATGATAAGATATCAAAACAAAAAAAGAAATTCGATACATCTAACAAACATTAGTTGAAATTCTCTCAGTTCGAAATTTCACATCCAGAATGAAAATCAAAACAATCAAACCTGGTTCCTTCGGTTTTTCTTCCGTGAAGAAATCTTGATACGGTGGCAGCTACACTCGGCGTTGCACCAGATGTTGGCCTTGAAGACGGAACAGCAGCAATTTTACCATAAATTGGATCATGAAATTAACTGTTGAATTCCTGGGGCTGATTTATGGGGCTTGAAAATTTCTAAATCTGTGGTCCAGAATGGATCTTCTTTAGAGTAGAGGGCTTCTGAGCTTCAAAATTTTGAACTCCAGAGGTCAGAACAGATGTTCCCGGGTTTCGGCACCAAAATTTTATGTTACGGATTTTCGTTTCCGCACATAAAAGCGTATTTACTTTTGAAAGTAAATTCTTTCTTCTCAGTTACAATAAACTGCAGACTTGAGAGAGAGATGGACGAGATCTTCTTATATTTATTCGATTAATTTTATTTTGTGAGCGAACAACTTTTATATGTCTTAACTTGACAGAGAGAGTTTTGGGATTCGTTAAAAATGTGTTTACTTTCGGCGCCTGCACTTGACAGGGAAAGTGGGGGTCAAGTGCATGCGCTGATATGTTTGAATAAGTCTTAATAAAATAAATAATGAAATGAAATTCAAACACCCACAGATGATAGTGTTTGAGAAAGGAGAACAGGCGAACACAGAAACAGAAACAGAATTGGATGAGGCGTCAGTCGAGATCTTGGCGATCTTCCAAGAGACGCCATAAGTGGAAAGCAGTGTCGATGGGTGCGACACCAGAAATTGCTAGAATGATGAGCAACAAAGAGACAAAGAGCCTAGTGCAAATCATCAATGACTCATTGAGTCCAGAAACCTAAATAATCACCCACAATCAAGACCACCATGGAATGAGAGGCTCGAAAGAAAGATAGTTGCTCTGAGAACATAAATAGGCATTCTACACTCCTATACTATTACTGAAACCCTTGAGTTACAAGATGGATAAGAAGGTGAGGGCCTACGCCAAAAAACTTGGTCTGAAAAAATCCAGCCCCAATTTCAATCAGAAACTGAAAATCCACTGGAAAAGTATCAAACAGAAAAATGCAGCTTTAAGGAATAAACTCAGTAGGTATCATAAAAGAACCCAAAGATACTGTAACAAATATCTTTTCACAAATAACCAGAAGGCATTCTTAAAAAGCCTAGCAAAAGAAAGAGACGTAGTAGAAAAACCGTCAAGTTCCGCAGAAATGGAAAAATACTGGAGCACAGTATGGTCGCAGATCAGAGAGCACAACAGAAAAGCCACTTAGATGGAAACATAAGTGAAAGAGCTAGGCGGTTTGCAGGAAATGGAGGCAGTAGTCATCACTTGAAAGGAAGCGCGAGGAATAATAAAGAGGCTAAAAAACTTGACATCAGCAGGACTAGACGAGATATACAATTATTGGTGGAAGGTTCTAACATCGACCCACAAAATGCTGGCCCGGCTCACTCAGTATGCACTCTTTAACCCGCAGGAAGTTCCCCGATACTTCACAAAGTCATAACGTATATGGTCCCGAAGGGCGACGATCGCTCTCGCGCAGAGAATTACAGACTGATCACTTGCTGACCATCAGTGTATAAGATCTTAACCTCCATCATATTGGTCACATGAAAAAGCATCATTAATGGCATGGGAGCAAAACGGTTGTAAGAACAAAGGCCGAGGGAACAAGGACCTACTGATAATTGATGATGTCCTGACCAAGTAGGCAAAAAAAGAAAACAGAACTTATCGATGGCCTGGGTGAATTATCAGAAAGCCTTTAATTCAGTGCCCCACTCATGGCTACTAGAAGTCTTCGAAATTTATAGAGCCGACCGGCGGATGGTCGAGCTGCTTAGATTTCCATCGTCCTCCTGGTGGACAAACATCGTAATCCATAATCAAACAACCTCATACAAAAATGGAGATATTAAGATTCAGCGAGGCATTTTCCAGGTCGATTCGTTAGGTCCGTTGCGGTTCTGCATGGCCATGAAGATCCTGAAGAGCGTTCTCAACAGGTCCGCATATGGCTTTTCTATAAATGAGGAAATAACACTGACTCATTTATTTTACATGGTAACCTCCAAACTTACGCGAGCGGTCGACGTCAGCTGGAAGGTTCATTGGAGTTGATAAGGAAATTCAGTGACGATATTGCAATATCCTTGGAATAGAGAAAGAAGTGTGCTGCGGTCAATATCAACGCGGAAAATTTGAGGAGGGGGCTGACATAGAGCTAAGAGATGGAAGACAGATAGCAGGACTGAAACAAGAGGATAAAGGAAGATAAAACAACGAGAAGATAAAGAAGTGGTGAAGGAAGAAGAGTTAAGAAAATATTGAAGACTCAATTGTGGGCGAGAAACAAATTGGAAGAAATCAACATCTGGGCGATACCTGCTTTTACTTATTCCGCCGCAATTCTGAACTGGTCAAAGACAGACCTGCAATTGGTGGACAGGTATATCCAAACTACCCTCACAGAATATGGAATGCAGCACCCCAATTCAGCGACGGAGAGAATCTTCCTGCCACGAAATCAGTGTGGGCGAGCTTTGACTAGTGTGGTGTTTGCTTGCCTGGAAGAGGAGAATAATATCAAAACCTATTTTTATAATTCATACCTACCTGTCCATCAGTGTGTTCTTCAACATTTCTGCACACCTATAGAGATACAAAGATCCTGCCAGAAAAAAAACCACATGACTCACCAGGGTGCAACAAACATCCCTCAAAATGCATACAAATATGGCGAAAATGAAACAAAAATTGACCTGTTTCAGGATTTGTGCCGAATATTTTTCTTCTGATAAAATGAATTGGTTCCATAATTTCGGTGAGCATTGTATATCAGATCTGAGAGAAGGGATTGATAACGGATAGGATATACAGGGTGATCCATTCATACCAAACATTATACCAGGACGCTCTAGGAATAACAATAATGACGAACAAAATACTCAAGAAAATAAATTTTTTATTTTTTTTTATTGAAGTGAATCTGTGGAATAATAAAGCACAATTTTCGTTTTCTGCAGTGCATTTCATTATAATTTTTATGGATAGCATAATACATAACCGCTGGTGCTGCAACGACAAGTCTCGACGGGTTGTAGGTACTGACTATGGAATAGAATATGCAAATTTTACAAGTCATAGTTGCTGGGCTTCTAGAAATATTATCTATATTGATTGATATTGATTGTCGAGTGGACCTTTTAGTTCTTCACTATCGAATCCAATTTTCAAGTATCCCCGTTTACGCTTGTGGTGCCCTATTACTCATTGTCGAGTCTCCTGTGGACCCCTGGGGTCAACCTGGACCACTTTGAGAAGCTATGATTTATCTTCACCCACAAGAAGATACATAACTACAGACTAGACATAATATAGAGAGACAAAAAAAAAGAAAAGTGGCATAGTTAATTGATATTGAAATACCCAACACGTGCAATTTAGGTTACACCATTACTGAGAAGACTATATATTCTTCCTTGATATAGGAAATATCAATAACTTAGTGAAAAAACCAAGACAATGTGGAAACTACTGAAGGTCATGACTGCACCAATCGTGATGTCAGCCGCAGGGCTGGTATACAAATCACTATTTGGATGCCTGAATACCATCGGCATCGCAAGAGATGATCAATTTATACTGATTCAAAAAGCAGTCATCCTGAAATTCTTGAATGGAGTTATTCGGTAGTTATTACCCATCTTCATTTTACTTCAACTTCTACCCACATGTCTCGCATTGAATAAACGTATATAATAATAGTAATAATAATATAGGTTTATTCAAAATTCAAGTTTAAACATACAATTTATATATTTAATCAACAATAAATACAAAATCAAAATTGTTACCCAATGAACACGAAATTTTCCCAGAATAAACCCGAGTTTCCCATTAAAACTGAAGTTGTGCATGGGAGCT
Organism: Micraspis discolor; assembly: GCA_030674115.1. NCBI lineage: Eukaryota > Metazoa > Arthropoda > Insecta > Coleoptera > Coccinellidae > Micraspis > Micraspis discolor. The sequence goes on from JARTUT010000881.1 coordinate 993,284, forward strand.
CATCTGCTGCTATATTTCTGCCATAATTTCACTATATAGATGCTATACGGTCATCATGAGGACCTTTTCCAGAACTCAGAATGAGGAAGCTCGGACTCAATACGGTGATATTAATCCTTATTCCTAAGTAATTTATGTATATCATCTCTTTTCAGGTCCAATATAATCGTATATATTGGATACCATTCCATTCGTCATTGAATAGTCTAACAGTCTAGTGTGAAAATTCAGTTTAAGCAGTATTAATAAATCTGAAATATGCCGATTACGAAAAATCAAAAAGAGGAAATCAAGCAGTGCATAATGGAATGTTTCTCCGATAAGGAGTTCATATCTCTGTTGTCTCTAAAATGGCATATGTCGTTGAACAAATGATTAATAACCGGCTGGATGAAACAGATAAGAAATTAACTGTATGCGGAACAAACTACGCACATGAAGTTTGGAAAAATAGAATTGAGAAATTGGATCAAGAAATTAGTTGAAGCAATTGAGACTTTATAGAATGGAAGAAGTTGATGGCGATAATTTGAATACTAAAGTGAAAGAGCTTTTTCAGCAAAAGTTTCTATTACAAGATATTCAAATCAAAGAATGCTTCAGGGTGGGCCCATAAACTAAAAATAAAAAAGGGACCCATGTTAGTTCGGTTCAATTATTTGGACTACAGAAATAATATTCATTATAACAAAAAATAATTGAACGGAACTCATCTTGTGTTGGCAGAACAATTAAAATGGATGACTATGATTTGATTCTCGAAGCAAAGAAAATGATGAGTATGAAGAAAGCTTGGTCGAATATGGGTAAAATCTTTATCGAAGTGCCCGGGAAAAGACACATGACTAGTTCAACCTCAGATATCTATAAATTTTTAAATAAAACTTAGGGGTGACAATGATTGTATTGGCGGATTTTCATACTATTGGGGCTTTCAGAAAATAATTTTTGTTTTTTGTTAATTTACGTACTTGTGTCAGTGGCTGTTGAGTGGGATGTAACTGATTCAGACAAGATGTATTGAGTAATGAATGTGCACACATAAATGAGGATGGGAATGTTTTATTTTACATTTTCTAATATAAAATCGGTGATTTCGCACTTGGCGGATTTCAAGTATGTGTTACAGCTAAATAATTTCGATAATAATAATAATAATATAATAATCTTATGATTGTTGGTATCTCAGAGAAGTGGTTGAGCGGCCACATTGTGGCTTGATATTGATGGCTATAATTATGTCGCCACGCCAGACAGGCTACCGGAAGGGTTATGGTTTCTTCACAGCTCTGCTCGATATTGTGAATACCATTATTCGGAATGTTGACAGTGGTAAAAGCTGTTTTTTATCGCTTTTGGATTATTCAAAGTCTTTTGGTAGAGTTGAACATCAACTGTTGACTGCGACACTGAGGCATATAGGATTATCCGATAGGGCTGTGGAACTTATAAGAAGTTATCTGCAAGACATTGACAGGTAGATCCAAGTTGGGACCGGTCGTGAGTGGAGTTCCGCAGGGCTCAGTTCTTGCTTCAATTTTGTTTTGCATTTATACATTTTTCATCACTAATGGACTGCAGTGCTGTGTGGACTTTGACTACGCTGGTGACACGCACCGAGCAACCAGTATGATCAATGCGGATGTTGATCGATTGGTAAAGAATTCGAGTGATCATCAGCTTCCTTTGAATTCGATTAAAACAAAGGTTTTCGTTTTTGTAAAGGACGACAAAAATTTGGAGTCTCTATTGGATGCCGGAGCTGATGGTGTCCAGGTTCCCGTGGTAAGATCTGCACGAAATTTGGGGGTTATTCTGGATACGGAGCTCCGATTTACCGAATATATATCATCTTGTGTTCATCGGCCCTATTCTGGACTGAAAAAGTTATATGGTTGTAGACGTCAACTCCCTCAAAAAACTAAAATTTTACTGACTGACTCGTTAGTTTTGAATCATTTCAACGATTGTGACGCTGTTTATGGTCCATGCTTGCGGGTTGTTGATAACAAAGCAGAGTGCAACGGTCTTGCCTAAGGTTCATTTTTGGCATAAGAAAGTTGGACCAGTGGTTGAGCAATATTGAGCATGGATAAGTGAAGGGAGCTGCATTCGTGCTTTTGTTCCATTCCATCTTCTGTTTTCGAAAGCCCCCTATCTGTACCACAAAATAAGGTTTAGGTCGGACGTTCACAATGTAAATGTTAAATTAAGAGGATTAATTTTCTCTTTCATGTATAACCACCGCCTTTCTGCCTCTCTGATGTCGAGTAATCCATCGCGGTTAAAGAGTAAGTATCGCAGGGTGCTACTGAACACAACGAACTGAGAAATTTATGCTGCATTTTTTATCGCCCTAGTGTGCGCATTCTTGCAACTAATGGAGTGAAGGAAGCGTGGGAATAAATGTCTGTTTTTTTGTAGGTATCTTTGAGCTTACAATAAAAAGAGTATCACTGACGTAAGTCCTTCTGCAGTTATTTTTTTTCATTAATATATTCAATAAAATTGTGTGATTTCTTTACAATAAATGTAATATTATTATTATACCAGCGGAGAATTATGAAATAAAGATAATAAAATAAAATTCAAGTCTTAACGTGTACCAGAATGTTTTCGCGTGCGATATCCACCAATCAGCTGAATTTAATCCTGTATATTAAGGAATACAAAAATAGAAAAGCTTCCCTACAAGCGTACTCATTAGATATTTGATGGTGTGGGCAGGAGGGAGCGGCCATTCAGATCAATGAAGAACATATATAAGCCCTGTGAGATATGAATAAAAGCAAAACAAATATTTCCCTTGTATTTCTCCTCCTGAAATTCCCCCCTTTAACATAACTCTTATAGTCTATCTTTGTTACGAGAATTTATTGATATAAGCTATTTCTCTAATGAAATATGAATCAATAAGTGATCAATTCGCCAGTAGATGACTACCTTTCGTTATCAAATGGTCACCCTGTATATCGAGCAAAGGAATGGGTTTAAATGAAAATATATATTCACCTTTGTCAAAATCCAAGAGATTATTCAGCTTTTTAAGAACGTCGAACCTCATTATAATAGTCGGAATTGAATCGATTTCAACTGAAAGAAAATTATACTCTTCAATAAGATATTGACCATGTACTTTTTGATTTCCGAAAAAAATTTGATTATCCTGAATTACAGTAGATTCGTACTGTTAATTTTTGTCTAGTCTACTGCAGAGTTGCTATGCTTAATAATTTGGGAGCAAAATACTACCTTTCCTGAAATTAGACAATGAATGGCTTTCAATTAATTCTGGAAATAAGTTAGAACAAATATATCACTACTTTTGCACGCTTCTATCTGACGGCGCATGAGTAATAACAATCGAAGAAGATGTTACGATCTACTCTTAATTCTCTCAAGGAGAACCTAGTTATCCCTGCAACAAAACTCTCTTCTGTTTTTGACATTATATTTAATAAAAAAGATATAATAACAGTCACAAAACTAGAGGATCCCCAATCTCTACAGTTAATTTTCAATCGTTAACAAAACAAATCTCAATCCAAGCAACTAAAGGTTGATTTCCAAGTTCGAGAATCATTGAAGCAAGGAAACTTTCACATTGGCTCCCTTTTTAGGTGATTGAATTCTGAGGGCTTGAGGTCCTTACTAGGTACACAATTATCTGGACTGTATCATAATAACAGGTAGATGGACTTCATCCAAGCCTCATTCCAGCCCAAGATATGCTCTCAAAAAGGTACTTGCATTTGTCTCCCTTCAAAGGCGTAAAATGTTCTCCTCATAGGATATGTTCTCGTACAGGGCTGGAATAATGTTTCCCTCCTGTGCTAATATATCTCTATATTTGACTAGCACGCGCTCTCTAGGACTCCAACACCTAATTTTAGTGATTGATTGTTGTCATTATTCAGGCAGACAGACCAACTAATCTGCAATCTACATTTCACGAAAAGCGAAATGCGATTCTATCAAGACAGTGTGATTATCTATCTACCGAACATAAGAGCCTCGGCACCAGTTTATTAATTCAGTTAAAGTTGCTAGGTGGCGCACTCACAAAATTTCAGTGGCGTATCAGAGGTTTCCTCCCTTTTCTCTCCTGAAAGAGCAACAAGGTTGCAAAGATGAGAGCTCTCATTTAATTCGAAATATGTGAATTCCGATTATTGGACTTATGTCAGTCAATGAGTTTCAACATATCTGGTTGTAACTGAGGTGCTTAAGGTTTTTTTGACGATGAAAACCCTTTAATATAATAGGTTTTTGTTGATTTAAGATTTATGTTTGTTGATTCGTTCACTTCGTTCACATCCCTTGTGTCATACTGGTTAAGTCCACATCCGACTAGGTGAATTACCTCTTTCCAATCCCTAAAGAACACTTTACATCGAAGTCGGAACCGATTGACAAAGTTTTGGGGAAATTATTTTGTTTGAATTTCAGACTTTCATCCTTTGAAAACCCATTCATATATAGTTGCTCGTTCCGTAAATATCTTTCTAAAATGAGCTAGAGTTCTCATATTAACAAAATATATTGATTATCTAAATATCTCGGTTGATTTCGTCACTGAGCCGAACCCGTCGAATAATTCAGCAGTTATCAGCCTCTGAAATTTAATTTCCTCAATTCCAGTAACATCTCTCCAATCATTTCATAACTAGGAAGATGTTCGAATAGTGATGAAAGAAATAAGTTTGCAAAATTTGGTGGAATTCGTCAAGCCAGAAAAAAATTTGAAAAATCTCAAAAAAAAACAATTTCAATATTCAATCTCATTAGATAGTCGTCGGATTTCAACAGAAAAATTATACTCCATATCTGGAGGTTACTAATATCTTACATATTCTAATTATTCATTTTCTAAGTGTTTTATCACGAGAAGATATAAGAGTTTTTTAATTTATATCAGATTTCTATGAAGTCATACAGAAATTCATAAAATTAATTAAAGAATGGATATCTGTTTTCAGTTTATATCATACCTACACGCTTGTTGAAGTTAACATTTTGATAAGACTGATAGAAAATTCGTGTCGCTTCGTTTATAAAAGATGGTTTATCCTCCTTAGAGTCCTGACAGGTCATAGTTTCCATTACTGTTCTAGTAATTTTTTTCCTAGCTCTTAAAACAATCCTATTGCTAAGAAACAAGCGTGCAAAAGGTCCTAACCTCACGTAAGCGCTTTTCTGAACTTTTCATAGTTTGTCTGTTGATATAAAAATATTCTCTAAATTAACTCTAAATTTCGAAAAGAGCTCGCCCGACCTGCAGTCCTTTAAATATCTCAAAATTCGAATGAAATTAAGTATATACCCAAACACCGAAAAATATAATGGATCTAGATTATACATAAAGGTTCATCTATAACTTTCCACCCCGAATTCTGAGCTTTGGGATGGAACAACGAAAAAACGCTCTGAGAGGTCAAGATTTGTTGAAAGGGGGACATAAAAGGGTGTTCAAATGGGTTTGATATAACTACCCTTCTTGCCGCAACCTTTAACAGCTCTCATTTTTGAATAGGAAAGGTGTCGAGCACTACCATGTTGAAAATGCAATTCAATTTCAGTATGATTCCGTCCTTTTCTCCCAAAACAATGTAATAATATCCTTGAAAAATATATGAGTTTTTTTCATCGTCAAGATTTTTATTATACTCTAACAGAGTGACTCAGTATTCAATTTCCTATATGAATTCTTTTTTTTTTCATCAATCAACTTTAACTTCCATCAATAACTTTCACACGCCGAATTTGGATCTTTGAAATGGAAAAAATGCTCGGACGCGTTAAAAAATGAATTCGATATTACTACCCGCCTAGTTGCTGCTCTAACAGCAATTATTTCAATTTAAACCAAGGCTCATGATTTACTTTGTGTCTATTATTTTTTTCACGTTCACAGTTATTGTCTCGGTTTGAGCATTTTCAAAATGTGTAGGCATACCTACGCGTTGTGATCGAGAAATTGTAAAAAAAAGCGATAACAGATTTCGTTGATATTGAGATGGAGAAGATGTTTGAAATTGAGTATTCCTTCAGTTATTTCAGAATTAAATTATCAGCTTATGACTTTCAAAATGTGTTATACCTCTGCACAGCGAGTGGAAATAAGTTCTGCTGTTTTGTTTAACGAGAAAAATGAGGACCATAACAAAAGTCATACTTACGTCCTGGACTTGGTCAGAAAGTTTAGAGAGACAGGCACGGTTGTTAATTTGAAAAAAATATCGAATCGTATCCGACATGATGATGTGGGCGCATTTCTTCAACGACTCTATTTCAAGTACAAGAGAAATAGATGAAATATTTGGGATTTCTTGTACCACTATTAGAGGGGTACTTGTTCGATCCCTTGTGTAATTCATCGAACAGATATATTTGTTAACCATAAACAATCTTTCCCGAGAAGACAATTGCTTGAGTGGTCGGGTCATTTAAGGAATGCACCCCAATTTCAGGGTTGAAATGTATCAAAAGAGTTGTGTCCGATCTCTTTCTTACTCATGGAACAGACAGATACATCTGTCGACCATCAGGATATTTGGCCGCTAAGGTCATTCAAAGCATAAGGCTCAATTTCAGGGTTAACAAATATATTGGAGGAACCTTTTTAACTATTTTATTTTAAGGAATGTAACACTTTGAACGGGGAACACGTGGTCCCATTATATACTTGAGAATGCGATCTTCCAAGAAGGCTCTTGGAATTCCATTAGAATGTTCTCGAATATTTGTACCCCATTTTTGCACCAGAAGGATGAGAATATAAAAACTAAAAACAGATATATTTCAGAGGGAATCACGCAAACTTCCGTACTGTAAACATCAAGCTCAGTCATAGACTGTCGAAATAATAAAATGACTTGACTGTTGTAGTTAAATAGTGTTTTACTTTGAGGTAACCCAGCAGTATCAAGTGAAATTTCGATACACCGTTTTGGTATCGAGGTATATCTTTGAACCTCTAAGATATACATCCCAACTGAGTCAATCGAAGATTGGTTCACCAAGAACAGCCCCAGTAAACTAACTGTGGTACGCAACAGTACTTGCAAGTTGCATACAAACTGAGATTGCTTCACGAAATGAACGAAGATGACTTTGATCGCCGAATACAATTTTGTAAAATAAGGAGTGATATGATAAGTAATAATCCGGACTTCCTATTTACTGTCTGCTTCTCTGACGAATGCTCTTTCTGTTTCAATAGATCTGTAAATAGTTACAATTATCGATATTGGTCTGATACGAAACCAATGTTATTTAGTGAGATTCACACTTAATATCCTGAAAAGCTAAATGTATGTATAAGAGGAACATTTTTGTTCCGCAAGAGCAGAAGATTCTGTGACCGCAGCTCTATGGTGGGACCCGAGGAGGAGGGCTTCACTTCACTTCGGTTTTCTTTCCGACCACCGACCAGTCAGTCACTGAGAGAGAAAGACGAAAAGATGTCAAGAAGCTGAAATACAGAATTCGGTTTTTACTTTGTTAATGATATTATTGAATATACAGTTGAACCAGTGAACTCTTTTTCTAATACCACCACATATAACCCAATAGGTTATGGGCCCAGTTCACGATTGGTATTAGGAAATTAATAGAAGTTTTTCATTGAAAAACCCGAGTGACGCTAACCAACAAGATGGCGAGTGGAAGCATGGCGAGTTCTGTAAGTACCATTCTACAACTGAATGATGGAAATTTTTCGAACTGGTTGTTCCGGCTAAAGTGTTTACTGGAGGAAAAACAATGTAGAGAAGTTGTGGAAAGGAAGATTAACCTAACAGGTCTAACAAGCGAACAGAAGCAGGAAGTCGCGAAAAATGATGCTAGAGCAAGGTCAATCATCGTCCAGTGCATTACTGATAGGCACATAGAATATGTGAGGAATGCTGATTCTGCATTTGAGATGATATCTTCATTGAAAAATATATTTGAACGGAAGAGCACACTTTCAAGGTTGTATGCGAGAAGGAAGTTACTAACCTTGAAATGTGAGGAAAATGAGAAACTCCAAGATCATTTCATTAAGTTTGATGGACTTATTCGAGATCTAGAATCCACAGGTAATCAGCTCGAAGAGGACGATAAGGTATGTCATCTTTTATTAACATTGTCACAAAAGTACGAAACAGTTATAACTGTCCTAGAGACAACAGAGGCAAAATTAACTGTTGATTTTGTTAAAAGTAAGTTGCTGGATGCAGAACTGAAAATGAATGCAGGAAACAAGCCCAGAGAAGAACAATGTTCATTTGTTACCAGAGAAAAATCTAAGGATATTAAAAATTGTTTTAGGTGTGGACGTACTGGTCACTTTATTGTACAGTGTCGAAGCAAATCAAAGAGCCAAAGGCAAAGGAACTTTGAAGACAGGCAGAAGTTCAATCAAAAAGGAGAAAATTGAAACAACAATGAAAGAGTAAATGTCTGCAGGAAAGAAGAAAATGAAATCTCTTTCATATCGACAACCTCAGCTGCAGCACTATTAGGTAAATCAAAAGAAAAAGTGAGTACATTAAAGTTCATAATAGATTCTGGTGCAACAGAGCATTTAGTTTGTGGGGAAATTGAAGAACATATGTGTGATATACAGAAGATTGAGCCACACATAATAAAAATAGCTAATGGTGAAAAAATGCAGGCTTTCAAAAAGGGAAAACTCAAGGTAATGTTCCATGGAATTAAAATAACAATAAATGCCTTAATAGTAGAAAATCTTTGCTTCAATTTGCTATCAGTTAAAAAAATTAATGATGCTGGTTACAAAGTAGAATTTGAGAAAAATCAAGCTAAAATAATTATTAGAGAAGAATTCATATTGTGTAACTTAGAGAGAGGGTTGTACACTGTTGAACTTCAACTACAAAAACAAAAATCAGACTCTTGCATGATAGTTAAAAATGATAATATTTGGCGCTTGAGGTTTGGTCATTTGAATAAAAGAGGATTAGAGCTACTAAACTTACCCTTTTCAAATGATGTGTGTTCCTCATGCAGACAAGGCAAAGCCACAAGAAAGCCTTTCAAATTGATCGGTAAAGAAAGATCGAGAAGGATAGGTGAACTTCTACACACAGATATTTGGGGACCATCCCAAACAACAACGATGAATGAAGAGAGGTATTACCTCACAATTATAGATGATTTTTCCCATTTCACAGTTGTTTATCTCTTAAGGAATAAAAACGAAGCTGATGATTATATTATTAAATATGTTTTAGAATTACAAAACAGAAACGTCAAGGTGTCACGACTGAGATCTGATAATGGCAAAGAATTTTGTACCTCAAAATTAAGAAAGTTTTGTGAATCCCATGGTCTGAAACAAGAATATACTTGTACATATACACCACAGCAAAATTCTGTGGCAGAAAGAATGAACAGAACCATTCTCGATAAGGTAAGGTGCATGTTTATCGACACAAACCTACCAAAATCACTTTGGGGGGAAGCAGTGAGATGTGCAGTTTATCAGATAAACCGTTCACCCACAAAAGCACTTGAAGAAAGAAGAAGCACGATACCTGCTGAAATGTTTGGTAAGATAAATGACCCAAATAGACTAAGAATTTTTGGTTCAAAGGCTTGGTACTATAAGCTGCCACGAGAAAATAAGTTGGAACCACGAGGAGAAGAGGCATTTATGGTAGGGTATGGTGGACCAGGTTACAGACTCTGGGATCCTAAATTGAATCAAATATTAATTTCACAAGATGTTGTATTTGATGAATCAGATTTTAAGTATAAAGAAAACAAACCTGACACAAGAGAAATAATTGTGGAAACTAGTTCTTATGATAATGTTATAGATCAAAACGTTCAACAAGATGAAGGTGAGTCAATGACAGAAACAAGAAGTAGAAGAATCAGAGCACCAGCCAGATATGAAGATTTTGAATTGTACATGGCTCACTGTATGGTATCAATTGGAGAAGATCTCCCAGAAACCTATGAGGAGGTTATGAGATGCCAAGATAAAGAAAACTGGAAGATTGCAATTAAAGAAGAAATAGAAGCACTTCAGAAAAATGAAACATGGAAGATGGTATCGTTGCCTGAAGGTAAGAAACCAATAGACAGCAAATGGGTTTTCAAGATTAAAAGACCACCAGATGGCACACCCTCAAAATTTAAAACAAGGCTATGCGCACGAGGCTTCAAACAGAAGGAAGGTATAGATTTTAAAGAAATTTTTGCACCAACAACAAGATATGACCCAATAAGAATGTTACTTTCTTTGGCAAATTACAAAAAATATAATTACGCACAGTTTGATATCAAAACTGCATTTTTGTATGGCGAGCTAGATGAAGAAGTTTATATGATTCCTCCACTTGGACTCTATGAAAGATCTACCAATCTTGTCTGTAAGTTGAAGAAATCACTCTACGGATTAAAGCAAGCACCTAGATGTTGGAATCGAAAGTTCAATTCATTCTTAGAGAATTTTGGTTTTACTCAATCAGATGCTGATAGATGTGTTTACAAAGGTTATGTTAAAAAGTTCATAGTTTTGTTAATTATTTATGTTGATGATGGACTAATATTTTCTTCAGATAAGACTATAATAAACATTGTCCTGGAAGAGTTGAAGAATTGTTTTGAAATTACTATTGGAAATGCTAACTATTTTGTAGGTCTTGAAATTCATCATGATATTGAAGAGGGAACAATGTTTCTAAACCAAGAAAATTACACAAGACAAATAATCAGAAAATTTGGACAAGACGATGCTCATCCTGTAAGTGTACCAATGGATGTTAATTCTTTTTCAAACATTAATGATGAATCAAGTGAAACAGGGAATCAACTTATTCCATATAGACAAGCAGTTGGTTCTCTGATGTTTTTAGCAGTTGTTTCTAGACCAGACATTGCACAAGCGGTGGGAGTGGTTAGTCGTTACCTAAACAACTACTCTACCGTTCACTGGAATATGGTGAAGAAGATAATTCGCTATTTGAAGGGGACAGTCGACTACGGCATACTGTACAAAAATGATAAGGGAATACTGGAAGGTTTCAGTGATGCAGATTTTGCAAGCGATAAAGAAACAAGACGTTCTACGACAGGATATGTCTTCAAGTTAAATGGAGGTCCAATAACATGGTGTAGCAAACTCCAGCCAACAGTTTCACTTTCAACAACAGAATCTGAATTCATTGCTGCTGCACAAGCTACAAAAGAGGCCATTTGGTTGAGAAAATTTATGTCTGATATTCAAGAAGACCTGCATGGACCAACACAACTAATGATTGATAACCAGAGTGCTATCAAACTTATTAAAAATCCTGAATTTCATCAAAGAACGAAACACATTGACATCAAGTTCAAGTTCATTCGTGAACATTTTGATTGTGGAGATATAGAACCAAACTACATAAACACGAAGGACCAGGAAGCAGACATATTTACAAAACCATTACCGAAAGTACAGTTTCAGAGACTCAGATCAAAACTTGGAGTTACCAGTTTGAATACACAGAATGAGGAAACTACTTTGCGTAACAAAAGGTGGGAGTATAAGAGGAACATTTTTGTTCCGCAAGAGCAGAAGATTCTGTGACCGCAGCTCTATGGTGGGACCCGAGGAGGAGGGCTTCACTTCACTTCGGTTTTCTTTCCGACCACCGACCAGTCAGTCACTGAGAGAGAAAGACGAAAAGATGTCAAGAAGCTGAAATACAGAATTCGGTTTTTACTTTGTTAATGATATTATTGAATATACAGTTGAACCAGTGAACTCTTTTTCTAATACCACCACAAATAACCCAATAGTATGGGTCGGTATTTATTGCGACAATATTGTGGGCCCTTTTTTCATAAACGACAATCTCAATGGTGATAATTACTTAGATCTCTAAAATGAGGATGTCAATCCTATGCTGACTAATATTTTGGAAAACGATCACCATTATTTAGAAGCCGAACCGAGATTTCAGCGACTCTCCATAATGCAGCACCCGTGAGGCACTATTCAGATGAATGATTTCTAGGGCATTGGATTGAAAGGAAGGGTGCCATAAAATGGTCTGCTCGATCCTCTGATCTGTCACCGCTGGATTATTTTTTTTTGACATTTGAGAAGTAAAATTTATGCGACGAGTTCTGCAAACTTGGATGAATAATGCCAGCGCATATGTCATTTGATAACACCCGAAATGCTAAGAAATGTGAGGAATCGCTTCGAGTAACTGCTGTATGTATGCTTTGGTGAAGGTGGAGGATATTTTGAGCATTTACTAATTAGATGTATTTATCATTATTTCAATTCATTTTTTTCATTGTCTGTGATTCAATAAAGTGAACAGTTTTTTCATTCAATTACGCATTCATCAAATTCGTCCAACTTTTTTTTCATTTTCTCATCCCGAAGGTCAAACATTGGGGTAGAAGTTTATGGATTGAAATACTTGTTAATGTTGTTTAATACTTAAGGGATCGGAGAAAAAAATAATACGCTCAGGCAGGTAACTGAATTACCTTTTCAACAAAACTACTCGTCCCATTATCTCTTTTCAAAAATAATTGTGCTAGCGGCTAGAGGGGTAGTGATATCGAATTCATTTTTTGGCCGTCCGAGCGTGTCTTCTATCTCAAAGATCCAAATTTAGCGTATGAAAGTTATTTATGGAACACTGGGTTACTTTGTATATTAATAAAACGATGAAAAAAACACTCGTGCAGGAAATTGAATTGCCCTTCCAACAAGGTGCTGCTCGACTCCTTTTCCTTATTCAAAAATCAGAGATGTTAGGGGATGCGACAAGAAGGGTAGTGATATCAAACTCATTTGAACACTCTTATTTGTCCCCTTTTCAATAAAATAAAACCTGTCCCGGCGTTTTTTCGTTATTCCATCCCAAAGCTCAAAATTCGGTGTGGAAAGTTATGGATGGCCCACCATGTATACATATAAAGTACATAATCAAACTAGAAAGTACCCCAAATCTACTGAAATTCAGCCCGATAAATTTTTTTACCAGAATAAAAGCTGGCCAACTGCACACCTATAAATACTCACAATAATAAAAAAATTATGTCATTACACCGATCCAACTTCACACTTCATTTTATTAAACGTTCAATGGGAAGTGAGAAAAAATTCTTCGAATCGAATGGATTAACTAATTGCTTATTTAATGTGCCAGATAATTTGAATAACGAATAATTACGTCTTCATAATATTCATTATCATATTTATTTTATGATTATACTGCATGTTATATCTGCTGATAATGAATATTAGTTGGGGTTTCATTAGCAGTCAATTCAGTTTCAAAGAAATCCACGCACTGAATTGAATTTCAATTCGCTGAATATTCTCTAATGAATAAGTGTAACATTTGCCACTTTTTCTTTCGAAAAGAATGACAAATATTATTTTTAAAACTAACTACGACACTGCAGTCTGAATGATTCCAGATACATTGACTTGGCCATTTAATGTGATTGTCTAGCAAGGGTAGGACTCTACGTTATGTTTAAGTAATAATTCAAGTTCGTGATAATTGAGATTAGTGAAAATAATTGGGAATCAAAGATGGTGAATTAAACACAACACTTAGACCCAAACAATCAACTCTTTATTCAGAGTCTAAAAAATATAGGGAAAAGCCTCAGGCAGAAAACCCCTCATGTTAGGTGATGTTAAGGCACTTGTTTAAAACTAAATAGTCAATCATTAACAGCTAGCAAAGGCAAGTATAACATTTCTGAGAAAACTATAACAATACAAAACAGATAGTAATCATAATAACCAGAGCAACTTCCATAATACAAAGAGAATAATAAACATGGTAAATATGGCAACCTCAATTATACAACAAGAATTAATAATCATGGCAAATATGTAAACTTCAATAATACAACAGGATAATAATCATGGCAAGTAAGTAAACGACTAATTATGACCATCGTCATGGTCACGGCCCCAGGGTATGTGAGCCATAACTATAATATTGTATGAGCTAAGGAATTGGGAACAAGGGGAAGGTCATGGAGTTCTGACGGCTCTGAAAAAATGACAGAAAGTTTCGCGGTTGATAAAAAAGATATTCACTCATGCCTTATAGCACTTTTTAGTAATGGTCCCTGCCTTAAGGCCGCCCCTTCAAGGCCTTCGATCCAGGTACCTAAAAAATCTCATACAACAGTATAGGAATGGTCCACAATCTCGAGACCCCTAAATGAAATATCATGTAATACGCGCATATAGATAAATGGATAGCAGTACGAGATCATAGCATAAATAAACAACAAATTTTGATAGAATATCCATCACGAGTAAAGAATATGGACCAGAATAACAAGAATGCATTATGGACATAAATAACAGAAACAGATTTAGGTAAACGATAATAAGCAATATAAATAAATGAAAGCAGAGAATCTACATAATCAACCGAATGAAATATACATAACGACAACACGAAGATACATCATAAGTAGAATAAGTTAACACAGTACGAAATATACACAACAATAACCGTGAATAGTAAGGCTAGTAGATTACACAGTAAAATGACCAATTACAACAGTACGAAATATACATAATGATTACATGAGACAGGGGTAACTTAACAACTTTACCCTTCAATATAACACCAGGGTGCTACGTACACTGGTTACATCCATTATTCCATATCAACCATACTAGTACTACCACTGGTGGAGGTCTCCATATGTTCCTGTTTAATCACAGGTCCAGACCCTGTAAGAATGCAATTAATAATGTGTTTACTTATAAAGAATTTATTCTAGTTTATTTTCTGTGTCCATATTTAGATTCTCTGTGGTTGAAGGTTTGACGGTTGGTTGGTTGAATAATAAAGTAAATCACTTGTTATACGTGCTATTTAATCCAACTGACCCTCAGAACGATTGGCAATTCCTATTGTACAATATGGTATAGTAACTAAGATTGATCTGTTACCCTCCAGTAACACATTGTAGAAAGCTGAAAAATAAGGCATTCATTGTTATGGTAGACACCTGAACTCCAAGAGTTATCGGAGACAATGGGATCACATGCTATAAGGGGTTTGTTTCTTATGGCACAAGTAGAATTATATAAAGTGAACAAAACATCACAAGAACAAACAAAACATGTGAACAAAGGAAATAGTGATATATGAATCAAACAAAGCATTATGTGAACAAAGGAAATAGTTATATGAAATCAAACAAAGCATTATGTGAACAAAGGAAATAGTTAAATGAAATTAAACAAAGCATTAGGTGAACAAAGGAATTAGTTATATGAAATTAAACAGAGCATTATGTGAACAAAGGAAATAGAGTTATATGAAATTAGACAAAGCATTATGTGAACAAAGTGTCACGGTTTTGAATTCCCGTGCCAGGATTTTTCTTTTTATTTAGCCTGATTGAAACTAAAAATGCCTCCGCCAATGGTTCCTGTGATATTCGAAGACCGCAAGTACGATCGCGATGTTTTTTTTGGTAATATTAATGCGCTGAAGATTATCGATAGATCGACAGATGTGAGATTTGATACGCACGTATTTCATTTATTGTTTGACTTTTCCAGCGAAGATATTGAACGTTGTATACGGAGATAAAGTTTGGAAAAGTTTTGTTTCAAATATTGAATTGTGCTCGTACCTTTCGTTTTACCTTACCTGGAGTACGAAACAATACGACTTTGTCGGATTTTTACAATCAAACAATTACAATTAGCCTGCCCAACATCCTGTAAGTACTTTCGAACGTTTGCCTTTTTGTTTCTTTTTCTGAGGTTTCTTGTTTATTTATTGCAGAAGGCTTTATCCATTACCATAACTTATAGTATTTGATGGTCAGTACTTCTCTCGGCTTGCGATTTTCATTGTATTTGTGTGCTGATTGCGAATTACCACCGTTTTTCGTTGATTACGTCGCTGCCAGAGCACCTGTAGGCCATCAACCCCTGAAAACCGTGGGGGCGAAGACAGTCATCCACCCACTTCTGAAATAATTCAGAAGAGTTTCCTGACGTCTGGGAATATCATTTTGTTGGAGAAGAGAGTGGTGATAACTCAGCTAACTCGAGGTCAGATAAATTCTCTTATAAATATAATTGTTTTCGTTGGATAAAATTCCATCCTGTATCAACCTTATTTAATTAACGATCAAGTATTTTGATCGCTCTTTTTTTATTGTGTTTCAATTAATGAACATTTGTAAGAACAATTTTATTGGAAACTGAGTATAACGTTATACGAGGGTACCGCAGAACAAAGATTTCCTTGTCATAGTTTATTAGAACAATACAGATCTCTTTTGTAATTGTTTTACACATCAAAGTTGGAATAGAGAGCATTAGACTATACATATTTTGCGTTTCAGTTGTTGAAGTTTACATTTTTTTGATGCTTCGTGGTTGGTATCAAATAGATCACTAAAGGAAAAGGACTACTTAAAATAACCACGTGGCGCCCTTAAATGAAATAACAATACATATTCATATATTGTGCAATTCCACCCCTGACTCTCCGACTGAAGGGCATTCCTTTTTTTTGTTTTTGTCACTTAAACTTTCAACTTAAGAAGCGTATTCAAAACACCTTATTTATTGATTTGTTTTAATGATTGTGAAGGGCTATTCAGGAAGTTTGTGACAAATTTTTGGCACCCAACGTGGGGCCTGCTGGCCGTATACGTGATAACTTTCAATTTTTCTATAGAATACTCAGATTTTCAGTTCCTTTCAGGATACTGTTTTTCGCTTGACGCGATTTTATTCAATTGTTTCATATCGAGTTATTTTTATCATTTTATATTAGCTGAATTTCGGAGTTGATGGTTGATGTTTACATATGATCTGCCTGTCTGAGATTTCAGATTTTTGGCGCTCTTGTTCACCTGAACAGAGTGCTTATCAATTGCCCAAATGTCTGTGACTTTCGAATTTTTGGGCAAAAGTGGTATCAATCGTTTTGTTTGGACCTACTGATGAATAATCCGTGGTCAAAATCGATTCTGTCCGTTCCGTGAACACGATAACTCTCGAACGGATGAAGTTAGAGAGTTGAAACTTTCAGAATAGGTTTGAGGTATAAATATCTCGGCTAAGTTCGTTATTCGGTCAAATCGGCCGAATAGGTTCGGAGTAACAAAAAATTTTTTCAAATGACACTGTTCAAATAAAAATTTTTTTATTGTGCAGTTTTATCAGACGTATACAAAAATACCACTCTCGACTTCGACAAGCTAATAGATCTGGAGATATGATTTTCAAAATTTAAATAATTGTAAGTGGTTTACAAGAGCGCCTAAGCCAACTGACCTCACGTCAGTGCTTTCTAAATTTTTTATGATCAGATTGCTAGTTGATTTCGGTGATCCATGGGCGTGCTATAGGTTTTGTTTTTCGACGAAAATTATATTTGTAAATAGTTGTTTCCGTTTCTTCGTTTGATATATTTTTTTGTATACAAAAAAACTTATATATATTTTGTTTTGGTTTTGGTCGTTACTAAATGACGGTTTCATAAATATTCGAAGTATATACCGGTATATACGGTATATACGTGTATACATATATTATCAATTTTTTTGAGTAAAATTGTTGTTAATCCAGTGGCGTGGGTCGAGAAATGGCTTCCTATCGTTACGATATTTATCGATTAAAGAAGGATGAACTTAGATACGAACTGCTTGCTAGGGGTTTCAAAACTACGGATTCCCAGACTGTTAATGATTTGCGTTCATTATTGAGACCAATTATGAAGTTAGAGAAATCGAACGAGTCGGTTGTATACCCTGATACGCAAGTGAGTTTTCGGAGGAATTTGAGATCATTTCCGGTAAGCTGGATGACATGAAGGTTCACGTTGGTCAGTCCGGTGTTGATGGATCGCAGCTTTTCACGAGGCTCAAGCATTTATTATGGCGATGTGAAAGATTGCATGCTGATAGTGAGGCTGATCGGATGAGATTGGATAAGTTGCGGGAGAGTATTTCGGCTATCTTGGGGAAATTAGAAGATATTCCGATTACTGAAGATTTCTCACACATGTTGTTGCACGGTGATGCACAAAAAGATTCATCGGATGAATCCGATGATGAAATTGGAGCAGCTGCGCCAAGATGTACCTTACCTAGACAGAGATTAACAGCTTCTTCCTCTTTCTCGCCAAGACCAAACTTGCAAAAGTGGAATGTTCAATTTTCAGGAGACCCAAAGGGTATGTCAGTTCATAATTTTTGGAAAGGATAGACGAATTACGTTCGGCCAGGAATGTTTCTGAAATTCATTTATATCAGCTACTGATTTATTTACTGGAAAGGCACTGTTGTGGTATCGAGCTAATCGTGATCGTTTCAAAGATTGGAAGGGCATCTCGAATCTTTTGAAGAAACATTATCTGCCTCCAGACTACAGACCTAGACTTTTTAAGGATATTTTGAATCGCACTCAAGATTCATCGGAATCCATTTTCGATTACCTAACTTGTATGAATTCGATGTTTCGTCGATATGGACCTGTGGATGAGGAAATCAAAGTGAACATTATAGTTCGTAACCTTGCTCCATTTTACTCCACTCAGCTACAAGAAGTTTCCACACTTCAAGAGTTGGAGGACGCTTGCCTAATTTTGGAACAGAAAAAGTATAGAGCTGATAATTATGTACCACCAGCTAGAAAGAAACATGGATTTGTGGACCCCGATTTCGCCTTTGTCTCAGTGTCACCGACTGAGGAGGTCTCTGCAGCGACCTTTCCTTCAACGAGATCTAAAAATACAGTATGCTGGAATTGTCAGAAAACCGGTCACGCTCGTCGAAACTGCAAGGAACCCAAGAAAATTTTATGCTATCGCTGTGGGAAGATGGATGTGTCTGTCCGCAGCTGCCCAAGCTGTTCTCCGGAAAACGGTCAGAGGAGAAACTGAATTGCCGATCTGTTTCTCCTCGTTGTGTTGAATCGGCAACCTTAGAGAGGAATATTGTTGTTCTGGATTTCATTATCTCACATGCTACGGGTGATAAACGTCCATACTTGGAAGTCTCTGTTCTTGGTCACTCCGTGACTGGATTGCTAGATACGGGCGCTAGTCGAACCATAGTTGGTCAAGCTGGTTACAGTCTACTATTACGCCTGGGCTTGAAATTAACACCGGACAAAGTCAACTGCACCGTGGCGAATGGACAAAATTGCGAAAGTATCGGATATGTGAAGACACCCATGTGTCTTCAGGGCAAAGTCAAGTGAATTGACGTACTTATTGTGCCGAGTTTCGCTCACAATCTCATATTGGGGATAGATTTTTGGTTGAAGATGGAGATCGTTCCGAACTTAAACGAAAGTGTCTGGCACTTCGCGAGCGACCCACTAACTATAGATTTATGCAAGATTGATGGCTCTAGAAACCTTAATGCTGAACAAGTTCGCTGCTTGGAGAGTCTTTTAAATAGACATTTCATGAAGATGGGATCTGATTTGGGGTGTACGCAGCTCGAAGAAGACAAGATTGAAGTGCTGCCTGATACTCGGCCTATAAAACAGAGGTGGTACCCCGTTTCTCCCGTCAAACAGAAAATAATTGACCAACACTTGAACGAAATGCTTGTGAATGACGTCATTGAGCCTTCAAAGAGTCCATGGTCTTCACCAGTATGTCTTGTGGCAAAGAAGGATGGAAGTTACCGTTTTTGCGTCGACTACCGCAAGCTGAACGCTGTTACTAAAAAGGATGCCTATCCTTTGCCTTACATTTCTACAATTTTAGATCGCTTGAGGGACGCGAGATATTTGAGTTCTTAGATATAAAGAATGCCTTTTTCCACATACCTTTAGCAAAGGATTCTCGTGAATTCACTGCGTTCACAGTTCCAGGTCGTGGCTAGTATCAGTTTAAGCGAGTCGCTTTCAGCCTGACTGGTTCAACGGCAACATTTCAGAGGGTAATTGACAAAGTTCTGGGACCTGAATTGGAGCCTTATGTATTCAAATACGTGGATGATATTATTGTAGTTACAGAAGATTTCGAGACTCATTTGAAAGTACTTGAATCGGTTTTTAATCGCCTTACTGCGGCGGGCCTAGTGGTCAATAGGGAGAAATGTGAGTTTTGTATGCCTCAATTGAAATATTTAGGATTTGTTGTGGACGCATGTGGACTCAGACCTGACCCGGAAAAGGTCGAGGCAATACTCGGTATACCTACTCCCAGGAATATCAAGGAAGTAAGACGTTTCATAGGAACAGCTTCATGGTACCGTCGTTTTGTACCAAATTTTTCTTCAATATTGGCTCCGTTGTCTAACCTTACAAAGAAAAATACCATATGGAATTGGACGGATGAATGTGAAAACTCGTTTCAATGCTTGAAAGAATGTTTATCTACTGCTCCTGTACTGAACTGTCCAGATTTTAAAAGGAAATTTATAGTTCAAACTGATGCCTCTGCTTACGGAATAGGTGCCGTTTTGTCCCAAGAATTCGATGATGGTGAGCATGTCATCGCTTTTTCATCTCGTTCTTTAACTCGCCAAGAAAGAAATTATACCACAACTGAACGAGAATGCCTTGCAGTTATTTGGGCTGTGGAGAAACTGCGATATTATTTGGAGGGAGTTTCTTTCCGAGTAATTACGGATCATCATTCTCTTTTATGGTTGAACAATTTGAAAGACCCTCAAGGACGATTGGCTAGGTGGAGCTTACGATTGATGGCTTTTGACTATGAAATTATCCATAGGAAGGAAAAGACAACATAGTGCCTGATTTGCTTTCTCGTTTCGTTGCACTGGAGGTTGTATCAGTTGAGCAGACTAGAGTCGAAAGTAATTTTGAGAGTGGAGATCATTGGTATCGAAAAATGTTGGAAAATGTAGCAAAACAACCTGAAAAATACCCGACGTGGAGAGTTGAAAAGGGTACACTTTTGAAATACACATCTTGTAAGATACCTGAATTGTCCTCAGAGGCCGATTACTGGAAGTTTGTGGTTCCTAAGGAAGATAGAAAAATTTGATACTTCAAAGTCACGATGAACCAACCTCAGGGCACCTGGGCATCTTCAAGACTTATTGGAGATTGAGACAGCGATATTTTTGGCCCAAGATGAGAAACGACGTCGCGATAAATGTAAATAGGTGTTCGATCTGTTGTGCCTGTTCATCGAGGAAAATGTATTTTTAACGTATGGAGTCCCTCAAATTGTTGTTTGTGATAATGGCACTCCAATGCGAAGTTCTGAATTTGTTTCTATGGTGACTAAATTTGTGTGTGAGATATCTTATACACCTGTGTATCATCCTTGCGCTGACCCTACAGAAAGATCGAATCAAACTATTAAAACGATGATTCGATGTTATTTGAAAGATAACCATCGAAAATGGGCAGATAATGTTGCGGCACTGGGTTGTGCCTTGCGTACAGCAAGAAGCGAAGTTACTGGATATAGCCCTTATTTTGTGAATTTCGGTCGTGAGTGTTGCCTGAATGGAAAGAATTTTGAATGTTCTATTCCTTCGAAAAATGACGACGAAGATTTGAGAAGGATTGGATTCAGAAACTTTTTGCTGAGGTCCGCGAGCGCTTAAAAAAAATCCCAAGAACGCTATCGGCATACCTATAATTTGCGACGACGACCCGTTCAGTTTAATGTCGGTGATCGTATTATGTTAAAGAATAAGTCTTATTCCAATGCACAGGCTCACTATAGCGCTAAGTTGGCGCCCAAATATGTAGGTCCATTTGTTATCGGAAATAAGTTGGGTAAGTGGACTTACGAAGTGTTAGATGAGCTATCGAATAGGAAAGGAGTATGGCATGTGGATGATATGAAACCATTCTTGTCTGGGGAGATTTCTCGACCTAGCGCTGGTTACTTGTTCAGATTAAATATAATAAAACTTTGTCTTCTGTTTCTCATTTCAAACATTTACTTGTTCCATTTAAAGCCGGAAAGCTCATCGCTTGTAAGGTGGGGGGGTGTTGTCAAGGTTTTGAATTCCCGTGCCAGGATTTTTCTTTTATTTAGCCTGATTGAAACTAAAAATGCCTCCGCCAATGGTTCCTGTGATATTCGAAGACCGCAAGTACGATCGCGATGTTTTTTTTTGGTAATATTAATGCGCTGAAGATTATCGATAGATCGACAGATGTGAGATTTGATACGCACGTATTTCATTTATTGTTTGACTTTTCCAGCGAAGATATTGAACGTTGTATACGGAGATAAAGTTTGGAAAAGATTTGTTTCAAATATTGAATTGTGCTCGTACCTTTCGTTTTACCTTACCTGGAGTACGAAACAATACGACTTTGTCGGATTTTTACAATCAAACAATTACAATTAGCCTCCCCAACATCCTGTAAGTACTTTTCGAACGTTTGCCTTTTTTGTTTCTTTTTCTGAGGTTTCTTGTTTATTTATTGCAGAAGGCTTTATCCATTACTATAACTTATAGTATTTGATGGTCAGTACTTCTCTCGGCTTGCGATTTTCATTGTATTTGTGTGCTGATTGCAAATAACCACCGTTTTTCGTTGATTACGTCACTGCCAGAGCACCTGTGGGCCATCAACCACTGAAAACCGTGGGGGCGAAGACAGTCATCCACCCACTTCTAAAATAATTCAGAAGAGTTTCCTGACGTCTGGGAATATCATTTTGTTGGAGAAGAGATTGGTGATAACTCAGCTAACTCGAGGTCAGATAAATTCTCTTATAAATATAATTGTTTTCGTTGGATAAAATTCCATCCTGTATCAACCTTATTTAATTAACGATCAAGTATTTTGATCGCTCTTTTTTTATTGTGTTTCAATTAATGAACATTTGTAAGAACAATTTTATTGGAAACTGAGTATAACGTTATACGAGGGTACCGCAGAACAAAGATTTCCTTGTCATAGTTTATTAGAACAATACAGATCTCTTTTGTGATTGTTTTACACATCAAAGTTGGAATAGAGAGCATTAGACTATACATATTTTGCGTTTCAGTTGTTGAAGTTTACATTTTTTTTTTATGCTTCGTGGTTGGTATCAAATAGATCACTAAAGGAAAAGGACTACTTAAAATAACCACGTGGCGCCCTTAAATGAAATAACAATACATATTCATATACTGTGCAATTCCATCCCTGACTCTCCGACTGAAGGGCATTCCTTTTTTTTGTTTTTGTCACTTAAACTTTCAACTTAAGAAGCGTATTTAGAACACCTTATTTATTAATTGGTTTTAATGATTGTGAAGGGCTATTCAGGAAGTTTGTGACAAAGAGTTACATTCACAAGACAACAGCGTTAATGACAAAGGCCCAAACACCACCTAATACACCATGAAACCAAATAATATAACATAATAACAGTATTAATTTACAAACATAATGGAAAAATAATAAATTCACTGAACCAATCCAGTTCTCAATGCAATTTATCAAAAAAAGTTAATAAAATGGACAAGCAACTAATAATAATAAAATAATCTCAATTATACTTGCGAGATATATTCTAGGGTCACCCAACGTAAGATGGCTTCGTTTTCGAACTCACACAACGCCATCTTGGACATAGACAAAGTATCTCCCACCATTCGCGCAGGTCGACGCGGGCCCTTGGCAGTGACAGCCGTGTTCTTTTATTCTGACCATGGAATTTTATTGCCACGGTTTGGTAACTGCCAGTGGTGTATCAGCATAGGGTGGAATGAGACTACGATTTTTTTGTGTTGGAAAAACCCGGGATGTTACATAAGGATTTGATATATTTCTCAGAAATAATTAAAGACAATGTTTCTGATGCAAATTTAATATTCGATTTGATATACATAATAAAATGTGCAATAAATGAACCAATTCTGAAACATGATAATAAAATATGTAATCGATAAGTATCTTTTATTCTTCCTTCTTCCTGTAAGCCACAGCTTGCTGTATTGCTGCCAAAGATGAAAAAGTAAATTTAAAAACCTGAAAAATATTTATGTTTGTATATAATATGTTGAATAAATTATTTATTTTTTGTATATATCGAGTGTCCCATGGTGGGTGCTGGGCCTATTGAATTATTATGGAAACTATTCAAGCGAAATATTTTGGATTTTGTATAAATAAGATCATCTCACGTACATTTCTGAAATACCAATGTGTTGCCAAATGTATGCAAATTTGACAAGAGTCTTAATATTTCAAATAAGACACCCTTTATTTTTATTTATTTTGATGATTCTCCATGACAAACTTCAATTAATTTACTTTAGCCTCTAATTTCTTTCTTCCTTCAAAAGTTTTTGAGTTATACATTATTTTAAAAAATTTTCACTAAATAAATCACTCGCGAGTTTCAGCTCACAGTGCACACATCGCTTATGTTTACCGAATAATCTTTTTTAATTGAAGTGGAAATGAAAACTTTAATACGAGTGTGATACAGAGACATAACACATTCGAAAGTGACTTTTCTAGCAGCTTAGTGCTCATTTATCTCTCATTACTTTGTTTTGGTTAGTGAGTAAAACAACTTTTTTGCACCGACAAATACGTACGAGAACAACCGCCGGCATAAACGCCGGCGAGTAGGCAACCAGTAACACACAATGGTGTATTATTGTGCATCGACAAACAAAACTTCAAAACAAATTTAAGAGGAGTTTTTAATCAAATTATACCGTCTTTGAGTACAAGGACTTCAAAATGTCACATTACACAGTACCTAATAATCACCAAATCAAATAGGACAAACAACATCCACTCAAGAAAACTCTTATGTTTCTGCTGCTGAATCAAACGCAAAAGTAAGCTTCCCAAAACGTGAACAAGCCATTGTTCTGCATGCAGAAGATAATCTCAAGTTGCAAGACTATGTTAAGGCCATTGGTGGAATCGTTCAACCCAAGAATATCTAATAACAGGATTTGCATATACTAGACAAACGTAAAAATTGTTGAAGATCTAATTAACTCCCACCCAACAGTTATCATTAATGACATCCATCTAGGTATTCGTAGACTTGTCTCCCCAACCAAAAGACTTATTATATCGAACATATCACCCTGCATCCCTCATGAACTTGTCACAGATGCCATAAAAAATTTGGGATATCAACTCGCTTCTCCTGTCTCGTTTCTAAGAGCTGGAATCCCTGGAGATGAATACTCTCATATTATAAGTTTTCGGAGACAAGTATACATACTCCCCCCAAATGAAAATTTTGAGCTACAAACGTCTGATTTAATACAATATGATGGTAATGACAGCAGAATTTTTCTTTCAACCGACAGAATAGAGTGTTTCATCTGTCGTCAAAACCTCAAACTGCCCAAATTCGACATCAGAAATGAATCCCCAACCACAAACTCCACCCAGCGATATAACATGTGACACTGAATTCTCTGAAGCGTCCCAAATAAATGAAACACCTGGCGTTAAAGGAGGTCTGTCAGAAATCCTCTCAATAAGCGATCAAACTTGTAACATCCTAGGTTTTTTCAATACAAGAAAATCGAAGTCTCATTACACCCTATATTGAAACGCCACTGGGTCTCACGTACCTCGAAGGAGAGTTTAGGTCAGAACAAATTCTATGGTTATAAATCGGAGCAAGACCAGCGCGAGTGGGAGAACGAGAAGAAAGAAAGAATGCAAGATGGCGGGGTCATTAACGGTGGAGTTGTGAGAGAAGTAACAGAGACCCAAAAAGAAGTGTTAGTGCCTTTGTGTGAGTTCGAAAACGAAGCCATCTTACGTTGAGTGACCCTAGAAAATAGGTTTGTTCGCGTGGCAGTTCGGAACTGTAATTTTTGGTAATTTGTGGTTCCCACCCGTTCGTCTGGGACGGAACAGGAGTTCCTTGTCGTTCGTGTGGTCGGAACACTTGATTTCGGAACTGTTCGTTACTGTTCTTACGGTTCCTGATCTAGAGATGGTACAATGGTACAAGGTACAACAGAAGAAGCGGTAAATTCAAATCATCGGTGATTCAAATTTTCAGTAGTTCTAATTGGCAATTAAGTTATATATTTGGTGACTAAGATATTTGCATAGCTGTTTTTGAGTATATTTCATGTTGTGTGAGTATAAATTTTTAATCAATTCGTTATAATAGCTTCTCAAAATTTTTGTTATCTCAAAGAAGAGGAAGGATCATTTGCAATAGATGAATAAAATAATTGCATAGTTGTTGATCAAAGTATGTAAGATAATTATTTTATATTATTTATATATACGATATTTCGTATTTATATTCTATATATTTATTTTTGTTATTTCGTGATTGTAGTATCTTTATTTTTTAACCACTCAAAATGTATTGCAAATTTAGGAAGGAAACGGAGGAATGACCTCTTTCAAGAACACAACGACTTGTTAAAACAATTATTATCTAAAAAATAATTACAAAGCTATAAAAATTGTTAGAAAATATTTTTATTTATTTCCCAAATGCCACTAGTTCCATATACAATTACCTAATTCTATTATATAAAATTTTCTGTACACAGTTTCCACCAAAATTACAATAAAATAACAGAAGAATTCACAGTTTACCCAGATATAAACTAACAAAAATAATTTCTCCACTGATGACCACTACTACATATATTGAAATTTCAAATTATAATTAAATTAAATCATTTATTTGAATATGTCATTACATATAAATTATATTTACAGTTATTTATATGGATATGTTTATGTTTATTAATTTATGACAAAAAAAAATTGTTCATTTTTAATATTTGTAATTTCTAACGTATTTCCGCCGTATTAATAACAAAAAGATATTGAATAATTATTAATTATTAATTATTCAATATCTTTGTAACACTATCCATGATATGATCCATGATGTACAACATAACCTTACTTTCACTTATCTATGCACTTAACGAAATCGTTTTGAAATCATCTGTTCCCACCTGTTCTCACCCGTCCGGGTCACAGAACAACTTGCGACGATTCCAAGAGTTACAGAACCTGGTTCTCTGTGACCCCGGAACAACTGGGAACTGCCACCCGAACAAACCTAATATCTCGCAAGTATAATTGAGACTATTTTAAATGTTATTGGTTGCTTCTCCATTTTATTAACCTTTGTTGATAAATAGCATTGAGAGCTGGATTGGTTCAGTAAATTTATCAGTTTCCTATTATGTTTGTAAATTAATACTGTTAGTATGCAATATTATTTGGTTTCATGGTGTATTAGGTGGTGTTTGGGCCTTTGTCATTAACGCTGTTTTCTTGTGAATGTAGTTCTTTATTCACATAATGCTTTGTCTAATTTCATTTAACTCTATTTCCTTTGTTCACACAATGCTTTGTCTAATTTCATATAACTATTCCTTTGTTCACATAATGCTTTTTTTGATTCATATAACTCTATTTCTATAACTATAACTATCTCTATAACTAACCCCTTATAACATAACCCCTTATAGCATGTGATCCCATTGTCTCCGATATTACTACTCTTGGAGTTCAGGTGACTACTATAACAATGAATGCCTTCTTTTTCAGCTTTCTACAATGTGTTACTGGAGGATAACAGATCAATTTTAGTTACTGTACCCTATGGTACAATAAGAATTGCCAATCGTTCTGAGGGTCTGGACCTGTGATTAGACAGGAAAATATGGACATATGGAGATCTGCACCAGTGGTAGTACTAGTATGGTTGATATGGAATAATGGATGTAACCAGTGTACGTAGCACCATGGTGTTATATCGAAGGTTAAAGTTGTTAAGTTACCCCTGTCTTATGTAATCATTATGTATATTTCGTACTGTTGTAATTGGTTACTTTACTGTATAATGTACTTGCCATACTATTCACGGTTATTGTTGTGTATATTTCATTCGGTTGATTATGTAGACTCTCTGCTTTTATTATTTATATTGCTTATTATCGTTTAACTATATCTGTTTCTGTCATTAATTTCCATAATGCATTCTGGTTATGCTGGTCCATATTATTTACTCGTGATGGATATTCTATCAAAATTTGTTGTTTATTTCTGCTATGATCTCGTACTGCTATCCATTTATCTATATGCTCGTATTACATGATATTTCATTTAGGAGTCTCGAAATTATGGACCATTCCTATACTGGTTCCAAACGCCTTAAGGCAGGGACCGTTACCAACATGTGCTATAAGGCATGAGTGAATATCTTTTTTTATCAACCGCGAAACTTTCTGTCATTCTTTCAGAGCCGCCGCTGGAACTCCATGACCTTCCCCGTGTTCCCAATTCCTTAGCTCATACAATATTATAGTTATGGCTCACATACCCTGGGACCGTGACCATGACGATGGTCATAATTAGTCGTTTACTTACTTGCCATGATTATTATTCTGTTGTATTATTGAAGTTTACATATTTGCCATGATTATTAATTCTTGTTGTATAATTGAAGTTGCCATATTTACCATGTTTATTATTCTCTTTGTATTATGGAAGTTGCTCTGGTTATTATGATTACTTTCTGTTTTGTATTGTTATAGTTTTCTCAGAAATGTTATACTTACTTTTGCTAGCTATTAATGATTGACTATTTAGTTTTAAACAAGTGCCCTAACATCATCTAACATGAGGGGTTTTCTGCCTGAGGCTTTCCCCTATATTTTTTTAGACCCTGAATAAAGAGTTGATTGTTTGGGTCTAAGTGTTGTGTTTTATTCACCATCTTTGTTTCCCAATTATTTTCACTAATCTCAATTATCACGAACTTGAATTATTACGTAAACATAACGTAGAGTCCTACCCTTGCTAGACGATCACATTAAATGGCCAAGTCTTTGTATCTGGAATCATTCAGATTCCAGTGTCGTAGTTAGTATTAAAAAATAATATTTGTCATTCTTTTCGAAAGAAAAATTGGCAAATGTTACAAACTAGTCAACAAGAACTCGAAACAGAGCCACTATCAACAACAAAAAGCCCGATGCCTCCTCCAAAAACTCCAGCTCATCGCTCAGATGACAAACAAGTGAAGAAAAAATGCAAAATGGAACCTCCTATCGATAATTCTCTGAACGAAAAAACGAAGAATTCCATCTTAGAAATATATCAAGAAGAACCAGAATCTTTTCACCTTCCTTACGATAGCCTTACCGCATTTATGGAAAACACTTTTGTCAATGCGAATCCTTACGCTGAAGCTACTAAGTTCACAACAAATGTCCAACTTATTCTTGTTGATCTACAGAAAATATACCCACACCTAGACAGAGCAACTAAAAATAGAATAACAAGAATATCCAGAAAAAATAGAGGTAAACTAAATGATCTTCAGATTGAGTGTATCAGTAATTTCAGTATGACAAGTGACGACGAAATGAACTCTGACAGTTGCTCTCAAACCTCGCAGATATCTTCAAGTTAATACAATGGAACTGCGATGGATACTATCCTCGCTTAGAACGTATCCAACAGCTTATATCAGACACCCTTCCTGACTTTCTATGCCTGCAAAGACCAACCTGAAGCCAAACTATAATCTGATTTTGCGAAACTATGCAGGCTGTTATTTCATCAGAAATACGAACACAAGAGCTAGTGGGGAGCATCCATATTTATATCGTCAGACATATACCACAAGGAACTTCCCTGAACACGAACCTGGAAACGGTCGCCGTGTGTGCATGGTGTCCCAAGAAAGTCACTATATGCAATATTTATATACCTATACCTGATGGTGAACTTCGAGATCTCATCAGGCAGCTCCCTACACCATTCATAATAGTGGGCGACTTCAATGATCATAATAATAATAATAATAATAATAATAATAGAGTTTATTAATATAAATCTACAATTTACACCAATGAACTCTTAGAAAACAACTGTGAGTTATCTACCCTAAGGTGATATCTGTATACAGGCCTTATGGCTAAGATCAAAGTGTATCTTAGCAGGATGTTGAGGCCATTCGAATCGAAAATTAATAAGTGTTGTTCGATTTGTCACATACAGTGTGTTGGAAAGTCGCGAAGACGTTTTGTAGTGCGTATGTGTGTGCGCGTGCGCGTACGAATATTTTCGACTAGTAAGTTGTGCGCGGGTGATAGTGGGATGCAAAATGGATCGACACGTGCTGCCGTACCCGTTGCCGCCCGAGCTCATCTGCGATTACTGCGAGGTCTTACCCCGAGGCGCTACCAAAATCATAACGACCTCAATAAGCACCTCAAAGATACCACGACAGAGCTATTACATTTAATTGTGGAACATGCCGATCATTCCTGGGTACCATCAAACAGATTAAAAACATCAGGCAGAAGATCACCCACAAGAGCCAGAGCCAGACGGTACCACGACCACAACAGACTCATCACACCAGCCCACAGTTATACCTGCTCAGCTGGGCCAGATCACCACTAGGCTCAGGAGGCCTCTACGCATTGAATCATCGAGACAGACCACCGCCCCGGCTGGGGCAAACTCAGGCTTCGCTGCCCCCAGGGCCCGACATCTTCCTCATCGCTGGCCAATAACCCGGCACGCGGGAACATGACCCTGAATCGGACGGGGTGGTTGCCAGACTGAGAAGACCGGTGTCCACCAGACCAAGAAGACCAGTGCGCGTGACGCCGGCCACAGCCGCTGCTTCCTCGACGCTTACCTCGGGCTCGCCACCGTCTGCGGTCCAGCCCGTCGCCCCGCTGAGTACCCGAGGCACGGCTGCCTCACGAGTGAGAGCGCGTGGAATTACTGAAGACCAAGAAAGATGGCTCGGCTGGATAGACGAAGTGGAGAATGCCAGCGGCCTCTCCGAAGTCACGGAGAGAATAACAAGAGAGCTCGTGGAGAAGAATGGACCGACGAGACCTCCGGCCCCCGCCGCGTCACGTCCCGTGACCCGGAGACATATCAGACCAAATAGATATGACCCTTTGGAAGCCGCCACCATCCAGAAGAAGTACCGGCGTAACAGGGCCAAAACATTCAGGGAAATCACCAATAGCGCAACCAACATCCACTGCACAATTTCCCCAGACCGTCTGTTGGAGCACTTTGGTCGTGTTCGCTCCAGAGGTGACGCCTCCGACCGGCTTCCACAAGAATTCGAGCTTCCATATGCTCCAGATAACGAGGAGATCAATGCGCCGTTCACGGAGACAGAGGTGGCGGACAGGCTGAGGAGGACCTCGAATTCGGCCCCGGCAGAGATAAAATCTACTATGGGACACTCAAGAAGTTCGACCCGGGCTCGAGAATGTTGGCGCCTCTGTTTAATAAGACACTTGCCCTCGGCCAACTACCAGCGGCATGGAACACAGCCTCCATAGTGCTCATCCACAAGAAGGGGGATCGGGATGACCCTTCCAACTGGCGCCCCATCTCCCTGTGCTCCTGTTTATATAAACTATTCACTGCCTGCCTGGCAACTAGAATATCCCGTTGGGCCATTGAAAACCACCTCATTTCGCTGGAGCAGAAGGGATTCGGCCAATATGAGGGATGCTATGAGCACAACTACGTCCTCCAAAGCATACTGGACACGACCAGGAGACGTAGAAGACGATGCGCGGTGGCGTGGCTGGACCTGGCTGACGCGTTTTCATCGGTTCCGCACGATCACATTTTGGGCGTCCTGACGGCGATGGGCCTAAATCAAGCTACAACCTCCCTCCTGAGAAATATCTACGGGGTTGCATCATCCACCATCAGGGTCCCCGGAGGTGAGACGGGCTGCTTCCCTGTGAGTGCGGGAGTTCGCCAGGGTTGTCCCCTGAGTCCGTTGATCTTCAACTTGGCCCTGGAGCCAGTGTTGAGAGCGGCGAGAGGGGCGGACAGGGGTTTCAGGATCCACGGCCACCTTATTTCGGTTCTGGCCTACGCAGACGACCTGGTGCTGGTGGCGGAGACACCAGAAGACCTACAGAGCATCCTTAACAACGTGGGTGACACTGCGACTGCGTGTGGGCTGACATTCAAGCCTGCCAAGTGTGCCTCCTTGACACTAGACTGCAGGACACACAACACCTGCCCCCTCCTGGACTTCAGCATCCAAGGAACCCTGTTTCCGGCGCTTGGCGAGGGTCAATCATACGAACACCTGGGAGTTCCTACAGGCTACCACGTCGACCAGACCCCTGAGGACGTCCTAAGAAGGATAAGAGAAGATCTGATGAAACTAGACGGTTCCCTCTTGGCGCCCTGGCAGAAAATCGATGCCCTCAATACCTTCGTCCTCCCCAAGATCTCTTTCGTTCTGAGGGGCAGCCACATCGAGAAGACCCCTCTGAAGGCGCTTGACAGAGAGGTGAAGAGGGCTCTGAAATCCTGGCTCAATCTACCCCAGAGAGCCAGCCCCGAGCTGTTATACCTTCCTATGAAGAGAGGAGGTGCGGGAGTCCTGCCCATGGCTGACCTCGTGGAGGTGGCCACGATCGTCCAGGCCTACAAGATGCTGACCTGTCCGGATCCCCGTGTCGCTGACGGCCAATTGTGTGAGGTCGCCCGTCGACGGATAGGTCGCCCCCCGACGCCCGATGACCTGGCTCGCTACTTGTCGGGAGATCTGTGCGGAGAGTTCGGTAGGGACGGTGGCGACGTTTCGTCCCTCTGGACAAGAGTGCGGAACGCTACGCGGAGACTCGCGAATAGACTGCCCATTGAGTGGTCGTCCGCAAGCGGAACCCTGTGCGTGCGGTTGGGCCGAGATGACCCCGCGGGGGCTCACCCGATTGGGCCCACTGGCCGAAATCTTGAGTGGAAGTTGAAGGATGCAATCCACCATTTGTATGCATCCCGCCTGGTCCGAAAACCTGACCAAGGTAAAACCTTTAGGTGCTTCTCGGGTAGTGCGGCAAGTAGCCACTTCATGAGAAGCGGGTTCGCAACTCGCTTCTGTGATTGGAGATTCATTCACAGAGCCAGGCTGGGCTGTGTACCCTTGAATGCTACTCGGAGGTTTGGCGACGGAGACAAGCGGTGCCGTCGATGTGGCGAGCACGATGAGACGCTGCCACACGTGGTCAACCACTGCAAGATCCATTCCGCGGCGTGGCAGAGGCGGCACAACGCCGTGCAGGACAGGCTGGTCAAGGCCATCCCTGCCAGGATGGGGGTGATCCACGTCAACAAGCGGGTTCCCGGTTCTGATTCCGCACTGAGGCCGGATATCGTGGTGGTGGATGAGACCAAAAGCAGGCTCACGGTGGTCGACGTCGCGATCCCCTTTGAGGGAGGGCCTTTGGCGCTCGAGAGAGCGAGAGACGCGAAACTCGCGAAATATGCCGCCCTTGCTGAGGAGATGAGAGCGAAGGGGTGGGAGACCACGGTTGACGCCTTGATCGTGGGTGCCCTGGGATCGTGGGACCAGGCGAACGAACCGGTGCTGAGGAGGTGCGCGGTCTCGCCGCGTTACGCGACCTTGATGCGCCGCCTGATGTGCAGTGACACCATCAGGTGGTCCCGTGACATCTACATAGGGCACGTTTCCGGTGTCAGGCAGTACAACCAGCCTGGCATGTGCGGCACCGCCGAGTCGACTCTATCTGCGCCCGTCTCGTGACCTTTCTATGTGTATGTATTTCTTCTTCTTACAACTTGTCAATGTATAATGATCTGAGAAGTGATTGTATGTACATAAGCACTTATATCTAAGACGTCCCTATTGGGATATTGTATTTATTTTAATTATCTTACTGTCTTGATGTATGACATGGTTTTTGTAAAGACTATTTTCTGAATAAAGTTTTCAATCTGTTCTTATCAGCTTAATAAAATGATCATAGTACCATTTGGGGATCCGCAACTACTTTTGGTAGAGGAAAGATCATTGAAGGTGTAATCACTGAACTTAACCTCAACCTACTCAACACCGGTGAGAGTATCCATTTCTGCTCCTCTTCAGGAAACTTTTCCTCGATCGACCTCAGCTTATGCGATCCTCGCACATCACCCAATCTTTCATGGCACACGTTAGACAGTCTTTATGATAGCTACCACTTTCCTATCCTTATTACCGATAACAACCACACTGAAACTGAAAGTTACACAAGGTGGAGACTTTCGAATGCCAACTGGGACCGATTTAAAGACGAAGTCGACCTACAACTAGAGAAAATACCATTATCCGACGACACTGACCATGACATCTATCAATTAACCTCCATCATAACAAAGGCCGCAGAAAATCACATTGGAAAACTTACAACTAATCCAGGAAGGAAGACAGTCCCTTGGTGAAATGACGCTTGCACCGCCGAAAACAAAGAATACAAAAAGGCTCCAAACACCGGCGAACACGTGATACAGTCGATTTTATCAATTTCAAAAAGTACAAAGCGCTGAGTCGAAAAGTTCTCAAACAAAGTAAACGAATCTCTTGGCAGAATTATGTTTCCACTTTAACACCAGATACCTCATCTAACCAAATTTGGACCAAAATTAGGGATTAAAATCAGCGGGGTTCTGAACCAGAACACCGAACTCTCCACTGACTCACAAGAAATTGTAGATATTTTAGCAGAGCATTACCACAAGAAAACTACAAATAATACTCCTACACGTCAAGTTAATGATCACCCGCCAGAAGACGAAATGAACCCAACTATAAATCAACCCTTTTCTATGACCGAACTGACTTTAGCGCTCACATCTATGAAGAATACAGCAGCCGGCCCAGATAACATACCTATGATATTTTTGAAGAACCTACTAGTCGAGAAGCTATCATGAACAAGTTGATACAAAATAATCTGACTGGAAATATTTTCTTTTATCTGTAAAACTTCCTCACGGACAGAAGTTTCAGCGTCGTCGCAAACGGTAAGAAATCTTCACCTCTCCACACCCAAAATGGACTTCCTCAAGGTTCTGTACTCAGCACTACCTTATTTCTTTTGGCAATCAACGATATATGTCCACTTATTAACTCTCCAATAAAATGATACTATATGAAGATGACCTCCTGCTTTACTGCACTGGAAAAAACACCAGCTCCACGTGCAAGCTCCTACATAAAGGCCTTGATGATATAATCGAATGGGCGAAACATTCAGGCTTTCTTTTTTCCCATAAAAAATCTAAGGCTATCCGTTTCACCAGAAGACAACCTGTGTGCCAACCTCACTTAATTTTGAACAACACTACAGTACAATTGATGACGAGATATTGTTGATGATGGAGCTCGTGTTGAATGATTGTTTGGGCTATTACCATCATCTATTGTGGATGTAATGATTTCCGACGTTTCGATAGACATCTTCTATTCACTTATGGAATCAGGTGTTATTTTCATAAATGCTGCTTCTTTGATTTTTTTCTTCTTGCAGGTTTTTCTTCTTTGGATATTATTGATGCTTCATCCCACTTTATCCGATGATTCTCATCTACAGCATGTTGGACCAACCTGGATTTGTCGCTGTCTAGTACTCGTAGAAGCTTCTGATGTTCTTTTATTCGTACATTCAGAGGGCGTTTAGTTTCTCCGATGTAAGATCTTCCACACTCGCAAGGTAATTCATATATGCAGTTCTTTGTCCTTTGTGTCTCATTATTAGGCTCAATTTTGTAAGTTTAGCTATGATAGTGTCTTGAGTTTTGAATGCAGTCGTTATGTTGTATCTATTTCCTGAACCAACAGATATAAATCAGACCATTAAAACCGTAATTCCTTATGTAAAAGGTTTGTCGGAGAAAATGAGGAGAATCGGAAATAGATACAACATAACGACTGCATTCAAAACTCAAGACACTATCAGAGCTAAACTTACAAAAGTTAAGACCATAAAAACCGTAATTCCTTATGTAAAAGGTTTGTCGGAGAAAATGAGAAGAATTGGAAATAGATACAACATAACGACTGCATTCAAAACTCAAGACACTATCAGAGCTAAACTTACAAAAGTTAAGCCTAATAATGAGACACAAAGGACAAAGAACTGCATATATGAATTACCTTGCGAGTGCGGAAGATCTTACATCGGAGAAACTAAACGCCCTCTGAATGTACGAATAAAAGAACATCAGAAGCTTCTACGAGTACTAGACAGCGACAAATCCAGGTTGGTCCAACATGCTGTAGATGAGAATCATCGGATAAAGTGGGATGAAGCATCAATAATATCCAAAGAAGAAAAACTTGCAAGAAGAAAAATCAAAGAAGCAGCATTTATGAAAATAACACCTGATTCCATAAGTGCTCCATCTATAGATCGGCCAGAAGTTTAGACGCCGATAGTTCGATCCAACTTAAAAAGATCATCATATCACAGATGAGTATATAACATCTTTCATTTTCTTTCATGACTTCTGTCAATTGACTTTTTGAAAATTGATAATTTTCAAAAGGTTTCTTACTTTTCTCCTTGATAAAGATAGAAGATGTCTATCGAAACGTCGGAAATCATTACATCCACAATAGATGATGGTAATAGCCCAAACAATCATTCAACACTACAGTACAATTCGATGACTATCTGAATTATCTTGGAGTGGTTCTTGATCAGCGTCTCACATGGACCCCTTATATAATAAGCGACGGAAGAAGCTGCTGCTGAAGCTGCTGAAGCTATATAGGCCCCTTATTCACTCAAAATTGGATTATGCTGACATAGTTTATTCCACCTCAAGTAAAACCAACCTGAAGTCCCTGAACACTGACCTAACTCTGCTTAACGTATCATCCTGGGTGCATTCCGATCCAGCCCAGCTGAGAGCCTTAATGTGGGAGCACAAGAGCTACCACTAGACTTACGCAGACGACAACACATTTAATTTTACGTTTGTAAAATATCTGCCATCTCAAAGCATCCCTTACACAACACCGTTAAGAACCCTTGGAACCCTGCCACTGCAATCCCAAAAAAATACTACCATCAATTTCTGAAATACTTCAAAGATTTGCAAAACCAACAGACTTGACATCCGTCACTCTAATGTCCCTCTCCGAACACGCTCCCTGGACAAGACAGCAGCCTTTGATCAACAACTCGCTGAATAAATACGAAAAACAAACAACACCACCAGCTATATTCAAGAACTCATTCCTCAAACTACTTGATGAAGGAAAATACGACAAACACATTTATACCGATGCATCGAAAGACGAACAAGGGCTCGCATGTTCCTTCATTGACAGCAACATTATATAAACTGTCCCCTATATGCAGCATATTCACGGGGGAACATTTCGCCATCTATAAAGCCCTCCATAGAAACATGTCCCAAGCAAAGAACGTAGCAATTATCACGGACTCCCTTTCTGCCATCCAGACTATTTCTAATATCTATACACAAAACGTATTGGTCCAAGAAATCCTAGAGAAATGTCATGAATTGGAAACCTTAAACAGAGGCATCACCTTGATCTGGATTCCATCCCATATAGGCTTAAGCGGCAACGAACTGGCTGACCGAGCGGCGAATTTGGCAAGAACTTCCGATATCTGATATACTTCCTCATACAGATCTCAAAGCAGCTCTAAAGAAGCAATCTGCTCGAGAATGGCAAATCCGATGGGATTTATACAAGCCGAAACTGCATGAAATCCAACCAAAAGTGGAAAACTCTCCCAAAATTAATCTTTTTAGAAGACAGGACAAAATCATGATTCGAAGACTCAGAATAGGTCACACGAAATTAACTCATGGCTTTCTGATGACAAATGATGATGCTCCCAATTGCAAATACTGCGATACTCGCCTAACAGTACGGCATATTATAGTGAACTGCCCCCAACACGAAGACGCTCGACGTAGGTGTGAACTGAAGGGAAACCTGAAAGACAATCTTAGTTCACATGATGCAGTCGAAAAAATACTAGATTTTTTGAATGTTATCCAGATAGGTACACTATAAGAACACAGTAAAATTGATATTATATTGTATTATATACCACGGAGACACCGGAATGTGACAATGAGGTCACCGCGTGTGCGACGGGCAGTGAACGACGACAGACCCATTATCTCCAGCAGCGCCTCATAGTTGGGACGAACCACACCATATGGCAACCGCGTAACTCGCCTCTGAAATTTCTCCAGCTTATCTCGGTCACCGCACAACACTGGGCTCCAAACCAATCCGGCGAACTCCAGAATGGGCCGACTATAGATCTTATACAGCACACTGCATGTAGCTGGATCGCACTTACCGAAGGTCTTCTGGATCAGGAATAGGGACCTCCTCGCCTTACCCAGAGCAGATGTTATATGCTCGGTCCAAGTAAGGTTTTCAGTTATAACAACCCCAAGACCAGAGTGCTCTCTGACTGAAGAGAGATGTCGATCACCAATTTTATACTGGAGACGGGGATTGTTGATGCCCATATGCAATGTCAAATACTTCTCCAGGTTAAGTGGAAGCTGCCAGTTCTCGCACCAGCGTGCTATGGAGATCAAATCCCGTTGTAAAGTTCCATCCCCAGGAACGCCGTACAACTTAGTGTCGTCCGCAAACTGAGAGCAGCGGGATACAATACGGGTAGGCAAGTCAGCTATGTAAATAAGGAAAAGAAATGGCCCCAATACTGAGCCCTGAGGCACACCACTGGTGACAGGCCTGGATGATAAGAAGAAGTTGCCCACCCTAACCCTAAACGATCGGTCCGAGAGAAATGCTCCGATCCAGGAAAGGAGGTCACTACGAAAACCAAAATGCTCCAGCACACGAAAGAGCCGCCGATGAGAAACACGATCGAATGCACGGGAAAAGTCCAGGTAAACTACATCTATGGAAACCTTCCTGTCTAAGGCTCTAGACTCTAGACCAATCATCTACGCATTCCAGCAGGTTAGTTATAATCTCAAATTAAAAATAACTACTCATAATTTTCCCCCAAGTTTTGTTCGAAGCTATAATTCCCTTCCCTAAAAACTTACGTCAGTGCTTTTTCTGAATTTTGACTAGCGTGACAATTTCTGCGAAATTTTCCGAGCCGTTTTGTTTCAGCCTCCCTCAACGATATTTCAAGTATCAACTTGATCGGATGGATATTCTAGTAGTTATTGAGGAAACAAAATTTCAGATGCTCATAACTACTGAACCATCCGACGGATTTGGCCCATTGACGAACTTGACCGAGATATTTGGAAAATTAACCTATTCTGAAAATAAGAAAACACTAGCTGATCTCGTTTGGATACTAGAGAGGATACGGCCGGCTGGACAGACTCAACTTTCGCCACGGATTCTTCATCAGGGAGTCGAACCCAATCGATTGAGACCATTTTTGGCTCGAAATTCCAAAATTACAGACATTTGGGCAAAATGATTGGCAATCTGTTCGGGTGAACAAGAGCGCCAAAAGCATACTGGGAGTTCAATTTGATTTTACAATTTGGTGAGTTGACAAATGGTAATCTCGAATATTGGGAGAAATATAGGCGTTTTCGTGACTCTCAAATTTAATTTTGAATTAAAATGAATCTATATCTTGAAAACCAATAATGATTGATATAGAAAAGTAAAAGAAATTAATTTAATTTTGCATGGAGATCATTAAAAATAGAGATATGGGGTGACCCATTTAAAATAACAGAGCTGATTGGGATTTCAGGATATTGTTTGTAATTCATTCTCAATAAGCTGTATGCCATCACCACAAATATTTTCTCTATGGGTTATGTATGTTAAAATCCATACATGTTCTCAAGAATATTCATAAGCTTGAAGATAACTTCCACCTGTATTGTGTTTTACACGTCTAAGAAGAATTTTTAACGATCAAATACATTATAGGAAAGGTGGGATTATAGTTAGTAAAAGTTAAATTACCCTCATAACCATTTTTGTGTCTACGTCGAAGAGTCCCAGTAAACTTAACCTTAGTGATTGACTGGTAGAAACCATGAAGAGTCTCAAGAGCTCACAGTTTGACTTGTTGTATGTATACCATGGCAAGGAGTACAAAACTCTGTTGATTTTTTCGCACTTGAATGAAAATATTGAATAAGAAGCTCATCTAGTAAAACTTCAATAACGTTATTACTTTCAACTTGATTGCTCGCTTGAACTGCGACAAATCAACTGAAATCTGCTATTTTCAATAAATGATATAGTTTATCAAATTATCGCCTTATTGAAAGTAAAATATTGGGTGTTTTTCACTAGGGGTACCCCATCAAATTGGCAATCCTGGCACCATCGAATATCTTGGACTTAGACACGGTACATATTAGGAATAAAAATGTGAAAAAAAATATTTTTTTCAAATGTTAAAGCATACAAAAAATGCTAGGACGGGTTTCATAACTGCCTATTATACAGGGTGGCCATTTGAAAACGAAACAGACGAGATTACAGACGAAATAAGTTTTTTCGATAGAAATGCTCGGACAAGTCGATTTCTGTTTCGAGGAGGACAACTTAAGATGTAGGTTACGACCGCATAGCGCTTCAACCCTTGCTACTACAACCCCCACCCCCAATTTTTTTTACTGATTTCAGCACAGTAATTGTTTTTTCATTTTATGCATTAGTTCTCGAAATATTCATGCGTTAGTTAATTTTATCACTTAAATTAATTTTTTCGAATAATTGACATTTCGTGCTTCCGAAACACCAAAATTTCCGTACTCGTATTTAAAATTGCAAAACATCTACCACTGGGCAAATTAAGTCATACCGTACGTGTTAATGCTACTAGGGTCAGATGTTCGAATAGCTGTTTTGTTCACTGAAATCATTCTCCAACTGTACGGTATCAGGACGATTTGAAGTATTGATCTAAGAAATAAGACTTTTCAAAGTAAAGTAAATAATTTCTCAAAAACTCACATCAATTAATCAAATATTCAAATTGTTCACCATTAGCTTCCATACAACGAAATAAGTTTTGTTCGAAACGATGCCGCACATTTTGCAGCATTTCTGGAGTGATTTGACGTCATTCGTTCACTATACGTCTTCTTAAATATTCTATGGAATCGGGCTGTGTAGAGTAAATTTTACTCTTCAAGTGGCCCCAAAGAAAGAAATCTAGTGGTGACAGATCTGGCGATGTGGCTGGCCATTCAGTGGGACCCCTTCTTCCAATCCACCGATTTGGAAATCTTTGATCCAGATATTCTCCAA
Source organism: Micraspis discolor (assembly GCA_030674115.1). Lineage (NCBI taxonomy): Eukaryota > Metazoa > Arthropoda > Insecta > Coleoptera > Coccinellidae > Micraspis > Micraspis discolor. The sequence continues at coordinate 1,034,296 of JARTUT010000881.1, forward strand.
CTTGTAAGGCGTAGTGAGGAGGAGCTCTATCTTGCTGAAACACAATCTGATCTTTCACATAATTTCCAGCATTGTTTTCAATAATTTCCGTCAAAATCGGATCAATGTGATTTTCCAATAAGTCCAAATACATATTATTATTATTATTATTATTATTATTATTAACAATACAATTAGAGTTGAGGAATATACCTATAAACCCAAATAAGCCCATATACAGGAAAAAAACTATTCAATGTACACATCCCCGAAATAAAGATAAACTAATGAATTAATATTAAATGAAAAATATAAATATACACCGAACTATCTCGAATGTAAGAACACACCGGACACAAAAACTCAGCACCAACACAGCGAGCATTTCTCCATCATCAAAGTTGTCTCAGTCTGTCTAATCCGTTTTTAAAGCCATTGGTGCTAGTGCTACCGACCACGGAACTGGGAAGTCTATTCCAGGATGAAAACACTCTGTTGGGTAAAAACATCTGCCTTGGAATGGTCCGGAAATTCTCCTTCCTCAACTTGAAATCGTGACCTCGAAGATTATTTACACTTTTGCAGAACATGGCCTCCACCTGAGGTCCAAAAATTCCATGCATACACTTGTATGTGAATATCAGGTCACCTCTAGTGCGTCTATCCGCAAATGTTGTCATGTTATTCAGACGAAGGCGGGTTTCATAGTCAGGTCGGACGATTCCATATGGGATTCTTGTGTTCCATCTCTGGACAGACTCCAGAGAATTCAGGTCACCAACAAGCGCCGTCCACCACACCGGACCAGCGTATTCCATGATGGGGCGTATGAAGGACTCATATATCAGTTTACAAACTGATCTGTCAGAGCCTCGGAAAGATCTCTGAACCAGGTAGGTCAGCTGACGGGCCTTAGCTGTAATTGAAGCAACATGGGTGGACCAGGTCAGACTGCTTGTTATGGTCAAGCCCAAGTCACATTGACTGGTGACAGGAGAGAGACAATGATCGCCAATGACATAAGACAGTCGCGGATTATTTCGGCCTATGTGTAGCACATGACATTTGTTGAGGTTTAATGGAAGCAACCATTCCCGACACCAAGCGGACAGCTCATCAAGATCCCGCTATAGAGTGGTGGAGTTGAGAAGAGGGAAATTATAAATTTTGGTATCGTCTGCATACATAGAACATGACGATTAAAAACAACCAGGGAGATCAGAGGTATATAAAAGAAACAGAATAGGACAGAGAACTGATCCCTGAGGGACACCACTTCGAACATGACACTCGGAAGATGAGTAAACATCACCAACCCTCACTCGAAAAGTTCTGTTGGTCAGAAATGCACGAATCCAATGAAGAAGACCCCCTCTCAACCCAAGATGGTCCAGTTTATGAAGTAGACGCTTATGTGGGACACGGTCAAACGCTCTAGAAAAATCTAGATAGATCACATCAACTGGAATGTTACTATCCCATGCCTTAGTCCAATCGTTGAGACAACAGATTAGGTTAGTGAGGACTGAACGGTGCGGTAGAAATCCGTGCTGTTGGTCGGGAAAAATCTTCTGAGCTAAGCAAAAATCAAGCACCTGGTCACAAACTATTCTCTCCAAGACCCTAGACAAGACTGACAGCAGACTTATAGGTCTATAATTCAGTGGAGACAGCTTATCACCCTTCTTATAAATGGGAGTTACTGAGGCAGATAACCAATCGGAGGGTAGAGTGCAGCTGGAGAGAGATTTCCTGAATATAAGAAAAACCGGAAACGCCATGACTTCAGAACAATTCCTCAACAAACGCGGCGAAAGACCGTCTCGGCCAGGGTAACTGTCCACCTTCACCCCAGAAAGATATTCCAGCACCAAGCGCTCGGACAGACAGACAGCATCCAAATAATTACTCGCAGGAGCAGACGTAATATTAGGTAAAATCCCCGGAGGCTCTGGGGTGAACACCTCAGCAAATGTACCGGCCAGGACATCAGCTGTTTCACGCGGATTGTCGCAGACGTCACCAGACGGCTTCCTCACAACCGGAAAACTGACCTTGGAGTTCATCGTGGTTCTCAAGTACTTAAAAAATCGCTTTCTGATGGACTTGCTCAATAACTTTTTTTCAAAATTAGTTTTGGCCGAATGAATAGTGGAAGAGAGAAAATTTGAGAAATCTCTGTGGATCCTGTAGTCAGCATCTTTTCGACTGCGTAAATATCTCTGCCAAAGGGATCTTTTGCGTCTCAGAAGTTTCATAATTTTATCGTTTATCCATGGCCTTGTCGGAATGTACGTGGATTTGACCTCCCTGGTACCAGCAGATATGGCTTTGTTCAACTCAGCCTCGAACAACCTCCACATCTCATCAATCGTTAGATCTGGTAATAAAAGAGAACCCCAATCAACTGATGAGAGAGTTTCCGATATATGTCCGTAGTCGATAATCTTCCTGACCTGCTCCCGCGGAGACTGTAATGAGGTAGGTAGCTGCATCTGGAGTTCCGTTAGTAAAACGTCGTGATCCGACCTACCGAAAGGTGGAAAATGTTCAACATCAGATAACAAGTTTCTGTCCGACACAAAAAACAGATCAAGTAATGAAGAAGTTTGGCCATGCCTATGTCTAGTCGGCTCATTCACCACCTGCTGGAGACTCGTCGATGTTATAAGCTCAGCGTAGGGATAAGAAGGGGATCTTATTGACGGAAGGCTTACAAGAGGCCAATCCAAGTCTGGACAGTTGAAGTCTCCGGCAATGAAGACTTCAGAAGATGATTCAGATAAATCCTTGAGATACCGACCCACACCGACATCATCAGCGCAAGATCGAGGTCTATAAATGCAGCCAACCACAATCGAAAAGAGGGAATTAGATATTTTTATGAAAATGTTATCGATATTTGGCCAATCCTGGTGAGATACGTCAATCTTGAACTCGTGAAACAGACTATTATGCACAAACACACACACACCACGATAACCCAGTGCAGCTCGACTATCATGACGGAACAATGAGTAGTTCGATATAGAATAAGTGGAGTCTGGTACAGAGGGATGTAGCCAGCTTTCAGTTATTAAAATTAGGTATAGCTTGTGTGCCTCAACAAAGGAAACAAGTTCTAAAAATTTAGATCCAAGGGGCATCACATTCGTATACATTAAAGGCCATATATTTAGGGTTTGGTGTTTTTTGAGACATTCTTAGGGGGTACGGTATTCACTACTTTTGGACGTCCGCTGACATACTTGATAGTCAAATCTGTTTCGCCCAATGCCTGTCTCCTGGCGAGCTCCCCCCGCGCCATTTTCAACGCATCCGCCTGCTTCCTTGTTTTATCATCGAAAATTCTTATACTTCGATATTCCCGATGTCCAAGAAGAAGAGATTTGTTCCTGAGCAGAGACTTGGTGACAACAGAGCTGGAAAAAGAAACCTTAACCCACCGTGGACGGATATTATCCTTACCCGGTAAGCGAGTAATACCAGTTATGAAATTGCTGGATGATGGGCGGACATGATCAACAACGGCCTTTACCAAACTAGAGTCTGAACATAGGTCAGTACTCTCGGTAACATTGGTCAAAATAATATTATGCGATTTCTCTACTCTGTCTAGAACCTCAGACATATCAACACCATGCTCAGAAACTTTGACACCTTGTATCTCCTGTAAGATTACCAGGTAAAAACAACGGGCCGACAATGTTGTCACCAAATATTCCAGCCCAAACATTGAGTTTTCTGGTTGTTGAGTATAAACTTCGTGGAACAATCTAGGATTAGCATTGGCCCAATAACGACAATTGTGTCGATTTACTGTGCAGTTTCGAAAGAACGAACACTCATCGGAGAAACAAACATTGTACTGATAATTGGGATTGGCAGTTACTCGTTCACTCACAGGAATGGAAAAATATGTATTTTGTCGACACAGGTGCTGATATTTCAATTTTCAAAAAGGAAAAATACGGTCAGACATTTTAGTGGATAATTCAAAAGCGAGTAACCTTCGAGGAATTACGGATGAACTCACCAAATCATTGGGTGTTGTAGAAACTTACATTTCAGTCGAAGAATACGATCTAAAACATGCTTTCACGTAGTCAACGACGATTTTCCGATACCAGGTGACGGAATTTTGGGTAGAGATTTTCTTGCAAAGTATAACGTTGCTATCGATTACGGCAATTGGACTATGAGAGTCAGGGTGGACGAATACCAAATAACTATTCCAATTTTGAATGGCCCCGCAGAAAATCAAGTTTTCATTCCAGCTCGATGCGAAGTTGTTAGAAACATTCGCTGTTTAGACAATATAACCGAGGATCAGTTAGTCATGAATAAGGAACTTGCACCTCGAATATTCGTAGGGAGAACCATAATAACACCATCTAATAAACTTGTTCATATAGTAAATACAACATTAGAAGATGCTCCTGGTCGACACTTCCAAAATTCAGACAAGAAATTTGAATGAATTCTATATTTACAGTGTAGAAAAGGAAAAACATTGATCGAATTCCACAGTTAATGAGTGAACTCAATTCAGATATACCGGACTATGTCAAAGAAGATGTACTATTACTTTGTTCGGAATTTTCGGATATTTTTGGTTTAAAAACGGATATACTAACAACAAATAATTTTATTCTCAAAAGCTCAAATGACAGACAATACACCAGTTTATATAAAAAACTATAGGCTGCCCTATTCTCAAAAAATGAAATCAATCGGCAGGTCCAAAACCTCTTAGATAACAGAATTATCGAACCGTCTTTTTCAGCTTACAACAGTCCGTTACTGCTTGTCGATAAAAAAGTCAACTTCCGGTAAGAAATATCGGTTAGTGGTAGATTTTAAGTGTAAATAAGAAGCTTGTTGCTTGGAAATTTCTTTACCACGAATTTCGGATGTACTTGACAATCTTGGTCGCTCAAAGGTCTTTTTCAGTCATCGATCTTTTGAGTAGTTTTCATCAAATTCCCTTAGATGAGGAATCGAGAGACATCACGTCATTCAGTGTTGATTCTCAATCATACCGATTTACAAGACTTCCTTTTGGTTTATCAGTCAGTCCAACTAGTTTTCAAAGAATGATGTCTATTGCCTTTTCCGGATTGAGCCCCGAAAAAGCATTTCTTTATATGGATGACTTGATAGTTATAGGATGCTCCGTTCAACATCATATGAGTAATTTGCGAAAAGTATTCGAAACGTGTAGGAAATTCAACCTAAAGCTGAACCCTGCAAAGTGTAATTTTTTCAAAAATGAGGTAACATTCTTAGGTCATAAAATAACAGATAAGGGAATTCTTCCGGACGAAGCAAAATTTGAAGTCATTAATAAATACCCTATACCAAAAAGTAGTGAAGAGATCAAAAGATTCGTTGCTTTTTGTAATTACTACCGCAGATTTATTCCAAATTTTGCAGAAATATGTCATCCTCTTGTATCACAAAATTCAACACGAAAGTCAAAATCATCTTCGTTTAGTGAGTGTGAGAGATGGATTTTGTAAGGATGGAATTTATGATGCTTCAAAATATTTGCAATTCGACTTCGTGTAAAACCAGATTCATGTGCTAGCTGCCTCGTAGTCGTCATTGTATTCAGAGCAATCTGTCCAAGAGCAGCTACTTCAGCTACTTCATTTCTTTCCATGTTTCGTTTTTTATTAGCCACGGACCCGGTTTCTTGAAACTTTGACACTAATTCCAAAATATACTTCCTATTAACATGTTTATCTAAATGTCGTTGATTCTATTCTGCGGTTCTATTCACACATTGATTGTTTGCAAAAAAAAGTGAAATTATTTCCACCCGCTCTGCAATTGAATAAACCATTTCGAACAATGAATTAGAACACATACAAGTCTCGATTCATAACTTAGAATAATTCACATGTAAAAGAACCAGTAAACCAACTTAATGATCTGTTCGTAATGAATAAAAAATTATCGATTCTCATTTTTTTGAAAAAGATATGAATTCAATAATCAACAAAATGAATACATATTGAAGTCAACTGAGAAAACACTTCATAATTAAGTCGGAAATCGTTTCACGAATTGGGAATATTTCTGTGGCATCATTAATGATTTGATTTTCTTACCTGGTAATCTGATTAGAGATATGTACGTATTTGGGCTTTTTGGAGATTTCTATCGATCAAGTGTTACCGCATGTTATTGGAGATACTGCAAATTATATCGAAGATAATATAGATAATAATAATAATCTAGATACCAACCCCGACGTGAACAAACAGGAATGGCCAAATCTTTACAGCAGGTGCTGGGACAGGACATCACCATACTTGAAGCTACAATTGAATTTCTACAAGCTACCAATCTAATTGAATCAATTTGATTTTCGATTGAATTAAATCTTCTGTTATTTATGTAACATAAATTAGATATAATTGTACCGTAGTGCTCATGACCCTTGTAATCTAAGCACATTAAACTTCAATAAAAAAAAAATGTAGATTGAGTTTCAGCAAGATTGAGCTCCTTCGCAATACGCTTTGTTTGTTCGGCATGTTGATTAAAGATTTCTATGTAAGTGGATTGGAGGAAGGAAGGCACGGTCATGGTTGTTTTGAAGCTCAAAATGTCGATTTTTCACAAAAAACACTGCAAGTGCCATGAAAACACCAATTCAATTTCAAATACTTAGTTAAGAATATTTCGAGAACTAATGCATAAAGTGAAAAAACAATTACTGTGCTGAAATCAGTATAATAATACCTTTCAAATGAGGTATCACTCACCCCATTTTCCTATTCAAAATTTGGGGGTGAGGGTTGTAGTAGCAAGGGTTGAAGCGCTATGCGTCCGTAACCTACATCTTAAGTTGTCCCCGTCGAAACAGAAATCGACCTGTCCCAGCATTTCTATCAAAAAAATTTATTTCGTCTGTAATCTCGTCTGTTTCGTTTTCAAATGGCCACCCTATATAGCAAGTTTTTAAGATTTTACAAGCATTAACCTTAGAAAAAGAGCAAGTGTGTTTAATCTGAGTAGTGTATCCTATTCGTTCAAAACTTTGTACAAAATTTTAATTCATTTGGATTATTCATAACGAAGGTATAAGCCAAATAAAACTTCAATAAAATTTGAATATCCTGTATCTTTTGAACGCAGCCGAAATTCAAAAATGGTAAAGGAAAAAAAGTGTTTATCTTGATTTTAAGAATCCATGACAATTTAATGGTGCAGTCAAAGATTCACCCTGTGTATGGAGGTATTTGATATAATAAATATTCTGAAATTTTAATTTCGTGTACTAAACCCACGAGAAGGTACAAGAGTTTATGTGATGAAGTGTCTCAAATTCATCGAATAAAGTTAAAAGGGGGAATTCGATGGATAAACTTGATGGTCAAATTGACAAAACCTTTCTCCTTAATAAAATCTCAATGGATATCGTTTTGATGAAAAGGTTTAATCACCAGAAGACGATTTTTTCATGAATTAGGCTTCAATAAATAAGCTATTTCAAAGGACAATAGCTTATTGGAAAGAAAGATATCAATTTCTGTATGATTTCCAATGAAAAAATAAAACTGTTTTGATATGGAAGTTTGGACATCAAACGAAACTAAAGGAAAACTGTAATTAATGCATTTCTAGATCTTTTTGTTTTTATATTCATACCAGGTATACCGGTATGAAGTGAGCGTCGAGATACAAATGTCTCGATAGGGAACATTTGTTGTGAACGAGCCTTTATATTTTTTGTTTGTTTGCTATGACATCTGTGAAACATATTTAGTATACATCAAGTCATCGAACAGACATTATCATATTTTTTGATCGTGTTAAAACTGTGATGATTCGCGGCAAGCATTAATTGCTTTTCATTTGAAGAAAAATGCTGCAGCGTCGCATCGAATGCTTGTCGTGGCACGTGGTGATATGCTCTATCAGAAGCAACATGCACAAGAAAGTTTTAACGGTTCAGAAATAATTATTTTGATGTGAGACATGAAGAACTTGGAAGACCACTAAAAAAGTTTGAACGCCGAATTGCAAACGATATTGGATGGAGATGACACTCTGAATCAAAAGCAAATGGCAGAAATGTTAAATATTTCACAACAAACAATTTCTGACCCTTTAAACTTTATGGGAAGAATCCAAAAGTGTGGAAAATGGGTGCCATATGAATTGAATGAATGACAGATGGAAAACCGAGCAAACACCTGTTCGATCCCTTGTATAATTCATCGAACAGATATACAGGGTGTTCGGCACATGGACCGTCAAATTCTTTTGGGGCGTTGGTAGGGTCATTTGCTACCTTTTCAGTCTTGGAACCTGGGTCCTTAGTATTACGGTTACGGAGGTATGATTTTTTTATTAGGTTTTTCTAAATTACTCAAAATGTACCCTTCGAAGCCCCATAACTTTTTTTGCGTGGGCTTTTACATGCATTTTTTTTATTGTATTAAGTCTAGATGAGTGTGTGTTTAAAAAAAAACGTATTTATTGTTACAGATAACACCACGAAATTAACACGTGGGCCTTTTATAAAAAAAAAAAATTATGAAAGTATGAAAACATCTCCACTCCTATTGAAATTTAAAAAAAAGTTACAGCTATTACAAACTTAGTTTTATTTTAAAATGTTCTTTGGTTTATAACGTTGCTAACCATATGCTATTTACATAAGTCAATAAAAAAAATAATACTGCAAATAAGGTTTTAGTTAGAAGAGTGAAGAAAGTCGCACCTAAATAAAAGTACGGATTTCGACACAACACAGCGAGCAAGGAAATTTTACCTACCCGTTTTAGACGCATGTGAATAATTATTACTATTTCTGTCCTTAGGTTGGATTGGGTTAGTCGCCGCTGACTTGACCCTACCGTCATTCGAGATTTAACTGTCTCTGCTGTTGGAAGTGTCTGTGCCGCGTTGTTCAGTTTTTTAAATTTGTATTTTTTTGTTTTTGTTACTTTTATCGACTTTTTGCTACTGTTGTTTTAGTTTTGGTTGATATGCCTAATTTCACCAACGCTGAGTATGCTGATATGGTGATGGCATGTGGCAAGGCCGATGCTGTTGCTCGTGCAGCTCAAAGGATTTATCAAGCCAAATTTCCTGATCGAAGATTAGCCCACCACGAAACATTCTCGACGACTTATCGACGATTAAGAGAGACTGGAAACTTAAATTTTCAAGAGCCTCGGGTCAATGTGAGGCAACACCATGTAGCAGTTGACGATCAAATACTTCAAGCCTTTGAAGAAGATCCAACTACAAGCATTAGTGTCGTTGCTCAAAGACTCAACTTAACGATTTGGAATGTTTGGTCAGTACTTCGGGATAAAAATCAACACGCTTTTCATTACACCCCGGTACAAGGTAAATGAACTTTTTTATTGATAAATTTGCCCTTTTGACTGCGAAAAAATTGTCACAGACTAATGAATTGTTACAGGTCTTCATGAAGGCGATCCTGCCAGACGGTTGGAATTCTGTAGATTTTTGCTGCACACAGATGTCGATGACAACTTGTTTCTAAAACGAATTTTGTGGACAGACGAATCCTGTTTTAACCGAGAAGAATCCCCACGTGAAAAGGCAAATGAGTTTTCAACAAAAATTTAGTGTTAACGTTTGGGCTGGTGTGATAGGAAGACATCACATCGGGCCACACTATTTACCGGCTCGACTAAGTTGGCCTGCTTATTTGCATTTTTTTGCAGAATGCTCTGCCGGAGCTACTAGCCGATGTTCCGGCCTTCGATGAAGAAGTGCCGTGCCGATTATGTTCCAGCATGACGGTTGCCCGGCACATTTCCTGAGAGAAGTTCGAGATCACCTCGACAACTCTTTTCCAAATTCATGGATAGGCAGAGCCAGCCCCATCCCTTAGCCCGCAAGATCTCCAGACCTAACACCTTTAGATTACCATGTCTGGGGTAGAGCCAAAGAATTGGTTTATTTCACAGAGCATAAACGCGGCATTTGTGGTAATGAAAGAAGAAATGTTGCTAGCCACTACAACGGTCGAAATCAGAAAAAGGTGTCGGGCGTGCATTCGGAGTAGAGGAGAACAATTCGAACAGAATTTACGTTAAAGAATCGTGTTATTTTACTTTGTAAATAAACAATCATACAAAAACTGTATTTTACTAAAATCTGTCCTTACTTTGCTATTTTATCTAAAACACTATTTGTAGTATTTTTTTATTTATTGACTAACGTAAATAGCATACTTTTAGAACCGCGATAAACCAAAGAACGTTTTAAAATAAATAAGTTCGCAATAACTGCAACTTTTTTTTATTTCTTTTAGAAGTAGAGATGTTTTCATACTTTCATTTTTTTTTTAATAAAAGGCCCTCGTGTTAATTTTGTGGTGTTATCTGTAACAATAAATACGTTTTTTCAAACACACACTCATGTAGACTTAAGACAATAAAAAAAATGCATGTAAAAGCCCACGCAAAAAAAGTTATGGGGCTTCGAAGGGTACATTTTGGGTAATTTAGAAAAACCTAATAAAAAAATCATACCTCCGTAACCGTAATACTAAGGACCCGGGTTCCAAGACTGAAAAGGTAGCAAATGACCCTACCAACTCCCCAAAAAAATTTGACGGTCCATGTGCCGGACACCCTGTATTTGTTAACAATAAACAATCTTTCCCGAGTAGATAATTGCTTGAGTGGTCGGTCATTGAGGAATGCACAGTTGCACAGGATTGAAATGTAACAAAAGAGTTGTGTTCGATCCCTTGGTTACTCATTGAACAGATACATCTGTTGGCCAACAGGATATTTGGCCGCTCAGGTCATTTAAAGCATTTTCAGGGTTAACAAATTTTTTAACCATTTTATTTGTAAGGAATAATACTTTGAACGAGGAACATGTGGTCCCATTATATACTTAAGAATGCGATCTTCCAAGAGAGCTCATGGAATTCCATTAGAATGTTCTCGAATGTTTGTACCCCACTTTTTGCACCAGAAGGATGATTATTATTATTATAATATAAAAACTAAAAACAGATGTATTTAGAGAGAATCACGCAAACCTCCGTACTGTAAACATCAAGTTCAGTCGTAGACTGACGAAACAATAAAGTCACTTTACTGTTGTAGTTAAATAGTGTTTTACTTTGAGCTAACCTAGCAGTATCAAGTGAAATTTCGATACACCGTTCTGGTATCGACGTGTATCGTTGAACCTCTAAGATATACATCTCAACTGAGTCAATCGAAGATTGGTTCATCAAGAACAGCCACAGTAAACTAACTGTGGTACGCAACAACACCTGTGACATTTTGCTTCAAAGGCACGAAAGAAAATCTGTTTTGCATCGGATTGTTACTTGCAATGAAAAATGGATTTATTTTAAGGATCCTAAACGGAAAAAATCATGGGTTAATTCGGGATAACTATCAACATCGACTGCAAAACCAGATCGATTCGGCAAGAAGACAAACAAACGGCCGGAATGGGCCAGAAGACACGGCAAGGTAATTTTGCTCCATGACAATGCACCTACACACAAAGCAAAACTGGTTCAGGATACAATCAAAACACTTGGCTGGGAGCTGCTACCCCATCTGCCGTATTCACCAGACTTGTCCCCTTCCGACTACCATTTGTTTTCATCGATGGGATTCGCATCGGCTGAGTAGCATTCCTACGAGGAGGTCGAAAATTTGGTGTCTGGTTGGTTTTCTTCAAAAGACGAAGAATTTTATTGGAGTGGCATCCACAAATTGTCAGAAAGGTGGTCAAAATTTGTAGAAAACAATGGCAGATAATTTGAATAAAATGTTTTTACTTTCCCATGAATAATTATTAATAATTAGGTGGTCACAATGAATAAAATGGAAGCCTTCGAGATGTGGGTATATCGCAGAATACTAAAAATCCCATGGACGGCCCGAGTGACCAACGAAAATGTCCTACGAAGAATAAATAAAGAACGTGAATTGCTGCTGACGATCAAAAAAAGAAAAACTGCATACTTAGGGCATATAATGCGAAACCCGAAATACCAGCTTCTACAATTGATTATCGAGGGAAAGATTGAAGGAAGGAGAGGAATGGGAAGAAAGAGGATGTCATGGCTACGTAACATAAGACAGTGGACAGGCTTGCGAACAATTGAAAGCCTAATACATACAGCTAGAGACGGAATAGAAATGAATCGTGTGGTCGCAAACATTCATTAGTGAATATGCATTAGAAGAAGAAGAAAATTAGTGTTTTATTTTCCCAAAAAAACTCTCATTCAATACCAGTATACCTGATATTGCAAAAAACAAACTGAAAAATAAAATATTTACTGGAATGTCTTTAAAATCATTAGTCACCTGATCTATAAGGCCTTGTCCAACGATGGAATAAATACATAAAGAGCACAGAGTAAGTGTTATCAAACTGACGATTCTCGGAACCGCTTCTAATGATGCTTGCTGAAGTATTAAAGGGTATTATTTTCATCTCATTTATCTTTACGAAACTTACTGCTATTACAAAGTAAATGAAACTAAGAATCAGCGTGAAACTACCAATTAAAATAGTCAGCATAGGCCAAAACAGCCAAGTCCTCAAAAGGTCCATAGAACTGAAAAAATTTAGGATTAGTGGTTAAAATAAAAAAAATCATTCAATATATTTGACGATCATTATACAGGGTGAGTCTTTGACCACTGCGTTAATTTTAACCATAGATTCTTGACGTCAAATGTAACATTTTCTTTTCATTACATTCTCCCAAATTTGGTCCCGTTCAAAAGTGTTGAAATTTCATTAAAAAAATGCATTTTCACCTGTAATATTCAAACGACAATATCAGTTGAAATGATCTCTTGTAGAAGATTTTTGCTAACAGTCATCCATATTTTGGCATCAATAGATTTATTCCATTTCAGTAGTGTTTCTCACTACTACTGTACAGATTGTTTAAATTGCATGAAAAACAAATATCACTTGAACTAAAGGTCCGTATCTTGTACTTCCTAGAATCATTAGTCTTTTTGCAGATAAAATCATTCATCATATTTTTTCCTAAATTGCACCATTTTTGATATATTTGAAGTTGAAAGGAATTAAATTGATATAATCATCTGATGAAACATGAGTGAGTGAATCATTTCTTAGAGGGAAAATAACGTTTTTAAACAATTCAGATTCAAGAGTGGATGCTGTGGAAGGTAATTTTCATTCAAACTAAACTGGACTACAGAGGAGTATTGTGAAAACTTAAAATGCTTTTAACTTTTTAACGCAGCTGAATATAGAAAAACGGTATGGGAAAAAATGTGTCTTTTGATCTCAAGAACCTGTGGTAAAAATTAACGCAATAGTCAAAGACTCGCCCTGTATATCTGTGTTGTTCTATTCGTGAACATATTTTCTTGCTATTGATCTCCTTCACACTACCACTTTTTTATATAGATATCAATATCTCACTAATGGATGCTACACATGATACCAAATGAACACAGACTTCTATGAAACACGCAACAAATCAGTGCAAACTAAATTTTATATGATGTAAAAGTTTGAGGGAACAAGTTCTGAGCGGGAAAGTTGGAAGTTAGCATTTATTTCTGCGTATTGAGTCTGTATCTTGTGGACCTACCCCAATCGAAGAAATATTTCAATACTCAAAATATGAAACTAATGCTCTGCAGATTAAACAGAACATACTTACAGTGTTAACTAATCAGCAGGTAATAGAATCCCAAATCTCCATGAGAATTCACGAATCTATTTAAGGTCAACGATTGTCTCAATTATGAAATCACCCATGAATACTAAACTATGGAATTAGTCATTCCAGAACACGTGATAAAATATGGCGGTGGGTAGACTAATTAATGGCAGTGGCAAGTATTAAACGTCACATCAGTATGTTCTCCACCTAAAAAAGCTTCGAACAGCTACTTCAATTGACTTTGATTGGAAAAGTAGATGTTTTTTATGTGGGGAAGAAGCGGATGAAATGAAGGAAAAAAGGAAGTCCAAACTGTCAAGACAACAAATCAGCTATGTAACGACCTCTGATTTCAAAAAAACCATCCTAAATTTGATAAGTGAAGAGAAAAGTGAATATTGTCGCAATATTCATAAAGAATTGTAGGCGTGTTGGATTTAGTGGCTCAGGGAGCTAAATATCACGCCAATTGTTACGTACATTTGAGAAGTACCATAAAACAGACCCAGAGGAAAAAAAATTCATCCAATAACAATTCAAGTAGACGCAGCAATGGATCAGATTTTTAAACACATCTGAAGAAAAACGATGACTGCCAGTTTTCACTGACAGAATTAAAAAGTATTATAACGACTGAGCATATTCCTGACGACAAAACAATAAAAAAGAGATTAATGAACCATTACGAGGATAATATTGTATTTTCCAGTAAATTTGGGTCCAATACAATAATATGCTTTAAAAACAAGCAATGAAATATTGTCCGATAATTGGTACAATCAGAGGTTGAAAGATGATGAAAGAAGAAGAATATCGAATTTTGAAGGCTGCTGGTGAAATTTTACGACGACATATCCGGACACAGGTTTATGATAATAAAATTTATCCGGCGAGTGATAAAATGTTTGACAATGTTCATGAGACAATACCGAAATCCCTATCAGTTTTTTTTTTTTATCAGAAAGCAATTCTTAATGACAAAAAGGTAAACCGGAATGTATTCATTATTATGAAACGAAATGCACCTCAATAGCTCATGCGATAATATCTGCAGTAAGGCCTCGTTCATTCATATCACCACTGCATGTGGCACTAGCTGTTACTCTTCATAGAAAATTTGGCTCCAAAAAATAATTGAAATATGCAACGCTTTAGGTTTTTGCGGATCATACAAAGAAGCTAAAATCTATGAAGCTTCCGGCAACATTTACAAGTCCTGTGAAAATAAAAGACCAGTACTTTTTATTAACAGGTTTGTACACGATAATGCAGATTTACAACGTCAACACACTGTAATGGTAAAGGTACTTTCCATAATTTAGGATCCATTGAAAGTGTAACTCCGGTGATGGAATGCAAACTAGAGAACCAATTAAACGTTTGGATAAGATTCCAACAGATACGACCATTTCTGAACAAGGTCATATACTCCTTCAAATATATCCTGCTTCTGCTGGTGAAGGATTGAGAAAACTTCAGATAAGAATTTCGGAGCAAGAACCAAATTTAACGCCCACAATTTTTTCAAAATTGAATAATCTCTGGATGTGGCTTTAAAATTCCAAACCAACAATGACTTTCCGGGATGGAACGGATTTATGAATCTGTTAACAAGTGCACATGATTTTGATGTTTCGTCCATAATATTCTTTGCCATTTATTAACGCATCTCCAAGTGATTATAATACTTTATATACAGCGATGATCAATTTTCTAATAGACAATACAATTGCCTTCATAACTCGCCAACTGAGATGAAAACAATATCTACCGAAGAAACATTATTCAAGCTTCTACACATCGACACCACAGGGCTGTGGAAATGGTGCTGTGAACTCGGCACGCTAATTCTGAATGTTAAATTATATCTTGAGGAGAGTCGAGGCACGTTGAAATCCAGAAGAGAAAGTAACGACGCTGAATCTATAATGTTATTAATTAATTTATAAGCAAAAATCGCATCAGCGACTTCTCTTCTCTTCCTCAGACTAGTGAAATCAAACTCGTTCAGCAAAAAGTGATGGTCGGGATGAACTGGATAAGCCTTAAACCTCTTGAAATACATAAATTTCAAGAATTTTCTTTGAACGGACTCCAATGCTGTAATATATTTATTGTGGTATGGATTCCACACAACACTGCAGTATTCTAGCTTACTTCGAACTAAGCAGAAATACACCACTTGCACAGCTTTGAATTTTGAAAATTTCCGGCAGTTGCGAAAAAGGAAGCCCAATGACTTATTGGCATTGCAAATAATGCTCTCAATGTGCGGGACGAACGAAAGCCTGTTGTCAAACAAAACGCCCAAGTCTTTAGTCTCAACAACCCTCACAAATGTCACCCCCGTCCAATCTTATATTCAAACTCAACAGGAAACCACTTTCTGGAGTAACTCATGACCTTGTAACGAAGTAGTTTTGTTTACGTGGCGGAAATTCCCAAGGATGTGGAGCTGGATACCCCAGTGGAGCTGGCGATCTGTGGTACGAAACTGAGCGAATTGTTAGAAGATGTTCCTGAGTTTGGCCCTGGAAATGCACGAAATGTATATAGGAGGATGTTCAGCCGTCTGGAGCATGTTGAGCGTAGATTGAGGTTGTTGAGGCCAGGCACCATGGAGGAAGGCCTGACGAGAGATAGAATGATGGAAGTTTTGGAGGACGCTCGAATAGCGTTTGAGGATGCACGTAGCATCACTGGATTGGCTACAGAGGCGATTGAGTCACCGTCTTTAATTGATTCGCCGATACCTGGAGATAATATGCCGGTTTTGATACCGATGACCGATAGTACCTCCCGAGCGAGAGAAGTTAGAGACCAGAGGCTGTCATTTGACATCGACGGCAGAGACGAGGAATTTCGAACGATTGGGACAAACACGCGACCTTGTGGGATACGAACGACGACTGGTTCCATCAATCGCCGGATTTTCGAGTCATTACGGAGCCGGATGCGCAGAGAGACTGTGCCAACGACGACAGAGATACCAAGACGTGGATTTACCGAATCAATGAGGAGAGCATCAGTACAGAATGCAAACATAGTAGGGGAGACAATAGAGTCAGTGGAGTCTGTGGTTACACCACTACCGGTGCAGACAAGGAGACAAGAGAGAGAATCACCAATTCCCCCACAACGAGAGGACGAGAGGAGTATGTACCACATCTGCCCCACTCGTGCCCCCACAGTCCCATTGTATATGTGGAACGTACATTATGACGGCTCGGGAAGTATCACAGCGTTTCTGGACGAAATCGAACAACTAGCCGAGTCGAGAAACCAGACACACGGAGATTTATTCAAATCAATTTATGAGATATTGAGGGGTGATGCACAAGATTGGTATGTGCGACGAAAAGCAAACTTAGGTAGCTGGAAAGATTTTAAGACCAAAATCAAAGAAGCCTTCTTGCCACCGAATTACGAAGAGTTGCTTCTCGAGGATATTAAAAAGAGAACGCAAGGCAAAAATGAAAAACTGGTACTGTACGTGACTCGTATGCAAAACCTATTTCGAAAGCTGGGACATAACTGTAACTGGGACCGAGCAAGTCACAATTATCAGACGAGGCTTGTTGCCACATCTTCAGAAAGCACTCGTATTCCAGCATACCGATACAATTGAGGAACTACTGAATAAGGGCAAGGTGTTTGAGTTGGTACATTGGCAGGCACAACAGTATAGACCACCACCGGTACAGAATGCCATAGTAACACCAGAGCCTCATCTCGTGTACCAGAGCCCGCAAACCAGACCGAATGTATCGGACACGAATAGATCTGAGGTACCGACTAGAACGTCGATGGAGTTACCACACGGGAATAGTGACACGGTCGTTAGAACGAACGTTGTCGCCCAGGAACCACGGACTAGTCCCAACTGAAGAACTGTGAGATTCAAAAAGGACACGATGGTATGTTTTGAGTGTAGAGAGACAGGACATATGCGAATAAACTGCCGATATCCCCCCAAGATTTCCTGTCCACGGTGTGGGAGAGATGGCGTTTCTGCCAGAGAATGTGGTTGTTCGGGAAACTAAGTGAGGATTGCGCGAGGACAGGCATCCGCAATCCTCTGAAAGACTAGCCTCAAAGTTAAATACCATTCAGAGACATCCGCCAGATAACCGATCTATAATTTATGTCAGTGTGGAAGGGAGAAACTTTCGAGGGTTACTGGACACTGGTGCTACGAAATCATTCCTGGGAAGAACTGTGGCTGATTACTGCGATCGAATGAATATACCATCTTTCACACACCAGCCTACGGCGAAGACAGCTGATGGACAGTCAGTATCAATCCCAAGATGCTATAGACTTCCATTGCGGTTACACGACGACTATATCACGGTGGATATGCTGTATATGGAGAGTTTACCGGTAGACATAGTAGTTGGGATGGACGTGCTGAGTGAATACGATTTTAGCATTGAACTAAGAACTGTGTCCTGCTACTATAGAGGTAGATTACTCAGATCTGTCGGAGAGGTCTCACTGTCCTGCTGGAAAGCCGATTACGACCATGAAGAACTGGAACTCCCTGAGGAAGAAAGACGAGAGCTCAACCGCTTTCTGGACAGGGAACTTGAACAATTTGACGATATCCAAGGGACGACGAGCCTGGTCGAACATAAGATTCAGCTCAAACCGGGGACTGAACCCATTACAAAGATACCAACCACGTAATCCTGCGACACAAGAGATTATCAATGAAGAAGTCGACTGAATTTTCGAGGAGGGAATAATAGAGCCATCTAGCAGTCCATGGAGCTCGCCTGTGGTGATAGTTAAGAAAAAGGATGGACGAGCTAGATTTTGCGTGGATTACCGAAAATTAAACGAAGCTTCCATAAAAGATGCATACCCACTGCCGTACATCTCGCATATCCTCGACAAACTACGTCGAGCAAAGTATATCAGCAGCCTAGATTTACGGCAAGGATATTGGCAGGTACCCCTGAGCAAAGAAAGTAAGGCCCTAACAGCTTTTACGGTACCTGGGCGAGGTCTTTTTTAATTCCGAGTAATGGCCTTTGGTCTACATTGTGCGCCAGCAACATTTCAGAGATTACTAGATCGGATCATTGGACCAGAGATGGAACCCTTTGTTTTCGCATACCTGGATGACATAATAGTTTTGGGTGACTCGCTAGAACATCATCTGCAGATCCTGTGCGAGGTTTTTCATAGGCTTAAAGCAGCTAACTTACAGCTGAATCCAGAGAAGTGTCGGTTTGGGTGCAGAAGCCTGAGATATTTGGGTCATGTCGTGTCCTCGGACGGAATCAAGACCGATCCTGACAAGGTGGCGGCGATACAGGCAATACCAGTATCCCGAAGTGTCCGTGAAATTAGAAGATTTCTCGGAGTGGCATCTTGGTACCGTCGCTTCATACCGGAGTTTTCCCAGATTGTGGCACCGTTGACTCGCCTACTGCGCAAGAAGCAGATGGCGTTTTGAGACAGAGGAACAAAAATCTTTCGAACAGCTAAAAAAGAAATTCACGGAGGCCCCAGTTTTGGCGTGTCCTGATTTTGAGCAGCCGTTCGTGCTGCAGACTGATGCTTCGGATCAAGGACTGGGCATAGCGCCGACTCAGAGTGTCGATGAGGTCGAAAGAGTTATAGCCTATGCTTGTAGAACGTTGTCACCGGCTGAACGAAATTACTCGACAACAGAGAAAGAGTGTCTGACAGTATGGGGTACCACTTTACAGTATTGTCAGACCATCAGTCGCTCCGATGGCTGAATTCAGTTAAGAGCCCTGCAGGACGTATTGCCAGATGGATAGTCTATTTGCAACAGTTCGATTTCGACATAAAATACCGAAAAGGATCCCTCAATAGAGTGGCCGATGCGCTGTCAAGAAGTCCATTACCTGGCACAACCGAGGGAGAGATTTGCTTGTCTGAGGAGATCAAATGCAAGTGGTATGCGAGGAAGTTGGCCGAAGTCGAAAATAATCCCGAGGCGTCGCCCGACTATTGCGTGAGCGATGGCAAATTATATCGACATTTCTTCGAGTCGAACGACTTGACTGAACCCGATATGTCCCGACCCTCGAAGATGTGTGTGCCCGCCAACCAAAGAGAGTCTCTTATGAGGGAAAATCATGATGCTCCAACCACCGGACATATGGGAATAGCGAAAAGTAGTTGCAGGATGGCTAAACTATATTACTGGCCAGGAATGTTTAGGGACATTGCTAAATTCGTGAGATCGTGTCAGTCCTGCCAAAGATATAAAGTTTCGCAGCAACAGACTCCTGGAAAGATGCAGCCAAGTATAGGAAAAGGCCCCTGGGATAAAGCTGCGTTGACCTGATTGGTCCATTACCGCGCTCTACCAGAGGGAATACGTTTGTATTTGTGGCTCAGGATAAATTCACCAAGTGGGTGGAATTTCGTGCTCTACGCAAGGCGACAGCCCCAGCAGTAACAAGGGCTCTCTTCGAGCAGGTGATTGCAAAGTTTGGTTGTCCTCGCACGGTGATATGCGACAACGGCAAACAGTTTGTTAGTCGAGAATTTCGGAGCTTATTGAGGCAATTGGGAGTTCGAGTACGGTTCACACCGGTGTGAACGAATGCGGTCGAGCGGGCGAATCGTACGTTGAAGACGATGATAGCGCAATTTTGTGAAGGCGGTCATCGTAAATGGGACGAGAGACTACCCGAGCTGGCTATGGCGACGAATTCGGCGAGACATGAGTCGACGGGATTTACTCCGTCGTTCCTCAACTTCGGCCGTGAAATGAACATACCAAGAGTGGTTGTTGATGACGATGGTCCTAGAGAGGAGCCAGAAGACTCGAAGCAGATGAAGAAGATGCTCAGGACACCAGTCGTGAGGAAGTACGAGGTCACGCGAGTCGGGTAAAACGGCTACGCGAAGTGTTTGAATTGGTACGAGTGCAGTTGGGTCGGGCATTCGCCCAGCAAAGCCACTATTACGATCTCCGGCGACGGGAATGGAGATGTAGAGTGGGAGATGAAGTCTGGCGCCGGGAACGACCACTGTCCTCAGCGGCGAACCAGTTTTCGGGCAAATTAGCGCCGAAATTTTCGGGGCCATATGTGGTGACCAAAGTAGTTTCACCGGTGGTCTACGACTTGCGAGAAGGATCGGGCAAGAGGTTGAAGCATATTCATATAAAAGATCTGAAGCCCGCTAACGCTTCCTATGTTTCAGACGCATCACCCTCCCAAATGAACGCATAGTGCGCGTCCTTTTCCCACATGACAGTAGTGCGCGTCACCGCCCTCCCAAATGAACGCATAGCGCGCGTCCTTTTTCCCCACATGATAGTAGTGCGCGATGACAGCCCTCTCAAATGAACGCATAGTGCGCGTCTTTTCCCCCCCATGACAGTAGTGCGGGTCATCGCCCTCCCAAATGAACGCATGGTGCGCGTCTTTTTCCCACAAGACAGTAGTACGCATCGCCGCCCTCTCAAAGGAACGCAGCGTTCGCGTCACAAACGCCGACAAACAGTAGAAAGGATTGCTGATTTAGGCTAAGATTTCCTCTTGTATGTTATCGCTAATTTAGGCTAAGATTTTCTCTTATATTCTTGATTTATTTAGGCTAAGATTTTCTCTTATATTGTTGATTACATTCGGAGGAGCTCCAGAACAGACTATAAAGTAGATTGATTTTACACCCTCATTTTCCACATACATCCGTCTGCCATCTAGATAAGACCCCCGAAGAGCTGTCGTAAATCACCAGAAATACCGAACCGATGCAGTTTCGCAAAAAAGATGTGTATGGGACACTTTGTCCAAAGCTTTGATAAAATCAGCATAAACTACCTGCCTGTGATCATCCATTGAGCCTGAAATGTATTGAGTCTCCTGAACATGCAGATATCTAGAGGATCCATCAAACGGCTTACTCGACCATCAGAACCAACTCCCGAGCTCCCACCACCAGAGCTCTCATACACACCACTGAAATGATCCGCAAAAACATTCACAATCGCCACCGGAGTATTGAGCGTATCATCACCATTAAACATAACTCTCAGAATACGCGTTTTATTATTTTTGGATTTCAAATATGACCAAAAATCCTGCGGATTAGACACCAAATTATCTTCTTATTTCTTAACAAATCCGGAAAACGCAGAGCAAATATCCCGTTTAACAACCCATCTCATATTTCTAAAACGTAGAAGATAAAATAAAGATTTTCTTTTAATACACTTTCGCCGGTCATGATTTTTTCGTTTTATATTGTGATCAAATTTTTCGTGTACCAGGAGGGATACCTATGGCTATTCGTTGTATTAAGCGGACAACACTCAGAAAATATACCCTGAATTTTCTCATTGAACTCTTCACAAGCTACATCACTATCAGAAGCTGCAGCTAGAAAGTCCCAATCAGTCTTCCTCAACAGTTCCGGAAATTGAAACGCTCCACAGGAGAAAAAATTTCACTTCTCAATGACTCTCGATCTTAAACCGCACAAAAAGACTCGGATGATGTGGGTCGATCTTGACCAACGGTTCAAGGATCTGCGTTACCTCACAATCAAAATATTCAGGTGCAAACACCAAATCCAACAACCTCTTATTACTATTTCTAATCAAATTATTTTGGGTGAAATTACAGAAGCTTTCAAATGATATCCTTTCAAGGTTTTCGGCTTCGTGGTGATAAGCACATTACCCCTCCGCTACCTACCGGTGATTCAAATCCTTTCTTTCTAGCCGTGAATTGCTTCTTCTTGAAGATGCCGCTCTTTCACTTCACTATCATTCGAATTTGTTATGAACTTGCTACTAAAAAGTATCACTTACTGCATGATCTTGCAACTGAAGTTGTATTAACCTCTTAATTTTCACTGTCTTTTGATTCTATCAGAAAGATCTCTTTATTTGGCGATGATCTCTGCAAATATATCCAATAAAAAATAATTATGAATCTTATTCACCAGCATGAGATCTAGTCTATTATGGTTGTATTGCAATTACGTTCCAGTGGATTTTTGGTATACTCCTTGATGTGTGGGATGTGTGAAATATCCATATCAATAACTCATAGCGCCATCTTGAGTTGTATCTTTTGCAATATAATTAAAATAGCAATCAGTTGAAATGTTGACGCTCTTGGAGTTTAAATGTAGTTGAGTTATTGATGAATATTATTGCAAACTCAGAGTTTAGTAGATGACTGAAAAAACACTAGGTCTTTGGATAGAGCATTCAAACATCCCATTTAAGTCATGAAGTCAGACATGTCCAGCAAACACCAGAATTCGGGGAATTAATATCTTGTAAATTAAAAACACTGTCTCCAGAAGACTTTCTTTGAAATACTGCTGAATCGTATTAGCCATTGTTTTACTTTCTTATAAATATGTAGATACACAAGTCTGTGTTCATAATGACAACTTGAATTCGCAAACCATCCAAGTCAATACTGCCAATAAAATAAAATCGTCTAGGATGTTCAAGACTTAAGATACGACACTTGAATATATTCAGAGAAGGAGCCAGTTAGAGTGTTGTAACATGACAAAGTGGCACTTTGAATAATAAGCATGAGACTCTACTCTTAATTCTCTCAGGGTGGGCTCAATTATCCCAACAACAAAACTCCCCTCGGTTTTTGACAAATAAAATGAGGTGTATAAATACAATTTACAGATAACAATTTTAAGGAATGCACAATTTTCCAAGTAAGACAGAACACTAGAGACTTATCTTAAGGTTACTTGAGTCGATAGCTTCCTCTTAGCTCCCAGATACAAAATAAAGTCCCAGAGGGTATGGCCTGCCAGTTGACCAGAAATAATAATAATAATAATAATAAAAATAATAATACGTTTATTGCAATATTATAAATTTCATACAAAAACTATCCACTCCCATAAAAGATTAAATAAAAATATGTATTGCAAACGGTCTCACATCAGTATAATTGTTATTTCTGTGACACCGAAAAATCTTACAATTATGTAAAAAATAATTTCAAAAACTCTAAAAAACGAATTCATCCACGTTCCACATCCGCGCCAACAAAACTCGTCATGGATTGAGCACCCCCCGAGGAGAAAGACACAACATCGAATACAACAAAATTTCAGACAGAAAGTTACCTCAAGATCTACACTATGCACCCGAAGAGAGGAGCAGTTTACCATAATTGGACTTAAACACCTTCGGTTTGCAGGACTTGAGATGTGCAGGTAAGCGATAATATAATGAATATACATTGAAGGAAAAAGAACGTCGAAATAAGGCAGTTCTAAAAACAGGTGGAGAAATCATACCCCTGAACCTTACATTAACATTATGCACATCCGACCTGAAACGTATCTGATGGTTCACTCTATCGAACGCTTTAGAATAATCTAATAATGTCAAAACACAAACTTCACCCGAATCCACTTTGGATATTATAGAGTCGACAACATCAAGAAGAACAGTGCAACAACCAAACCCTCTTGTGAAACCTGACTGTCGCGCCGGCAAGATATTATACTTTTCCAGATGAGACCTCACTTTATTCGCTAATACTCTCTCAAAAATCTTCGCACAAGGCGATAATATATAATAGATAGGGCACGAACATCGTTGAAAGTGGTAGGATTAATCACCTTTGGAAGCGGTAACACTCTCGACATTTTCCAATCCCCAGGAAACTTCGAATCTAGAATGCAACTATTAAAAATGTTAAAAACTTTAATATATGGGGGCTACAACAAATCAACATTTCAACATTCAATCCATCCGGGCCAGTCGCATTGGAATGAATCGATCTCATTATTCCTGAAACTTCCTCCTCATCTGTCAGCGTGAAAACGAAATCCTCACTGAACAAGGTGAACTTATTTGAGTTGTAATACTCGATCACTGACCGATCAATCGTACCCTGATCTCGAACGACATTTGAGAACCATTTGTTCAGCTCCTCCGGAAGATCTATGTCTACTGGCAATTTTTTTTTCGATGACCTATCATATACATTGAGTTCCGCAATTTTTTTCCACAGGGACCTGGGACTCCCGCCGTCCCACACTGAATATTGTAGATAAGCCATTTTTTCTCGATTCACGGCGGTCGACGTCTCATTCCGAATTTTCCTATAATTCTCCCAGTTTTGTGATGTTCTATCCCGTTGAAATCTGTGAAGTGCTCCATGTTTGAGGCGAGTCATAATCTGAATCGTGGATGTGAACCAAGGCTTGAAATTTCCTCGCCACTTAATAGTTCTAATGGGCGCCAATTCATCGAAAAGATCTAGCATTAACCGATTGAAGTGGTCCACTTTATCATCAATATCAACTATGTATACTATATTCTCGAACGGAGTAGCCATCAAGTAATCCCTCAAAACATCCTGTTCTATCCGACGCAAACATCTGGACCTGTAACTTTCCGCATCCGAGCGCACCTCCCCACCTACAGCCTCACCATAAACCAACCAGTGATTTGAAATCATATCCGTGTTTATTCTATCAAATTGAAATTTTCTTTTCAACGATTATCACATCCAGTAAAGAGGCCGACCCAGGACCAAAACACGTAGGCCCTCGATAACCTGCGCTAAATCAAATAGAGCAATTGAACGTTCAAAACTTCTAACTTTACCATCATCACGACTCAAAAAATTGATGTTCACATCCCCACCGCATATCAACTCATCACACTCCGCTATGAACGATGAAACAGTGTCTTCAAATAATTCCAAAAATTTAGGAAACTTTCCCTTGGGCAGTCTATAAAGCGTTCCTATGATGAAAACTCTCTTATTATTACAATTACTTCATATGTTATTCTATCTGAAATAAATAAAACCACACCTCCCCCCCTTGAGCTCCGATCTAACCTGACACAGCGATAACCATCTATACTTACTGAATCAGTAGGAATGGAATCATTTAGCCAAGATTCACTGAGTCCTGCAAAATCAAACTTTTTACTCATCAAGAGAGATTTGAAATCTGTCAAACGGGGAGACAAGGATCTGACATTGAAAAAACAGAAAGAAAACTGACGACCCATTCTCACTCACCCGTGCTCATCTCCATATATTCGATATTAATAAATTTAACATTACGCAGCAGTTCAATGTGGAAACCAGGATAAAACACTTTAAGATAAGCTAAATCCCAAAACAAAAATTGAAAAAAGAAATAATTTACTTATGAGCTTAAAAATAAAGTAATAAAGTGGCAAAATTCAATGACAAAATCAACGACAAATTTATGAAATTATACTCCCTAATTTACTATACAAGTTCATTCAAATCTTGAATGGAGTTAATATTATGTCCTCTCCTAGACACTTAACACATAAATACAACCCATCTTCGACCATACCTTCTTCACGCCTACCTTCTTCTTTGCCTTGATGAGCAGATCATAACTGTTCCTAGTTAACTCCTCCGTTAAAGTAAATTTCGTTCCTTTAAGCTTCCTCTTGCTATAAAAGATATCATTTCTGGAATTCATCGAATTGAAATGAATAACTATCGGTCTAATCGATTTCCCATTTTTCGGGCCCACTCTGTAACACTTTTCAATCTGAAAATCGCATTGCTCAAACCTTTGACCAAAAAGATCTCCAACCCGCTCCATTAACTTTTCGCCTCTTATTTCTTCCAGGCCGTAAAGGCGCAACTGCTTCAATCTATTTTCCCGCTACAAATTTTCAATTTTATTCTTCAAGAAATCAATTTCGGATGTTTTTGGACCACTGTTATTCTCTCGTCTATGTTATCGAGTCGGTCATTTATCACCTGGGTAACAACATCTGCCACCTTGTTGGTAAGTGCCGACAAGAATTCCTTATCGGATAAAAATTCCACAATACATTGTTTGATTTCATCTTTCTGATTTTTAGTTAGTGGCATAATTACTTAATTATTATTTATTTCCCGACTTTTTCACTATAATTAATTATAAGCACGTATGTTGAGTGGTTGGAGAAATCACAGTCGTTTCACAAATCTTATATTATCCACTCAATTAAATAATTTTATCTACGGGAGCACAATATGCGTCTAGTCAGAGTGCAACATGGATGACGAATGGTTTGTATGGTTTCCAGACTGATGTTCCAGACAGCAACTCGATGACTCCAATTTTCATTCCTGTTGAAGAATATGCTCCATGGCCAGGTGGTTATGCCACAAGCTCCAATTATGTATTGCTCGAACCAGGGACTGGATATGATTTAATCTCTCATCGTGGAGTGCATCTCAATCTTGAACTAGCATATGTCTTTGGCCTCGTAATAGGATATAATTTGGCTCCCAGGGAGAAGCGAGAATAGTTATATATTTCTCGCAAATCTCTCAAATTTCAATAATTCATACGATCATTCAGGTACGCGTACGAGACAACGTCAGTGTCGTGCAAACCGTTGCAGTGTCACATCACTAGCAAAACCGAATTACTCTGAAGAGAGAGTCCAACCCTTAAGTTTGTAGAGTTTTGTAAGATCCAAGTGAGATGTGGAAGCAGTGCTCAATGAAACTGGTTGAATACTAAGAAATACAACGAATAATTCGGAAGCAAGATACGATCCCTGTGGTATACCACTCAGCACAGGATTCTAAATGAGGAGTGAGATGTCTAACCCGTTCTTGATTGAACTTGAGCAATTTCGGTTCAAATTTTGCGACAATCCGACTCATGTCCAAATCACTCGCTGAAAACCAAGCACCAGACAACCGATTCGCTTAGTTTCTCAGCAATTTCTCTCACGGTCATATATCCATTGGTCAAAACTGATTTCATCAATGTTGTTCACTGTTGTTGACATGCTCGTGCGTTCGGTCCGCTGTTCATCGTTCACGTCTTTTCGGCCTTCAGATAACATATATTCTCTGTTGTGGAAGAGGAGTGTAAGGATCTCATGTGGCGGCACTCCATAAGGCCCCACATAGTAACAATATACAGCGCTTCGGTAGCCGAAAGGTTAGCGCTCGAAGTTTCATACCGACTAGGTGCCGGGTTCAACTCCCGGCGGCTCCCACTCTCAAATTTCTTCCCTGTATCTGTGGCATAGCGCACACAAGCCATACTGATGAGTCCAATTGTGTGCGCCATAAACGCATAAGTAGGGATACTACTTCCGATCCTACAGGAGTAAAGAAAAATGATGAGAATCTCTACAGATTCAAAATAATTAATTGTCGTAATACCATGTTATTCGATAATAATGGGGATCTAGACTTGGCTGCTGAACTTACTAATATTATTGTCGGGTTTGGACAGATGGTGAGAGGTATCCTGAGGTCATGCTTCGTGCGAATGACGACAGTTACATCGCTGGTAGCATTCTTGTATTTCTTTCCAATTTAATGACAATTTTCACGTTGATTTCTTGCTCACGTGGAATAATTGGTGCTAGGTTCTTTTCGGCGTTTTCTGCTCAGCAGCCAGGTAGTCAGATAATTCAACGAAGATACATCGTAAATTGAAAGCGGCACAAATAGAGAACATTTTTTAAAATTTCTTGGCAGAAATTCGGCCTCACCTTCTGCCATTCACTATTACTTGAATCATAGAAAACATGATGTATTTTTTGAGAGCAGTTTTGCAAAAATAATTTGTGAGAATCTCAATTAATATATTGGGGAACTTACGTGTAATGCTCCAACATTCATGGAGCAGAAGTGAATGAATTGCTTCAGCTCAAAATTGAAAGTGAAATATAATATTTGAATTACAAAAAATACTACATTAATGAATAAGCCAATCCTCAAAAGCCACATAAGGAACGAAATTTTTCCTAGCTCCATCGTTGTTAGTCGAACTGCAAGCAATGGGTCATCTGAAATAACACCATGTGGAAATTTCTTTTATATTAACACAAAGAAGTTTTGGTACGCCATAAGAAGAGTACCAAAAATCGTAGATTTCTTTGCTCCTGGTAAAAATTATATACCGACAATAAGATTGTATATCTATTCAACTTCCAATTCGGAAAATACACTTTATTATTATTTAACATCTTAAAGCTCTGGGGCTAAAAAGACGTCAACTCAACCCTTTCTTCAACAGACAAAGCCATTCTCAACCGAATCACATATGGACAAATTGAAAGAAGAAAATAACGACAATTTCGGTAAATTTTTTATGAGTAGTGAAACTCTCTTAAGTACATGATGGAGGAAATAAGAAGGTTACTCCGCACTACGGAATATACAGAGTGTCCCGTAACCCAACGTCAAGCGGTTACTGGGCGATATGCTAGGTTATACCAGTTCTAGAGAAAATTAAAAAAATTTTAACAAAATAAAAAATAATGAAATATGAAAATAATATAAAATAATATAAAATAAATTAAAATAAAACAATTGTACCTAACAATGGATTTGTGACTGTAATCAATAGCATGGTTATTTAAAAAAATTTTAAAAATAAAAATTAATCAATTGTACCTAAAAATGGATTTGTGACTGTGATCAATAGAATGGTTATTTAGGATTCCGTTTAAAAAAAATTCACTGCAAAATTGGAAAATTTATGACTACAAATATATACCTATTACCATTACCACTTAACCAAGTGACATAATTTTTCTTTATTTTTGCTACAACTGGTATAACCTAGCATATCGCCCAGTAACCGCTTGACGTTGAGTTACGCGACATCCTGTATAGAAACTTACGTTGCGAAAATTTACAGATAGAATAATTCAAAATGCAACAGATGTTACGGTAACTCATAAACTGAAGTGATTTTGTAGGACTGTAAAAAAGACGAAGTAGCTTGATGTCATTTTCTGTCAGACTTTCCCGCTTTCCTGCACAATAAAAATCTATTTTCTTCCTCACTATCGGATAATTGATTTACTTCTCAACAACCTTAGAAAGTGGCTCAAGATAAAAAAATTTAAAAATTTTCAAAATATTAATTAGACACAATCTGTCTTGTGGAAATATATCTCCAGCAAGGTAAGAACATCTTCTTTATGTCGCAACATACAGCATGATGCCTTTGCACCAAAATTGACACAATCATCGATGGCATAGACGATTCATGAGTATTTTTAAGGATAAAGCCAAAGATAAAAGTGGATTGAATAATACAACTGCAAATTACTATATCGATAGCTGTTTCCTTTATGGGTGAAGAGTAAAGAAAGGACTTTCGCGACAATGGACATATCCAAAGAAGTATCAGATCAAAAATTTCATTTGGCGTGTGCCGCTAAACAAAGCTCAGCTGATTTGTGCAATGAATTGAGATGCACTCACCATCTCTTGAAATTCAACTCATGAAGTCTTAATAAAATAGTTTACTGCCTCAAAGAAATATTAACACTGTTGCTGCTTTACATTTTCGTTAATTTCATCTATTTAGTATATATAACTGAAGTTATCCATGATCAGATCCATAGATAGAAGAAAAATTCATCCGATGTATAATCAGATTCTTTAGTTGCTATGTTACCAGATCTTGTTTGTCGGTCGACGCCATCTCATCTTGGATAAGTCCATTGATGAATGAATCAAACTATTCTATACTTCTGCGAACAAGAGGATACCTATCGTAAACGAACAAAGTCGATCTCGAATATTTATATATGTTTGTATTCATTAATCAGAAACAAACTATTCAGGATATACATTTGAACTATAGAATGGCTTACATCGGAATAAACACGTCGGTAAAAAGAGCAAGTGACACCAATTCAATCAGAATCCGGATTCGACAACCAAAATATACCCTCTTGCAATTCTTCAGATTTGATTAGTAAGATTTTTCATAAGGCAGTAAGCATATCAACATGTATTGATGCCATCTTGCAATCGCAATTCTGACAGCTAGGAATAAATGGGTGATTTTCGAACACATGCGTTTCAAGCTATTTTCAAAAAGAGAAGTCACAGGTCATTGAGTTGGGCAATCGAGATGACCAACTAAAATCCCCATTTCGATATTAATTCACCATAAATTGGTGTAAGTACCAGCTGAATGCAGAACGTGAGGTGAATAATTCTTAAATAAATTGCTGATAGACTAGTGCTCCACATAATTCATTGACAAATGTATAAAATAAATTAAAATATTATACGATTTATTCCTTTATATTTACCTTTGTCGTAATTCAACAGAAAATTCAATTTTCGAAGAAAATAACCCATTTTGAGATTTACTAATTGGTTGAATAGGAAATATAAGTTATAAACTGATATCAAATGCTTTCTAACTCAAATAAAAAAAAACATTACATGAATCCTTTGGGATTTTATAATAATTCAATTCATTTCTTATTCAATTAAAAATTTAAATGGAAGTACTTACTATAGCTAAATGGATAAACTGAATATTTACATAATAAACTCGATTATAGGAATTAGAAGTAATGTCTTCACTTTTAAATTAGATAGACGCGGAGTGGCAAGGATTAATAATTTAAATATCGATAGCCCATTCAAGGATTTCTGAAATGGAATTATAGTATATTATATGAATCAAGCACAAAAGTTGTAGCTGCTATTGGCCTACTTACGAATCAAGAATTTCAAAAAAATTGATATTTTGCATGGGTACCTAAATGTTTTTTATGTACTAATATCGGTTACAATTATATCCAATAAATTTAAAATGCATATGAGGAGAGTTTCTCTTCTTTTGAATTAGGAATATTACGATGTACGGTGTGCTCACTGGGACCTTTTAGAGAACTCTAATGCTGCGTTTCATAAAAGTTGATCCATTGATGAATAAGAGAGAATTTTTATTCTTATCATAACATCAAACAATCCAAAAAAACTACAGAAAAATTAATCAAAAAATGAAATAGAATACGACACGTATGTTTCGAGGTTTGTGTATAGGGAGGAGGAGGCAAAGTAGGGCAGTGATGGCTCGTGCCCTCTAGGAGTGGGTCGGCCAGACCAAGCATATATATATGTATATATATAATTTAGAAGCAATTTTCTTGGGATTAGAGCACTGGATTGAAATTAGGATTTCATCATTTTTTTATTCATACTTTACTACATATGTTTCGGCGTACATTGAGCCTTTTTCAAGTTTACATGTTACAAATACAGTGACAATCATATCTAAAATATATAACTGTCCAACAATTCATCTTAAAACTTAGTAAAATTAAAATTATATTTACATGTTGTGAATGCTGTCAATTAGATTTTTCTAATAATGGAAAACCTGTTATCTACTAAAAAACTAATCAAATCACCGCAATTTGATACTACCTCTCTTACACTTGCCATCTGGATCACTCACATTCAACTTGTAACCGAAAACGAACGAAAACTCGTACAACCCTAAGCCCTACACACGTACATCTTACTCCAAACTACTGACCTAGTGAACTGATCTCTGATAATCAAAG
This sequence comes from Micraspis discolor, assembly GCA_030674115.1. Taxonomy (NCBI): domain Eukaryota; kingdom Metazoa; phylum Arthropoda; class Insecta; order Coleoptera; family Coccinellidae; genus Micraspis; species Micraspis discolor. The sequence continues at coordinate 1,066,308 of JARTUT010000881.1, forward strand.
TGTAAACATATGCAATGCAATTCTCATTTACCCCCTCCCCAAGGGTATCTTGGCCAACCTTTTTTTTTTCGCCTTCGTAGGTAGGGGGAACTCCTCATGCCTACCCTGCCGCCACTTGGAATTAGTGTCTAACAGGTTCGTGTGGGACTTGCAGTCACTAAAACCCCATCCTAAGTCCTACCACAACCCTCTCCAGTTAGAGTCCCAAGGACACCGACTCCTACTGGCGGGTTGCAATTAGGGGCGGAACATTCACTGCGCGAGCAGTATACGTGCCACCCACGCACTCACTCAAACACTCACTGGGAATTTGGGGATGTGAGGACGAGCTTGTATTGCGCTCCAGAAAGGTTCCTTTGTCTTCACGAAGAACTCGTGAAGGTCAACTAACTCTTTTTGGCCGTTCAGTGTTCACCTGGCTCTGGTTACGGAACTAGGAGAGCCCAGGTATAGATCCTCGGGAGGTCTTGACCCCGTCCAGCCTTCGGTCATGCGGCACCCGGCAGTACGGTTGTGTGAACAAGTCGTGGGTTGCTGTTTTGCTATTTACAGTTACTAAGAATTAATTTTTCAGAAAATCACAAAATTTATTCCATACAGTACGACTAAACTTTTTTCTGAAATTGAAATAATATTCAAGTACTTATGATAATAGTCATTTGAGATTTGAGGGTGGAAATTTGAATTATTAACAGGATACGTGAAAAAATTTTAAATACATAATGATTTCTCTTTCTATCTCAAATTTAGGATAAACATATGAAGATTGTTTTTTAATTTGATATTTGCAATAAACATCGATAATAATAAACAATTTCACCCGCCTGCCGTTTCACATAGAGACCGCCAAGGGTTCTCGGCCGGCCTCGCAAGTCTCACAGTCGAGGTATTGTAGAGTTCCATAATAGGAACTTCGAGCGACGTATGTGTTAGATGAAATCATAAACTGAAAGCAGTGGCAAGGCTGGCTGAGCTGCGTTACTGCGTAGAAGGACAAATGCGGGAACTTGGAATAAAAATTATTTGAAGTGTTTGACCGAAATAATGTGTACTTCGATGTGTTGAGAGGAAATATAGGATATATAGGGGGCAGAGGAAAAGATACTAAGGGAATTTCTCGAGATTTAAATATTGCTATTAATTTTTCAAATAAATTTCGATTAAAAAAATATTTATTTTCACCTTCTATTTTTCGGTTGCGTTTGGGTCGGCCCGGCCGACCCTGCCTACCCTGACGAGCCGTCACTGAAGTAGGCTACTAAACATTAGAACATCCCTAAAATCTAAATTTATGTGATTAAATCAAAAGTTTGAATTTAAAATCATAGCTTCATTCATTACAAATGACCATGTAAATATTTATGTTAGTAACGTAATTTATCTACGAGATTTGATTACTGGAATGAAAAAAGGCATTTGACCCGCTATACCCCGTGCATAGAGGTAAAGAGGAGTCTCCTATGGGGCATTGTGGGGTGGTTATTATAACGTATGAAACACAACTCCAAACGTAATAGTTTTATTTCTTGAAAACACAACGACAGTTCAAAAAATATATAAAATAACTAAATCACTTCAGCACAAATCAGAATAAAATTCTCTTCAAAAATCAATGTATAACGCATATAAATGTGTAACCTCTTGTTCTTTTTCATCCTCTCCAGCACAAAAATAGTGTGCCCATCGAGAACATCTCAGACAACGTATCCATCCCTCGGTTGACTCGGATTACAAGTACCCACAATAAATACATTCAGCATCATCATCATTTTTTTCAGAGCTTCCTTCTTTAGGGTACAAGCCTTTTTTTTGACAACCTTTCTCTTCTTCTGCTCGATGGAATTCAATTTCAAATCTTTAGCTAACCTTTTTATCGTTTCTTTTAGTTCTGCGACCTTTTTTATAGCTAAAAGCCTGTTTTTGTGTGGAGAATCTGTAATTCGCGGTTTTTCCACGTTGCTTGTTCTGTTTTCCTTACGTATTGGCATTATTTGTTCTGGAGTTGTTGAAAAGCTGGCCTAATTTCTTTCGAAAGATACTGTCGTCTGGATTGCCCCGGTATTTAGAAACAAAACGTTCTAATGTTATTTGTGGAACGTTGTGCATATTTGCTGCTTTTCTGTAGCCATTTTTCCAGACACAACACTGTGTACAGCTTGTTTCATAGCTTCCATACACCATGAATGCTGTTCAGTCTTCCTCTAGTATGTGAGTACCATATTGGCTAAAAAGGTAAAAAAATAATAGATTACAACTGAAAAGTCTTTAAATCGGGGCAAAGTGGGGCACTTTTCTACAATCTAAAAATGGGGCATAGTGGTGTACCTCATTTTGCCCCAGGCGCTATACCCCACTATGTCCCACAGGCTCGTTCAAACACAAACGAACGGCATCTTACCTTTGATTATATGAACTTGTGCTTTTTGATTGAGAAATCTGGAAGGATACTGATTCTTTAGAAATCATAACATACGCCACTATACGAGTATTTTTTAGATAGAATAGCTGTTCAAGTTCACTAAAAATGTTATGAAAAACACAGGTTTTGATATTGTTGTTTATATCATCCAAACACTTGACGAAATGGCGTTGTTCGCACACAAAGGTCACGCGACAACTAACGACCAATCAATTTGAGCCATTTGACGGTTTGCACGGCGTTGGGTTCGAGCTGCGTAAGGCTCACCCCGCTATACCCCGTGACCCCGCTTCGAATATGATATTGTTCGCAATACTCTACAGTGTCCTCAAATTTGCCCAAATATTTGTAAATTATGAATTTTTGTGCAAAAATGGTATTAATCATATTATCAGCCAAAGTTCAAAAGAAATATATATATATATATCATAGTTGCTTAGATCGATTCGGTTAGTCCGTGAGCATGACTCCCAAACGCAATGAGCTGAAGAATTGAAATGTGAGTGAAGTTTGGATTCCACCGCCTACTTTAAACCACAACGCCGAGGATGGGGAGATACCGGACGACTACATCTGGCAACCCATACTACACCGGAAACCGACCAATATAAATAGGAATATTCCAACTTCGAATAATAAATCCGTAACAACTGACAAAGGTAAAAATGGCCCTTGGAGTATTACCGGGGCATCAATAAAAAACCCCATAAAGGCTGTGGTAAAAAAGACAGCACCTTTTGTATCCAGAATATCTGCGAATACGACACTCGATGATTTCACTACAATGGTAAGGGAGAATTTTCCCAAAGCCGAGTGCCTCTCTCTGAGATCAAAGTATTCTGATAAGTATAGCTCTTTCAAGGTGTATCATCGATGAAGCTAATGGTGCTTTAGCCATCGAAGTTTTTTGTGAGGGCAGCGGGAGTGCAGAAGATTACATAGGACCTGTCGCTCCCAAATCACCAACCTGTCATTTAAAAAATGGTTGAGATGATATAAACCCAATCCATTTAAATGTGCAATGCTTGCGAAATAATTGACATAGAATCTATGATGTACTCCCAGACGTCAAATTTCAACGTTTTATGCATCACTGAACATTGGCTCTCGTGTGACGAAGCTCAAGGATTTGGAATGGATGCTTGCTCATTACTACTCTAGACCAATATCTAACAGAGGAGGTACCATGATACTTGTGAGAAGAGGATCGAATGGCATGGACGAATTCGAGCTAGTCGACAGTATTGCAACCAATACTTGAAGACTCACTGTGAGGTTTCGGCTATCAGACTAGTTAAGTATAATGTTGTGACTATATATATATATATATGTTTATTTCTCCATCAAGAAACTTTCATTTATTTATGTCGACTATGAAATCCATTTTAAATATGTTGAATTTGAAGAGAGATAGAGTAATTTTAGTGGAGATTTTAAAGTTAAATTCCGCATGAACTCTGAATGTGCTTCAGACCCTGAAGCTCGCTCCCTGACAAACTTGTTTATCTCCGTTGGTCTCAGGCAGAATTGTCTCGATAATATTTTTAGCAATATCGACACCCAAGGCGAATATGCAGGTATTATTGAAATATCTTTTTCTGATCATGATGCACAGGTGTTTTGTTCTGGTCCCCGTCAGGAGAGAGCTGACACTACTCCCAGATAAGTTCGACCCCTCACCTTGGAGGGATATAGCTTGATCCACAGACTGCTATCAGATGAGTCGTGGGATTTTATCGGCGAGGATGGGCTGACCGTTGATGAGTGTTTTCGTAGATTTCAACAAATTGTCGTTGACAGTTTTGTTAAATCATTCCCTGAGAAAACTGTTAAGGTTTCGAGTCCAGTTATGAGGCGCGGCTGGTTCACTCCGAGGATATCCGAGACATGAGAGAAAACCTCCTCCTATTAACAGCCATGTACGAACGATATCGATCTGGTGATCTGCTTGCAGCTAGAAACCAGCTTCAAGCTAGGTATAGGCAAGCCATTAAGAAAGTGAAAACCAACTATTTCGATGAAATTATGAATAAATCAGATAATAAATCCAAAACCGCTTGGCGTTTGGTAGGCGACCATCTTGGAAGGAACAGCCGGGGAGGATTAGTGAGTGTAGATCCAAATAAGTTTAATAAACACTTCTCGTCGTACGCCTTGACAGTTTTGGATAATTCGCCTTCGTCGAGGACGCCTTTCCATGATGCATTTTTGAAAGAAATTCCACCAAGAACGCGCTTCAGCTTCATAGAGATTGGCCATAATACTGTGACAGATATTGTGGCAAATGTGAGGAACAGCAGGTCGGCAGACTTTTACGGACTCTCTGTGGATATTGTGAAAAAAAAAGCATCAATCCACTAATTTCTCCTTTAACCAAACTGATCAATAGATGCCTCACATCTGGAACTTTCCCCACCTGTTTGAAGATCTCCAAAGTCATACCAGTCCACAAAAAAAGGCGACAAATGCGATCCAAATAATTATCGCGCGATCTCTTTAGTGCCGATATTCTCGAAGATTCTAGAAAAGGTTATATCAAATCAGATCGTGTAATTTCTTGAGGAAAATTGTTTACTGACGTCATGTCAGTACGGGTTCAGGAAAGGAAAAAGCACCACCGATGCCATTCTGCAGCTCATAAAGGGCGATATTGACTGCTTCGAAAATAAAAAAGATTATCAGGCGTCATTCATCGACTTAATGAAGGCCTTTGACTGCGTTCCTTGTGACAGGCTACTGGACAAGTTGAAAAGATACGGTTTCGATGAGGTGGCTCTGAGCCTGGTCCGTTCATTCCTTGGTGGGAGATCACAGGTTGTATCAGTTGAGGGTGAACTGTCTGGTGTGGAGCAGAGCTGTGCTAAGCACCGAAAAAAAGTGCTTCGAGCACTAAGCCCTAAGCACTCGAAAAAAAAGGCTTCGAGTCTCGAGTTCTAAGCATCGCTTTCGACAGAAGGCTCCGGATTACCGAGCTCTTTTGCAAAAGTAATTGAATATTTCGAGCACTAAGCACTAAGCACTTTATTAGTGGGAACTATTTTATGTAATGTTGTTTGATTGAAATGAGAACTCTTTTGCTTCATCGACATATCTAAAATTATGATTTCGAGACTGGGAAAAACTCAAAAGCCATTTTATTTGTTTTGTGAAACGCAGGCATTCAATTTACATTCTGGTACTAGTTAATCTTATTCGTCGATCTGAATCTGAATGGCTGTTCCTAATCAATGCATAAAGTTGAATTAATAATCGAGGACCAATTATTTTATAAGCGAGAACACATTACTGAAAAAATGTGGAAAGCACTGACGTGAGATCAGGAGCTTTTACGAGCTTGTTCTAAAGTCTTTTCTCAGACTTAAAAAGAGTGCGATTCAAAATCAGCCAGCACAATGAGTGTGAAAGAATCAGTAAACATATATCTTAAATGGAAGTTGAGTGGACTTACAGTTCAGCAAATTCGATCTGGCATCTTTCCACATTTCTATACCATATATAAGTTGTTGTAGTTGAGTGTCATCAATTATAACCGAATTTCAGATTCATAATTGCTGAGCTATCGGACAGGTCTGGCCCAATAACTAACTTGACTTATATTTGGATAATAAACTATTTCTATTAATATGGAATCTCTATCTCATCTCTTTCGGAAGATAGAGAATATTCAGCCAAACATTTTCAAATTGGACGACCGTTTCTTCATCACGAGTCAAATCCAACCGATGGCGATCATTTTCAGCTCGATATTCAGAAATTACAGACATTTGGGAAAAAAATAGTCCTCTTGTCGCAAAATTCATAATGACATTTCCATTCAAAATATGACAACTGCACACACCAGTATTTTAGACATGTTTGTCATAAAAATGAACCCACAGAATTAGTTTTATTTTCGGCTCAATATTCACTCATTATGACAAATTGTCATAAAATTAAAACTACCCTCATAGAGATTTATAGTTGATGTGATGTGAATTCATAGATAGAAATATAATCTGTGACTTCATTTTCAGAAAAACTCTTATATCTTCTGGAGATTGTACGCTATGATGATGAAATTTTAAAATATTTTAGGTACCTATACCCTGCATAAATGCCCTAAATTGTTGTGATCTGACGAATAACTTATGAGATATCGTGTATTGAAAAAAACATTTTGGGAATTTTTAAAAAATTTTCTCTCGTGACGATTTTCTCGAAATTTGGCACACTCCTTCCTTTTAACGCTATCTAGACATTGTCTAAGTTACGAATTGATAGGATGAATATCCAAGAAATTAATGTTATTAACTGCTAAACTATTCGATGAATTTGGCCCAATAACGAACTTGACCGAGATATTTGGACACTCGACCTATTCTGAAAAAATGAAAACTCTAGGTCCCGTTCCTTCGGAAGATAGAGAGTTTGACCTCAAGTTTGACCTCGAATTCTTCATCAGGAAGTCAAACCCAATCGATTGAGGCCATTTTCGGCTCGATATTCGAAAATTACAGACCTTTGGGCAAAACGATAGCACGCTGTTCCACAGGAATAAGCGCGCCAAAAGGTACTGAAAAAAATTAGGTGTATATATTTCTATTTTCCTTATCAAGCATAGACAGGGCGATTCACGGGAATGGCCTATTTGGTAGTCGTTTTTGGAAAAGGGATTAAAATTTGCATGTTTAGTATTGAGACAATGATTCTTTTTGCGCACTTATTCCAAGTGGGCCAGCATGCTATGGTTTAGCCAAAACGCTTGTAATTTTTGAAAATGGTCTCAATTGAAGATTGGGTTCGACTTCCTGTTGAAGAAGCCGTGCTCAAACTTGAGTATATCTATCTTCCGAAGGAGATGACCTTGAGTTTTCATATTTACACAATATGTTGATTGTCAAAATATCTCAAATATCTCGATCAAGTTCGTAATTGGGCCAAATCCGTCGGATGGTTCAGCAGTTATGAGCATCTGGAATTTGGTTTTCGCAATAATTTCTAGAATATCCATTCGATCAATTTCGAACTCTTAAAATGTTTGGATAACGTTAAAAGAAATGAGTGTGTCTTATTTCCAGGGAATCTTCAAGATAGAAATTTTTTTTAAATTTCCAAAAACGGTTTTTTCAATACTCATTATCTTATTACATATTCGTCATAACTAAACAAAAATTTGGGCATAATATGAAGGTTGTTTATATCCCACATATCTTGAAATTTTATAATCGTGGCGTATAATCTCGAGAAGAATTCGAAGTTATTTGAGAGCTTGTCCCTAGTGGAACAGTGAGCTATAGCTTTAAATGTCTGTAATTTTTCGAATATCGAGCCGAAAATGGTCTCAATCTATTGGGTTCGACTTCCTGATGAAGAATCTCTTGTGAAACTTGACGCCGTACAGCCGTATACTCTCTATCTTTCGAAGGAGATGACCTAGGCTTCTCAAATTTTCAGAATAGGTTAATTTTCTAAATATCTCGGTTGGGTTCGTTATTTGGCCAAATCTATCGAGTAGTTCAGCAGTGACGAGGTTCTGAAATTGGGTTTTCGCCGAGGTTTTCGCAATAATTCCCAGAATATTAATCAATATGAATTATTTGAATACTGAATCATTTTGAAATATTACTTGTTCAGCTTCCTTGTTTTTTCTTATCATGTTTATTCAATGGATTGAAATTATTTCAATTTATGTAGTTTTCATTATTAATTGACGATTTTTATTGGTTTCGGCGTTCTGAACAACCCCAAAGAAAAATAACTTACAATTAATGAAATTCAGATTTAGCTATCCATATAACGAATTCCAGTTTATCTGCTGTATTTTTTTGAAGCCACAGTCTTGTAGAAGTTTCTTCTCATTTTGAGTGAACGGTTTTCTAGAGTATTCCCCTATTTCCACGTAGAATTGACAGAAATAATGAAAGGAACGGATGTGATTTAAAAGTTGTTTTCATGAATCGAGTTGACGTAGTTCATGATCTTCTGCTTAACAACTGTAGATTTTGGGTTCATTCCGAAAACAGTTTCAAAATACTACATATCGATATAATCAAAAATGAAATATGTTGTCCGGAAAAAAATTTTGCATTGGAAATATTCAAAGTAATGTATGTCACGTCTTTACCTTTTCATTCATGTGATTCCCCATTAGTCAAAAACATTTTCGTCGAGATATGGCATATTAATGAAATTATGATCAAATAAGCTATTTGAATATGACATAATTTAATAGCTGATCCACTCCAAATAGTTGATAATGAATTGAAATCGAAATTTCAAAAAACCGAATGCTCATCAAGAAACCTATAACACCTAAATATTAATTAAATTATTCATAGAACTAGAACGGACCAGAAATAAACAGTAAAGGATTGATATAAATTTTTATTTATATATTTGATAAAATTTTTTGACATTGAAATATTATAACTGTAACAATAAACCATCCAGATATTTCCATTCTACTTCGTAAGATAGAGAGTAAACAGCCGGAGGGCCCGCGTCCGGACATACTCAAATGTTCTTCATCAGGAAGTCGAACCCAATCGATTGAGACATTTGGGTAAAACGATAGCTCGCTGTTCCCCTAGAAACAAGCGCGCAAAAATGAGGGCTGTTTTTCAAGGATTGCCATAACTCTCGAATTTTACAACTACCGGTTACCCACCGAGTGCCACTGATACCTAAGGTAGTTATTGAACCCTGGTTTTGTGTATTTAAATATCTCCGTGAGCTTAGGGCCCAATTGAACGTTTCACAAACTTTCCAAATAATCAACAAATTTGCCGACGGAAATTCCGAAGAATGCTAAAATTGATGGGTCATAAAAAATATGCACAAGAACATCTGGCTTAAAAATTCCCAATTGGGAACGGCAGTTTGGTCTAACGTTTTTGTGAAAATATTCGTTTGTTTACAATATTTTAAAAGAGCTTATCAATCTTCTTTTATTATGGTGTAATATCCATTTTAATCAGTGATATGATGTTGTGAAAAAGAGTACAGAAAATTTTGTGCAATAAATCATTCTAGTCTAGTTCGAATTTTCGTTTTATTTCACATCTATTCGAATTCCCACCATTTGAACCAGTAATGAATGAAGTTTATTTAAGAATATGGTTTTCCTCGTTTACCATTTTTCAGTTGGAATCTACAGATTTGTTCAAAGTATTTCTACCGTTTTCGCTCTCTGACGTTCTAATTCCCATTTATTTATCAGTATCAGAATTTACACATAGTAAATTAATTAATAAGATTATTTTGGGAATTTTTAATGAATTTTCTAGTGGCGATTATCTCGAAATTTGGAAAACCATTTAATTTAACATCATTAAAACACCTTCTAAATTATAAATTGATCAGATGAATATTCTAGGCGAAAATCAAATTTTGAATGCTAATAACTAACTCTGGTGTGGAGTCCATCAGAATTGAGGTGATCCAGGGTTCGACGCTGGGACCTATCCTTTTCATCATCTATGTAAACGTTTTCCCCGACTGATGCCAAATCAATTATATTCGTTGATGATACCACCATTACAAATGAATCCTCGGACTTACATTCCCTCGAGGATTTGTCTAGAGCGGCACAATCGAATGCATCGGATTGGTTTGCGTCAAACGGCCTCTGTGTGAATGAGGGAAAAACGCAGGAACTCATTTTCAGTTTGAGGGATACGAGTAGTCTACCCAGAGCAAACACTGCTGTTAAATTCCTTGGTGTATACCTCGATGCATCTCTTACATGGGTAGACCAAATTGATCATTTGGCTTCTAGACTCAGCAGCAACATATTTGCTCTAAAGGTCCTTTCGAGCTCATTGTCAACGGGAGTGCTGAAGACTGCCTATTATGTCCTAGTACGGGGCAATTGCACCCAGGCTGGGGTCATTTTTAGACTTCAGAGACGAGCTATCAGAGTTTTGGGCGGGCTGAGATACTGCGACTGATGTAAGCACATTTTCAAAGAACTGAGAATACTCACCTTTCCCTCCTTATTTATTCTTGAGAGTTTGCTGTACATCCATAAAAACAGCAAGAACTATACAACTCTGTCAGAAACTCATGAACATTACACCAGAAACTGGCTCAATATTAGGAAGGAGCACGTTAGACTGAGCAGATCCCAGCGTGGTTGGACTTCAGCGCTGCTACACTACACAACTTCCCAGTTGGGGTCAGAGGTCTGCCGACCAGGACATTCAAGTTGAAAATTAAAAAATTTTTGTTGTCGAATGTCCTTTACTTGGTGAACGAGTTCAAAGGCATGAGGATCTCATAGACCGATTTTAATGAATTATAGATCTATTACGTATATTTATAATCATTCTCCATACTGTTTGTTTGTATGACTATTCATGTAATTAGTGTTTATGCTGTTTACCTATATGTGAGTGTGTACATTTTGATTATATGAAATATTGATGTAGTATCAGATGTTTCTGTATCTTTATACTGACCTATGAAAGCATAATGTAATGTGCAACTCATCAATAAATCTCTCTCTCTGTATTACTCGGATTATTTCGTTATTCGCTCAACTCGGTTGAGTAGTTTGGAAGAAACAAAAATTTTTTTTTCGAATTACTCTCATCATGTTGATTTTTTTATTGCATAGTTTCATCATACTCATTACTTCTTATTTGAATATGAATCATACCCTTTATCAAATCGACTATGTATATGAACGGTTAACAGATTCACACAAACAAATATTTTGAATAAAAACTATTAACAGGTGGTTCAACAAGACCGCTTAATCATTTCAAATGATCAAATAACAGACAGCACATGACAGAAATCTTAATTGGTCCTCAAGTTACAGAAGATTTCTCGCAAATATGTTACAAATATTTAACTGTATCTTGTTTTTTTCTGGAATCTTCGCACTGACTGACGTTACAGCCCTTTGAAAAAACAAGTATCATGGCTCAGGTGGCGTAAGATACATATGATCATAACAGAGATGCCGGGTTCATATCCAAGCGGGTCTCAATTTCAAATATTACAAGGATAACAATTTCCAGCGCAAGTCGAATGGTGTACACATTAAATCCACACTGGCGACGTCAGAGTGTGTCTAAGGGACGAAATGTCTAATTAAAGATAGAGATGAATCTGAAAATCTGTCAAGGTTTAGCCGGTATTTCGTGTTTTCTTATTTGTCAAATTTAATGTTGAATTAGGAACAACTTCAAGGTTGAATTAGGAACAAATTCAATTCGAGACTGAATTGCTTAAAATGTTCATAATTTATTAAATAAAATATGTTCAACAAACAGTAAAACTTTGACAATCGATAAAGACAAATATTTGATTCTATATTCACGAATATAATACATTGCAATAAACTGCAAAACTAAAGCTTTTAAACCTAAACTATATAATACAGAAATAAATTCTATTTAGTGATAAAAACAGAATTATTACTTTCAAATAATACAGCCTTCAGAATACCACTTGTACAATGTTTTACCATTTTACAATCGAAGTCAATTATATAAGCAAAAAACATGAATTAAGAAATTCTGATTCAATATACATTATAGGTTTTCATAATATCCATGGAATGAAACTAACAACAATACATGAGTTCAAATGCAAGCTTTTCATAAAAGTGTAATTATACGGTGCTGCATATTGGTAGAACATTAATGATGCAGTAGTGTTTCTCTATCTGGAAGTTGCCTAACTTTCATACTGCCATCCGTACCACAAGAGAATAATCTTGCATTTGCATCTAAATGAAGCTGAGTCACTCCTTGGCCAATATTTTTGAAAAACGTGCTTCTAGAATGTTCGGACGGAAGCGACAGAAGACAGTGGGGTATTGTCACGCCCCAAATCTAGAAAAACAAATATTCAATAATCGATATGAAAGAACATACTATTTAAATCCTACGACCAATTGTACCACACAGTCAATGAGTGCCGGGAATAAATATCAGATGGCGTCACTACAAAATATGCCAACCTACAAAAGATCACTGTCAAAATCTCATGACGTTTGGCATATTATTCATCGAGTTAAGGTGTCGGTATTTTTATGATTTTCAAAAACGATGGATTCAAAGCAATTTCGTGTGTTGATATATCATTGATTTGATATGAAAAAACACCATTCAAGCTCAAGCTCGTCTTGGGCTTATCCGGTCTTTTTCCCATCGAAAACTACCATAAAACGACGGTTTAACGATTTCAAACGTGGTTGATAATGCTGAAAGTTTTGGTCGGCCTAATGTGGGAGTTATTCAGAAAAACATTGAGAAACCCCTGAAAATTATCATGGACAATCGCAAAGTAGAGTTGCAAGAGATCGCCGATACTCTGAAGTTATTAAAAGGTACTGTTTACACAATCATACACGAATATTTGTATATGAAAAAGCTCTTCTTCAAATGGGTGCCGCGTTTGCTTGCAGCAGAGCAAAAACAAGAACGAGAAGATGATTCAAAGAACTTTTTCTAGATGTTTATGTGAAATAAGGAAAATTTTTGTGTCACTTATCACAATAAATGATACATGTATTCCCCACTTTACTCCGGAATGGAAGCGTCAGTCTGCTGGGTGCGGTAAAACATGTAGTGCAGCTTTGAATGATTATAAAAAGTATAAATGAAAATGGAATTATTCTGAGACTTATATTCGGATGAACAATCAGATATATCCTCAATAATTTCTTTCAGTTACGCAAAACTTTGATGCCGAACTTGGGTTGATATCATTGACGTATCAGTAGTACGCTTTCTTCAGATTTTACTTGTCGAATTCTCAATGACCTAAAGGTTTTCAATTCTAAGGATGAATTTTCATAAAGAAAAAGAATTTAAGCTATAAAAGAAACTACAGATGAAAAATTTTTACGAGATGATGTTCAAAAGATTCTCGAATAGAAGCGATATAACAGGGAGAGGATCGCTTAGTGTGATACTAATGAACAAATATTAAAGGACATGCTGGGATGTATTATTCATGTATAAAATGCTCCTCAATATATTACCATCTAACTTTGCCGAAAGAATTCAATCTAATACATGAACATAATACTAGGATGGAAGTAACATATATGTGCCACCTGTAAAAAAGACTGGTATCCAAAAATGCTTGTTGTGGCATAATTAGTTACAACAATTCACCAGACATTCGTGCTATGGAGAACAACAAGGAATTTAGAGATTGGAAAACAACAAGAAATTTAGAAATTATTTCAAGATAATGTTTGATGTTGCTTTTTTGTAATTGTTATTGTTAATGAAATAAATTGTGTGTGTTAACCATATTTAGTAGAAAGTTGCTAAATAGATGCTACTACTAGTACTCATGTATACTATGGTATACAAATTTACCTTGATGTCGCCATCTGCAGAACCAGTAGCAAAGTATTCTTCATGTGGATCCAATGCGATGCATTTGACAGCACTTTCATGCGCCATATATTTATGTCTTATTAATTTGGATCTCACATCCATAATACATACATCACCCCTTTTTCCAGTTGATATAATAATTTGATGTTGAGGAGCAAATACCAAGCTACTAGCTCCTTGATCATGACAGGAGAAGGCTACTACCAAAGCCTTTCCATGTGGTAGTATAGAATCCCATATGGCTACGTTCTTACTTTCAGAACTGTGACCAGCTGTAAGCAGAAACTATATTAAACCATGGTCTTCTGAAGTGGAAGTTTATAGGTTAAAACAATACAAAAACGTAGCCTATAGGTATACCGAACTTAGCGAGGCACGTCATACGTTGTGAAAAGTAAAATTCATGAGAGCGAGCTTTAGCTAACATGTATGTGCGAGCATTTTTATTTTTATTCATATGTATACACTGTAGTTTGAATGAACTTCTGGCAATAAGTGTCAAACACTTTTAAGTGAATCGACTTATCGTTTCACCTATAAGTATTTATGAAGCAATTGGGATTTTGGCTAGTTATTATGTTTGTTTCGTTTTCAAATGACCATAGACCATAGACTCTACAAGAAGTGTAACAATTTTTTAATCAGAACAGTGGACAATGTAACTAGAAAAGGGTTGCTCTCTATATTTTCGGCCTAGGTAACCTTCAGTGTTGCCAAAGCAAATCTGTTGTCGCCATCTTGAATGATGAATTTTTGACAGTTCAGAACTTTTTGACGTACAAGCACTTGTTATGATTCTTAAAATCATTCGATGAATGAAATTATCTCGTGCAAATTTCGTACAATCATAATTCACAACATTCGACATGGATAATCAAGACAGGAGTGCAATAGTGAACCTAAATCCTTGAATGACAATGAAGCACCGTCTCAACGCACTGTGGAAAACTGGATCAAGTGCAATCATGATCCCACTTCAATCACAGACGATTCTTGAGTGAAGAAGATCGTCATCTTAACTTATCATGAAATAGCAGTATGAGCGAGTATTGTTATGAAAAGCGTACGTACGATTTTATATGAAAAATTATCCTGTATAATGACCAAGCAGCTCACACATCAAACAAGCGAGTATTTGCTGCTCAAAAAATCGAATTAATGGGTAACGGCCGTGTTTTGGAACTATCTCGTTCGGGCCAGCAGAAAAGCTTCGATAAATGGTGTATAAATTTCAGAGGTGGACATTTTAGAAGACAATCAAACAATTTTAGAAAGTTTTTGGTGTTTTCAGTGTTGGGCCAGAAATATAGAGAGGAATCCTCGTAAACAACACGTCCTGCTGGGAATACAAAATGCTTCACAAGTATTGCAACCAAATAAATATCAAACAATAACTTAACATAGTTTGCGATATCTTTTGTAATGTTTTTTATTTCTTACCTGTAGCTAATAAACTGCAAGAACCCAAGAAAACAAAATCACTTATACCCTTGTTATGGCACATCAAAGTCTGGAAATAAAAAACAACAAATATACTCATTAGTGGATAAACTCAAACGGACAAAACTCACAAAGAAGGGTCTGGTAGCGTTGGCGCTCAAGCCAACTTGGAACAAGCTCAAATTTCCATCGGAGTCAGCCACCCCGAATTTATTTCCATGCTGTGAAAATCTCACCCTCGTGACTTTGGCATAAGTTCCTGGGGGACGAGGTGTAGCGACTGGTTGGGCATGTCCCCATTCCCAGAGTTGCACAGAACCATCCTGACCACCAGTCAAATCTGAAATTAAGTCAATATTTGATTCCGGCTGATTAAAAAGAGAATGCAAACAAGAAATAAGGATATTTCAGGTGATCAGGACTGCGACTCATTATGTTCTTCTGGGGTACCGTTAATATGCGTCGAGTATTGAGATCTCACGGTCCATTTTTGCGGATGATAACCATTATGAACGTGAGTTAATAATATGAAATCTACAGTACGTTCCTCGGTGGAGGTAAGGTATGGCAGGTAATTGTTGCCACTGAACCCAACAAGGTCCATGAGGTACACCTGAGCTAAAATAATTATTCTCTGATAAGCGGTGGCTGCCTGATTTGAGTGGACCATAATATAAAGAAAGCACCTTGGTATAGTTGTTGAAGAAAACGGTTTACTCGATTTACAGAATTTAAGGGGAGACGGTAGTCATACTCACAAGCACCGTAGTAGCCCAAAGAAGTGCATAAATTCTGGGAGTACTTCAATACTTCCACCTGAAGGCAAAAATTATAATGCCAATATCGCAGTGCAACAAACTCTGGTCTGTTGACCAAGTGGACGTACAGAACTAGAGATTCTTGCCTGATAATGCCTTCAGTTCATGCAGGCGACTTGTCGATCCAAATATGGACTGCATGAAAACCGCTGCTACATGCTTTCAATTTATCCCGTCAGTCGTTTCACACGCCAACACGCAAGGTACAAAATGACCTGAACTAAAACAAACTAAAGAATTATTTGGCATGAAGACGATCTAGCCCGGCGCAGAAGGCAGTATTCTCGCTACTTTTACATAGCCTACATAATGGTTTAACCTCAAAATCACTCATCTTATGCATGAGATTGGAATTACCGGTTATAAGTCCAATAACTGATCTAATTTGATATCTGTTCAGCTTGCAACCTCTGTGTATGCTCACCACGAAAGTTTCTTTCATCTATACTTCAGAATAGAAAATTTCAACGCACGTTTCATATTGAATAAAGCAGTACTTCAAAAAGAT
This sequence comes from Micraspis discolor, assembly GCA_030674115.1. Classification (NCBI taxonomy): domain Eukaryota; kingdom Metazoa; phylum Arthropoda; class Insecta; order Coleoptera; family Coccinellidae; genus Micraspis; species Micraspis discolor. Next base: position 1,082,838 of record JARTUT010000881.1, read on the forward strand.
ATTTGAAATCTTATGCTGGAATGAAGTTGGCATATGTTACTTTGCAATCTGGAAGTGAGATGTCTCAAATAATGGTGAATGCACTGTTCAAAATTTAAATGGAAATGTCATTCTTAAAGTCGGGTCAGAAGGATGTTTTCTACGACACTTCGCGACAGCGCCACCATGTAAATCATTCATATATATTTACCACATTCCTGTTTTCATTCATTCATTTCAATGTTCTCATGGAATGCTTGTGATTTCGCATTACGGAATTTTATATTTCGAAACCTGAAGGACACTTCATGTGATTTTTATTCATTTAGAACAAGTTTTCCTTCTTCCACATATCATAGGCCTTCGTTCTGTGTTTTTCCAATTCTCAGTTCTCTTGAGATATTGAGGACCACGAATCCACCCATCTCTTCCTAAAAGCGTCGTGTCCGTGGTATACCATCCCAAGCAATTTATGTTAGAATTTCCGTGGCCATCCTGTCCACGTGATCATTCCAGGCTCTTCTACGTTTACGACCCCACCTGACGATGTCTTCTACTTGACGATATCTTCTACTTTTCCTATATCTTAGTGTATAGCCCGAGATTTTCTTAGTACTTTCATTTCAGTTGTTCGAATGATATATTTTTTTTTTTTTTTTTTGGTCAGCTCTTATTTCTATTTTGTATGTCAATACCAGTCTAACACAAGTTTTTTATATCTTAACTTTAGCCTTTTAATCATAAATGTGTTATTCCAGATGATGTCCAGAAGTGCCCCTGATATTCAGCTGGCTTTATTCGCTTGTCCATTCACTTCATTTTCTTTATTATACAGGGTTGGGCAAATCAAACAGTGCAGTTTTGAAAGGCTATTAAAAAAAAGTATGCAACTTACAGGAATTAAATTTATTTAAATTTTTCGTTACATCATGCCATTTATTTTATCATGTTCTAAAAATTAAATCAGAAAGATGATGGCTTTCTGCAGCGATGCATTGATGGAGACGATTTCGGAAGTTTTCTGCCGCATTACGACACATTTCGGTCGGTATAGCACCAATTTCCTCCCTAATTCTTTCTTTTAGCTCTTCTAAAGTGTGAGGCCGATGTTTGAAAACCTTTTCCTTAACGTAGCCCTACAAGAAATAATCGCAAATGCTCAAATCCGTTGAGCGTGCGGGCCAACTCAGATCGCCCCTCAGAGAGACGAGGTGCGTAGGGAACATCTGACGCAATTTCGTCATTGAAATTCGAGTAGTATGAGCCGAAGCCTCGTCCTGTTGGAACCAGATCTCCCCCATATCTGTTTCTTCCATCAGCTCTTCCAATTGAGGCTCAAAAAAATTGTCCACTCTCGTCAAATTTTCCGGTGTTCTTGCCGTTTTAGGTCTTCCTGAACCCCTAGGTTTTAGTGTAGAACCAGTTGCTTCAAATGTACTCACCCAATTCGCGATTACATTACGGTGAGGGACGGTATCATGACGCGAAAGGTTAAAGTGGACCCGGAAAGCTCGCTGAGTTGCGATGAATGATCGACCATTTTCAAAAAACGTATGGACTGCGAAGCCCCGTTGTTCACCACACCAAACCATGGTAATGACTAATAATGGCATGGCCTGCCCGACAACATGAAACTATCGTGATAGGATTATCCCCACCACACCGGAAGTACCAACCTTTCAAAACTGCACTGTTTGATTTGCCCCACCCTGTATCTTGAAGTAATTTGTATGTCTAGGTAGTCACTGATTTCTAGGAAACGACGAGGGTTTTGGTTTTCGTGATGGATATTTGCATGCTGAGATTTTTAGCATTTTGATAAAATGCGTACAGGAGCCGTTGAAAATCTTTTTCGTTTTCTGCTATAATCAGGGCGTCATCGGCAAAACAGATCATTTTGATTATGCCCGTTGTTAGTGTATATCGTCCTTTTGTACCTTTAACTTGTTTCACTTTTTCGTCCATTATTTGATTAAAACGTTGGGTGCTTAAAGAATCTCCTTGTCGAATTCCTGTTGGCGTTTTTATTGCCTCCGTTAGGTTTTGATCAACTAGTATGTGGGTAGATGTATTGTGATTAAGTTGTCTTCTGATATCTATTATTGTTTTCGGCACCTGTTTCTTTTCAAGAATATAAACTACGTCACTTAATCTTACCTTATCGAACGCTTTGGCGAGGACAATAAAGCACATATATGCGGGCTTTCCGAATTCTATAGCCTTTTCCACTGTTTACCTGACTATGAAAAAAGTATCTACAGTAGATTGATTTTTCCTGAATCCTTGTTATTCTTCTGATATGTTCACATGCTCCCTTATTATTGCTTCTATAATCTTTGTGAATAATTTCATTACTGAGCTAAGTAGGGTTATGCCTCTAAAGTTTTCTGGTGATCTTGTCTCTTTTTTGAATATAGGAATGGGTATACTCTTTTTCCATTCGATAGGGACTTTTTTGGATGTTAATATTTTGTTGAAGAGCTTTGTAAGTTCCACCATCAATTTTTGACCTCCGTAGTTCAATAGCTCATTCGGTATATTATCTAACCCCGGCGATTTTCTGTTCTTAAACTTTCTTGCTATTTCTGTAGTCATTCCTTCGGGTATTACGGGACATTCTTCGTTCTCTTCACTTCCTTCTTCACTGTGTATCTTATCTTTCTCTTCGGGGTTATCTGTATACAGTTGTTCAAACTAGGTTTTCCACAGAATGAATGCTGTATTTCTTTACAACATTTTGAATATACTGTCAGAACCCTACAAGTTTTGTTGGTGAGATAAATCGAGTAATCACTGAGAAAATCAATCAGTTGAAGTTTATCGTGCTCCTTTCACTTTCAACTCTTCTCCATCATCAAAGACTGTCACATGAATGATGAAGTGTCACAGCCACAGTTCTAATTGACTAAAGGCTTTCAAAATCGAGCAAACTAAGGAATATCAGAATTGACCAATCAAAAAAATTTCTGTCTAATTGGTCATACGTCGATGCAGATCAAAGGGGTAGCACAATTAGTCTTTCTTAGAATACGGTGTTTGTGCGTAATGAATCTTTACCACCTCTTATCTTATCATCTGCAATCTCCTCCGGGAAAAGAGATGGCTCCGCATTCACGATTACAAATGGAAGATAAGGATTCTAGCTTGCACAAGTTGATGGTGGTAAACCCGAAAAAACTGATATCATCCGCAAAATATTCCACGCAGCAGATAAACAAATGCACAAAAACTCACCATATTCCACAGAAAATAAATGATATTCTGTTTGAATAAATATTATACTTTTCATACTTACAGAGAGGGAGCAGGGGATGGGAACTGATTCGTCTAACATTGTCGATCTTGTGTTTCTGAAGCTGAAGAAAACAAAAAATCAAAGAATTATCCCAGTTAGCTAAGAAACAACATATCAACATGCTACAAACTGGCTTTCCATCTTTGTATGAAAGTAGGAAATGTTAACAGCAAATGAAAGTAGAAGCGAATCGGGGGAAATTTGCATTAAAAGAGGAAAATCAGTTTCATATCATGAACTTCTGATTTAACTTTAAACCCCTCAACATATTTCTCAAAAAGCAACTTCTATTATCGATTGAATTTTCTATGATTAAATACATTATTGAAAACGTACGTAGTTAGTAAACTACGTCAGCATGCAATACTTCTAGTCTCAGTTATTTCGAGTAAACAGTTTACATCAACTAGCAACGAAAAATGTTCGAATATCATATAAAACACGTTAAATTTGCCAACCATGCAGGAACTTCAGAGTGCTAATATAAAAACTCCATACAATTCATTCAAACTCTCAACCTCAAATAATCAGAAAATTAAATAAACAAAAGTTTGAAGTATTGAATATATCAAATATTATGACTATTCGAGTGGTTTCTATGATCCGTTATTGAAATTCTTGATACCAACGTTTCGGCAGATATTTTTGATACCTCCCTGTTCTCACATAAACGTCCTCCTTTCTATTTCATTATTTAAAGATCAGCATCTTTCAAAATGGATTAAGTCAGTATTTTCATCAAGAACTGAATAATACGAGAGGAAGTAAAAAAAGAAGGATAGTTGTTTTCATTCCATAGGGTTGTATTTATCGTCTCCAAATTATCTTATCGATTCGTAATAGTGCGAGATTGTCTTGTTTAATAAATAGTTTCTTTTTTTTTTGGGATAATCATTTTTATTGTCAATTTCTGTGATATTACAAATTTCTTCATTTTTGTTTTCTTGTGAATCGTGAACCGATGAAACTATTCACAAAGTAAAAATGAGATATCACTAGAAGTTTTCTCAAATGAGGGATGGTGCGAATCGATGATATCTAAAGAAGATGTACTTTTCAGGGCAATTCATCTTGAAAATGACAAAATATATCTTTGAACGTTGTTATTAAGAATAAAAATAACGAATATTGAAAATATTCCAAAATATAAGAGTACAGTACAATAATCATGAATTCAATACTTCAATTATTCAATACTAGTTAGTCCATGAACAAAGAACATTGTGTTATATAATTCATATCATGACCAACTGAAGACAATAAGTTGTTGAAATATTTTGTACACTTCTTGTCATCATATAATAACATACAATAAATTTAACTACAATAGAATGAATTGTACATAGAACTAACAGTGTCTTGACTACGACGAACTCAATTATCAGCTTGCGTATTGCTTAGATATTCAATATTAATAAAAGAAGAAAGACAAAAAAGAAATACCTTTTATTCTTTTTTGGAACTTTAACTAAACCTTCGTTTGCATGCATTCTTAATATTGATAATAAAAATGTAATAGGCACTGACGCGATGTCAGGACCTAGCACGTTATAACTCATGTGCTTTCATGTGAGATAATACAAAACTCAGTTTGCCTATGCAAAATTATAGATGTGGATATTATCAAATGACCGTCATGCATATATCACGCTATAGGCATGATGGCTGATTTGAAAAACTGTCTTAAAATATTCTCAAGTATCTACTATTGAGAAAAAATTTAATATTTCGTAAGAAAAAATAGTTTAATTAAAAAATTCTTGCTATTTAATTTGAGTAACTAGATTCGCTCAATGAGTATTTTTTTTATTTCTCCAGGTGCTAAATGTTATGACCGATTTTATGGAATACCATGTGATGGGGTCGGTGCCTCAAGTTCGTACGAAACCAGGGCGTGTACCGACAAAATTGAGGATGGGCTAAGTGCCAATGCAGATGACCTCATACTGGTTTGAGTTCCAAAGAGATTGAAGAAATCGAAAGCGTATTACTATAGAACGCCCATATGCTGTCAACGAAAAGAAAAACGTCAGTATGCTGTCAAGAAACAAAAAAGAACCATAATTGAAGATTATAGAGATAATTAAAAAAAAGGGAGTATTATTCAGTCAGAGCTTGGAGAAACTTCATATTCTGATAAAATTTACTGTGATTATTACATATATATGTAAATTATAAGATATTAAACTAAACAGTATTTGAAAACCACATCTTTTCTCAAGTCTAGTTAAATCATTTAAATGTACGGATAGTTCCACTCAAATAATTTGTAAAAGCCTTGAGATGACTTTAGAATCTCCCCAACCTGTGACAGTTACAATTTTTTTTAATATTCCTATGTTGGCTAGTGTCATATGACCTTTTAGTGTGAAATTAGATAAAGGTGTCATATCTTTTAATTTGCTCATGACTTTTAGTCATAAATATCATTACGTAAGTTGCATTATTGACTATCTGGAAACTGAAATACATTAGTCATCAAAACCAATCACTTTCATGGTCAGAATATAAAAAGTCTAACACCATCAAGTATCTGGTATCCTTATACCAAATGGGCTGGTCAATTAAATATCACGCGTTACGGAGGAAGAATCACAGAGACATTTTAGCTGAATTGTGTGATTTTGTAAAATGTTTGCAACATGCAGAATATGAAATGAAGATATTTATATTTACTCAAGTATAGAGTAAGACTAGTGCGACCTCCGAATGTTGCCACTGGGCCCAAGCTTACAGAAACTGATACCAGGGAAACCAAGCAAATTGCTATTTCAAGAAAACATACTAATAGAGCGTCATTGGTCTCTTAAGAGAATTCAATGTTGGAGCCACATGCATGGGGAAATAATACTCAAGTCGAAGTTCTCCATCATTTCAACACCAATGCTAGTAGTTTGACAAATTTACAAGCTTCTTTTATCAAATAAAACTATTTTACTATGACAATATTTCTTTTATTCATTAACTTAATCAACTTTGGGCAAGTTAGAGCTATTTGCATTGGCAAATCCTTGTTCTATATTTGACAACACAATAGTATCTACCTAACTGATCTAAATGGATTCTTTATATAAAGGCAGAGGTGGGTGAATTCCTATATGAAATAATATGACTTTTACACAGACGTGACGTAATTCACTCCGATAGATACTCAATTTCACGGCGGACCGATATATTTCAAAGCTTTATTTTTTTCGAATATCTCGCCCTAATTATAGGAATAAATATATTTTTCTGAATCTATAACCCCTACTTCATTCGATGAACAGAATATTTTCGTGAGTCTTAGTAATTAGTCATCATGCCTATTGTGAATCGTTCAGTGGATTCTTACCATTTAAAATTACTGATTGGTACATATAATTTTGAATTTATTCTGTCTAATTCTTCCACAGAGTACAACAATTAGAGTTGAAATGTAATTAGGAATACAATTTTTTTAATTTTCTTATTGAAATTGGGAAGGAATTTCTTCTGATCTGTTTTTTACCTTTCTTCTTTACTTAATATTGAAGTTATGCTTCACCAAGGGTTAAACGAGGAATCAATTTCGATTGTTGATATTCGTTCACAACACTTGTAGAACTGAAACTAATTTTCAATCTAACATCAACAAAATCTACAAAACACGTAGCAACTAAACAAAGGGGTTGAACAAGCATTAGACAAAAGGGTAAATTTTTTGGAATAACACACACCGGCCTAAGCATGTGTGCTGAGCGTAGTAGAACCAAGTTGACAAAATTTGGATCGTGACAGCCTGGGAAGCTTAACCCCTTCATCTATAGACAAAGGGTTAGGTTACAAAAAGTAGACGGGATCACAAATCAATCATTTAAAACCACAGATATCACACCCACACTCATTTCCACAAGATATCACGCGATGTTGTTCTTACGCGCTTGTTATAAACTCTCCTCGAAATATTTGTAAAGGATTTTACAGAACTCTGAAGGTGAAATATTGTCTATAGCCTGTTTTGGTGAAAAAGCATTAGAAAGTCAGCAGTAAATCCTACTAATTTGGTTTCTTTACAATATTTCTCTCAAATTTGAACAAACTATAGTGAATAATACAGGGTGACACACGAAGACCATTCGTTACAATCATTCAGAGAAGAGATGATCATTTGAAATTTACAGTTAAGCTTTATTAGTAATAGCAAATTCTTGAAAAAAATCAGATGGTACATACTTTAGTTTTTCAAATACAAAACCCAGTTTTTTCATTGATATTGATATATTTTAATTTCACATGGTTTCAATGTGTCACCTACATCCTATTCTCAGAATATTCGTGTGAAATATGAAGAAAGCTATAAAATTTCCTCAAATTGGATTCATTCCAATGATAAACTTTCAGATTTCTGCATGGAAATTACGAATTTTATGGCTTCATTCTGAAAACATATCATTGCGTAAGTATCGCGAATTTTTTTTCAAAAAGTATTTATTTATTCATGTATATTGATTTTATCGCCTTGAAATAATACATTTGTGCCAACGTTTTTTCGAATCATCAAAACAATACGAAATAATTTTTTGTGGTCTTCTTCAGCTCCTGTATCGATGTCGTGTTTGTCCCCTCAATCATGGCGTAGTGACTTTCTTTCATGGATCTCTTTAGCTTTTGGGATCAGAGAATAGTCTCAGGGGTACAGATCTGGATATACAGTGGCTGCGACACCATTAGTGTGTTGCGTCTGGCCAATATTTAGCGCACTAGCAACTATGTTTGTGCAGGGGCTATCATGGTGCTAAAGCTAAATTTTGTTTCGGAGAACTGCCAATATTGAGCGCAAGTCATAACGGATCCAAGCACAAGAGCTGTAAATGTTAAATAAACGCAGTTTTCATCCAAGCGTCTCAAAAAAATTAACTAGGATCCAAACTTTGGAAAGCCGCAACAATTAAAATTTTCAGATCCTGGTTGTTTATTATAACCTGTTTCCTTAATTTAACTTCGAAATTAACAATGTAGATGATTCAGAGTGATCGAATAGGCAAAAGATAAGGGTCTATAATTCTCCACCAACGAACTCCAAATGAGTCCATTAGCTCTGCATTTACTTATACACTAGGAATCATTTGAAATTGACGATTATTATTACTGAATCAAACACCGCCATGGTCTTTAAAGTCGACGTAAAATAATACATCAAAGCACACCGACTTAACACATTAAATACCGCTTATGCACCAGATATCAACAACGGATAGTCTATAAAAGTAATGCAACCAAAAGAGAAAATTCAGAAAAAGTGAGAGCACGAGTCAAATTCGTAGTGAGATCAGGAATTGTGCACATAAATTCTTATTCAATATTATTCGATAAGATTAAAAACATAATACTAATAAACAAATTCCCGTTTTTAGCCTCACGACGACTACTTAAAAATAGGAGAATCTTCAGTAATTCAAACGAGAACTATACCATGAAATTTTGGTGCATATCCTGGGAAATATGCATTTTGAAACACATGCACCACGTGTGAGTTTAGATTCAAGCTACAATAAAATAAATGATTTCACATTTGAAAAAAATGTGTTTAGAGTTTTTTATTACGACTGCCTTTGCCACTGAAATAGAAATATCCTGTATATTAAATGGAATTTTTCATTATACCTTGGTATGCTTTCACATAGACGTTACGGAATTCGGCATTTTCATGCAAAAATCTACAATTATTAACATTGGATTTAGGCCCTAATTGAGGAAATTTCAGGGGCTTTTCCAAATTTTATAATAATTTTCTAAGAATAACCTGCGAGTTTTACATTGAGACAAAGTATAATTAAATGGTTTATTTGATCATCAATGAAAAAACTGGGTATTATTTAAAAGTTGATTCCATTTCATGGGAGACTAGGTCGAACGAATCGGACATATTTTTCGAAATTTCGCTTCTCCTAACAGACTTTTAAATTTAAACTCATCATCTTGAATCTTTCTCTGAAATATTTTAACGAACGGTTTTCGTGAATCACCTTGTATATAAAAAACCAATGATTACTTGGGCGTAAGAGCTTTTTGGCTATGGAGTCTCATTACGAAAAATATCCAATAACCTCAAATTTACGACCAACAGATTTTTTTTTAGATCTGATGAAAGGATGATAACGAGGTCTGTCCCAAAATTATTCGACCTACGTCGATGCTAAGGAGACTGTACTGTAGGTTACGAACATCACCTCTGTCCTCTGTAATTCCTTAATTGTAACGCCACAGTTGATGAGCAACGAGTATTAAATCACGACATTTTTGCCTTCGCCACAATCTTCTATTCTTCATTGCTCAAGATCATGTAGAGATGATCAATAGTTATGAGAAATTGTTTGAAAAAATTATAACTGGGCATGAACTAAAGGGTATCTTCATTATCGTTTAAATGCATTTGCCGGCTATCTTTCGACTTGGTCCGAAAGAGGCCTCTAAAAGTCGAAGCAAATTCGAGTCTACATTGAGGGCATTTTCCGCCAAGTATACGTTCCTATTGGTCAGCAAATCAACAAACAATACAACGTTGTTTTGAAGAAAGTGCGTATTGCAATTAGAAGAAAACAGCCACAATTTAGGAAACCTGGCATATTAATCACGTATTTGAAACACAGTGCCCCCATACTGTCTCGATATAGCTTGCTGTCTCGTTTGGCTGTTTCCTCGTTGGCCACACAGGACAATCATTCGATGAATGACTATTAAATTGATGGATAAATGAAACGCCAAGAAATTGAAAAATATTGGATATTTTTGGGACAGGCCTTGTATCTATTCGTCCTGCAGTAATCTACATTCGACAGCTATTACCAATATTGCTGCAATAATTGAGAAACATTCTGCTTTTCATTAGACTATTCAAGTCTAATGAAAAATATATTCGTTTAATGGCAAAAATCAAATCCAATAACAAACATATTAGTCCAAATTTCAATTTTTCTCAATAACAACTCACCAACTCGATATCGGGAGGAGTTTGATAACCCTTTGATGAACACTTCAAATGAAATGTTATTGTCATTGTTCGTCCTCAACAAAATACAGGGTGAGACAATAGTGCTCGATCAGAAACTCTAAAAAATTATGGACTTACTCTGAGTAAGTTCTGATCACACGGACTTACTACAGAGTAATCCTTGCGAGTGATCAAAATCTCTCATGCCTAAACTCGGCCTACACTGTTCCCTGAGAGAGTTATCTTATGTTCTGATAGTTTACCAACAGAAAATAACCCGAAATTTTGACAGTTCCTTCTTGAATAACGAGCATTATTGCTAGATATAATTTTACAGCATGTCTATATTTTAGAGATAATGTCAATTTTACCATACCATTCTTTCAATGATTGCTCCGTTTTCAAGATTCAACTTGTAGAACTTTAATAAAAAATTGCATTGCAGCTCACTGCCGTGAACACCCTCTCTCGAAGAATCGTCTCAAGTCATAATTTCCAAGAGTTATCGACGATCACTAATGACCCACTCTATATATAGGGTATCATAAGATGTTCTATAAAGTCAATATTCAGCTAGAAAATTCAAACAAAAAATATTTTAAATGTCATCAAAAACTCTATCAGAATTCGTTGTTGAATTTTTTTTCTGATACATCACTTAAAACTACCCCAGATAGTTCTTAAATTGCATCCAATCATTTTTTTTTCATGCCGAATGACTCTCCAGTAAGAGAAAAAAATATGTAATATCATGTTTTATCCTTATATATTCAACCGTTAACAATAATAATAATTATTAATTGTGGTGAAACATTTTTGCAGCCAGAAGAAAATACAGATAGATAATAGAAACATCTATACAAGCACTGACGTGAGGTTAGGAGTCTTTTCTCAGACTCTGAAACAGTGTGATAGAAAAACAACGAAGATATATAACGTAAAAGTATCAACAAACATATTATATGAAGTAATTTAATATTTCCAGAAAAATTTTTGGGATTTTGGGAATTTTTCTAGCCTCAGGATTTTTATGAAACTCGACAATCTCTTCTTCCAAACTTTTACGAATGAGTTTCAAGTTACAAATTGATCCTGTGGATATTTCTCAAGTTATTCACGAAGACAAATTGCAGAAACTCATTCCGGAAGTATTAGATACTTATTGCCCAAAAAGGAATGATTTGGACATTCAATCTAGTCTGTGAATGAAAACACTAGTTCATCCCCTTAGAATGTTATTGTATATATATGACCGGACAGGCACTATCTTGGGGCAAAACGATAGCTCGCTGTCCCACTAGCAACAAGCGCTCAAAAAACAACTACAAACCCAACTAATAAAGACAAGATTTCTTTATCGTTCCTATTACCGTATATTGTGAAGGGTATATCAGTCACAAGGAACCAATTAAACCAATAAAATAATCTGATAAATTAAAATTAACGTAACAAATTCCAAATTTATCTCACCACAAAACCTACAAACCGAGTGAATAAATGTCTCGTAAGCTTACGATTCCTTGTCGTCATCCCAAGAAAAAATCGAGAGGATCAGGACTGAGCGCTGGCCAGTCAGGAGAATGTCGATACAGAATGAAAAAAATTACATATAATAAATCCGTCCACTCTCATATTGGGGCTATGAATGTTCAAAGATTTTCTCTTCATTTTATTTTCTCTTTAAAAAAATTACAGAGCGCAATTTGAGAAAAATATCTGGTGACTTTCTTACAACAATGTGATTAGTAATGAAATTCAAATGACATATTTTCATAGAGTTTTTGATGCCATTCAAAATACTTGTTGGAAATATCTCGCTTATCTGAGAGTCGAAATATTGGTCATGCGAAACATCTTAGGAAACCCCGTATCTTAATATTCAACTCATGACATTTGAATAAATCCTTAAAACTAATAGCTTATTTAACTGCTTTTTGAAATGGATCTTCAAGCTATATTCAGCTCTTGGTATTATTTTCATTATATTTCACCAGTTTTCTTATGCCACAATATTTATGAACACTCACCACACTGGTCCCACGGCCACTCTGGCTGGGCATTGAGCCTTGCGGGCTACCAGGTTGAGTATCCTTGGCCTTATCACCTGCACTTTGGATGACAAGGAAAGGTGGTGCGGTTGAATCAACAATTTCTTTATTCATGTTTAAAATATCTAATTCACATTCATCTTCCAACCACGCGGGTAATTCGAGCAGTAGGGATATGTCCATTTCTTGTAGTTCTCTAGGTGTGGCAATGACGATCAATCCAGTGGACACCTGAAGAAGTTTATGTTAAACAATATGTGAAATATCCGCTTAGAGGGTGGCTATTTCACTTCTCAAATCGATTTTCAAAGAGGTCTAGTTTCGAAATAAAATAAAATAATCACAACATCAAGAGAACAGAGAGAAATTTTGAATGATGGAACTCGTATAGAATTATTATTTGAGCAAATACTGTCATCTGTTATTGTTCTTCTTCCCAACGTTTCAACAGACATCTTCTGCAGTTTTTCAACTTGCATGTTGAAAAATTTTTCTGAAATCACCAGCTTTTGTAAAAACTAATTTTACCTTGAAAACGACAGAATATGTCCATTGAAACGTTGGGAAGAAGAACATAATAATAAGAATAATAGATTATGGTTATTGCCCAAATAGTAATTATATAATATTTAAATAATTCGTTTATTAGTGACTCCAGTCCGACTGCCGAGTGAAGAACAAGAAATAAAGAAGACGCCATGAGATTTCTACTGGGGAATCACACAGCCATCTTCAATATTCAAAATCAGAGTGAGGGAGCCGCCTTATTCAAGCTACGTTCAGAAACAACGTCGGACGTTGTCCAGGGTGTACTCAGGTACATCGGTAACTTTAACTCGTCAAGCGCAGTGACGATAGTTCCCTATAAACCCATGGTTTATTATATTCTGAATATACTAATTTCAGAATACGCAACAAGAAACCGATACAGAAATACTGTATTTGTCAAAATAAGAATTTCTTCATCATTTCTAACATGCTACACTGCTCAACAATTGATAAGGATCACTTACTTTTTCTAAATTTATTTCTGAAATATTCGCTCCAAGATTATAAATTTAGTCAGATATCAGAGTATTTTCAGTTGATAATATGGTTCAGACTTTATTGAACACTCAAAATTCTGTGTTTGAATAACATAAAAATTTTATGATGAAACCACAAGAAGGCTGAAGTTTCGGTTAAGCTAGTATCTAGTTGATCCCCCACGAGCTCGTCTCAAGCATTCTACACTACGATTTATAAAATTTTGGGGCAAATTCGTCCAAATATCCCGTAAAGCGTTAGAAAGGTCCTCCAGGTTATCGATCGGTTGTTCTAAGGTTGACAATTGTCTAGACATCTCAGACCAAACATGTTCGATACAATTCATGTCTGGAGAGCGAGCTGGCCAGTCCATCCTATCATAGCATGAGTTTCTAGCGCTTCATTAACCAGACGACTACGGTGTGGACGGGCATTATCATCAATTAAAATGAAATCTCGCCCAAGGCAGCCGCAAATGGAACAATTATGGGTTCAATAATCATATCGTGATATCTCTGGCTAGTCATTGTGGTGTTCTGCAGAACAACCAACTCTGTGCGTTGGTTCAAACAAATGCTTCCCCATACACATATAGAACCTCCGCCAAAAGCTGTTGTGGGTACCATAAACTGTTCTGCATACCTTCGACCTCTTTCCCTCCAAGCAAGAATACGTCCATCGGAGTTGACCAAACGAAATCCAGACTCATCCGTAAATAAACATCGGCTACAATCTTCAACTGTCCAATTGCGGTGCTCCTCAGCCCATTGCCGTCGATGAACCCGGTGTTCCCTATTCAAACGGGGATGTTGTACCCTCCTACGTGCTCTCAAACCACGAACATGTAGTAGTCGTCTTACATTCTGGTTTGAAATTAGAACTCCTATTGCAACTCTCAGTGATCTATTGAGCCGCGACGCCGGGTACTTACCCGGCGTCCCCCACTTGGGATTTCTCCTAGCATTGAGGATCAAAAGATGATCTTGGGCAGCTGTTGTACTGCGCTGCCGACCTCCCCCATGAACATAAGCTACTGAGTCGTTTTGGATGAACCTATTCCAAGCCCGACTCACGACACTTCGCGAAACATTCAACCACCGGGACACTTCTCGCTGGGACAAACCTTCCTGTATGCACCGTATGATTTGGTCCAGTTGCACAGGAGCCAAACGTCTTCTCGGCATGACTGATGAGCTGATATTGTTCTCATTTTTTCAATTATTGTCACCTTATGTGTTTGAACGAGAGAAAAAAACAGATTTAATAACAAATACCACATTGATATTCACTCCACCTGTAACAGCCTACAGATAATAATCGATTTTGTGAACAAGAGCCGATAAAGAGAGGAAAAATTTGATATAATCAACTCAAAACATCTTAATTTTTCCTTAGAGAACATATAATGTACAGATATTCACGTGATAACTTGAAAAAAATACAAATGAAGAGAAGTTCATAAGTGATCCCTAGCAATTGTTGATCAGTGTATTTGCTAATTTTCTTTTATTCGGTCACCATAGGCACTTTCAAAGTTAGAATTTTACCAAAAGGCGAAATACGTTGTTGTTCAAATTACTTCAAACAAAAATAAATTATGGTAATAAAAGTAAGCAACACAGATTTTTAATATTTATCATTCAAAAGACTGCTTTAGAGGGCTCTACTGACGATTTAAATAATCATTTAATATCAATGCTAACTCATCGAAACGACTTGGTTCGCAATACAGCCAATTTCAACAGAATAATCCAACGGATCTTCGCCATATCAATAAAATGTTGTTTTTTTCTAAATAAAACCTCATGTAGTCTGAAAACCCAGCATCGGTGAGCCCATGAATTAATGAAGTGTACCACAAAATGGATCACATCCCTTCATTTGCAAACGAGTTTAGAAATACGCTGTAAAATGATAAATAACCAATAACATTTCATTTATGACAAGATCAAGATCAGAGAAGAATATAAATATTGAATTTTTAATAATACAGCGTCCATTTATGATGCTGTCAATTTATTAGCTAACTAATTTTTAGTTTCGTTGTACTAAAAACAATTTCAAATATGACTCAAAACAATATAAAAAATAATTCCAGCATTTCATTCTTATTCGATACATTTTCAATATCAAAAACTGTTCGAAAAGGACTATAGATATTTAATATCGAGTTAATGTATGAGCTTACTCTCTTTAATTTTTCCTGAAAAAATTTCAAATAGAACTCAAAGTTAACCTCAAATCCAAAATAGAGACAGATATAAAAAGAGAAAATTTCAAACTTGATCGTTCTGAAACATTGGACAAAATTCTAACATATAAGGGCGTTACATGCCAGATGTACGCTCCTTGCCCTACATTGATTCTGAACGCAGCCCTGTAGGTGATTTTTTCTAGTAATGAATACGTCAAAAATGCCCCCCTACAAACAAAAATCGATTTGTCTTGGCGTTTGTAATTCTTCCGAATGGTGCTGTTTTCATATAGCGACCCTATAGAATAAAATGAACGGCACATCCTGAAATTCCTTTATCACGAATCTCACAATGTGACATCAACTGCATTCTCCATCTACTTCTGTTTTCGAGTTATAGACCGAAGTTCAATTCAGGGCGAACTCAACATAGTTCCTTATAAAAGCATATAGTTTTGATCGAATAAACAATCTATTCGATTTCTAAATTCTCAACGCCGAAATAAAAGCCTGTTTTTCGGTGCCAACAAACAAAACTCAACATTTGTAAAAACTCAGTAGACATAATATATATTATAAGCATAATTAATACGAATTTGTTTGTTAGTATCATTCAATCAATAATAATAATAATAATCACAGTGTTAGATGATACGTCAAAATCACTATAAGAAAATACAACCATGTCGAAAATTCCACACCTAAAAGTTTTATTCAAGTTGAAAGAGATAACTTCTATTTCACCAAAAAGTTATCGATTGAATATATATATATTACTACTAACTGTAAATTATTATATTTATTGATTAGTTGCTGCAAATAAATCAGAAAGAAAGTACGTAATAATTATTTCCCCACTGAAAAACGTTAAAGTATAATGACTCACCTGGTTCAAGCTGAACGCAGCAATCGAATCTTGTTCCTTGTGAATAATCCTCACTGGTTCCTGAACAGGTTGCTCAGGTTGAGGTGCATCACCGTCTATAGAATTAGAAGAACGTCTTTTTCCAAACACAGCCCGTATAAATATATCCTGTACACCTTCTTGATGGACCAGGTAAGTCCAAAGACGTCTAGCTGCAGCAGCTGAATTCTTTGTACTGAAAGGCGTGTTTTGTGGCTCTAGTAATTGCCTAAAAATAATATAATAAGTTATAATATTAAGATTTAAAAAAAAATATTTCCATAAAAACCTGTATTTCTGTATAGGTGGTCCATAGGTACTCTCAACGAAACATCCAGGTATATATTCTAACGGAGTTTGTCTCATGTCGAGTTCCCTTTTCAATTTTTCTTGCCAATGATTGATTCTCCTCAGGCAGGAATGGATTAAAGGACTTGCAACCGGTAATTCGGAAGTTTCGATGCCAGCAACCTATAACGAAAAATTCACTACTTAAGTGTTTCCCCAGTATATCAAATGCTATGAGATAGACTCCAACAACTTTTATGGGTGTTGGATTCATCTCCCCGGATATCTGCATAATGAGAAAGGCGAGACATTGGCCTTAGAGATCAGGATACGGATTCTCTATTAACCTGTTAGAGGGGAGCTGAAATCCAAGCACGATCTACTCTGTGAGGGGGTCCACAATCTGCACTAGAAGTGGGAGTTGCTTTACCAATTTCCGATTAAAGTAGATACTTTTCCTCTTTCACCTATATTCTTTGCCCCCCATTGGAATATTTTCGTATTCGAATAAGACATTCCTCCTTATCACTCATACTGCATGATGGTTTGCTCATAAAGACTCCATCATATGAACATGTCTCCTCAAACTACAGTGACTGATTATATTACTCCAGAAACTGTTCTAATTTGGTGTCTCTTAAGCTCCAAAAAGGTTTGAGCTAGTGCCTTCAACCAACAGTTTTCTTCCAGAAGCAATTCTGATACTAGACTCATGGCGGTTTTTGGATTATGCTCTTGAGCCATGTAAGCAAGGTAAGCTGGCTTTTCATTCCCAGAATGCGCTTATATCAGAGTATATGAGATTTTGGATTGGATTGGATTGGATTTCACCTTCAACGATTGTAGAGTTGTAGTCCACTAAGATAGATACGCGATGTTTGATACGATGTTTTTTGGGTGCCACCAAATGAACCAGCTCATTTGGGCCTATTTAAATAACAGATGACATCTACTAAGCAGAATCCACAGACATGGTTTCCTGCACACAATAAATACGTTGAGATCGACTTCAGCAGTTGAAAGATATGTTAGAGATACCTCTCCCATAAATAAATATACCGATATCTCACCTGCACTTCTAAGAATACCAAGATTGAAAACATTATAAGAATATAACCAATATGATTCAAATATGCGATTAATGTCTGTATCCTAGAGAACCTTGAAAGGAAGTGGCCCTCAGCTCTGTTGGAAGCATGGAATACAAATCCAAGCAGATCTGGTAATGCCGAAACTATCAGTCCTTTCAAAGCGTGTCGACCAGGATATAGGAGCTAATCACCTTGCGATAAAGAACTCAAATACCTTCTTTACCGACTCGGAACCGGTATTTAGGGTAACCAAAACTGCATCGAACGGTTAGTTATCAGAATGGACATAAAATAATAACAATATTTTAAAGAAGCAAATGCAGGTTTGGGGTGCAGTAAAAAAACCTCGGAAACAGAGCAGATAGCAAATTATTCAGGTCAGTGAACTAGTACTTGATCCCTGCAATCTCATCAAGCATAAAATATGGGGTCTTTGAGAGTCAATGTATAATGGGGAGGAAGAAGTTCCATATAGCTGAGAGACAAAGAAATCCAATGGGTTACTGATAAGGAGACTCCTAGATCTGAGTCAGTTCATAAATTATCTGGCATAGCCGATCCATGAAAAAATTAATAACTAGCTCGTTTTGAAAAATCACCTTCCCCGACTGAAATTATTTGGGATACATATATTTAGTTGTGCTGATCGAATTTTTCTGAAATTTTGAAAATAAATTAATCGTCCTATTGTGAGTCGCGCAACAAGGAATCTGCGCATATCCTTAATTTAGCTAAAAAGTTAGGGTTCACTATGTGATGCTTCAAAAATATCCTTCAATATTTTGTTCCCTTGCGAGTACTTGCGACCTTACAATATGCAACTTACATTGCCTATTCCTTGGATTGCACTGTCAGTTTAAACCATTTCAACATTTTAACAAAATCAGAACTGGAACGTAGGTGAATGGATGTGGGTGAAAGTACTCTATCTGTATATTTAAGTGATGTATTTTCATGTTATTCATGACCGTTGAATGTACTGTGTGAGAATTGGTGGACCACCAGCAGGTACCACTTCAAACGATTGGGAGTTACGCCTAAAGCATGTGCTGTGCTACTCAATTCAGATTCAAGCCCATTCCTTCTGGAAACCAACACTAAATTCTTGCTTACGTCTCATGTTTTACGTTTGGGTGGCCTATTTTTAATCAAGCCTCTCCGGAGTTAACAATAAATTATCACAATCAATTCTTACACTTGATGATAATCGCCTTAATATTTATTAAACCATGCTTTATTGCACACTGAAATCTTGCACTCCTATTGAAACGCTCTTCACATATCCTCTGCTTGTATGACCTTGACAAATCGACAAAATAAGGCATAATAGCATTATACAAAGTAGATAAAAAGTTCGCTAACATTTTGATAGGAGTCGCAGCAAGGAGCTGAGGGGTCACATGACAATATATGTGGATTCTGCGTACCTGTGTACTATCTGAAAATCAATTCTACCAGTCTATAAAAAAAATAATAGCTCATTACAACCTCGTTTCAAATCGAAAGATCATGATCAACAATACTCACAGCAAGAAAGTCGTTAAGCTTCATTTGAGCTATCCTTAAACTAGCTAATTTCAAGACAAGCCAGGAGTATGAATTAGGATCTGAATGTTCAGTATTTGTTGAAGACAATGCACGAACACTGTTGTCAAAAACGTCCTCATCTTCACTCTCCGAATCGCTGGACCCTTCTTCAATGTCTGCTTCAGTTTCCGGCTGAAAATATAAAAAAATCATTTCGTTAATCTGACCTTTCAACATATTTGGAATTTGTAAATAGATTGGATTTGAAAGAATCCAATGAACTTGGTAGGTGACAAACAAGACATTTCAAATAACTGAATTCATTGAAACACTCGAATATCTGCGAAGATATCCTGAATAATAATAATAGTAATAATATTATTTTAGACATTTTAGAATCGGCTGAATGTAATCTGTAGTTCACACAACTGAACTGATTAACTATTTGATAAGGACTCCCTGAAGTTACTCATCAAAACAATCTTGAAAAGCTTTAACGTGATTTCTACTTTTTCCAGGACTCTGAAGTGGACAATGTGATTCGGAAACATAACCAATTTGATAGAATAAAAGTGAACGAAACAACATAAAAATATCTCAAAATAACAATAACCAGACTATAGATTTCTTTCAGTTTTTTAAAACATCAGGCCTTCTACAACTAAAAACCCACTTTCATTCAATATCATAAAAAATAAACAAAACATTCAAGTTGTGGCCAAATATATACAGGGTGTCAATTTGAAAACTTATTAGAATGCGGTGCAAATGCTTTACAGGAGGGGGGAACCATAATCACTATAATTTGGTTATGGGGTGAGCCACCCCTTAGGTTCCATGCACCCCAATCCCAAAATTTTAAATGGTTGAACCCCTTAAATTAAAGTTCTTTTTGAGTAGTATCGACATGCACAAGAATTTTTCCTAAATTTTTTACAGGATCAAGAAAGGAAAACATGCTAATCGGACGATAATTCTCCACATGATGTTTTTGACCACCCTTCAATACAGAAACAATACTCGACACCTTCCATTTCGTCGGAAAAACTGAGGTCTTCAGCGATTCGATGAAAATAATATGCAACGGATGAGCCAAGACGATAGGGGGATTCCCGTCAGGTCCAGGACCCTTCGATACATTGACCGATTTCATAGCATATGAGATCTCATCAATATTTTATTCAAGTATAGTGATGACAAATAATTCACGTCATAATAATTTCCAACAAATTCGCGATTCTGCGATCGGTTCGACAGCGGCGGTACCTCGTAAGTGCTTGCAAAAAAGGTTGCGAATGATTGTGAAATTTCCGTTGTCGAGGAGGCGCGAATGCCGCCTACATACATTTCGCTTGGAATTTTGCCATGTTTTTTCTTAGTTTAAATGAAACTGAATAAACACTTTGAATTGACAGAAAACTCTGACTCCACAACCTTCAAGTAATTTTCGAAATCCAAACTCATAGAACTTTTGGAGAGAGCCCTCAGTTGCCGAAACATCATTAAATCTCCCATGTTATTGTGAATTTTCCACTTTACATGATACTTATTTTTTTTTTCTTAATTAAAGCAACAGTTCTGTGTGAACAGTAAAGTGGATATTTGTGTTTCCTCTTGAAGTTAGGAACATTATTCATCAAATATGGTTCAGAATACTATAAAAATTATCAACATCATGATCAACATCATCACTACCCAAAATTAACTGCCAATCAACCTCAGAAATCTGTCGATTTATTTCAGAATAGTCAGCACTACTGTAATTTAAAATCCTATCCTGACAACCATTTCCCAAATATCGCTCCCTATTGACATTTAATGAAAATTCCAGACATGGGTGGTGAGAATCATCGTCAACAAAAGGTGTTTCAGCGTACGAAACTTTCTTGAACTTACTTTTATTACACAATACAAGGTCAAGCACTCAGAATTCCGAATGCTGTTGAACTGCATTAGCTCTATACAAGGTGTTCCTAAATTGAACGTACAAACGAAAAGGGGAGATTCCTTAAGCGATTTTAAGAAAAAAAAGTTCCATAAACATGGGGTCGCAAACGTTTAGTTTTCGAGATACAGAGTGTTGAAGTTTGAATTTTTCTTCAAGTTTTTTTCTCATAGTATCTACACTTAACAAGATATTCAACTGAAATTTGGCATTGATATTACATTTGAGAGTTCTGACCACGTGAGATGGCAATTTCGATAGATAATCTACAGGGTGATATTTTTTCTGGAACACTGCCACCTGTTCTTCTGCAGAACTTTTTTTTTGGTGAGCATCTGTTAATTTGAAAACATGTTAAAAGAAGCTTTGTTCTAATACTAAACTTTTCGGTCTCTTGTAGTTTTGTCGTATCTACCAACGATTTCGAGAAAAAAAATTTTGAACGATTCTCTCGAAATCCTCGTAAAAATCCAAATTATGATGGGAAGTCCGTTTGTAAGCTGTGATGAATGAATTCAGTGTCAGTTTTTATGGAAATTTTCCTGATCTGTATGGATGATTCATAAAGATTCGATAAACTCGCATAATCAACACAAAAAATGTATTACAACAAGAAACGTAAAACTAAAAAAAAAATCATAACAAGAAAACTAAGTAACCGCAAAGGACTGAACTACAGCAAATGTCTTCTCCCAACTGTTATACAAGCTTCTGATCTTCGTCTCATAGACGTTCGAACTCTTTCAAACACTCCCGGAATATTCCTAACTGTATCAAATGCGCCTATTATACGATTTCTCAGTTCTTCTACTACTACTAACTATTCAAGTCTCGGGATCTGGCGGGCCATGACTGAGGACCCCCCGTCCAATCCACCTGTTTTCATAATTTTCGTCCAAACACTCCCTTGCCAAAACTGAAAAATGAGCAGGAGCACCGTCATGCATGAACCACATTTCTCGTCGTAGCATAAGAGGTATATCTTCAATAACAAGGGCAAATCGTTTTCTAATAAATGTCTTTATGATTGACCTGTTAGTCGACCTGGCAAGAAGAAAGGACCAATCAAATCATCACCATTATTACCACCAATATTACATTTAGTGAAAATTGCTATTGAAAATGGGTTTCTACATATCCATGCGGGTTCTCCTCAGCCCATAAGTGTTCATTATGAAAATTGATAATTGAAGTCCTTGAGAAGCAGGCTTCATCAGTGAATAGAATTTGGCAATCAAAATAAGGATTCATCAATAGTCTACTGAGGTACCACTGACAAAAACCCCCCCTTCGGATGAAAATCTCGAGGCAGAAGAGCTTGCACCCTCTGAATGTTATAAGGATATAGCAGAGAATCCCGGAAGATCCGCCAAACAACTTGATGACGTGCATTCAAAAGTACACTAATTTTTCTTGTACTGGTTCTTGGATGATGTTCTATTTTGTTCATAACTGCCTCTTCGAGTTGTGGTGTTCTCACTCTGCGTGATCTCCCAGCATTAATTCTTTTCATGGAAAAAGATCCAGCTTCTGAAAGACGCCTATGAATATCAGAGAACATTCAATGATTTGATATCACTCTATTGGGATAGCGTTCCATGTAAAGACGCCTAGCTTCTCTTGCATTTCCATTTGCAAGACCATACATGAAATGCATATCAGTCATTTCGGAATTCGTGAAATTCGGCATGTTTTGATGAATTGTGATGAAATGTGTAGAGGTTCTAATTTCTGATCAAATTATTGTTGTGACAGTCATAAAGATCGTAATGAAAATAGTAGTCTAACTACATTCAAAAAAATAAATAGCCACAAATGCAACCAATTTTAAAAAAACAAACGTTCAATAATTTGATGTGTCAAAACTGGCACTGAATTTTTCACCATAGATTACAAACTGGCCTACCTATCATAGTTACGAGAATCTCGAGAGAATCGTTCAAAATTTTTTTTCTCGAAATCGTTGGTAGATACGACAAAAATACATGAGACCGAAAAGTTTAGTATAAGAACAAAGCTTCTTTTCACATTTTTTTAAATTAACAGTTGTTCACCAAAAAAAAGTTCTGCAGAAGATAGGTGGCAGTGTTCCAGAAAAGATATCACCCTGTAGATCTTCTATCGAAATTGCCATGTCACGTGGTGAGAAGTCTCAAATGTAATATCTATTCCAAATTTCAGTTGAATATCTTGTGACGTGTAGATACTATGAGAAAAAACTTGAAAAAAATTCAAACTTCAACACTTTGTATCTCGAAAACGAAACGTTTGCGACCCCATGTTTATGGCACTTTTTTTTCTTAAAATCACTTAAGGAATCTCCCCTTTTCGTTTGTACGTTCAATTTAGGAACACCCTGTATAGGCCAGGGCATCATATATTGTAGAATATTTGATTTCAACATTTGATGGTCCCGCAAATCAAAAGTAAATCATCCTGAATCTAACCCTTGTTGAGTTCTAAATTTTTCACAAATGATGACGAAGCAAATTTTTCCCCAGGTGGTAAATAACACAACATATATACAATTCAATATTTTCTAATGGTGAGTAACAACCAAAGATATTCAGCATCGCTGTTAAAATCGGACCAAACTCTCACATTATATTCGTTACGAATTACAATAAAAACCTCCCTCCATCCTAGCAGAGCAACTATCCGAACGATCCCTCGAGAATATAGAATAGTTTTCGGAGTCTATGAGTTCAGAATCAAATATACAAATCGCAATTATTCAACTGTAAATTCATTTTAAAATCTGTCAGTTTGGTGCATAAACCACGCACATTCTAGTAGGAATTTAATATCATAGCGGTTAAAATGTACAAAAACAACAAAAAATATACTTAAATTATGAAAAACCAAGTCCTCAGAGCTAATTCAAATCAGTCACACAATGAATCTGAATGATCCTAGCACCATCATCTTTACGAACAAGAATACCGCCATTCTGAACCCACACATATTTGTTTTTTTTTCTCCTTAGCAGCCTCTCTTTGTTCCATGAATAGAACCTTGTTTCCGGTTATCAGGAGCTCATTGACGTAGAATCTCTTGGAAACATTGAGCAACTCAAGCCCTGGTTTCCAGCCCATGACCATTCTCTTCGATTTCACAGCTGACAAAAAAGAACCCCTATCGATCTTCCTAATGAATTTGACAACAATATTCTTCGGTTTATTCTCCAGTTTTGTCGGTACGCGCGTTACAGCATTCACCGATTCATCCGTCACTTCGTGTCCGATGTATTGTCGAATTTTCTTCACAAATTCTATTAAATTTTAATTTTTTTGTTCAGGGATTTCCATGATCCCCACATTGTGACATTGAACTTCACCTCCATAATTTCAACCCTCTTCCTCAAGGATTCGTTATCTGCCTTCAATTAGTTCGTCGCTTTTATTGCTTCATCAAGTTTAGACAACTTATGCCCGAAATCAGACACTTTATTGGAAAAAATCTAATGAGTTACGCAACTCTCTGATCTCACTCCGCACTCCTGTAATTTCCGCCCTAAGAGCTCCTACTAACTCAGCAAGAACAACAGTTGCCTCAGATCCGTCATCCATCTCCCGCTCACTGGCGCCATCGCCAAGCGCCGCCACTGCCTCAAGAGGTTCATGATCACGACAATCTTTACACATCCATTGACTACCTGGCAAGGTGGTGATAACAGATATCTGGCTGTTTACAACTTCGGAACATCTGCCATTAGCGTGATAATATCTGCGACATGAACCACATTGAATTCCCAGTGATATGTTCGAAATTGAATTCCACAAATTGCGCACTTAGCCATTATAATTTCGGTTAAAAGTGACAGTGAAGAAATCACTGTTAAAATCACACCACCCTCCGTAAAAATTCTAAATGAAACAAAACTCCCTACGTCCGAAAATACACGACAGCGATTATTATTCGACCTACATCTGACGAGCATACAATGTCGATATAACCGATATAGTATAAGTTTATTGAAAAGGCCCTAACAAAGGGTGGTCCTTCGAATCGCAAATCAGGTCAAAATATTGGTCCTTCGAGCCGGACAAGCTCTAAACAAAGATCTTACGGCTGACTCGTCGAGAGGAAAAAAGGTCCGTTCAAAATCGTTTACGACCAGGTCATTGTCGTATCAATAGCAAACTTATGATAGAATTCCGTTACAAGCGCAAAATATGAATGTGGAGAAGCAGAGGAAATAATACTTCACCTCATCACTGATTGTCCAATATATAAATCTCAGGAACGTTTTAGGGCTATTCAGACTGTTTCCGAATCTTCCATGTAATTGTCATTAAATTTCAAACGAATTCAGCAAGTAATTTTTGATTGAGATTTTTTTCTGTTTTTGTTTTTTATTTTCAGATTCGAGATGAAAAGAAAATATTTGAACTTTTCTCCTCAAAACGCTTCATTTTGTTCATTATTTTTGAAATGAACAAAAAATGGCATACTACTGAACCGTAGTGCCTGCATTTGGAGGTGCCTTAAATGAAACCCATCCGTAACCCCCCTAATTTGGAAATGGCGGACGTTCAAGTAACCAGCAGATGACGACCGTGCGGCTAGGCATCGATCGAGTCCGTTGGTTGCTGGATCGACCACGTGACCGCACTTTACTGAGCAGATCAGCAGCAAGTTATGAGCGATCAATGTTCAGCTGTGCCATCACTGACACACACCTCCAAATACGAGATCCACATATTTGTATTTATTGTTGTTTTCCGGATCACATGTAGGTGATATACAGTATTAATTTTACTAATATTTAAGGAAAATATTATTTTTTGATGTTAAAAAATTTACTGAAAGTCGAGATGGAATTATAATCTTTCAATCACGGTCATTCCTCACACAAGTGCTACTCTGAAAATCGAAAATCGCCCAAAAACGTTTGTTGCCCTCGAGGTATGCAAACAATCATACTTTCCACGCAGCGTTGTCGGAAGAAACGCCATCCGGAAACCGAGGAAAAAGATGCATGCATTATTGCCACGTTGGAAATAATTTACGAGGTTTTGAATAAATTGAAATATACTTGCCTCAACGAGTGGGATGTGAATCTGAGAAGGAGTTGCTGGAAAGATTGTCAAAAACCCGACTTCTAAATTTCAATGGTTTACACAGATTCTGTATAATTTGATGTGTTGATTTGGAAATTTCATTATCATTCCATTGTGAATCATATTCATAGGCAGTTACCAGATGAACCATTAAAAACGGGTTTTTCGACGAACAATGACATAAGTATTTTCTTAGTTATTATGTTGGTTTCTTGAGGTAAATCCAGAGAGTTTTCTTCTGTGGATACTGTGATTTCTGCTGATCGTGGATGTCAATCCACCAAGATACGAAAACATACAAATTAAAAATAGTTTGAGGTAATTTCCAGCGCAGTCACCCTTTTCAAAATAAAGAATGAGGATTAATAAAGATTACAACGAATCTGCTCATTTGGTCATCATCATAATTGCTATGTGAGCAGCATCAATAGCAAAAGCACGATTTCAAAAGTTTACGAGTTCTTGTTATTGCATTCAGTTGTTTTGTGATCAATACATAATTCTCGCTTCTGCAATTAGTATAACTATAGCTCAGAAGAAATCATAGGTAATTGTCAGGCAAAAGTTCAAAAAAAATATATATATATATAGGCAATCTTTGAGGCAATCAATTTTCCTTCATTTCAATATCGCCGAAATGGTGGATGCGGGGTCTACGCATACGTGATGACAGACAATTGAAGGCTATTTCAAGAGAAAGGCCGATCATTATTCTGATCTGCTAAGCGGTCACTGCTTCTTGCGTAAAATGCTTTGAAACGACTTCTAGAAAGACCAAAGAAATGACAGGTCTTTCAATTTCGACTCACCTGTCAAACATACTATTATAGGCAACAGCATTTCATTTGGTTAAAATACATAAGACAAGAACTGAGGAGGATATCAAAGGAAAATAATAAAAAAACATGTTTCCGAAGCAGTTTCGTTATTTAAAAGTCAAACCACGTATTTGAAGTGTTTTGAACTGATAACCACGCTTCCAGTTTACTTCATATAAGGTTGTTATCTTCATTCGGCTCCTTCCATTTCACAGGATTGTGAAGTGATTTTCAAACACATGATCATATCACCCATCAAATAGTGGTTCTAGATGATCAATCAATATATAATAATTTCATGAATGTAAAATTTATCCTTTCAATTCCACCACAAAAATCAATGTTGTCTTCAATCCATGTGAAATGTGATACAGTTGATTGGTTCTAAAAATTTGATTGGCACTCGTAGATACTACATAGAATTTCCTTCAGCACCTCCAAACACTGAATTATATGTACCCATTTTGACCTTATAATCATCATACACCTGTATGGGATTCTTATTATTATTCAATTAGAACTTGAAATTCTTTGTATGGGCCAATTGAGACTCATCTTGGGGATCATCTGCTTCCAGCAAGTCAATCTGTTGTCCAGGCACAACTTAGTTACTTCATTGAGCTAATCACGTGGACAATTTTCTCTGTGAAGCTGGTAACTTTCTTTGTTTAATTGATTTTCCCTATTCAAAGAAGATGACATTCATACATATTTCCAGCAGCACATTTAAAACAAGAGCGACCAGGTGTCAAAATGAAATGGAGAATTTTTGGAGAACAATTCACATACGAAAATTATTTCACGAAAGTGGAAGCAAAATTTCGGCATGTAATCCGTTTTGTATGTGTGTGTTTGACTTCAGTCAGTTAATAATTATTTCAAATGATATTTTTCGCTTTTTTTATGCTTGCGCTTCCCTAGGGGAGGGCACAGACTTAAAGCATGACACTGGAAAATTAAATTCATTCATTATGAATTGACTATTTTTCGAAGAAACACAGGTCACTATGAATCGAAATTTCCAGATATTCAATAGATATATTATAATATTGATACGTAGTGTGCCGTTATCTCAAATGGGCTTGTTTGAGGGAGTAGTGCAAATAATGAAAAATATTCATCTTTTCGATATTTTGGTGTACGAAATAGTGAATATAATTTTCTCAATCCGGAACTCTGCGCTATCATCAAATCATTATGTGTGAATATTTGGCACTGGCTCATACACATTCCCTGGAATTTGAATGAAGATCCCTGCACGAGTTCAATAGTTGCCGATAGAAAATTTTTCTACAAAATACATAAAGCATCCTGTGTCTTTTGAACGAATATAGTCAGGGCATATTTCAACACTGATTCAGGCTCACCAAAATGTACTGCATCTGAAATCTGTACAATCATTCGTAAAACACCCTATATACTGCAAAATACAGCTTACCTACTATATGTAAAAATTAGTTCAATACCTTAGTAATCAATTTGCAAGTCAAGTGCTCCTTGGTAGATGATTGGTCACAGTTTCAGTTCAAATATCAGAACCTTCAAATAAAGAAACCTGTTGCGATTGTTTAATTTATGGATCTTCCAAATCCTTAAGCAATATTCATTTCTTTTCACGGACACCAAGCAATTCAACTATTAATACCAACTTGATCAATGGGTGAATTTCAACAGACATCAGTAACAGTTAAGCTTTTTTTGTATGATGGCCACCATTTGGTATAATAGGTTGTCAAATATCTCCCTTCCGCTTTTTTGCTCTTTATTCAATTCTTTATAAAAAGTGTTACAGTAATTTGTTCGATAATCTGTTTCCATCTAGACGGGAACTTCATAATACCTCCTTCGTCAAGCCCCCCTCATTATTTGCAAAGAACTCGGACAGCCACTTTTCTTAAGCCTCTTTTGAGTTCAACTTTCACCAAGGGCGTTCGCCATGGACAGGTGATAATCACTTAGAGCTATGTCCGAGCTATATGGTGGATACGATAAAAACTCCCATTCGAGCTCCCGTAGCTTCTGAAGAGTCATCAACGAAGTATGTTGTATGGCGTTGTTCTAGTGGAACACTACACCCTTCTTGTTGGCCAATTCTGGACGCTTCTGGTCGATCGCCTGCTTCAAGCGGCCCAGTTGTTCGCAGTAGATGGTAGAATTAAACGTCTGGCCATATGAGAGCAGCTCATAGTAGATGATTCCCATCCAATCCCACCAAAAACACAGCGAAACCTTCCTGGCCGTCAATCCCGGCTTGGTCACTGTTAGGGACTATTCACCTGCCTTCGACCACGACCGTTTTCGCTTGATATTGCCGTATGTGATTCATTCTTTGTCGCCAGTCACCATCCGCTTCAAGAATGGGTCGAGTACGTTCCATTTCAGCAGCATATCGCAGACGTTGATTCGGTCCAGAAGGTTTTTTTTTGCGTCAATTATGCGGCACCCAAACGTCAAGCTTTTTTTGTATCCAGCCTTCTGCAGATGGTTTAAAATGGTTTGGTGACTAACTCTCATCTCTGGGCGATGTCACGAGATGCCACATGCCGGTCTAACTCGATGTATTCAATGATTTGATCGGTATTTGTCGTTACAGGTCTTCCGTCGGCTGGCTTATCCATGGTGTCGTTTTCACCGGCTCTGAATCGTCGAAACCATTCCTCCGCGGTTCGAACAGATGGAGTACCATCCCCCAAAACACCATTAATCTCACGGAACGTTTCTCTAGCGGATTTGCCTTTAACGAAGGAAAACCTTAAAATAGCGCAAATTTCGGCGTTAATGAACTCCATGTTTACACGTGTATAACTGTTGAACGCAATATCCAAACTAATCAGTTACGAGCTCTGTAGCGCTTTGTACATAGCCGCGAAATTCAAGAGACAAAAAAGCGGAAGGGAGATTGACTTCACATTTTGTATTACTTAACAAAAACCTCTGATACTGATAATATCCTATCCTCCTGAGTTGAAAATATATCACAATTTCAAACTTGAGTATTTGAAGTTCTGAGGTTTTTCAGCAGAGGGGTTTATAGTCTATATTCTGAACGTTATTTAATGAATGCAAGAAAAGGATTTTTTTTCAAAGATAATACCACAAATAAATGAAATCCATGATTGCATTTGATGAATTCTAAGTATTGGCGATGGCTTAAGCCATTGATCTAATATTACTATATCCATTACTGCTTTCCATAAACAAAATTGCGTAATTACACTTTTCATGCTGTTTAATAAATATACTTACCATACGCTCTTCAAGATCCCTCCGGAAAAGAAGCGATAAAAATTCCAAAAATGTGTTTTTATTGATAGTGTTCACTTCGGAAGTGAAGAATACATTGTTTAGTTTTGAAATAACCTATGTTCCATATCACCAATGCTATTTGGCAGCCTTGAAAAGAATCCGTTTATTTAAGAGAGAATCTAAGCGCCGTCACATAAGCTGCTTTCTGCGGCAGATTTTACTCACGACGGTTTT
Organism: Micraspis discolor; assembly: GCA_030674115.1. Taxonomy (NCBI): domain Eukaryota; kingdom Metazoa; phylum Arthropoda; class Insecta; order Coleoptera; family Coccinellidae; genus Micraspis; species Micraspis discolor. The sequence continues at coordinate 1,113,448 of JARTUT010000881.1, forward strand.
TTATATGAGGCAGTTCTGGGATAATGTGTTTTCGTTACACGATTTGAAAACTAATGCTTCCAAACTGTATGTCTATCATGAGGAAGAAGGAAACAAAGGTCCAGACGAAGTATGTTCAATGCTACTGAACTATTTCGATGAAATGCCAGTTAATGTGGAGAATTTCCTACTGTTTTGTGATGGCCCATCTAGCCAAAATAAGAATCATACAGTTGTGCATTTTTTACGAAACCTCAGACACTCAGGACTATTTGAAACAATAACTCACAACTTACCTGTACTCATTTTTCTTGTGACAGAGATTCTGGAAGCATAAAGCATTCTTGAGAAAGACTGACAGGATTAATAATAATTCTCATGATGAATATGCAAAGCTTATGCTAAAAGCTAGAAAGTGTGGCCGATGTACTGTATATCACGTCAAAGCAGAGGATGTTCTAAGTTTCATAATGTGGTGGCCCAAATTATATGAAAAAATGTAATTTTCTTACGAAATTAAGGCAGGAACGTACCCAAAGAAAATACGCAGCCATTCAAAGTATCCAAGTATAATCAGTTTCTCTACAGAAGGCTATTCCGGGAAAATTGGTAGTAAGCGCATACATTGGAGGATTAGTAACATCTACCTTCACATTGCTAAAAATTGCCAACCCTCCGGAACTAACAACAGAGGAAGCTTATCTTCGGGGGAAGGTCTGTTTACTTTTATTTTACCATGGTCATTTTAAACATCTAAATGGTTACTTTCAGATAAACATTCTTGTAGAACATACTAAAAAAATTCATCAGGTTTTGCACAGGGAGATTGATGATATTGAAAAATTGATGGAGTACACTGTAAGATATGAAGCCTTCTACGACACCATCATCCAATGGCCAAGAACCAACCGTGCGTTGCTAGAAGACATGCCAGTGGCTGAATAGACCAGATATTTTGTATAATATAGACATACTGTAGCGTGTTGTAAACTTGTACGATTATTTGCCTGTTAATGCCTAATAAAAACACTCTCATTCATATTTAAGTATGTCTGTTACTTACCTTTGACACCAGAACAGGTGAAAATTAATTGTTTGACTGGATTTCAATATTAATTGAAGAAAAAACACTTATTTAATGCAGAAACCCCTAAGTGAAAAATTTACAGAAATTTGTAACTCAAAAACTTGAAGGAAATAAATTTACAAAAGAAATTATTCAAAAGCATGTTCTTGATTTGGAAAAAAAAATATTTGAAGAAGGCAAGACCTATACTTAAGCTGCAAAAATTTTTTTAGTTTTCCGAAAGCTGAAAAAAGCGTACTTGGGTGGTTTCTGAAGTACACAATTCAATTACAAAACGTTATTCGACGAGATTTCAAATGTACAGCTAGAGTACCAAAAAAATGTAACTGCTTGGAACCCAGACAGGAATTTGTGACGTATTACTAACACGGCATATCACAAAATAAATATGGGCATGCGCGAGCAAATACAATAAAACACTGATGCAAAGAACCCAATAAAAATAATAAGAATAATTTTCAAAATACAACAAAACACTGATGCAAGGAACCCAATAAAAAATAATGAGAATAATTTCCAATGTCCTATGGCATGTCACAATATCAACATACAAATTAAAAACCACTTAAATACCTTACTCCGATCATTACTACCTTACCAAAAACAAAACTGAGATATTGGTCGGCTACTTCAATAGAAAAATTATTGTTTCTCCCTAAAGAGAAGCTTTTCTCACAGCATTCAATTCAATATCTCATTGTAACTTATTGAGATATGAAAAATTACTAAGAATGGGTGAAAAACTTAAGCCAAGCAACTTACCTACCTGATATTCAAATTTTTTTATCTCAAGAATTTAAAGTAAACATCAAACTCACCCTGTATACAGAATCATATAAAATAGTCACCTTTGTCAATAGATAAGCCAATATGCTCATCTGAGGGGGCAAGAATTGCTCACGATACGTAGGCTTATCTTCTTTCATTATAGAAGGTTGATGACCCAAAAGCTTTGTATTCAACTTCACCCTTTGTTTATTCAACCAGTTAGTTGCTCCTCCTAATTCTTCTGTAGGTGTGCCAGATTGGGACTGATTGGCACCTGTAGTACCAGAAATGCTTGCTGTTCTCAGCAATTTCTTGATACCTCCACCAAAAAGCCTTGAAATCAAACATTTTTAATATACGAAGAACGCTCATATGAGATACTCACAATCCCCATACATCTTGGGTGAATTTTTGTCCTGTTACATGATAAAGTATTACACAATCGCAAGTGCAGAGCCCGTAAAGGAGTAGAGATAAGTAAGTCGCAGTGAAAGCCTCACATAATACAACGTTTAGTCTTGGGGTATCTTCGTCTTTTTCTCTAGCTAATAATGCTCTTAAGCTTGTAACACCCGGCCATTTTGAAGGTTGGGTGGTGATTTGATGCCCTTCATTTATTGACATCCTTCTCCTTCTACCCACAAGATGCGTAGCACAACCATCCTTTAAAAAGAATTTTAAGATGAATGTTAATTAACTGATAAGATGAATTCTATATGTCATCTTTAATTCAATTTGAATGATTGGATATATTCTATTTCATGAAAGAAGTATTATACTTCAGAAAGCGACTTGTACTTGATCTCCCAAGTTTCTTTTTTTCTTCAATCATGTACAGACCAAATGAAATAAAAAAAAGGTGGAATTATCAGGCATTCCAGAATGCATCATCAAAAATGGGTTCTTGTAGGAACAAATAACCAGCAGTGAACCTCATCCAGAAGTTCATTGATCTTCAGTGGAATATGACCATTGATACGAATAAAGTAATTATTTGTACCGATTTTACGATTATAGATTGATGATATTATGATCACGGGCTTGACACTAGTTATAGAACTATATAGTACAAATTTGGCGGACCCGATACCGGTTTAGTCACGTTGTCGCACCTCCCCTCATACTATCCTTAGCAGTTTATGTTTACCTACAAGACGCCATATTGGAACTTTCCATTTGGTGTAATCTTAGTTAGCCAAGGAAGGCAAATGACCGTTTTCGAGGAGCAACTTGTATGTTTTGAAGGTATGAAATGTGAAAAAATTTCGGAAGATCATCAATTTCCTGATTTGAACAGTAACTTGCGCCGAAGAAAAGTTATATAGTCAAAAAACGTAGCATGTGAGGGAGGTTAAATCGAGTATAAAGCAATATTTTACCTTGGCATCTTGTATACTACTCTTAAATGTGTCTGAATCACACAACGATTGATAAATACAGGCTGATAACGCGATAGCCAGATCTCTGAGTACAAGAAGTTGACTCTGTCCCATCCCAGGTTGTGCCAGTTCCACCATCTGAAAAAACCAAATAACATAAACTAAAAGATTATTAAATGAATAAAAAGGAACGCATTTTGCTACTTGTTTTAGAAATTACTATTGTATGTAGGTACTGTAGAAAATCTATTTATTTATTGATATTTATTGAGAGAACTATAAACATGAAACAATTGACATATTATTTCACCTAATTTTTTATATCCTCAGATAAGATGTTATGTGGTGAATATATTGAATTATCATTCATTGAATAGTAGTATTAGTATTCATAGATGAAATTACTATTATCCAATATCATCAGTTTGAAGAATAAAATGACCTCTGGAGTGGATGGAATTCCCGCATTTCTGATAAAGAATTGTTCTGTATATCTGATTAGACCACTTATGAGCATATTCCAGTTGTCTGTATTTACTGGAACGTTTCCTGACTATTGGAAGAGGACCAAAGTGTGTCCTGTCTTCAAGTCTGGATCTAAATCTGGTATTGAAAATTATAGGCCTATAGCTATATTAAGTAATGTCTCCAAGATTTTCGAGATTGTATGTATAATAGAATCATTAATTCTTAACAGTCTTTCATATCACCCTTTCAACATGGCTTCGTTCGTAAAAGATCTACAATAACTAATCTTGTGGCTTTCACACAGTTTGTCTCTGAGATATTGGATGACAATGGCCAAGTTGATGTTGTTTATAGTGATTTTGTTAAGGCTTCTGACAGAGTTCAGCATGATGTCTTGTTGCACAAGTTGTCAAAGTGTGGATTGGATGTCTCAGCGGTTGGACTCTTGGGCTCATATTTAACGAAGCGGGATCATTTTGTGAGTTATAATGGACATGTTTCTGTCAGCTACTTTCCCACTTCAGGTATACCACAGGGATCGAATCTGAGACCACTTTTATTCATACTGTTCATTAATGATCTGCTTAAAATAATCGCTTGTGGAAAGCTTTGTTTTGCAGATGACTTGAAGTTGTTATCCATCATTAGAAGTATTGTTGATTGCGTCAACCTTCAGGTACAGTTGATGCAGCTACAAACTTGGTGTGAAAGATACAGACTTGATCTGAATATCAAAAAATGTAAAATTATGAGCTTCTCTCGGAAAACTGAAATTTTTCATTATGATTATGAATGTGTTGATACAAAGCTTGAAAGGTGTGTTGTGTTCAGGGATTTGGGTGTTTTGTTTGATGCTGAACTCTCATTTGTTGAGCACATCTCACGAGTGGGACTGGATGCTGCCAAAGGATATGGATTTATGGTGAGAAATTGTGGTGGTTTCACGAATTTGAATTGTCTCAGGCAACTGTATAACTCAATTGTGCGATCAAGGCTTGAATATGCAAGTGTTGTTTGGAGTCCGATATATGAATGCCATGAGAAACATATTGAAGGCATACAAAGAAAATTCTTGAAGTACCTTCTTTTCAAGATCGATGGAGTATATCCATCTCAAGGTTATGACAATGCGCTTCTGTGTAAACGTACGGATTAGCTAAGTTTGGAACTGAGGAGAATAAATGCATCTTTATCATTGCTTTACAATATGATACACTATAATGTTGATTGTGCTGACATACTATCCAAGATTAACTTCAATGTCTCAACTAGATCTGTTCTGGTGTTCAAGCCTGATAGAGCGCGGACAAACATCTTGCAGAAAGCGCCTGTTTTTAAAATGTGTGATAACTTTAATTTGTATTGTGGTGACCTAGATATGTTCTTCACTTCACGGAGAACTTTGGTCGAGACAGCAATTCAGCATTTTTTGGGTTAGGGATTAAATTTTATTTTACATTTTTATATTTGATTTATGTATACTGTCCTGTAAATGGTTAATCTGTTGGGCAATAAAGCTATTATTATTATTATTATCATCAAAGAGAAAGACAGATCTGCATAATGGAAAACCTGCCTTCACAAGTGTTTGAAATGATTTCTCAATGAATACTTACGGTATGAAGCATATCATGCGTGAGGCACTGTAAGTATCGTATAGGATCTGCAATAACTGTCTTGCTACTAGCAACACTTGCTGCCAATAGCGGCAAACTCGTTGGAAAAGGTAAAGGGCTCAAGAGCTGATGATGAGTTTTTTCTTGTTGAAGTTCTTGCAACAATAGCACCAATTCCATCCTCACTGAAGCTAAGCCCCCAGTAGCACCATGCAATGAACAATAACTGAGCAGTGTTCTCAAAAGAGTTTCATTCGCTGCAATTGAAAAAGCATTTTATGACACAGAAGGTACAAATCAATGAAATCACCTCTCAGCCACATTCTTCTTTTAACAGCCCTTTGAACTTTGGCTTCGAAATCGAGCTTCTCCTGAATCAAAATTTCATGAAGAGTAGGCCTGGGATTCATTTCTCCTGCTTCAGGTTCCTGCTCCAAATCAGCCAGCTCTGATACTTCGGTCGGACTATAGTTACAGAGTTGCCTCAGTGCTTCAACCTCTTTTTCTAACCAAATATACAGTTGATACCGCAACTGACCCCCTGGATAACAGTCGAAATTTTTTTTAGTAATTAATGCTGAAGCTTATATAAAAAAGGAATCAAACAAAAACTAAAACTTGAGAGAAGTATAGTTGACAATGATCACAATAGCAGAAAGTTTTTAATTGTCATATTAAGACAAAAATAGCTCAGTTATAAGAATGCATAACGATTAAGTGTCGCAGTAGAGGTAAAAGGCATATTGTGCTAATGATTAATTGCTGCGCTATTAATTGCTGCACTATAAAGGGGAGTTTGAAGGAACAGGTATGTATGCTACACCTAAAAAGAATTCGAAAAACCTATGTCCTTACACAATTCTCATATATCACCAAAAGGTAGTTTAATTATAGAAATTTGAATTTCCTAGATAAACAGTTTTAAATTATAGCACTGTTTCAAGAAATGTTCAAAAAATCGCCATTAACTTGTAAACACATTGTACTTGATCCATGCACGGATCTTGTTGCTTTTTTGTACTCATTTCCTTTTCGCCAACAATCCGCATTTCTAACGCATCGAATGAAGGCCTCTCTACTGTCGACTTTCATTTAAGAAGCCTTTTTACCAATAAAGTAAGGCGTGGAGATCTTGGGGACCAACTACATAGGACCACCACAACCAATAAATCATGGACCAAAAAACCGCATTTTTGATAGGGAGACTTAAACTATTCAAGTCATTTTATTAACGATATAATAGGAAAACACATTAGAAAAGGATAGGAACAGGTGTTTTTTAAAATTTTTTTTCTTGTGAACAATACTCAACTGGCGTTTGGTACGTAGCTCCCTGATCACCCTGTATAACAAAAGTAGACATTCTTCCAGATCAAAATGTACTCTCTTAGATTTTGAATACTGAGCACAGCTTCCAATAAGGAGGATGGCATTTGACTTGTGCATTCAGAATAAATGCACACATATTCTTTCGATAGGGAGTAATAAAATGGGGTTGAATACAAAATTCCTTCCATGCAATGATTTAAAGGTCAATATGTTACGAAAGTTTACCGTTTTTATATCTCAGAGTAGCTTTACTTATCTAAAACTAACAAGATCTGTTCGTTAGTAGAAAAACCACATTGAATAAACATTGAGTAAGTCTTGCCAAAAACTCCGTGCCACATTTATCATGATAACGAACAGACCTGTAATCCCAGAAGGCAAAAAAAATTGAGTACCATCAACTTCAAATCCAGTGGCCAACGTAGAGAGTTCTTCCATGAGTATTTTGAGACAAGCAACAAACTTCAATTGTTGAGCCATGATATCAATCTGCTGATATCCGTCATCTTTTTCTTCATTTTCTATATCGAAGTCTGAGGGTTTATCTTTCTTGGAACCATCTATGGTCATATTTATCATGCCATCAGAACCTTCTGAATCCTGTAAACAACAAAAAAATATGAAAATTTAACAGCAAATTATATATACGATTTTCGATAATTGCAACTCATAAGAGATCTCGGCTATTAAATTACCAGACTGCGTGTAGAAAGCTTGCAGCTCTGGAAATTTGGAAGTGTTCATTATTCCAGTAAAAAAAGAAGAAGTTTTGTAATTTGTTCGCGTGGGCTTTTCAGTGCTCAGGCACGCACATCAAGACATTGAGATTTGAACTTATTTTTGAAGATCAAGAGGTCAAAAGGAGGTTTGAGTCATAGAAGAGGTGAAAAAGTTAAATACTTCATCAATGCTGCAATAAATCTTCAAAATGAAATATCCTGATTGCCTGATTATAATAATGGAAACAAAAAAATGCGTACTATCAAACTAATCTACCTCCAAAAATATGAGGAACCGGAATTAAAAGAATTGTATTTTCCTCAAAAAAAAAGTCGATGTCAGACGAATTTAAAAAGATCTCTTCATTAGATAAAAAAATTTACAATAAGAGATAAATCGAATAAACATCTGTGATGACAACTTCATTATCATCATCATCAACTGTTTATTTGTCTTAAATTTCCACAATTATAAAATGACAATAATAAATAAATACTAGACAAAAAGAACCACATAACGATTAAGAAACCGATGCACAGAAAAATCTGTGTTGTGTGGCCCATGGATAGATGCATATACATACTGTATTATAAATCAAAAATTCACAGACTTAAATATAAATTTACATCTTGATCAGAAGATAAACAAATAAGGAAGAGATTTAACTCTTCATCAGAAAACTGCAAACATGCTGGCTCATGTTGCAAAAAAAAATGGCACCTAAAAAACACAAAAAAAAAAGAAAACGGAAACGCGCGTCGAGTAGGGGGTAAGAACGGCCTTCAATAAGCCCAAACAATGTCACGCAAACACACAAGAACCAAGCACTCTATCGTACAGCCATCAATTCCATCAAGTCAATAGCTGTATCTCTACCTCCCAGGACATATCACCTCAACCTCTCTTCTGAACTTCCTGATTAGAAATTGCTTGATCTCATCAGGCAGATCATTCCATGCACGAGGAGCGACTACCTGGAAGGATTTGTGAAAAACTTCGGTTCTGTGCTGGGGGATAACGAATCTTTCAATATGTCTCGTACTGTACCGATGTGAACGGGCACAGAAAAACCGCCTCAAGTAGGAAGGCTCACCCGTCCCAAGAATTAGCCGAACGAAAACCAACATGTGCAATTTTCTTCTATTGTCCATATTGAGCAATAAGTGCTCATTCAAGTGAGGTGTTATATGTTCTCTGTAAGGTATCATAAATGAAAACCTCATACAGGAATTCTGCAATTTTTGTACGGATCTACCTGTACTTTGGCTCAACGAATCTCCATAGACTACATCCGCATAATCAAACAGCGATAATACCAAAGAGTTACACAGATAATACTTAGTTCTACTTGACAAGGATGTTTTGAACCGATATAATTTCTTCAGACGTGCATAAGCCACCCTCAACCTATTCCTGACATGCACCCGGAATGACAAATCAGAATCCAAGTATACTCTCAAGTTTCTCAGAAGCAATCGGCAAAAATGAGCCAGCCAACTGTGGTCTGAAGCTATTATTCACCGCAGTCACCCGAGACCTATTCACTCCGAAAATCATGACGCATGACTTGGAGACATTCAACTTCAGATTGTGATCAAGGGCAAACTGACCAATTCTACGTAAATCTTCGTTGAATCTCTTCTCACAATCTGACAAATTATGGAAATCAATCGGGGCGCACAATTGCGAATCATCAGCATACTGCCACAATGAAGCATTCAAAACAGTCCCACACCATATCTGCTACATAAATCAAGAAAAGAAGTGGGGCCCAGGACAGACCCCTGAGGAACACCGCGCTCACAAGAGACAAAATCCGACCTCTCGATGACTCGATCAGTATCATCACGCAATGCGACTTTCCGGTGAGATAAGATCTAAAAAATCCAACTGAACTCCGTGAGAAGCCGAAATACCTGAGTTTAGCCAATAAGATTCCATGATCCAGCGCGTCAAATGCTTTACTGAAATCAAGAAGAGCCAAACAACTACCCTGCCCCCTTTCTATGCTTAACAAGATGGTCATAAAATGGTACAACTGCAGTCAATAAATCCTCAAAAGAGTCAAGAAAACTATTCAAAACTCCTGAAGGTGGCCTGTATAAACTAATGACTAGCCATTTCTCACCTCCTACGTCCACCCTGACACCAATAAACTCAGCACTGCCAAATTCGACATCAACACTCACAACCCTGCAATTAAATCGCTTACTAATGTATACTCCAACTCCGCCTCCTCTGCTACCTCTATCTTTATGCAAAAAGTTATATCCAGAAATATCGAATTGAGTGGACTCATTCTGTGGGGTAAGCCAAGTTTCAGTCACACACAGAATATCAAAATTGTGACCACTGACATAACCAACCAACTCATCGAACCCAGTACTCAGAGAGCGGACATTTAAATGTCCAACAAAAAGAGCCCCGGCACCTGCGTGCGCAACACCAACATCAACTTATTGATCATTAAAAGTATTATCAATAAATCAGAATTCAGAAAGCTTCTGAATTGTCTTACTAGAACAAACTTGTGAAAAGAATCAATTTTCCATAACCAGTGTCGTACCTTAATAACCAGACCTCTTACTAGGAAGTATTCAAATGAACTTAATTCTTGTCAAATATATTCTGAAATGGAAAGACTCTTGTGGGGTTAGTTATAAAATCACAGACCTTATCATCCTCATCATCACTCCATTTTAATTCAAAATCATCGGTTTTTACACCAAAGGTTGTTGCCGGTTCACCCCAATCCAAAGCACAGGAATCGTTATTGGCCTCTAACTTGACTCCATCCCAACAGAGGATACCAGTATCTATCTCAGGAGCTATTTTGGTTTCCTTCGGCGTTGAAGCTGCATAATATTAAAGAAATCAGATTCAAATTCAGGCAAAGAAAATAAATTACCTGGAGTCTGTCTTGGATCAGCAACCACTAGTGGCAGCTTAGATAAAACCTCTAGTGCTAAAGCTGGACAACCAGCTCTGAAGTGTCCATGTGCAGTTGTGAAATAGAGTTGCCTCTCTAATGGAGTTATGGATTCTTCTACAACCATTTGTTTTCCTCCTGGCAACCAAACTTTTCTCTGCCCTCTGCTGGCGACATGTTGTCTAATCAAAAGTGGATGCGTTCTCAGATAAATGTAAAAATTGAACACATTGGGATTTGTTTCACGAGAGTCTTTAGTTTCATCATCGTGGTACTTGTGCTGAGTTCCAGCATTCCCTAACAAGAGCGTGCTCAGAGCAGCTTGGTGGTCTTTTAGAATCCATAATGCCATAGAACGCAAGAAAGGATCTGGATGTGCTTTACAAATATCTTGGTTGTTACCTGAAAGAATATTCTCGTGAAAATCACAAACTGAATTTTGGATGGAATTTGAAGAGTCAAAAGGAAACTAATATTCATTCACAACTGTTCATAATTTTCCAAGAATAATCGACATATTAGGCACCAAAACAATTAATAAAAACCACAGAGACGCTTGAAATATTCGCAACTATCTTCAAAGATGTCATCCAAAAAACATCGAAAACAAATCAAAATAAGAACTTATAGAAAATAAGAAATGGCTGAGAAAATAAATAATATAAAGATGGCAGAACATGAACCAAATATCTTGAATATTATAAACAATTTTAAATAAATTTAATTTTAAATAATTTTAAAGATTGTAAGAACTAGAAGAACGATCACTAAATAAATAGATCACTAGTGGCCGGTTCCTGAGCTCAAAATAAACTCAGTTTATCTATTCGATGAATTTAAACGAGAGATAACTGTCGAATTGTGTTTCTGACTACCGCGCCGACAGATAAACTACACATAAACTCATTTTATCTTAACTCGATGACGGATTATCTCGACGTTAACTATTCAATATTTACATGACAATTCCAAGATAACCTCAAAATTATATCTTCGAAAATTCAAGTTCATATACAACTCAAATATGGAATTGACAAAAGAAATATTTTCAAGTTCCTCATCAGTTGAAGAAATTCTGGAATTCATCAATAATATAGCAATACCTCGACAGATAAGGAGTCGTAGATCTCCGATAGAAATGTATTCAGATGAAAAGGTAAGTAGTAGTAACTGTCTTTTATTGCAAGCAATTGGCCATCGACCTGAGGTCTTTCAGCCTATTAAAAATACACAGTAATATAGTTTTACAAAAATCTAACATTAAACATTACTTATTTGTTTATGAAAGTGTATCTTGGATGTTCTCTATTAGAAATATTCACGTAATCTGATATTGATTGTTCAAATATTTTTAGGCAAAGATACCGACCGAACAAAAGCACAGTGGGATATTTATGTGATGAACTGAACCCAGTTTTATCCCCGACATCTCAGAGAAAAGTGGCATTATCTGTTTTAGAAAAAGTGTGCATTGTTCTACGATACTATGCCACACGCACTTTTCAAATTGTTATAGGTGATGATATCAATGTTCTCAAACCAACGGTATCTAGACCTATTTTCAATGTGAGCAAGGAAATGACCATACTATCTGAAAGATTTATATGTATGCCAAAAAATGATACCGAAATTCTAGATACTGCGACGGGCTTCTATAACAGCAGGTTTTCCAAATGTACTTGGATGTATTGATTGAGTCAATACATGCTACTGTCGAAGGAAATGCTTTCAGAAGATCAATAGCAATTCAATATTTTAGGTGAGTGGCAGGGTATAAAAACAGGTATTCTCTTAAAATTTCTTAATTTTGTTCGTATTTAAGCTTCTCATTTTGTGAAGTCATCTGAGACACAAATATTCAAATTGGTACAATGGTATGAAATTATTACCTTTATTAATGAGGAGAAATGCCATAATTAGTAGGAAAAAATATATGCACATTTTATAGCAAAAAGTGTGTGATAGCCGAGGGAACTCTTAACTGAAAGCTTGTTTTTGCAACTCAGATAACGTCACTTTGTTTGAGAGAGACGTCAGAACTTTCTATCTCTCTGCAATATGTAAGAGCATACCTGTGTTTGTAATAAAGGGGTAAATGAGAGAACTTTTAATTTAAGTTATTTATTTTTCCTATAACTTTTTTTTCATCACTTCTAAACACAATTTCGCCTCTTCTATTTCTATTAACTTCAACGTAAGTTTTGCCTCCACCAACTGTTTCCTCTTATGGCCTTCAGATTTTCGAAATCAATCAGTTTTTGTAGTAACTCCACTTTTTTTTCTGTTAATAAGTCCTCATTGGCTTGCTTTGCATTTTTGCTTTTCATAATTGTGTTTGTTGTTGTAATGAGGGCTTTTTTTTGTTGCAGTCAACCCTTATCGACTAGATGCTGATTTCTTTTCACCTGGTCACCTTCTAGGAGTTTCAGGAGTCTCCAGAGGACTATTATGTGAAGAGGGTTCTTCCTGTGAGAGAATTACCTCCTCAGGGAAATTCAATTCCATATCTGCAATGTATTTAAGTTGAATAAATATCTTTGTATTATGGTTGCCTGTTTGATTGGAATATCTCAATTGTTACGAATCTCACATATATAAGAATTATCCACTTTGCTCAGTAGCACTACAGAATGATTCTTCCTGCAAGTACTGAACCATACACTGCTGGCTGGTTGAAGGCATGTTGACACAAATCTCAGGGCTTGCAGGAGGTGGCACAATGGCAGAGCCTGCTGATTCTATCTCTTCCTAATTTGAAATATATTATTTTTTAGTTCATTCGAAATTACATAATTTATCATATGCAGTAGGCGCAATAATTATAGTGTAATCCAAATTCCTTATCATACTCACTAAGTTCATAATACCCAGCTGACGAGTCGTAAGGGTTTGTTAGTGGTGTGAAGTGATGCTGCAACAAACCCATTACTTTCTCATCAACTTTCGTTGCCTTTGGTGTAAAGGTCCCTCCACGAGTTTTGTATCTTTCACACTGCTAATCGACAGAAATTATGAAAACAATAAAATCCTCTTGCTTATGTTTACTTATGAATTTGAAATTTGATTTTATCTACTTCGTCGTCGAAGAAATTTTTTTTCGCTTTTTCTTTATATGATCATATAAAGCACGCAGCTGTTTCTCGCTCCCCGGACCAGTGTCTCCAGCGGCGATGAATTTTACTCTATCTTCTGCAAGGCTTGTTTTTTCAAATTCAAATTACTGGCGTCCGTCTTTTTATTGTCGATAGTACCAATAAAATCTTAAGCAATGTCCAATAACAATATTTTTTCACGCTCAGTGAAATTTCTAGCCCTTTGTCGACTCATTTTGTTGCGTAATTGTTTTTTTCCTTTGTTTTTGAATTTGAATTCACAATCTTTGACGCCAAAAGAACGTCACAGAATGTTGAATCCATTTCTTGATTCTGTGTTCTGCTTTCGATACGATTTGTAAATACGAATTTTTTCCATATAGAATTATAAGGGAATGATTATTTTATACTTGTGAATTAGTCTTTGTTCGAAATTATATTGAATCTTTCAAAATATGTCAGGTTTGATTACAGTGACATCTATTATCACTTTCATGAACTAACTATACTGTCGATACCGTGGAGTTATCCAATCGATAGCTAACCGAACTATAAATTTGACATCAGATACCCGTGCGACGTTTATCGAGCCGATAAATATTAACCACAGTTAACGGCTGGATAACTATCTGACGTTTATCTGTCGAGTTCAGAAACCCGCCATAGGTAAAACAGATTTGACAACACAACATAGATAGAACTAGGAAAATGTAAGAAAAACTGGAAGAACAAAAGACTTAAGTCAAAAACTCAACTGAAACCTATGCTGGGTGAGCTTTAAGTACAAGAAAAGATGAATTTAGTTGCAAAACAAACAGGAGTTCTAATACATAATCATAGTTTAAAGGTAACTCAATATAATTAAATATCAAACTTTTTATACCTTATATACAAAGAAATAACACTACTCAATCTTAAAAAGCAACTGTTATTAATTGATTAACGATTAACTGCAAAAATGATCGAAGAATTGCCAAGAGAATGGTAAGTCATATTAAAATACAATGCAATATTATTACTTAAATACTGGACTTACTCATTGGAAACAGCAGAAATACTTATGATACTAAAACTAGATAAAAACCGCATGAAGGAACGTCATACAGAACTATAAGTGTACTATCAATAATCTTCAATCTTTTAATAAGCTTAGACCTGGTTGTTCAATTAGAGATGATCTCTAAATGGTGATTGATTAGAGAAAGAACAAAGAGATAATATTGGATAAGCCGACTCCTAAAGATTATAACGTAATTGAACAGTATTCACATAATAAAATTAACGGATTCATGGACACAAAATTTCAGTTTCCAACCTTGTTGAAGAATACGCATATAAACTAGAGGTTTGGATAAAAAGGGAATAATAAAAACAAAACCAAAGCAAATAAAATTTACAGGATGTAACATTGTCCTACAATCAAAATGAATACTATAGTAATTTCACAAGCTACAACAGCAAAATACCTTGGCTTTCATCTAGACACTGGGCAGAAAAGGAAGGATTATATTATAGAAAAAAAAAAACAAATGGAAGTAAAAATCCATAACGTTCACTGACTTGTCGTAAGAAAATTCCAATCAATATCTGCAGACAATATTACTGTACAAATTTAAAATTATTTCAAATGGGATTGAAATTTGGGGGAGCCCAAGTAAATCCAGCACAGTTGTGATGCAAAAAAAAACCCAATAAAAATACTGTGGATGTGAGAAACTAGACACTTCATAAATAACTTAATATTCTATATGCTGATGAATTTATCGAATAGAGAAGACAAAATGCCAGGCTAGAATTGAAAACTAATCAAATATCTTACTCCAATCATTATTGACTTTAACAAGAATAGGTCATTGGTAAGATGATGTAATGGAACACTGGACTTTCTCTCACTGGAAAGAAGCTTTTCCCGCTACATTCAAGCCATTTAATTATGATATATGATATTAAATATGAAAATCACTTGTCAGGAATATTTCGAATACAACCATGTATCATAATTTCAAATAATCATCTATGGGAAAACTATAATTCATAATGGAATGAAATATTGAAATATTTCAGTTATTATTAGGTTAGGTTATTTATAAATTGGGCCACAGATTATGGATTCAATATGATCATAGATCAGAAAATAGATTTTAAAATTAATTATAAATCACAATATAATATGATAAAATATAATAATATATTAACATAATAATAGAAAAATGAAATAAAAGTAGGCATATAATATTATAATATAATATATCCATAGCTAACTTTGATTTTCTGCTCACTGAAATATGCGCGTGTCCGAAGAGGTGTAAAAAAATCCGCCGAGTGCGACTACTGTGTGGTCCCTATACTGTGGTTTTAGTAACTATTCGTTACCAGATAATAAGCTAAGAGCATACTTTCAAAGCTTTTATGTCAACAATTCTTTTTTGGCCTATAAATGCTACATGATAGAAAAGTATTTCTTTGCTTACCCTCCTCATCATAGCCTAAAATATCTGTGTAAAGTAACCTTTTCAGCATATTATCATCACCCTCATAAAGGCGAATTATTATGATAGCTAACTGTATATCGTTTAGTCTATTAATACAAATTTCCACAGCATCCTTGAGATTTCCTGCCAACAAGAAGAAAGCTGCAGCATGCTCAAATCTTTGTTTTCCCAATAGAGCATAAGCATTTTTCAGTGCTGCCCTCCTCCACCTTTCTTCTGTGAAATTATTTGAGAAGAAATTGGTCATTCTTTCATCATGTTTAGATCTGAAAAACAATTTTAATGAATAGATTATTCAAAATATAGAAAGGAAATTAAAATTCACCGATAAAGACCCCACAATAAACTCTTCTTGTTCATTGCTAAGTAGTATAGTGCAGCATCCATCGGGTCTTGCTTTGCTTGGTAGGAAGCTTTAGCAAGCACTTGAATACATTGCTTCAATAGATTTATGTTCCTGATCCACCAAGCAACACCCAATTCTCTCAACTGTGGCCATGTGGGCTCTGCCTTTGCATAGCTTGGAATGAGGTTCAGGAGTTCTTCTTGGCTTTCGGAATGGAAGGCCCACGCTAAGTTATTGGTTCCGACTCCTTGCTTCTGGAACTGAGCTCTCTGTGCTAGCGGAAGGCACCTATAAGACAAAAATCACAATTTGCTAAATCATATAAACGAAGATATATGCCGGGTTCCATAAATGATGATCTGTTGATTAAATCGTAGATTGAGCAATTCTTTGCCCGAAATTCCGTGAATTCGGCATTCCATTTCTCAATCTGACATATTGAAGTATTCTGTTGATCCTTTGTTCAACGATTTTTATGAAACCCAGTAATAAACTGACAATGTCACAAACCAAGACCAACAGAGATTGTTACGAAAAACCGAAATGACACACAGAGGTCTCGAACTTGTTATTATTTGTATCTGCTTTTAGTAAATAATTCGATGTTGTCATTATACAGTTCAAAAGCACCAGATGGGGGTTTCCTGAAAAACTCCTAACTCTGCTCAAGCAAATTGAGAAATACAGTTTGCTTGCATATATTCTAATATATTAATATATTCTATATAGAGCTGCCTCTGCTTGGAATCAAAGAAACCAAAGACGTCGCGAAGTCAGAAATTCCTGTGGACGGTTTTTGTAGGAGCAGTACAATAGATGAGATTGAGTGGAAGTACGACTGGCAGTTATAGTCATAAAGTTCTCTGGAGTTACATGATTAAACGATATTTAGTGAATCTATGGAATATAACATGTGTGAACATAGTGTGTTTTACAGACTATTTTAGTGAGATAATGAGAACAAGATAAGTTGTTCTGGATTCAATTATCTTAAAACGTTACTATATTACCTGAAAATGTGACTATATTACCTTAAAACACTCATTTCAAGTGCTTATTACCTCAATAAGTATCCATAATGCTTCATGGCCAGTAGAAATCTTAGTCCACAATCGTCCAAAGAATCAGCAATCACCTCATCTGACTGCCCTACAAGATTTTCTTTCGCCATGGCCGACTTTGCAGCGTCAATGGCAAACCTTTCGGCCAGGTCGGTGTTACAAGTTGCGACCGTATCAGCAAGAGCCAACAGGTGCATCTGATCCAAACTGGATAACCCCGGTAGGTGCATATGAGTGAGAAGTCGAGATAAGATTCGACCTTGTTTGGGGGTGAAATGTGTCAAACCGATGTTTCTTTCCGATGGACGTCTTTCGAGTCTAGCAACTTCCTGTTCTTCCAGGAGAGTGTCCAAGGATTCTTCCATCATGATGTTATTATCGAATAGTTCATTGTAATCTTTTTTTTCTTCTTGTACAACTGAAATAAATGACTGTTATAATGGACCAACATATTAAAGAACATTTCAGATTGAATAAAGGAATAATGGAAAGTTATGATAAAATAGAAACTGGGAGGCGCACAAAAAATTACACTCATTTGAAGTAGTTGATAATTGAGGAACAGAAAAAGACCTAAAATTAGAATGTATCGAGTGTTTAAGAGATCTCACACAGGAACAGAGAAATGATTGGAAAACAACGAACAAATTCATGATCTCGATGGGTAAATATAGATATCAGAAATTCTAAATCGATTATTTACCTGGTCGCTCCTTATCAGCTGCCAAGAGCGTCCACAATGGCAACGGTGCTATATTTTGAATTTCGTCATAATCCAGAGCAATTTCACTTATGCTGGCTCTGTGTTCGGGACTATTAGCAGGGTAACTTACAGATAAAGTTCTTGCCCTTGCCCAATTTTGTATTTCTTCCGGAGTGTCTTGAGCAGTTCCACCGATACACTTCACCAAGTGACCCAAGATAGCTTTAACCCAACGTATTTTTCCAGAATTGAGTAATTCCATTAATTGTTTGGGATGGTACTGTGGCAAAACAGGACAAGCTATTCTTGATGCTTCAAATAATCCATAGTCAGGCATATAATCAATATTGGTTTCCTTGTTTGCTCTCTTCCTATCCAAAATCTGAAGATTCACAGAACTTATCCTTCCTGTGGGCAAAAATGATCAATAATGCATTAAGACAACTATACATAAAACGAGTTGTCATTTCGTTACTGAATTTGCTTATTCCAAATTAAATTTTTCAATTTTTTTTAACACTGAACTGAATTGCTATTTTTGAGTTTATCATTATTCATTATAGTGGATTAATTCAACATTTTCTATTAAAACCTGATTAATATCCAGTGAAATAATTGTTGTTGAATTTCTTTAAAACACAATTTCTTCAGAAACAGACCATTTGTTACCTAACTTCAAAGCAACAATGTTGGTTGAAAAGTTAGCGGAGCACCGTCTAAATCTCATGAGTAGAAGTATACCATTACGAAATTTTTTCATATGAACACAATAAAAATTAAATTTCGAACTGTCTATTTTCAACGATATATATGAACTTTTGGCTTACAAAACAAATGTTAGCTGGGGTTGGTGACGGGGTGCCATACAGTTCGGTGTATGACATGAAAACCTAGGGAAAAAACCACAGTGAAAAAAGCAATGGCTCCCTGTATAAAAATAAAAAGAATTGATTATTGTGCAGTGATAAAATTCCTTGTAAAGGTTTAAAGGCAATGGAAATTTATCCTGATATGGTAAATGTGATATGTGAACCAGATCCTTCACAAATGAAAATGATCCATGTGAAGAATGTCTAAAAACTCTGCAATATTAGAAATCATCGACCTATATCATATTGTTAATGAAGACGCCAAGTTTTAATAAGTAGAAAATTGCTAATACAATAATAATGCAATAGGTATCTCTCGAAAACAAATTTGTAATCGAAATTTAAATTATTTCAAGCAGAATAAAACCGATTTTCTACAAAGATCCATAATAATAAGATTATAGCATCACTTTTTTGGCAATTGCATTATATGCATTATATTGAAGAACATGAAACAATTAACTTGGAATATTATTGTAATCTTTTTGGTCTATTGGATAATAAAATTAGTGAGAAAAGACTATGTGTACACAAAAACAAACTATTTGTCATCAAGATAACGGACGTGTTCCCAACTATTTTAACGAGGACCGAATTCAATGAATCAAAAGTACAAATTGCTTGAACATCAACCTGATAAACCTGATTTGGTTTCCAGTAATTCTTAGCCCATTAAAAACTTCTGACAATACATTCGTAAGAAAGTAATTGCAGCCATGGAACAGTATCTCGCAAATCTTCCAGGTGATCATTTCGAAGATGGCTTGAATTTATTGGAGAACATTGGGCAGTGTGTATTTTTTTGTTAGGACATGGTACTAACTCGAATTTATTTCTAGAACTACATGTGATTGTATTAATTTCGACAACGCGAACTTTTCAACCAACCAGTAGTTCAGGTTTACAAACCTAAAGTTGGCACAGCAGCAAGTTTTCTTTGATTCTCCTGAGTCAATGTCCTGAAATCTACCTCTCTCCCAGCTCTACAATCTATTTCATCAGCATCTGATTTCTGGTCGCTATTCTGTGGTTTCCATTGGGTATAAACGTGCATTTCAGAATCCATTCCTACAACCAAAATACCATCTCTGACCCAACTTATCTGCATAGGTAGTGCCGGTAGACCATCAGCTGTTTCAAGTTCGATTTTTCTCAAAGTCATCCATTTAAAATCATCAACAAACATAGGTTGGGCTAAAGAACTGGCCTTTCTCAAAATAGGACGATAATTACTCATGGATTCTTTCATTGCTTTAACGTTCGCTTGAGCCAAATCTGTAGAGAGTGGGGTGTATAGCATTATTTTACTCCCGCAAGCTACAGTTAGTATGTGAGATCCATCTTCGCAGGAAACCCAATCTAACTGAACGATATGCTTTTGAGTTATTGGACATATATTTCCCATTTCAGCAATAGATTTTCTGAGAGACTGCAATGTAGTGAAACTAGGAACTGCTAGTAAGGTAGGTTTCATTGGTTCTGCCGATAAAGTGTTGGGTCTATCTTCTGCAAGAGTGTGTAGAACCTCGTTTAATCTCTGCTGTTTTTTCTTCAGAGTTCTCGAATCATAAAGGTAGCTCAGATCGAGATGTCGATCTATGTTTATTTTGGGAAGAACGATATTCTTCAGATGTATCACATCTTCAAGAATCCATTCTGTACCTCCTGTACTTTCACATTCATAAATTGCTACACATAAATTGATGTATCTTGAGTCATGATCATTCTTGTTTGGTCTCGTGAAGCTCTTTCCATATTTATAAGCACACGCCAATCTACCTGAATATGCTACGCTTATATTCAGAACCTGACCTTCTATTTCTATCGCAGACTCCTTGTGCATGTTCCACTCAACCCAAACCTGTTGAAGAGCGGAAGGAGATTATTTGCCAGTTCAGATTACAGAATACAAAACAACAAATCCAAAAAATAATTAAACGTGCCAGAACACGATATGAAATATGGAAGCTTGTAGGCACACAATAACAGCGGTGGATGCTTTGCTTTATGTTATGTCAGTTTTCACTCTAAGTTTTCAGAATCGCTTCAAAGATGTCTGAATGGTGTATGTAATTGCTATAATTTGAATGGAAACGTCTTTTTGATACACAGCACAAGAGGACTGTTTCAATAATAGCTGCTTTCCAGTCAATAAAAAAGGCGCCCCAGGGGCGCTCCTGTTGCGTTTCAATTTACTCTAGCCCTTTCCAGTAATCTCATTTCCCTTGATAAAAAGGGCGATAAGCACCAGAAGTTCAAGCCCCGGGGTCACACGCACCTGACTAGAAAGCGACTATAATTTGCGCGAGGGCACCACCATGCAAATCGTTCATAAATATTTTACACGTTTTTGTTTTCATTCATTCGTTTTAACGTTGTTATGGAATTTTTGACATTTTGTATTACAGAATTGTACATTTCGAAACGTGCAGAATATGTGATTCAATACTTGTGACTAAACAAGTTTGCTGGTGGAAAAATTTCTCTAAATCGCCTTACAAAAGATTCATCAATTCGACGTAAATACTTGGTGGTGCTATTTATCGAAAAGGAAAGTATTCTCACGTCGCCAAACCAGTAAAACAAAATTGTATACACCATTATTTCAGACATATTAATGACATATATCGTTTGTTCACATCTCATTGATAAAAGAATTCAAATAATATCTCTTTTATTTATACAATTAATTGAATACTGCAAACTAAAGAAAAATTGATGCAACATTTCACCACAAACAATAAATAAAATAATTCTAGGGGTTATTTTTATATTTAATACTATTGCTGCGTTTCTTTACTTATATCAAAATCATTATTAACAATTCGTACGTCCATTTACCCCATTTTTTGAAAATTTTCATCTTAATAAAGTAGCAGATGTAATCCCTCAGCTAGATTTGAGGTTTTGACATATAGTTACTTTTACATTTTACGCCCACTAACTGTCATAAGCGTTTGTTGAAAATTATTTTATGACTACAAATGTAATTGAACAAACTTAGCATTTACAACAATATAAACCTAACTGTAAGTGACGCGTATTTACGAGACACCATATTGAATTATTCATTTAACAGAAACTCTGGATCGCTTGAAATATTATCTATAACGAGTGTGGAAACAATTCAAAATGATTTGAAAAGGATCAATATTTCTTCATCACTAAAATAAATAACATTCCACGTATCATCCAAACATCAGAATGAGCTACTAGCAATAGTAAAATGAAAATGAAAGTGATTTGTGGGTACTTTAAACACATTCTTACCTTCTTTGTGTTTACTCTTTCGCCATTTTCCTCTAACATCAAGTGATGATACTGTTTAACCGTTTGTATGTCACTAGAAACTGACCAGAATCTGATTATACCATCACTGCAAGCCGTTGCGAAACAATATGGCGCCAAGCAAGCAGGATATATTGAAGCTGAACTCAGATGTCCAGCAGCAGGAGCTGCATGAACGATTTCAACGCCCTCTGGGATTGGAAGTACCTGCTTCACTTCCCTCCTAGTGGTAATATTAATATGTGGCGTCACTTTAGCATGTTTTAAATGTAGGGATTCCAAGCTATTTCTTCTAGAAAGATCATTTTCGTCCTGGACTAGATTGCAATCAGGTACATACATTTGGCTACCTGTTTGAAAAATAAAAATATGATTTTATTAACCATGAATCCAAGATGATGGTCATCTTAAAAATTAGCATGAAGTGGACAGTTTTTTACTATACTTCAGAGAAATAGAGGATAGGAGATTAAGATTCAACTGGCATCATAATGACCCATAAGTCTACTATTGATAATATCTTAAATACTGAAAAAACTACTACTTCAAACAATAAATACCAAAATCCCCACCGATCATTGAATTCCTACACGATTTCGGTTCAATCAAGGCCACTCAACTATCCAACAAATACATAGAAAAACACAAATCATAAATCAAGCGTCTGAAAAAAACTGCACTGTATTTCAGTCTTTCGCCAAGTTTGAAACCCTGAATCAGAGAGGAGAAGAGTGGAGTCGAAATCCAGTTCACGTGATCTCGGAGTGAAAAGAGTATGCAAAATAAGAACCAGTATGAAGAAAGTGAGCTAAGAATAGCGGCATAACCGAAACGAAAGTAAGATTAAATTTGAAATTTCAAAGAAATGCTTCCCATAATACCAATGAACCAATTGATTGAATAATATTTCTTCAAGTCAAACGAAAATGTGTATTCCTTATTTATAAAAGTGTTCAACCAAAAGCCAAAACAAAATGAATGAATCCTAACCTTCACAAATCCACCAATCAGAGACTAGTACATCGAGAGTTTCGGTTCCTATGAATCTCAATAACTCAACAACTGTTGAGTTTACAGCCTAGATAAGGCATATTACTGAAATTATTAATTAATAGGCTAACTAACGATGTCATAATATACTGGGTGTGTAATTGAAATCAGAAAATAGTAGTCAGCTTCAGATATAACCGAAAGTCTGAAAATATTTTAGCGAGAAAGATTGTCTCAAACAACAACAGGGAAAATTTCAGCTCTGAATGATGAGAAGTATTCTTTCATAAACATCTAGCGGGGCATCACTGTTCATTGCTCTGTATCAAGCCTTTATTCGTTATTGAACTCAAATTTCACAATTGAGAATTGCGACATTATTTTTATACTCTCACAACCAGATATGTGAAATGGCAGACCCACAATATATTACTACTGAACTTTACGACCCTGTACATGTTGCCAGCTCTTTGAATCCTCTGTTTTTCTAATAAAGTCTATTCGAAACAATGCAATGAAAAACTCCTGGATAGACATTGGTATTAACAAACAAAAAATAAATTTGAATATGTTCCCATTAAATCTATGATCTATTAATGAGTTTGATATTCCATTTTAAACATTTCATCATTTTAATCGTTATTAATAAATCTTGTTTTTCTGATATATTTGAAAATGTTATTTCAAATCATAAATGACAAATCGTTTCCATTAGAACTACCTATACTATTACAGTCAGCATTTATTTTGATTATGTTTGAAATTTAAAAAAATTTTTTCAGGGAACCAAAAAGTTGAGATACAACTGAATTACAAGTCTTCAACTATAGAAGCTGAATAACCAATCTACAATGACCCAACGAAAATATCAAATCCAATTTCACGTAAAATTGAAATTCAGTAAAGAATTTTGTATATTCAATGATAGAAAATAATTTGACACTAAATAATAGGGTGACTTTGATAGCTAATGAACCATCTTGAATATTCATGAGCTACCAATAGTAAACATACCTGTTAAGGATAGTTCCCCTTCATTAGATGCAATTACTAACTTCCACATATGAATTATGGTATTTTGGTCTGTACAATCTAACAAAACAATGAAGAATGGTTCTTCAAAAATAGTAGATTGCTGTAGATCTACCATAGCATCATTTCCCGATAAGTTTATAGGAGCCGTTCTCTGACCAGTGATCAGCTGTTCCTGATAAACATGAAGAAAAATTGTATTATGCCATTGTATAGCTTCTGAGATAGTTTCTAATTGTATTATACATCCCGGTCTTGATGTACTCTGTTGCGACACTATATGTATATTTTCTAATAAGGTAGCTTCGTCCATTGATGACAAATCAGACATCGCACTCTCAATATCTTCATTCTTTCTATTTTCTTTAACAGAAAGTTCTGCAAGCAGGGTACGAGCATCAATTACAGCTTGGTATACCCTCAAACAATGACCATCCGAAGCAACAAAACAAGCACTAGGAGAATTCGAGAATGTTCCCAGAGTACTTGAAGGAAGTAGAGTTGGTATCCATGCAACGTTACTGAAAGCTGATGGTTCAGGAGAACTTATTCTTGCCAACTCGGAAATACCTCCGGATTTAGAGAGCGGACCAACTGCATCTACCCTCCATAAAATCAGCTCACTGCAGAAACCCTGAAAACATTTGAATTTGTTAATCTTAAGAAAGATGATTTGATAGGGGCATCACTTACACTTTTGCTCTCTGTTTTATTGGAGTCCACAATGTTGTGATGGCTAGTGGTTAATAATAAAGGTAAAACTGGATGGCATGTGATATCGTTTACTCTAAATCTGTGTCCTGAGGCGCGACTTCTATGCCCTATACTCAAGACCTGACTGAATTTAGTGTTCTCTGCAAAAGTCAGTTCCCACAAATTCAGAGTTCCGTTGTCATGTTTGGTAACCAACGAAACATGCGGTGAGGTGGGACCTTGTTCTTCCTTTGATTGTTGGTCCTAGAAAAAAGCAGATTTAACAACTTATTTCGATTTTCACTATGCATCACCTATTCTACCAATAATTTTTAATGTGATATCTTCATTAATCAATATCAATTTTGCTTGCTTGCTTATGCAACTTTAAATTGGAAAATACCACCTCATAATCTTAAGTATTCGAAGATGTGGACATCATTGCACCTCTCAGTAATAGAAACCCTGCTATCCATTGAAGTAGTGTCAAGTTTGAAGTGTTTCTAAAAATGTTCGATAATTTATAATTCAAAAAGAATGTTCAGGGCGTCTACCTTTTTGTCCAAACAATAGGGCTTTTCAGAACATCTGATCAAAGATGACTACCTGTAGATCTTATTAATAGCAGTGATAGAACTTCTGACAGTTGCAATGATGGAGATTAAGCAGTTTATGGGCTTCCGGTTAAATTAATCGGTCTTTTGAGCTTACAATTATTTCCATATCTAATCAATAAAATTATATTCTAATAATATGGTCACGCAAACTCATTAAATACTATCTGTGAAAAAATTCAATCCACAAACACTAATTTTAAACCAAATATTTGTTGAATTTCGTTACACTCTATAACCAAAAACGTAATGTATCTAATTAGATATAACAGATTTTTTTTAGTCAACCTAGTCACATGCGAATAGAATAAAATTGAAAAATAATATAGAAAGATGGCTGAGATTATTGCGTTTTAGTAAAATAACAATTTTGATACTCATTCTCAATTGAAAGTGAAGATTCATTTGGTTGTGTATCCAACTAGTTATAATATTGAATTTTTCATTCTTATCTTTAATATCCTAATAGTCGCGTTCATGATACTCTCATATTCCTGGACAGATTACGAATAGTAAGTGATTTGTCATAAATTGTATTTATTTCAATCTTAGCTGGTGAATATGTGGTGCTCTGCTTGTCGCATTCCAAATGTTCAACGACTTTTTCAAACTTTATAAAATCATTTTGAACAGATAAACTTGAAGAAATTACCTCAGACAGATTTCCGTTTTCTTTAGTTTCTTTGATAATCGGGAGATTGTCTTTGATGATACAGTCTTTGACTAGATGTTTCAGTAGTGGTGCAGCATGGTACAAACTAACTGTGGTTGACATACTCATTGAATCACCGATTGGAAAAGCCTGTGGAATCCGTGTTGAAAACGAAACTTGCGCTTGTCGAAAAGAACCGGGATGGTACTCATCCAACCATTCAATAACCCTGTAAAGTTTCGGAGTAATCATTAAAGAAAAGGAGGAAAATTCTACTTTACCAAATAAGGAAACTTCCATCTAATGGATGAATACTGAATAACAAATCCGGGCTATGATGCCAGTCCCTCAAGAGAGTTTCTATTTTAGCATCAAGCCCATCTGATCCTCCTGATTCTAAGGGTTCTTCAGAATGATCTTCCATATGTACTGATGTACGCCTATAACATATAAAACGATAAACAACATATCTACTCGGGGCATTCAGTATGCTAACTTGGTGTATTCTTCTAACAAAGATTCAGCCTGAAGACTAAAGTGCATTTCCTTATTATCCAGCCAATGTAATACGAATGCAGGTCGTGGATTGCAAAAACTTATATTTGGTACTAGTGGTATGTCTGTTTCAGCATTTACGCTAGCAGCCAGATGAAAATGCAGGCCAGGGGTAACTCCTGCAAAGATAAAATCTCAAAATTTGAACACGAACTCGAATCGCATAAACTCACCCGTGCCATGATATCCGTAAGCATGAAAATCGTGTACACTGTAGGTTGAGGGTAGTGTAGGTATAGGAGGAGATATACCAATGGTTCCGTGTGCTTGATGCTTTGCATGTCGACGAATATGGAAGCAAGTCCTGTTTAGGGAAATTCAGCTTAGTTTCAATTTTTCTCGACTTATAGTTTTCAGGGTGAAAGCCACCAAAATTTTAGTATGAAATCTAGACGTCTATTTTGGAAATTTGTGAACACTTTTTGGCATAAAAACCATTATATAACTCAAGCAAGTATTGAAATGTAGATTCTGTGAGCCTACTTCCTAATTAACTCGGATACAAAAAATTTAGGCCAATTTATACAAAAACCAAGTTGTGTAAATGGGAAATATAATTTACCTTCATTTTAAAAATTTTGAATTTTTTGCATAATTTTCACTTTAATAATAATCACATGATCCCACACAACAAACCGTCTTTTCATGGAGGCACATGTGTTGGATATCTAGAGATTGTATTTTTCCGGAGTTGTGACATTTTATTTCAAAGATGAAACAATTTTGTAACACCATAGGATTTCCAATGCGTACGAAACAAGATGTTTTGAAGTCTCAAATTTAAAGACGAGACCTGCTAGAAAAACCATTGGCCGTAGAATCCTCACGAATCTGGCCTTAGTAATCGTTCAACAGAAGTAGTATTGTGTTCTCCTTGTTGCGAACATTTTGAGTAGAGAATAATTACGTTTTCGTTACGCGATTGTAATTTGTCGTAAATGAGCTTTTCTCTGGTTGGAGATCGTTTTTTACTTTTTCTTGTGAACTCCATGCAATTTCAATTGATAATATAAAATGAAACTAAGAAGGGAATTATTTCTGTTGAATTTCTTGATAATAGTTAGTCTAATTCATTTTATTTCTCTTTTCAACAGACAGCTTTAGAAGTTTATAGGTATACATTCTTGATTGTTTTTCTTGGGATTTTTTTTTCATAATTGGTGTGAAATATAGATTAGACAAGTGTTCGGTTGTATACAGTTGTACACTGATGCCAAATAAACATTGTTATTATTAATCCATTCCGGTTACTAAACCATTATCCATTTAAAGAAGCAAATGAAAGGAATGCAGAAAATAACTAGCAGTTGTCTCACATGGAACTGTCAAACGAGTTGATAAGTTGATAGAAAATAACTACATAGAAGATTGGTGTAAAGGAATTGTATTCTCAAGATTATTAAAAATTGTCCAGACCCTCAGTAAAGGAATAGTGCAACCATGGTATTTTAATGATCTTAATGTTTTCTCATCTATTTTTCTCTAATCTCAATTATCAGAAATTAGAATTATCACCTACATAAAACAACATATAGAATTATTGGTTGGGCAACAACCGTCATCTATTATTGTTCTTGTAACCAACGTTTCAACAGACATCTTCTGTCGTTTTTAAAGTAAAATTAGCTTTTACAAAAGCTTTTGCTTTCACAAAGGTTTTCGACTTTCATAAATGTTAAATTTTTTAGTACAATAAAAGGTGGAAAAATAATAGTTTATCGACTTAAAGATTCAACCTACAAACTCAGTAAGGGTATCTGAGATTGATCAAATTATGAATATAACATTCATTTCTATTTTGGGCGTCTTCGCTCAATTTAAGTTAGTTCAAGTTGGGCAAATTATTGCCATGTCATATACTTACACCAATTTAGCATGTAGTATATTTTTTATGGAAGATACAGAAGTAATCTTATTTCACTACCGTATTCATCAGTCACAAAAATTCTTTTTCATATAATATAAATATTGAAAAGCATGATAGTTCTAGAAACCGTTATATAGCTTTCTTCAAATCAATGATATTATGAAAGAACCTTTATGGTCACACAAAGATTTTAATATTTCCAAATATGTATTATACAAATAAAAAATTGATCAGAATTGTCTGAATAAGTATCAGTAGTAAGTTTGATGTTGGCAATCTTAAATTCTTAACATATTTTACTCTTTGCTTGGTAATATAAGGTGCTGTTACCATCGATAACTTTGCAAACCACAATTCCCTAATTACTTACTTCATGTGTTTCAACCTCATCAAAAATCTATGTTTGTGACGATGTGTTCTGAACTTGGGATGATTAGCTTGAGGGTCCAACTGCGATAAATTAACCAAACCATCTTCTGGAAGTACAGTTTCAACCCATAATCTGCAGATGTTATCTTTGCATGATGTTACCAACATATTGGAAACCGACCCCCTGAAAAGTATAAATCAATATCCAACATTGTCAAATAACTTGTAACCATAGAAATGAAAGGGTACGAGAGAAGTCTGATGAAGATAGACTTAATAGAAAACGTGCAGAAGCATTTTGACCTTTTTCCATTATATTTGAGATGCACTCGGCCTGTGAACTTCAGTGCAGAGCGGGTGAAACCAGAACTTCTATCATAAATCCCCAGGAGTTCATCAAACCCTCATAACTGGTGAACTTCATAATAATGGTGTATGCACGAGAGGATTGTTTTACAGATTTGGGGACAAAAAACTCTGTTTTATTTTTTTATTTCCTCTATATGACGGTACATAATATTTACGTCGAATTAATAAGTATTCAGAAAACAAAAACGCATGAAATTCCTAACCCTACTTCACTAACCTTAGTTTTTGCTTTTGTTTAATAGTGCCTCGTCCATTTCAATGTTTCTATATTCATTAAATTAATATCATAGTTATTTCAAGACATTCACAATTTACTCCTCCATAATATTCCCTCTAAATCACTTTTAATATTCCAATATCATATATCGAATATACTGGACTAGATACATACTTCATTCTAGCTTCAAAAGAAGTATTCAAAAAACTAAGATGTCTAGAATAATGTTCTAGACATCACACAAAAACAAAATGAATTCTAAGGCCTTCCAATTCCAAAGTATAGAATTATGCTATAATTAAAATTTCAAACAGTGCTTTATAACATTGAAATAGATATATTAAACATTTATGAAGGATTTGCATGGTAGCGTCCTCTTGTAGATGACACAGGTAACATTCCCTTGTCACAAGATTTGGGATGTGCATGCACCATTATTTTGGACATCTTAATGCAGGTAATGATTTCCATAAAAGGTTTTTGCTAAGTGAGATAGAGTAAGATTTAGTTAATCAGTTTATCTTTCCTGCTTCACTCTTATGTTATGAATAAAATGCCTTATTTATAGTTAAAAGGACTATGATTATATTATAACTTATGCGTCTGAAACATAATAACTTGCAAGTGACTCACTTTGGCATGTATTTGCTAGTAGTTCTCCAAGATAAGTGTGTAACTGCTCTGGGATGGGCAATATACACAAAAGTGTATTCCAGATCCCTAGCTTCTTCAGATGCTTTAGAAGTGAACAGAACTGAAACACACATATTAGACATTATGTGATTTCAAGCCAAGCTTTTTTATTCTTACATTGCTTATTTTCATACCAAATCTTCACCAGCCTGTCATCTTCTCCACAGGTCGCAAATAGTGTCCCGTCAGGACTGAATGCCAAATGTTGCACTGGAATAGCTGTTGTAGCTTTCCAAACGCAATGCCATGACTGCTCTGGTTCTGGAAATACACAAAATAGAAAAGAAGAATAGTATAACTGCTTTTGAAAAGTGACCTTCCTTTAATCAGTTAAATACTGACTTGCATGATATTTTGAAAAGTATTTTCAATTTTGTACAAGTTTTATCTCATTTACATCGTCACATTGAAAGACAAAAATTCAGCTGAACAATAAGAAAAAGATTATGCAATTTACAGAAAATCAAGCTAAATTTCTTTTTTCAATGTTTGCGATGAAAACTTTGTCAAAGAAATACCAGGAATTTGTCAATTAAACACAGACTCTATTATTCATAGTAATTTGGCCTTCTGAGAAGGCTCCTTACGAAACAATAGACATGACAATAAATTCTGAATTAAAAAAAATCAGGTGTTTTCAGCATTGGTCGAGCTACACATGTTTCATTTCTGAAAAATAGTTCATTGGTCCAAGTTAAGATTCGAGCTCCAAGGAGATTTCGACTGATATCTCTATATCTATTAAACTTAAATGACGATTTACAGTCGCAATTTCCTTTACTCCATCGATGTTAATTTAGCTTGAAGGCTTTTGAAAATACTGTACCATTCATATGCACGTCTTTTTGATAGAGGTGATTTACCGACAGCCGGTATTTTAAATACCAATTGAAACACAAAATTTGATATAGACTCTTTTCGACGGACATACCTCGAGGTGAGCATATACACGCTCAGCTAGAGCAATCTTGGTATAAAGAATTCATCAGTTGAACGAGGAAAGAATTTCAGTAACAATTTCCCCCATTTCTACCTAAGTGGTGTTGTGAAAAGAGTGTCGCCCAATGGAAATGAATATAATAAGTCAGCACTGAGTGATACGAAATAATAATCAATGTTAAAAAAATAATAATGGAAGTATAAAATTGAAATGAACTGAAAATAAATTAAATAAATCAATTAATTGATTCTGTTCACGCAAATACATTTGTTCAAAATAACAAGTTTTCTATTGGCGTGTGGGAATAAATCAGATAATGGAGATCTGCTAGTTTGGAAGGGAAATTTAGTTGTTTGAAATCTGGTTAGTCCAGTTCAGAGGGAAAATGTTGATGATAACGCATGCATTATCACTCGCATTTTATGCCTTTGCTACTTATTCTTTTCAAATACATGATGCTGACAATCCCTAAATAATTCTTGCCGATAGTCTATACTCCTACTATAAGCAAACTAAATGGCATATGAGGTTCAATATGGTAAAGAAGTGTACCAACTTAAAGACCAGATATGTCTAGGAGAATATTTTAAATTATCAATTCCCAGTACTTTCTTGACAAAATGTGACTATGAATTTGTTTAGTGAGATAATATAGAATAATTGATTCTATAGTTATTATCAGTTGTTAATAAGTCCAAAAACCATACACAAATTTAATAGATTTCAGCCGTTATCCAAGGTAGCAGATGAAGAAGAACTGAATAAAGAAAATAAAGAGGAAAATATCAAAATGTTGAGAAGCTTGAAAGCGAAAGCTGCAAATAAAAATCCACCTTGCAACACCAAGATAATCCGCATTTTACTCACTTGGAGTTCTTGTTTTGGTCCTTACCGCCTCTGACACTTCTATAGGCAAATACGATAGATTAAAATGATGAAACAAAGTAAGACAACAGTTAGTGCATTTTATGCATATTAAAATTTATATAATGGAGGAAAATTTTCTTCAGGGAAATATGAAATATTGTGCATATAGCAAATGGATCTACAATCTGAAAGAGACTGCTGCACTTGCTACCTACAACAATTATTTAATTTCAAAATTTCTTAAAGAAAAACTAAGTACTCAATAAAAAAATTTCTGTATTCATCAAATGAACAAATAGCAATGTTAGGCATCACATCGGTCAATAAGTGCTAGGCCTAGGTAGAGAAACATCATTTTTTGCAAAAAACCTTCAACATAGCTTCAGTTTTGGCAAGCACTTCCTCAACTGAGCCAAATGTCTTTCCAGGGAGCGCCCTTTTGAATTCTGATAAAAACCAGTAGTTGCTGGGGACCAGATCTGCAGTATATGGTGCGTGCGGCAGTATTTTGAAGCTCAATTGTTGCCGGTGTTTTTATTGACTCGTGACACGGTGGATGGTCTTGGTGAAGAGCATCATTTATTTCAAGATAAGGCTTTTTCTGGGCAATTTAGATTTTTAAATAATCCAACAAACTTATGTAAAAGTCTCTGTTGACTGTTTTTCCATGATTCAAGTAGTAAATGAATAAAATTCCATGTGCATCTCAAAATAGAGAGGCCATTCCCGCCGATGTTCAAGTCACTGGACTTTTTTTCTCTCTACACATCATTTAGTAGACTGCCGGAGTGTATTGGCGAAACAATGTTCCGACGCAAATATTCCTTATTTTACATGGACATCTCCAAAAAGCTCTTTAAATCATCTACTTGTTTTTTTTTTTGCTCTGAGCAACCGCGGCACCCATTCGAAAAACAGCTGTTTCTTATGTTCGTTTATGATTGTGTAAACACTACCTTTTAATAACCTGAGATTGTGAGCTATCTCTTGAAACTTCACTTTATGATTCCCCATGATAACTTTCAATGTTTTTCACTCATCAATTGGGTCTAACCGCTGGATTTTATTTACCATCTTTGTTTCCCACATATCTCACTAATCTCAGTTATCACCAATCTAATTTATTACTTATAACATAACATAAAGTCCTAACCATTCTTAACAATTGAATAAATGGATTAATTTTTCCTCTTGGGTCCCTCAGACTACAGGGTTATGGTTAAGTTTCATTTCAACAATGTTTATCATATTTCCAAACGAAAAATGGGTTTCAACCTAGAAGTAAAAATCTGGAGTATTTCCAATGAAGCAATTAAATGGGTCTGTGGCAAAATGCATACCGATTTCTGGAACAAAATCTCAATCTGTTTCAAATCCTATATGATCATGTGTTGATTACTCCAGTATGAACTGTATTAATAGTTATTTTGATAACACCATAAAAGCACATACAACGAACCCTATATCTACAATATTCAATATTCTCACCTGACGGGGTTTTATCTGAATCTTCTGCATCACCACCCTCACTTGTGTCATTTGTTTCACCCCCAAGAGTAAATGTAACCCCTTCCTTTTGTACATCATCTTTTTCATCTGGTGCAAATGTTTTAAGATGCCATAACTGTACATGTTCTCCAGCAGTGAGCAACCTCGTACCTTCAAGGTTCCAACTTAGTGTTTTGATTGTGGATTCAGTTTTAAAAGTACCGGTTTGAACCCAACGGTAATCAAGACCCTATTGAAATATTGCAATGTTCAAAGGAATTCTTGAATAACCTACTTTTACTTACATGCGATAAGTTATTGGATATTAAAGGTGTCGGTTCGTAAATGCAAACGGTATTGTCATAAGCTGCTGCAATTTTGCCTGTATCACTAGAGCAATCAATAGCTGTGATACGTATGTAATCATGAACAGCTCCAGGAATAATTTGAACTCTTTCAAATGTTGGAGCTAGCAGAACTATGTTGCAACCAGCTGCATATGCCTTAAAAAAGGTTACAAGTATAATTAATGAGTTTTTCTTGAACCAAATGATGCTTACTGTAAATGGAACACCTTCAACACTTCCCACTGCAAAGCATTTATCACCTGCATTGCAAGCTCCGCTAACAATTTGGTGTAAATTCATCTTTTTAAGTCAATAGTCAATTCCTATTTTTCATTATTAAAACTTAATATTTGAATTTACTTCCAATTAATTTGTTGATTCCTTAGCAGGAATCAGCTGACCAAGGTGACAATACTTTTATTTATCTATGGTGACAATCGATAAAGCATAGAAAATAAACCCACTTTTTGTGTTCCGTAACGACCATGGGCGTTGCCTTTGTAATCTACTTTTAAAGATTATTTGAGTGTCCCATTTCACTATTTGCAATAAAAATAAATACTTAAATCAATTTATATAGAATCCCGATATTTAAACCAAAATATTTATCCCGTAATTTTTTTAATCAACTTCGTTATGATTATACCATCGTATATTTTATACTAAAGAGATTAATCGAAATCAAATAAATTATTAAATCTCTATTTAGGACTGTAATGGATCAAATCGATAGCATTTCTCAATTTTCATGATGATAAAAAGGGTTATTGATTTTCTATGTTGGTCGAGAGAATATTGGCCCCTCCTTATTACGGTCCTGCTTCCTGTTTTCCTGATTTCAACCTGCCAAATATTTTGATTAGGATGATGTGATTAGGTCGGTGGTTTTTCACAAAATATTCTTTGGTCCAAGAGAAAAAAGTAATATTTCTGCCGAGAAAATATTTGGGGACGATTATTTTCCATGGTTAAAAAAAAAGAGGTCATTGCCATTGATTGTGTATCCTTTCATTCATTAAGTCAAGGAAACGCCACTGGTAACTTAGGGATGTCGGTAAAGAGGTTATGGGAGTAGCAGGGGCAGTCAATTATTTGTTATTTATGGTGCTGTTTTTCGAAATCAATGTTTTTTGAGTATGGCTGAAGAGTTATTAGTGGTGTTAAAACGGAGTGAACAAACTGGACTTGGATTTTCTCTACTGGGACAACCAGGATTACCCCCAATTATCTACAAAATCACTAAGGATTCTCCAGCTGCAGAGAGCGGTGAGGTATGTAGTTTACCTTCACTTATCTATTTCTATTATTTTTGCATAAAACAGTAATTATTCAGATCATTAATAAGACGATGCTATCAATGCACTATGAACCTGTTAAATTGTCAATAAGCGTAAATATGAAACCTACTTGAGAAAACTGCATGATTAACGCCAAAAAAGATGTTTATTGATTCCATTGGCGTTGCAATGTGTATATTTAGGAAATGCGAAATATATCCGCATACTAATATTGTCTATTGATTAGTTCAACATATTATGTAGTTTCGTTTTGAGATACAAACTATTGTTTTGGAAGTAAAACTTCTTGCTTTATGTATTTGATAACTAGCAATATTTGCTTTTTCATAATATTTGTATTTGCATCATATTATAGTTCTTTCAAGCTTATACTCTTGCCATAATGCATGACCAAGCTATTTAATGATCATTTCAAAATATTTTCCTGGAGTAGCATAATTCACTTGTAGGAATAAGTTCCAACACCAATTGATACAATTGAAACGTAGTTTCTTTAATCCAATCTTTTTTATCTACCCTTTTCATTACAATTGACTCCAGTTCTTGCGAGCTTGTTATCAACCAAAAATGGTTTCAATTTATTGGGTTCTAGTACCTTATGAATAATCTATGGATAAATACCAACGTTCAAAATTTGGATTCCTCTATAACTTCTGAAATATGCCTCCAATCAAGTTTAACTTGATTTGAAAAAGTTTGCAAAAAGTTCTGTAACAATTGTCAGGCTAGAAAGTTTCTGAAAACTTCCCAAAATCTTTTTGTGATCTCGATAATAGGAGGTACATATAAATGGTGAAATTTTTTTAACAAAAATTTGTGCATGTAAGGGGATTATTGTTATTTTGTGGACTCTGAAATATTATTACCACTTCAAATATTCCCAAAAAGATAAGAGTTTTTCATGTCTGATTGAATCTCAGAATTTTGCAATACAAAAATGCCGAAAGACCTTTTATTTTAACAGAAAAAAATATATTACTTTCAATGAGATTTGTGAAGTTGGAAATGCATAGAAAAATGTTTATTATCCAAGATACTGCTCAAATAATTGTTATCATTCATGGAGTTTTATTCGTGGATAACTATGCCGGATAGACATTGCCTAAATATTATCTTAAATATTTACCATTATGAGAATTTGCATGTTTTAAATGTTCTTTGCATTTTTATGATTTCATTCATGTCAATTGTTTTACTCTTTTATTATTTCACTTTTAAATTATTCAAGCTTATTTATTCTGTCGATTTTCAGCTCAAAATTTATGCTAACAAAAATTTGTGTCCAAATTATATATTTGTGGCTGGAATTTCAAATTGTCTACACAGGAAATGGCAAAATAAGATGATTCCAAAGCCAACTGCTAGTTTCAATTATTTTATTCTAGGTAGTATGGCAGTATTTCATTCCTTTCTATATGGGGTTGAAATAAATTGATTTTCATCCTTCATCGGACAGAGAGTTTTTAGTTGCTGATGAGAAATTGTTGATGATGGAACTTGTATAGAATTATTGTTTAGTCAATAACCATCATCTATTATTGTTCTTGTAACCAACGTTTCAACAGACATCTTCTGTCGTTTTCAAGGTAAAATTAGCTTACAAAAGCTTTTGATTTCACAAAGGTTTTCAACTTTCATAAATGTCAAATAGACAGATTACGAAAACTAGATAAAAAATTCGCACTTATCTGTGGTTTGAAGATTTTTTCAAGTTATATCAAACAATCTGCCTCCAAACTTCCGTCTATTCAATTGATGGCGCACTTATTTGATTGAGAGCGATGTTCATGAATGCTGCCTCCTTGATTTTTCTTTTTGTATGCTTCTCTCCCTTGGGTATTATAGATGTTTCGTTTCATTTTATCAGATGACTTTCATCGACAGCATGTTGGACCAATTTGGATCTACCAGTGTCTAACACTTGGAAAAGTTTATGCTGTTCCTTTATTATCACCTTCAAGGGACGCTTTATTTACAACACAAGATGATATGCAATAAACTATAAAAAGAGACATTCCTTATGTGAAAGATTTATCAGGAAAATGAGAACCACCTTCAAGACATAAGATACCATCAGAGCTAATCTATCAAAAGTTAAACCCGATTACGAGAATCAAAGAACGAAGTTTTTTCTTGCACTTATCTGTGGTTTGAAGATTTCTTAAAGTTACATCGAACAATCGGCCTTCCAACTTATGAAAGCTAATTTTTCCATGAAAACGAAAATTTCTTACTTAGAAAAGTTTTGTGTCTAGTTGAAATAAAAATATAATAGAGAAAATTGGCCTTGCAAGTACGAAGGTTGAAAAGAGTTTAGCGCACATACAGGATGGTCCACAAACATCAAGCTATTGTAGAATGTCATCTACAAGTGATGAAGATTTTAATGGATTCCCAACTGAAAATTCGAACAATACGTGGCAGTCTGTTAGAACCAAAAACACAAAAATCGAAAAGTGAGATCAAATTCCGCTGTAACTCCAACAACAACACAAAACAGATTCAGCGCCTTGAACGAAACAAACGAAACAACCGAAAACAAACCAGATAAACCAATCACCAAGGTTCCTCGCCCTCCGCCCATTTTTGTTTACGGAGTTAATAATTACAATGAGATGATCTCCAACATGAATGAAATCCTTCAAATGGATCAATTCACCACAAAACCTTAGCTGACAATACTGTGAAAGTGAATAGTCAAACTGTTGAAGGTTATAGAAAACTTATTCACCACATGAGGAATAATAATATAATACACCACACGTATCAACCAAAGCAGGAAAGAGCATTCAGAGTTGTTATAAAAATGTACATCACTCAACAAATATAGAGGATATCAAGCTGGAACTCTCCAAAGAAGGACACACAGTAAGAAATATTCACAATGGAAAAAGTAGGATAACAAAAGAACCTCTGAATTTATTTTTCGTGGATCTCGAACCAGCCCTGAGCAACAAAGAAATCTACAAGATACATGGCATACAGAACAGGTTAGTGAAAATCGAACCACCAAAAAAGGTGAGAGGACTAATACAGTGCATGAGATGTCAACAATATGGACATACTAAGACCTATTGCAATAGGCCATATGCATGTGTGAAGTGTGGGGAGCACAATACGGCACATTGCAAAAAAGCAACAATACCCCAGCTAAATGTGTATTATGTAATGGTCCGCATCCAGCAAACTATAGAGGGTGTCAATTTTATCATGACCTAGTCAAGAAACCTGACAACGATAATAATAGGTTAAACATACAAAAAACATCATTCAACAACAATCTTATAGATAATCAATTACCAACACAACAACCAATGAAAATAAATTACGCTGAAGCTCTACGCAAAAATAACAAAACTACAACACAAAATGAAGAAAACAGTTCAACAACACTAAGTACCTTTTTATCAGAATTTAAAGGCATGTTTCAGCAATTAATGCAACAAAATAGCATGATCTTGAGCATGCTCTCAACGCTGATCAACAAAATTCATTAAACTAATTAGAATAGCACAATGGAATGCCAACGGACTCTTGCAACACAAGAATGAATGATAAGTGAATCACATTTCACTGAT
This sequence comes from Micraspis discolor, assembly GCA_030674115.1. Lineage (NCBI taxonomy): Eukaryota > Metazoa > Arthropoda > Insecta > Coleoptera > Coccinellidae > Micraspis > Micraspis discolor. The sequence goes on from JARTUT010000881.1 coordinate 1,152,143, forward strand.
AGGTCATACTTCAACATAACAAATTACATCACCTACTCTACCAACCACCCAGACAACACTGCACACGGAGGAACAGCAATTCTAATTAAGAACACAATAAGCCACTATGTCATGCCAGAATACAAAGTTGATCACCTTCAAGCTACTTCGGTCAAAGTAAGAATGTTCTCATATGAATTGACAATATCAGCTGTCTATTGTCCCCCTAAACACAATCTGAAAATTAATCACTATAGAGATTTCTTTACCACATTAGGCTCAAAATTCTTTGTCGGAGGAGATTTTAATAGTAAGAATACTCTCTGGGGCTCACGATTAACCACTACCAAGGGACGAGAGCTGGCTAAATTGTTGCAGGAAAAAACTACTCCTTCTTGTCTACTGGAAGTCCTACATACTGGCCCAGTGATCCAAATAAAACACCTGATCTACTAGATTTTTTATAACAAATGGAATAGCTCCATCATATATGGATGTATGTCCAAGCTATGACCTATCATCAGATCATACTCCAGTAATAGCGTCACTGAGCACCTTGATAATCAATAGAAAGTCTCCACCAAAACTACATAATCGAAAAACCAACTGGGATGAATACCGCAAATTAATTCATGAGCGGATCTCTCTATCCTTGAGGCTAAAGGAAAAAAGAAATCGAAGAAACACTCGATACATTTACAACTATACTTAAGGATGCAGCCATCCAAAGTACTCCAAGAAATTACAATGAAAACAAACCAGAACCAATACCATTAGAAATTAAAAAGCTCATTGCTAAAAACGCAAAATAAGATCTAGATGGCAAATCACACATGCTCCTGCAGACAAAACAGCATTCAATAATATAAGCAATAAACTTAAAAATAGGTTAAGAGAATTGAAGGAAGAATCATTCAATATATATATCACCGGATTAAACCGATACGACAACTCAATATGGAGACCTATAAAATCCAAGGTAAAGCCAACAGAACAAAATGTCCCAGTGAAAAACTCAACTGAAACCAATGCTAGATGGGCTAGAAGCGAAAAAGAAAAGGCGAAATTGTTTGCACTACACCTGACAGAGGTATTCAAACCAAATGACCAGGTCATTGATGAAATTGTTGAGGAAAATATTTCTAACATCCCTACAGAAACTCAAAATATAAAGTTCTTAACACCTAAAGAAGTATACAAAGAAATCACTCATCTGAATCAGAAAAAGGCACCAGGTATTGATGGAATAACTGCAAAGATGATCAAAGAACTACCTAGAAAAGGGCTTGTCATGATAACCTACATCTTTAATGCTATATTGAGAATCGGGCACTGGCCCAAATCACTGAAAACAGCAGAAGTACTCATGATAATGAAACCGGGCAAGAATCCACACGAAGTGACATCATATCGACCCATAAGCCTTTTACCAATAATCTCGAAAATATTGGAAAGGTTATTACTTCAGAGAATAAACGCCGAAATTCCGATAGATCATTGGATTCCTTCACATCAATTCGGATTCAGACAAGATCACTCAACTGTCCAACAAACGCATAGAATAACGCAAACCATAAACCAAGCGTTTGAAAAGAAGCTATACTGCACTTCAGTCTTTCTGGATGTAAGTCAAGCGTTCGATAAAGTATGGCACTCAGGACTCCTATTCAAGATAAGAAATATTCTTCCTTTAAAATTCTTTAATTTACTAAATTCATACCTTACAAACAGACAGTTTAGAACTAGGGTAGGACAAGAAGTATCAGATTATAGCCCCATTCAAGCTGGAGTTCCACAAGGAAGCGTGCTGGCCCCGTTCCTCTACCTACTTTTTACCTCAGATCTACCAATAACAGCTCACACTACAACAGGAACATTTGCTGATGACACAACAATAATGGCAGTACATGAAGACCCAGCAACAGCGACTAAGCTAGTACAAGAACACCTAGACAAACTACAAATCTGGATGAAAAAGTGGAAAATAAAAATAAATGAAACCAAATCTCAACAAGTAGACTTTACACTGAGAAAGCAACATTGTCCCCAATCAAATTGAACAACATAGTAATTCCAAAAAGCTACATCAGCAAAATACCTTGGCTTTCATCTAGACACTAGGCTAACCTGGAGGGAACATATAATCAAAAAAGAAAACAAATTGACCTAAAAGTCAGGGAAATTAATTGGCTCATCGGAAGAAAATCCAAGTTACCACTTACAAACAAAATATTGTTATATAAGACGATCATCATCCCAATATGGACATATGGGATAGAAATCTGGGGATGGGCAAGCAAATCCAGCATAACTCTGATCCAAAGAACGCAATCGAAAATACTTCGCATGATGGCCAATGCCCCATGGTATGTGTCCAACCAGACTTTACATGAAGACCTAAATATACCATATGTTGAAGAAGTCATCAAGCATAGAAGCAGAAACCACCACGCGAGAATGGAAAACCACTCAAATATTTTACTCCAACCCTTACTGACAAACACCTTAGCAAGAAGATTGAAGAGACATTGGCCAGCTGATTTAATGGAATAATGAGATTCTCTCACTGGAGATAATCTTTTCCCGCTCTATTTAAGTCACTTGACTACTTCTTAACACATTAACTTATAGAATGTTATTCTGATTGTTAATAATTATTGAGATTAAAAAAAAAAACTCTATATCTCAATAAATTACACTGTTTTTTCCGATGTGCAGTTCTCAAAGCATGTTTATGTTTCTGTTCTCTTCAATAATTTCAGATTTGATAATTGTGCTACTTAGAAGCCTTTATTCATAATTGATCATTTTCATTATCAAAGTCGAGTAGTTCCGAATCAGTTGACAATCTACATTCAAATTCATTTATTTACATAATACCTTGTCAACAATACTATCTGAACATTTGATCTGAGGATTTGTGAATTTTTATTATCCTTATAATTCACAGTGCACAATCAAATGTAAAAATTAGCGTCGTCTAAGTATGTTTGAATGAAAACCTCCGAAATTTTTTACGATTTAATTCTTCTTATCAAGTTTAGTATTGCGTAGGCAGATATACAGGGTGAGTCTTTGACTACAGGCATTTTAAGTTTTCACAAATACCCCTCTGTAGTCCAGTTTAGTTTGAATGAAAATTACCTTCTACAACATCCACTCTTGAATCTGTATTTTTTAAAAACATTATTTTCCCTCTAAGAAATGATTCACTCACTCATGTTTCATCAGATGAGGTCCATATTCAGAAGGAAGATACATAATACTAATTTTCTGGTAAAAAAATTCAATACTATAAACATAGATTTTTGTTGTTCTACCATAATTTCTTTCCACAAGATTATACCATCCCTTTCTAGTGAGAAATTCCAAAATAAAACTCAGAATTATTGGATGTTATCATAATTCATTTGTAATTTTCTTCTTAAGATTTCCAAATCGTGAAAACCATCATTTCTATGAAAACTTCCAAGGCATGAGGTGGTCACCTTGCTTTTTTTTTCCTCAAAGCCAGAAAAAAATGATCTATGATTTTCCAAACACTGATATTTCAGATGTTTCTTCTCCTTGACAGGCTTTCTTGAGTATTGTCCAGTGAACAGGTCTATGAGGTCTCTTGATATCATACTATTAAAAATATGAAAATCTTCAACAACAATGAATGATGTCCATTTTTGGTTGTTCAAGTGTTAACATAATAAGATGAAATTCTTTTCCACAGATTTTTACAAAACTTGAGGTATCATTCTATTTACAGATATTATAATATGTAGTTTTAATTTCATTTGCATAATTTCTATTGGCATCCAACACCTCTGATTTAACAAGAATTTATTTATATTTTCCAAATATTCTTCTGATAAACATATCATTGATAAAAAAACAGTATATTCTGCAAATTTTTCTGTTATTGGTTAATCATCTCAACTAGAAACAAAACAGGTTAAACTATTTCATACCATAGACTATTATAACATTTTTGTTACGTCCATAGAGATACACTATGCTATGAAAAAAATGAGATTTTCCTATCTTAATGATGATAATAATAAACAACAATAATAATTCAATTCAAATAGGAAATAATGAAGATTATTGAAAAGATTGAAGAAATTGCCATGAATAATGAATATATTTATATATATATATGCATCAGGTTATAATTTATACTTAGAAAAATATGAATCTTTTAAAAAAAGCAGGTTACAACTACTATACAAGATACAAGGAAATAGATAGCGTCACGGTCACAGTACTGTAGAGGAATGTCAGTCATCGTTGTTTTTCTAATGTTGCGTTGAAAGTTTACAATACTTTACCAAATATGTATAAAATGTATTTAAATAGAATAAACTCGGAAAATATGATAAAATCTTTATTTAAAAAATATATCATTCTTTTGGGAAGGTTCGAGACAAAACAACTGATTGAGAATAACTCAAATTCTCAATATGCCTTCTGCTTCTGTCACCTCCACACGAAAACTCCAATGATTTGAAAAGAAAATAAAACTATATTTTGTTATGTAATTATGTATTTATTGTAACATGAGATAGGTACAAGTACCACAAACGCTAGAAATAGCCGTCTAAGATTCTAAACATATAAAAAGTGTATTGCCCATGCACAACAGTGATGTTCTAATGGGCTTATAATTATAACGTTTATTTGGACGTAATTATTATATAATATATTGTATATACCTATATGTTTTGTACATTATGTATTGTTGTTGCAAATAAACATTATTATTATTATTAATATACGGTAAGTGGTGAATTCCATTGGTATGCCACACGCCACAGACAAGATCTATGTATGCCATACCACAGAATAAGAAGAACTCAGAAAGCTACTAATTACCTAGTACTTAGTTGAATTATATAATCACTTTCCAGAGGAAATAAAACGTTAGAACAATTTCAATAAACGCCTCAGGCTACTTCTAACAACTAAGTGTTACTATTCAGTTGAAGAATTTCTTGAAGATGAGTTCTAGTAGTGGAAAGAAAAAAAAATACTTCAGTTGATTTTTGTTGTTTTATCTTTTGATTGTTTTTTTTATATGACCATAATTGCTACCATTTGTTTGTAACAATTTGCTGAATAAATTTTATTTGACTTGATAATTGATTGTGTATGTGGGTAATATTGAAATACTGCGCAATATATTTTGTGTTTTTAAAATTTTTAAATATATTGTGCAAACGGGAAAATGTTACGCCGTCTACAGGCAATATTGCGCAATATCCTGTCAGTTCACAGTTGGTCTCAATGGCAACCGGTCGTTATTATGAGTGCCAAGAAGGCCGAAAAACGTTGACTTCGTGAATATCTGTCGAAGACGGTTTGCACAATATTGTTGTGCGTCTGTGCACGCAATTGTGTAACCTTCATATGGCACTTTTTTTTTTTGCACAGACCAAAATATTGTACAGTAATATTGACAGCCTAGGGGCCGCCATCGAAATATTGTACAGCTCAAATTGCACAAATATTGAATGTCTATAGGACGCTTATGAGAGTTGCCAATGACTTTCACCCAGTGTGAAAAACCCGTCTAATAAATTTTCGTGAAACTTCAATTCAATATTGCACCTCATAACTTCAAGATATCGAATAAAATGTCAGGTTCAACCTCGAGTAATCAGCATGCAAACACCAGGAAGGTGAAATTCAGGAGAAATTTTCATTTTTATGGGCTCACATAAAAAAATCAATATTGATACATTAATTCCGTGATAATATCATAAAGTCATTTTGTGTAAAATTGAGTCTTTAATGGCTATAACAGAAATAAGATATTGCGCCAGAGGTGACGTTTTGATTGCTTGTTGACAATCTATCCACCTCGACAACTTTTGATATCGCTGAAGTTGAAGTGTAGGTAATCAATTTTCGGAAGTAGCTTATCCATTTATCGCGGAAAATAGATCCTGAAAATATTTTAAGGTGTCCTAGAAGTCAATACGAGATTTGAAGTAACAGTCATTCACTTCATTTGCTATGTAATTTAAAATGTAGAAGAGCACTAGCGTGAGCTCAGATGACATAGAGAATGTGAAAGAATCATCAAACAAACATTTCATTCAATCCTTTTCGCCATTGTTACATGAAGAGGACAAGTCAATAGAAAAATGGGGAAAAAAAGTGAAAAAAACATTTATAATCTGCAGTAAATAGACTGCGGGCCCACGTATATATAAAAAAATGATTACCATGATGTAAAAAATTATTATTTGCACATTACTCAAATTCGACTCCCAAGATTTTACTATTAGTAAAATACAGGAGTGGTAACTTTTCCGGTGATTGTCAAGTAAACTTGTCAATTTGACCTAAACATATAATGTAATGACCAGCAATTTTTTTTTAACTTTAAGTGAAAGAAATCTTTGAATATGTCGATTTGGTGACGTATCTGGTGAGTACCAGCCAGGTAGATTTTTCTTGGAGGGTTTAGTATTAGGCTTGTTTTTCTTGCTTACACCGAAAGTGTAAAGTGTACACTTTACACTTTCAAGAACTTCAATTTTTCGGGAGAGGGAGAATATTGTGTAAAGTGTGAACCCTTCAAGTAGAATATCTGTGGTTTTGAATAGGTTATCATAAAGTAGGTTATTTGAAAAAGTGAAATATAAATAATGTTCGTATAAAATTCATATTGATTATATTATTACGTTTATCGCAAAGTTTTATCAGTAAATAATGAATGGAATAAATGCAGAAATTCTTGGTTACCTTCTGGAGTCTGAGTCTAATTCGTCATCCGATGAGGATTATTTTTGAAAACGATGTTTCCGAACCATCCGTTTTCTTCGCTGCAAATAATGGTAATAAAAATAACTTTATGCTTTATTAATTTTGGTTTTTATTATTATTACATATAACCACATATTAAGTTTATGTATTTGTACAATTACGTAAGTTCTGTCACGTAACGGCGAGTATTATTTTAGATGAAGACATTGGACCAATAAATGAACCAGTATTAGGGCTTCTCCCAAAGAGTACATCATATAAAAATTGTCAATTACATTGAAAATGTTGTACATTCATATGTAGAGAGTGATTTCATAATGCACTTTCGTTTATCACGAGAAGTGACTTATGAAGTGATCAATCGTTTTGCAGCTTCTACAGTTTTTTTGCCGTTACAAGGTTAGTTTTATATTATTAATTGTACATACATAATTTCTTCATTATAATATCTTCCTATACCTCAGAATGTTATTACAGGTAATGCAGGGTATGAGCCTATTTCTCCGGAGAAACATATTTTAAGTTTTCTTTGGTACGTTGGACATGAAAGCATTAGCTATCGGGATGTAGCAGATAGATTTGGAATCAGTATAAATGCACTGTACAATGTTATATCCAGGGTTACATTCCTAATATCTCTTGCACCAAATATCATAAGATCTCCTACATCACAAGAGAGGGAAACCATTAAGGAATCTTTTCTTCAGCGAAAAAGATTCCCTGGGGTGATAGGTAATATTTTAGTAACCACATCATTTTATTTATACAGGTGTAGAATTTCCATTAATTTATTAATGAATAATTCTTATCAGGTGCCATAGATGGAACACACATTCGAATCGACAAACCCATTGAAGATAAGGATTCATACATTAATGGGAAGCATTTCTTTTTCATTCTCTCACAAGGCATTGTGAATCATGAACAAAAATTTATGAATGTTATGGCTCTGTTCACGATGCAAGAATTTCTAGGGAATCGCCAGTGTACCATAGGCTCCATGAACTTTGCGGAGGTTTGTAATCCATTTACATCGTATCATATTTTTTAGATATAAATTACATCAAAATGTATATGCAGATTCTACTGTAACAAATTATAATTGTATGCAATCTTTTACTAAGACAATTTTTTAATTTGCAGAAGATGGATACTTGCTTGGAGATAGTGCGTATCCTTGTTTACAACAATTGATTGTTCCATATAGGGATACCGGACATTTAACACGAGCTCAAATCAAATTTAATCAAAGATTGAGCTGCTGCCAAGTTATTATCGAAAATGCATTTGGTAACCTGAAACAGAGATTTTGTCAATTGTACCACTTCAAGTTTCGAGATATTGTTCGAATGAATCAGGTTGTGCACGCATGCTGTTCTACACAATATGGCAAATGCTAATGACCTACAGTTATTTGAACCTCCACTGGATGAAGATCACCCTTATCCTGATATTGTAACTGCATCAACCAACATTGCCGATAGTTTTAATGACACACCACAGGACAATCAGCAAGGACGAGAGCTTAGAGACGAAATATGTCAACAATTCGCAACTCAACTAGAACAATAATTTTTTTGTATTGTATCATTTACAAAATGGAAATAAAATAATGAGTATTCCATAAAAATATTTATTTAATTATGATTTAAACATATCAAAGATAATTATAGGTTATTAATCTTCAGAACTTCAAATAGGATATTTTACAATTTCATTTTTCTTTGTCTTTCAAGGTCTTAACAATTCTTTTAAGAGATTATTCTTCTCTTCCCTTAATTGATTCCTCAATTATGGAGAAATGTTGATCCTGCCTCTCTTGAATTGCCTTATAAGTTTCAAGGACCTGGGTTTAGGTTTCATCATTTTTTTCTTGCCTCTGTTCAAGAGTCTTTCTATATTCTCTAAACTCTTCTTGGCATGCCTGTAAGGCCTTTGCCGTTGTTCCTACAGCTACTCTTTTTTTAGCAACGGGTTAAGTTTGTTGAAATTTCCAAGTGCTGGCTGGCTTACTTCATCATTTTCTAAGGGTAAGGCAACATTTTCAACTCGCTCTCCTCTTTCTATGTTGGTGCTTGTTGCTAGTATCGATGTTGCTTACACTGGCATCAAAATTGGGGTACTAAAGTTGAAAAATAATCCGAAATTAATTAAAGTGCAATAATGAATATTACTTAAAAATGAATTAAAAAGGTATTACTATATAGAAATCAAACCTGTTTTTTGTTGAACTTTGACCATCTGACACATTATTTCGGACCATGAGCCCTACTTTGGTACCGGTTACAGCAACAGGCACAGTTTTGTGGCGTTTGCTTAAAATTTCTGTCAGTTCCCTGTAAAACAATACATAAAAATTATGAGTCAATGTAATAAGAATTCAATTCAAGCATACATACGTTTCATAGTTACAGGTAAGCCGCCCTCTTCCTGTTTTACTATTATTGAATAAAACCGTTTTGTATTGCCTCTCCACGGATTTCCATTTATTTTCTGTTTTTATTGCACTAACATGATCCCCCCTGCATTCTTCATCTCTTCGCTTATGATTTTCCACATTTCTTTGAAGTTTTTTATTCTTCTAGATCCAACTAATTCATTTTTTTCTTTATATAATGTAAGAAAAAGCTTTGTATTGGCGTGGTTTCATTGAAATATCTCAGTATAATTTTTTTTTGTGTTTCTGTTTTCTTGGTCTGTCATACAACACTGCTCCTTTGTTGTTGTAGACCTTAAGTATTAATATCTCATCGTTATCTATCATACATTTGATATTAGCTCCATTAATATCTATTTGTGAAGTGTGAATTTTAAAAGTGAGCCCACCTACAAATTAAAATATTATATACTCTAATATTACACATAAAACAAAAAAATACATACTGTTGGTTTGGCATGTAATAATTCCTCCTTCATCTGGAATAACAGATCCATCGGCGTTTCTATTTACCATTGCGATTTTCATTACCTGAACCCCTTCCATTGAGAAAATTGTCTCAATTCACTTCAGTTTATCGCGACCGCACATATACAAGTTTACTTCGAAGATAACTTGTAAATGAAATATCTTAAGTCCATTATCGATTACCATAAACAGAGAATAGATAATATTAAATATATTTTTATTCTTATTCATGTACCATACGGAAATATCTTATAAAATATAACGAAAATAAAAATATAAACATAACCTAAAAGTTAACTTTACACATCTTTACACCTCCTCTCAAGTGAGTGTAAAAATAGTGTAAAATACGCATAAAAGTGTAATACACTAAGAAGAACAGCGCATAACCTTACACCTCTACGTCATTTCCGACAAGAAGAACGTAGTGTAAGCAAGAAGAACAAACCTATTGCCGTTTGAAAAACAAGTACCGCATAGTCCGATAAAATTCTTGTGAGTTTTCACAGTCCGACGTGCAGAAGATGTCGAATAAATGTCACCATGTTTGGTTACAACCAAGTCAAGATTCGGTCAAAGATAAATACAGTATAAAAAAAATAATTACCAAAAAAACCGTTAATAAACAAAGTAATCAATTCGAGAAAACAATTAAAAGTATAAAAAATAAAATTTATTTAATAATTTGATAGTCACCAGAGCGGACAAAGGTAATACTGTGATAGTAATAGACAAAACGAAATATATTGAAAAAACAATTTCATTTTTAGAAAAAGAAAAATATACAGTTCTGAAAAAAGATCCCACTGATAAATTCCAATCTGACATAAAAACAATAATTTCAAACTCCCCAGGTCTTTTTGACCCCAACAAAACTTTCAAATTGATATCAATGAATCCTCAGATACCACGGATGTACGCCTTCATCAAATTACATAAAGAAAATCACCCCATTAGACCTGTATTATCTTTCATCAAAGACTTGATAAATATCATACTACAAGAAACCAAATTCAAACCAAAATTCGCAATCAAGAATTCATACGACCTCATAGATAAAATCCAAAACGTGCGAATTCCAGGTAATGCAAAATTTATATCCTTTGATGTAAAAAATCTGTTTCCTAGCGTCCCAGTGAAGGAAGCAATAAAAATAGTAGAAGAGTCGTTAGACCGAAATAAAACGAACCCCGTTTTGAAAGACGAAATTCTACAATGCCTGAGTACGTGCCTTAAGCAAAATTATTTTACATTTAACAACACGTTTTATATGAATACAGAAAATTTAGCAATGGGTAATCCCCTTAGTCCGTTACTAGCCGAATTTTTATGAACTACCTGGAACAAGCAATAGAAAAAGCAAATATTTTAAATACTTCATATATTGGTACCGCTATGTAGATGATATTTTATTTTATGTTTGTTCATAGGAACAATTAGACAGTTGACCATGTTTTTAGACTTCATCAATAAACTTTCACCTCATATAAATTTCACGTATGAAGAAGAAAAAAAATGGTAAAATAATTTTTAGATTTAACAATATCAAAAATCAATAGTAAACACGATTTTGCAATTTATCGCAAACCAACCTACACCGACATAACAATCCATTCAAAGTCACATCATCCATATTCACAAAAACTAGCAGCATTCAATAGCATGGTATATAGACTAATCAAAACACCTATGAAGAAACAGAATTTTGATTGTGAGCTCAATACTATAAAACAAATCTCTGTTAATAATGGTTTCAAACCAGACCTTGTGGACCAAATATTGAATAAATTCCTATTAAATCAAGCTTTAACATTAATATACCCCAAAAACGACAAAATAGAACAGAATAGATATATAACATTAAATTTCACAGGTAAAAATCAATAGAAGTAGCAAATTTTTTAAAAACAAAAGGAATTTCAATATAGCATTCAAAACCAATAATACTTTAAGTAATTTAATCAAAAATAATAAAGATAAATTAGATAAAAACAAAAAATCAGGAGTGTATAAGTTGAATTGTGGTTCATGCCAGAAAGTATATATTGGACAAACAGGAAGGAACTTCGAGAAGAGGATTAAAGAACATTTGAGTAGTTTCCTGAATAAAAAACAGAACTCAACTTATGCGACCCATCTTTTAGACGAGGGACATATGTTTGATCCAAACTATAAAATTCTGCACATAGAAAACAAAAGCAGAAGGCTTAATATCCTAGAAACAATGGAAATTAACAGATATAACAAGCAAAATATCTTACTCAATGACCAAACGGATGTCAACAGATCACCATTGATGAACATGCCATAAAAAATCCCAGAAACATTTAGAATACCGGTCCCCCCTCTTCCATCTTGAGAAAAATATATAAGGAAGACTCAAAAATTTTTGGAGTAGTTTAACATCGAACTCGCCTGAAGAAGCCAAGAATTTGGCGAAACAATTGTTGCAAATGTAGTGTTACATATTGTTAAAACACAATAAATATGGAAATTTTATTAAATAAGTTTTTATTTAATCATATTCAAAGTAAATACAACCAACTATCTGATAAAATCGTCGTCATTGAAAAGAGAAAATATTAATCAGAAAACTAAACCCGACAAAAATATCAGTTTTATTTTGCTTGTCCGACAAATATAAAATCTTTAAGATATGTAAATTTTACTCATCTTTTTCTCGCTTCAACGGTAATATTTATATATCGTTAGGAAAAAACAACCAGATTTACAATATGAAATAACTTCCAAGTAAATAGGTTTATTAAAACGGAAGTTATGGCCTCTTGATAAGGTTTGCTACGGGGTACGGCGGACATATGGATTTTTTGTTATTGCAGATTTGAAATCTACGTGTCCTGAAACGTAAAAACCCAAAATTTGTGATAGAGTTACAAAAAAAATTTTTGGTCGGTTTATTGTTTAGGCAGTAATGAACCAATAACGATTTTACATTATGGTATAAGTTGTTTATTCGCGCGCTTTTATATGTACTTATATTATTATATTTAAAATGTAACTAATTTCGATATTTTCACTTGAAAATGTTGCATAAATCAACTCACGTTTCATCAACTAGAATTTTTTTAATTCAAATTCTTTGTAGCATGAAGTATGGTAACCTATATTCCAACTTGCCGGCATAACTGCTTATTCGCGCGTTTTTATATGTATACCAGGTTTAGTTAGATTTCAGTGAAAAATATTTTAAAAAGTAGATTAAAAGAAGCTGCATTAAATAAATGTCTACTTACTGGATATGATTTCTTCTGCGAAATTATGTGTTATTTTTTTCTTTCCTTCAATTTATATGAATTTCAATGGCACAAGCGAATTTTACGGGAAATGTAACATTGGACATTTAAACACTACATTTTTTTTATGCGCATCATTGAGTTTATTAGAAAAGTTTCCAATAATTAAAGGAAAAATGCTGAAAATTTTCTGCATCCTATTTGCGTTTTTTATTTCATAGTATAGATAATTATAAATATTTTCTGTGAATTTGTGCAATAAAAATAATCGAGTTTTTTAAATCTCGATTTTCAAAGAATGTCAAGGTTTTTTCCATTTACCATATTTTTTTAATTTTTTCTGACCCAAGGATCGTATTCAGCGAGAAATTTCAAATCGGAAATGATGTGTTGCATAATGTTTGAAACAATTGTAACTTTATATAATAAAAATTGATTTTCTAGGTCTTATTGTAGAAAAAATTCAAATTAGATTGGATCTGCTGCGCATCGGACTGACAAAAATTTCCAAGAATTTTGTCGGACTATGAGGTAATTGCTTTTCAAGAGTTATTACCAAACTCTTCAAGAAAAATCTGCCGGCTGGTAGTCACCAGATACGTCACCAAATCCACGTATTCAAAGTGGGGGAAAAAGCTTAAAAAAACCATAATTTTTGGCGGACATATTTTGCCGGGGGTTTAAAAAACAGATATCTTTCACTTGAAGTTGAAAAAAAAAATTACCTGGAAATTCACCATCCTCCATTTTCCCAATGGTGAAATCTTGGGAGACTCGTCAATCTAAAGCTAAGTTGCAGCTTGCTGGTAATCATGTTTCTTTGTACAAGCGGATTATCAGAACAAAACAGAATCCCTCAAATACTCCCCTACACTATAATAAGCCTTGTTCAATAACAACCGTTTGCGGGGGCTCGTGAATGGTTAACATCAAATAGGCTTGTTTTTAATGAAAATAAGACAATCACACAGTTTTTCACGTTACGACACGATGGGGTGGGGGAATTGAGGCGCGATGCGAATTTTGGGCGTGACACTTCATTCTACCCTACGTTGTGATGGTCACCCTAATACGTGCACCACCAAACTCTGTAGGAACTGTTTCTTGTTGAGGAGTTTGTCCCGATAGTGTCGAGCAAAGAAATACTAGACGAAAAGAAGTCCAACTCCCGTACTAAAGCTCGGTGACAATCAGGGCCGGAGTAAACTCTTTTCCGCCCCTAGGCCAAAAACATTTTGCCGCCCCTATGAGTAAAGAGAATTTTAAAAATTAAAATTTTTTAAATACGTGATTTTCGAAGAAGTTGATAAAGACAATTTTCTATCTGGAAATAAAAGAATTTCAGAGTGTATATTTCATAGTAAAAAAATACAGCTTCCATTATCAAACTAATAATGGTTTTCTTCTTGCCTTCTTTTCCGCAAATTGTTGCAACACAGCTTCGAAGTCTAATTTTTTCAACAATTCAGCTTCAATGCACAAAACGGCCAGAGAATTCAAACGCTCTTGAGACATGCTAGATTGCAAATAGGATAAAATTCGCTTCAATGCTGGTGTGGAGTCTACGCTTATTGAATAGTATTTGGCTTCTGTAACTTCCTGATCAATTGATTTTAGAACTTCTGTAGCCATAATGTGGATAATTTCTTCACAAATCGATGATGACAAGTAAGAGACGTTCCCTCTGCCTTGATTTCCGTGCTTTTCAATGTGATCGGCAAGAAAAGGGTCAAATTCAGCTAGAAATTCGAATAGCATCATATAATTGCCATTATGTAAACTACCAAATACTTCCGTCGAACCCCTGAATGAAAGTCCTCTTGATGCCAATGCCTTGATCGCTGCAACAACTCTCTTTAAAATTTTTCTCCAGTACTGTACTTCCCGCTTGTATTCTTTAACATGAAGTGCATCTACCTGGCCAGCTGCTTTTTGCCTTTGGAGTAAAATTAGGACACAATTTTTGTGATTCTGTGAATTCTCGTGCTGTTCAATAGTAATAGGATTTTTCCAATCATTAAATCCGACCTTTTCCATTGAATAAACGGCATGGCAGACAGTAGAGACGTCCTGTGCTGGCAGATTAAATCAAGAAATCGCGAGTGTGAGTCTCGGCATTTTTCAATCAGGTTTTAAACAATCCTTTCGAACAATATCGAACGCGATCATTGTAATTCCTTCTGGAAGCTTCAAAATCTAATAAATCAATATTTTGTTTTATTCCACGATTAATAAAATTCTGCCTCAACTGCTCTGTTATTTCATCCCATCATCACTGAAATTATCTGAACTGCTGGTAATTTCTGGAAAAGCTTTTTTCGGATTTTCACAAGATTCCACTTGTTCCGGAATCTCCATAATGCTTTCAGCTTTGTTTGATGTGTTGTTACAACTTGTTGAATTTCACTCAGCTCTGTCGAGTCCACTTTTTGTTTTTAATCACTTTTTTGTAAAAAGGTGTCAATCTTGGGAATCTTCTTCACCAGTTCCTTATTTTTTTCTGATCTTTGCTTTGCTCGTTTTCTATATTCACAACCACTTTCACGTTTTCTTGACATTGCGAAAAAAAGAATGAACAAGTAGATCTGAAAATAAGTTCCCAAAAATTTATTTATACTAAAAATTGCACTAGCAATGTTTAAAAATGACTGGCGATAACTCTATAGTGGTTAGTTCTCGATTCTGAGTGTATTGCATTGACGGAAAAATAGGACTGACGAGCTGCCAGTGCCGATTCCGAAATTCACGCAAAAAATTAAACTAGTTACTTGCATCCATTGAAAATAATACCTATTAGGGAAACTCATCAAACGTGCCGCATTCATATTTTAAATATTATGCCAGTCCTCTGATTTCCCTGACAGTAATCCGTGTTTTATTAGTAGCAATTACAATTTACGATAGGATAGGTTTTCCACGTTCTCTTTGATGCGCTTAACCGCCGACAGTGCCGACTGCTGTTCGATTTTAGGGCGGCTCCTTTGATTTTCAGATTACCGAGGGGTGTGAAAAATACAACAATATTTCTATCTTCCTTTCAAAAGAATTATACATCGATAATGAAATATATGTGCGAAATTTTCGAAGATGGCTATTTCTACATTTTTGTAGAGGAGTTGAAGAATTTTTTTTTATTCGCCAAAAAATTTGCCGCCCCTAGGCCATGGCCTATGTTGGCCTAGGCGGTAATAGGGCACTGGTGACCATGTTTTCACTTTTAAATTGTACCCGCAGAGATCAGCAGCAGTGCTTTCAGTGGCCGCATCAAAAGGCGGGTGAAATTTCGATATGGTTAGATATTAATTCTCAAAACGAAATTATTTTTGTTTTCACATTGAAAATACGACGTTAGCACAAGACTATGGCTTCGAACTTTCAATGTGAAAATACTTAATTAACGATTAGTTAACAAAAATGAATGCATTCGAAAAAATAATTATTGCTACATTATAAGACTTACCTGATAACCATAATATGTCACATATCAATATAATCATCAAATTTAACTGCAATAGAGATAAAAATCAATTCCGAATAATGAATTTATTAATTCAAATCATTATAATAATTTTTTTTATAATTATTCAAAGAATATGAAAATTGAACAAGTCACTCTTATAGACATATACACATACATATGTTTGTGAACTACAATAGAAAATATACTTATATTTCCTTCTTTTTGACTGCCTTCTTTTTTTTTCTTCAACGAATTTTCCATTTCTTCTGGTAAAACAAGCGCCTTGAAAATACTTCACTGTAGGTCGTTAATTAATTATTTTGATATTTTGATGGCTCATAGGGTGCATTCAGAAACTTACTCCGAGTAAGCTCAAATTACTCAGAGCGTTCACAAACTTACTGTATGACAGTTGTTGCTGGCTCTATGATCGTTCATAAACTTACTCCGAGCTCCATGTACTCTACTTTTCCGTATAGTAATGTTTTAGGAGATTTATCTCTTGTATATTATTTTGTACAGTTCAATAGAATTTGTGTTAATTTACAGTTTATGGTCCATATATATTTATTTTACATGGTTCGGTCTAGTTAGGTTATTTAAGTAGCGTAAGGCAGGTTATAAAAAAAACGTCAACAAATAAAAAAAATTTCATTAGATTCATCAACTCCTTACCCGCTTTTATTCATGATATTTGGTCCTGGGAGGTTAGGTTAGGTTAGTTGATGTTTCGGGTGTGTCCTAAATCCATATCTCATTCAATAAAATAATGAATCAACCGAATAGTAGTAGTAGTTACTGTCCTTTATTGCAAGCAATTGGAACCGAATATACATATAAATAATATAAAATGTATCATATTCATTAACATAACCTAAATAATCTTAAACTGGCAGCGGGTACTCAGGAGTAAGTTTATGAACGCTTTATGTGGAGTATAGCTTTCTTTACCCCGGAAGTAAATTTCTGAACGCAACCATAAAAGAGCGTGGTCCATATTCCATATTCATCTTAAGTTATCAACTAGCCCTCCCTAGATCGATTTTTTTTTGCACGAGTATACCCACAAACGTTTCCGACTCGACGTCAGTTCTTGTATTTCATTAAAAAGTGACTGTATGGTTTACAATCAATAAATTGCGAATTATTCTTCTCAAGGATGTTAATATTGACTATGTTGTAAAGCCACACAAACGATATGAAATTGAAATTATAAGTTTTATGTATTTCTCCATATGGCGCCTACACATAAAGTTCTGAAATATACCCATATTTGTAGGTAGATTTTCATATCGCTTTTAAAATGTCAGTAGTTTGCATTTAATTTTTCATCTAATCAATTACTTTTTCCGTTTTAGGTTGAGGTTGGTGATGTTATTCTCAAAGTCAATGAAATAGATGTAAATAGATTAAGTACAAAAGAAGGTAATTCATGTTTTTTCATTTGTTCAACCGCTCTAGTACACTTCGCATAATTCGAGTGAGATTCTTGATTTCATTTCGCCCGTTTAGCTCAGCATTTTTATATATTATTCACTCTTACGTTACCGCTATTATCTTTTTTTTATTTCCATTGCTTGAATTTTACGTGGTGTACAATTTTTTTTTTCTTGAAATAGGACTTAACGATATGTTTGTTTCAGTGTTGAAATGCCTTCGATTGTCTGGAGATCCAGTTAAATTGAAAATCAAACGTGGTATGTAAAATTTTTTTCTGGTTTGCTCATTCGCATAGCTTGATTTGCTTGCTCAATTTTTATATTCATTTCATTACTGAATTATCGAGTACTAAACAAGCGAAAATTATCTAATTTATAATTCGATTACCGCACTTGCAATATTGATGTGTTACAAAAATTGTTAATCAATATAAAAAATCTTTATTAAAATTTTTAATTGTCGGTTACTGAATCCGTTTAGTTCCTAATATTCATTCATAATAATATTATAAACGTGAAAGTTCCTCTGCCACTAATGCTGTTTGGCAAAAATATCACCAATTTAATGAAATTTGGTAGAAGATACTCTAGGGCCTGATAAAGGATAAAGCTCACTTTGTAACGCGAATGGACTGTAAGAGGTGTCGTTGATATTTGTATAGAAATATTGAAATATACAAAACATTTGGAAAAATATTGATCCTGGTACTCACTCTCTGCAGCCGCGATTTCGTCCGCGTGTAGTTGTGACTGTAAGTGGCTTTGTTCATCATTACTTACAAATGAGATGAACACATTTAAATTTGCAGCAGTTCAGGAAAAGAAATGGGTTTTCCATGGAAAACTCAATGTGGCATGCTCACGTGTATCAAATGCGCCACATGCTACGACATTCTTGTTCATAAATTAAAGAAGTTACATTCATATATTTTTGTCTTACAAAGAAAATTAACGCAAATTGGATTCAATGTTACTTCATTCAATGTTGCATAGCAGTAGCTTTATTAAGTTTAATTTTTTCATCTCTTTACATTATGTTGTGTGAATAAGCTATAGTTTTATAGAAAATGAGTCACTTGTGTTCACAACCTGTCTCATGCAAGTGCCTATATGTCTTTTTGTCATGGAGTTAATCAATATTGATATCCAATAAATTCGGTAAGAATTTGGGAGAGACCCATTTTTTTAGAGTTATTCTTCTTCAAATTTTGATCGGCATGGGGTTTTATTACTTCCCCCACACCCCGCAAATCCGCCCTTTATCTCCTTGTATTGTATTGTAAAAAATTGGGAGAGTATGTGACCTGGGAAATGCCAATTCATTATTTTTCTTAAAGCTAATATTGTTTTAATGAGTAGCTCTTAGTTTAATATAACTCAGTTGTTTTCATTATGTGGTATGTTGGCTCTAAGAAAGTTCAGCGTTTATCACCTCTTCAAATATACGGAGATGAAAGATTACCTCTATCAACAAATTTAGTGGAAACTCAATAAAAATTATTTATGAGAACTAAATTTTCGTATCTGCAATTTTTATAGAATGAAAATAGATTAAATTGAAAAACTCTGTTCATATTGAGTCACTTTTTATCTCATTTTCTTTATTCAACTCTATAACTTGAGCGGATTTACCTTCAATCCTCGAAAAACCAAGTGCATAAGGGCTCGTTTATACTGGCCGGTACCTTATGCCGTAAGCCGTTACCTTATTCCGTATGCCGTAAGAATTTCAGTAGGCGTTTATACTGACTGTTAACTTAACCGTAAACATAACAGAGTTTATGGATTTTGCTGTATGCTTGTTAATAATTGTCATTTTGAATTTGAGTTTCAATGATTTGAAACGTGCTGACCATCTTGAATTATAATTTATTATATTATTTGAAATTACCGCTATTAAAACAGATCGATTCTGTATTCAATACTCTGATATAAATAATTGACGCTCTATAGAATGCGCATGTGTCAAAAAAACTCGCCCACTATTGTATTCCCTTAATTTGTCTTACTTATAAGATAGTCTTATACACTTATAAGATGATCTAATCTAATTATCTAACATATATATCTAATTTGTCCAAATAATTTATGAATATATATTTCTATGAATTTGTCTCTAGAAGTTGAACATTTTACCGGTACGGGAAAAGGTTAGGGAATGAGTATGAACGAAAGCATTGAATTCCTATGGTTCAACTTTTACGGTACCGGTTACGGCATAAGGTACCGGCTACTATAAACGAGCCATAACATACATTCATTTAATATTTTCAAAATTGAGCATTTTAGTTGTATCTCGAAGTATTGACAAGATTTCATGTTGCTCTTGATTTGTTTCTAGATAGAATAAATTATATATTTGTGACCTAATATCTTTATTCCAGTAACTTGCTTTGCTATAGCTATTCCTTTCAATAACCAGAAATGCGAATAGCAAAACGAATCTAGGACAACCTGTATTCCATTCATTTTTTACTATTCTCTTGGTTGGCTGTTGAAGTTTCACATGTTAATGATAGTGAATTATTACCGAACTAACATTGCTATGAACAAGGTAATGAATGCCCTCATGTGCACACCATTTATTCTTCCACTCTGGTGATTCAAATTTCAATTTCGCTCATCACAAAAAACGCCGTTAATATCGCATATTTCCTCACAATTACCAGATCATCTAACATTTTTCAGATCCTAACATCAAAGCTTCAGTTCAAAGTCGTGTACTAACAAAAAACGATGATTCAGAGAGTAATTGTACGTCAAAAATCAAAAAATTTAGTCCAAATCGCACCCAACCTACTGTTCATCAAACCCACCACTTGAACAAAAGCATACCAGAAAAAGAACCTCTGTTGATGAACCATGGAGACCACGATCGATTGCAATGGCAGCCTCTGTCGAATCAGGAGTGTTTCAAGAAGCCTCAACCGAAATTTGAGGCTTATATGATGACAGGGGAAAAAATCCTAAATATATCGAAGATACCACAGTCGACATCATTAGCTAAACACAGAAGGGTGAGTGATCTGGTGTTTCTTGATTTACTTAAACATAAAAATGTCATAAAACGTCTAATGATTAACTTTTTATGAAACAATCTGTATGTTGATCAAACTGCAAACATGTAAAACACATTTCTTTTGTTTGGAAAGTTTTCATTTGAAAATGTCATCAAGTTTGCTTTTTCATTCTAGATGGCTAATGCTAGGTATCACAATAATCATTCCAATCAAATGACTCATTCGATGAATAATTCTGTGCCAAATAGTCCAAATGAATCGGAAATTGGCCAAAAAGCTTTTGGAGCAGGATCTTTAACTACTTCACCTGAATGTGCCACAAGAAGACTTGGCGATACTACTTCCAATACAAACAGTTCCTCTGGGAATTATGTCAGGAACAGCAGGTGAGTAGCAACTTCTAAAGTTTTATAAAAAAATAGGTTGGAGCCATAGAGAATACGATTTCTTTATAATGCGACAGTATATGTACTCTAATTGAACAATAGCTGTGTGGGGACTATTAATCACTTCTTATATTTAATTTTTACAATAGTCCAGAGACAAGGTTTTGAATTGTAACACCTCCCACTGCTTTCAAAAAGTGACAATCAGCATTAATTAATATGCATCAATATACAATGAGTGAAATATTAGGAAAATTTTTTCGTAAAGAACAAACAAATAACCACTTCTGATTGGTGTCCTGTTTATGATAACCAATCAGGAGTGGTTATTCCCAATCAGAATACGTTTATTCTTGAAGAAAGAACATCCATATTGCCATAAAAAAAAGAAACAATGACATCGTTTGTGAATTAGAACATATAATAATCTCATCTGTAGAGCCTGGTTCGCAGAGGCTCGTGTGTCGCAGACGACAGTACATCAGCCAATCAGAGAATGTTTACTATACTTCAATTCAATAAAAAATGAATAATAAAAAAGGATGTTTTTCACGCATAAAATTTATAATTCTTTGGATTTATTATTGTTCATATATTTCTAGGTCAGAGGACCAGCTGCAGGGTCAAAACTATGACATTGACGAACGGTGCTCCAACGCTGAAGGTAACGAAGATATGACGTCTTCTTTAAACACCCTTCTGGACACTGCTTCCGATAACACAAACGTCAGTGATGACAGTGATAGGATTGTATGGACATACAATGCGCCAATCAGTGAAAACGCCAAGCATTCACACCAGCTGTCGAATGGCAGCAATTCCTCACACAGCAATTCCTCTCCGACATCCCTAAGTCCTCCCCATTCTGAATCTCCAGCCTCTCCTACATCTGTGTCTTCCTCGGTGATGTCTAGCCATTCTGGATCTAGAAAATTACCTTATTCCCTTAATAATTTACCGATTCATTCGGTGAATGATGCTAGTGTATCGGAGGCAATCTCCAATATTTCGAGTCCCGATTACCATGATGATGACAGTATGGGAATGCGTGATTGCATTATGGAAATCAGTGATCCGAGTGATAGTGATAGTACTCTTTTAGTTTCGGAATCTTACCAAAGGCATCGTGGTAGTAGTGATCATGATCATCGAATTGTTATTCAAGTGAAGGGGCCTGACAAAAGTTGTTGCAGGGAAAACCGAAGTGAAAGCATTATTCCCTCTCAAAATGGATGTGAGGTTTGTATATGTCCATTATATTCAATACATAAATAACTAAATATTGTCAGCCAAAAGTTCAAAGGAATATATATATATAATACATATATCTAATATATATATTATTTAGAAGTAATCTTTTTGGGATTAGAGCACGGGATAAAAAATTAGGACTTCATCTATTTCTTCTATATTAATTAACTACATATGTTTCAAGCAGATATACTAAGCCTTTTTCAAGTTTACGTGCTACAAACATAGTGACAATCACATCTAAAATGTAAATCAGATTATTAGGATTTCTTAACATTTCCACATTTTATGTTAGCCTACCTGTCCAACAATTCATCTTAAAATCAGAAAATTAAAATCATGTTCATTGTGTTGTGAACGCTGTCAACTAGAATCATTCTTCAACTTATCTCTTTGTATATGCAGGTTTTCAATTTATCATCTGGAATGCCATCTGTGCATATGTGTGAAAATTGTTGAATAGAATATTTTATTTTCACTAGTTCATTTTGGTGATGTTTTTTGAATACACTCACAGATGCCACCTCGACACAATTTTGATACCATTAGAGAATGTTATAGTAAATTTTGGATAGGTTTTTCAGGTCTGTTCTATCATTTATTGAGTGTTTTCTCTTTGAATATATATCATTTCTTGGAATGTCCTTATTTTGCTGTTGGTTTCTTTATGCAGAATTTTAAAGTTGTCAAAGTCAAATCTATGGTCATTCTCTCGTTCGTGCTTTTTAAGGGCTGTGGAATTTTTGAATATTTATGGCCGTTGATCCTTTCTTTGATGTATTGTGTTGTTTGGCCTATGTAGATTCCTGGACATTCTTTGCATTTCAGTTGGTAAACACAATTTGATATTTTTCTCTCGGAGTTTTGGCTTTTAGCCTCGTGTAGAGTGGTCTCAGATTGTTTGTGGACTTATGTGCAATTTTGATGTCTGTGTCTTTGAAAATATGGTTGATTTTTAGGACAAGTTTTTCAC
The DNA here is from genome assembly GCA_030674115.1 of Micraspis discolor. Lineage (NCBI taxonomy): Eukaryota > Metazoa > Arthropoda > Insecta > Coleoptera > Coccinellidae > Micraspis > Micraspis discolor. The sequence continues at coordinate 1,175,572 of JARTUT010000881.1, forward strand.
GTATGGAATTGCTATGTATATTTTATCTTTTTTTGGGCTTTCATTTTTATCGGAATTGTAAGCTGCATGAATTCTGTTTTTAAATATTTTCTCTATTAGTTTTTCTGGATAATTATTTTGTTTCAAGATTTCTTTGGCTTTTTTTATTGTTTCGATGCGATGTTTTGGTGATGTAAGTTTTATTGATCTATCTGCAATTCCTGATATAACACTTTTTATATTGAATTGGTGCTGTTGATTCATAGTTTAGGTATCTTCCTGACCATGTTTCCTTTGTGTGCCATATTGTTTCTATATTTGAGCAGTTTCTGTTCTGTATGAGCGTCATGTCTAAAAAGTTTATTCTATTGTTAGTTTCTATTTCTGTTGTGAATTTAATTTTAGGATGGTAGTTGTTCAGTTCATTTAGCATTGACGTTATATATGTTTCAGGAAGTGCAGCTATGCAGTCGTCCACATATCTTTTGAAAAATACTATTTTATACTCTTTTTATTTTTTTTTCATTATAGTCTTTTCAAGGTCTTCCATTACAAGTTGGGCTAGTAGGGCCGATAGAGGGGCTCCCATGCTGCATCCATCGATTTGACTATAAAAAGAGTTTTCAAACTGAAAGTAGGAGTTGGATATGCAGAAATCAATGGCTTTTAGGAATTCTACTTTTGGAAGATCTGTGTGGTTTTTATTTCATTCCATCGTTCCGAAATTATGTTTATCGCTTTATCCATTGGTGTGTTGGTATATAGACTTACTACATCGAATGACACTAATTTTTCGTTATTATTGAGGCTTACTGTGTTTATGAATTGTTTGAATGTCCAAGAGTCTTTTATGTGGTATGCATTTTGACCTATAATGGGTGAAATACATTTGGCTAAATATTTTGATAACTTGTAGGTGGGACTTTGAATACAGCTGACAATTGGTCTTAGTGGGATATTGTTTTTGTGTAGTTTAGGTAACCCATAAATTTGAGGAGGTAGAGCATTGTGGATTTTGAGTTGATTACAGAGTTTTTAGGTAAAAGGTTCTTGGTTTCCCAATTTTTATCATTTCATTGTTCTTTTTTGAATTATTTGTGTCTGATCTCTGTTTAATTTTTTTGTAGGTTTGTTCGTCGTTCAGATGTTCTAGTATTTTGTTTCTGTATTCATCGTGGTTCATTATGACTGTTTTATTGGATTTATCTGACTTCAGAATAGTCAGGTTGGGATTATTTTGGAGGAATGTTTTTGTTTCTTTAATTTTCTTATTTAATATATCTTTTTCCCTATTCTTTTTATTTGTTTATTTTTGAAATTTGTGATGGTATTTGTTATATCTGTTCTAATTTTTGATTGTCTCTCCTGTTCTAAATTTATAATTCCGGTCTCTAAACTGGAAATGATGTCTATTATAGGAAGATTTTTCTTTTCATATTCCATGCTGTAATTTGGTCCCAAACTTAGAATTTCCATGACTGTTCCAGGTATATTAGTGTTGGTGAGATTATTGACCCATTCTGTATGTGTAGTTCTGGAGTTATTATTTATGTTTTGTAATCTTTCTATCTTTTTTATTTGTTTGCTTCGAATTTTCTTAAATGTTTCTTCTATTTTGTTGTTCTGGATGTTTAGATATTGTTTAATATAAACAGATGGCTGTGTTTTATTTAGTTCTGATTAGGTGAGTTTTATTTCCTTTTCTAGTTGTCTTAGTTGTTTTGTTGTATCTGTTAGAAGTAAATTAATTGTTTTCAATTGGAAACTGTCTATTGCTTTTTTGAAGTTGACTTCTATTGAGTCTTGTAGAAATTTAATGTGGTTAAGACCAAGTTTTAGGAACGCTGGACGTAGGTTTGCATTCTTGCACTGTAGTAGAAATATTCTTCTATTTCTCTGCTTTGCATTCTTTGTTTTCAGATTCCAGAGTTTCTTTATGGCTTGTGTAATGTTTGTAGGATATCTGTCTTGTATAAATTTTAGGTTGACGTTGTTTCTCTCCATTTTTCACCCAGGAGTTAATGTATAAATATGTATTTTTTCTTGTGCTATATTATATATTATTTAGAAGTAATCTTTTTGGGATTAGAGCATATATAATATATATATACGGTATATTGTCAATGGCTTTCTGAAAGTCCTCTTTAGTTATTTGCGCCATTAACTTTCACTTATTTCTCTGAGGGTGCCTCAAAACAACCAATTGCAATGAAGCTATCGTCCAAAATGACATAGGGAGATTATCGAAATTCGATATTCAAAAAAGTCCGTCAATGAAAGTTTAAATTTTTTCATCATCAAAGAGTTAATATCAAAATAGAATTTGGAGTGCCGAATCCATGAAAATGTTACAAAATATAATTTTTTATTTGTTAGTCATTTTATTTTTAGAAGTGTCTGTTTTCTAAATTTAGCTTTGATATACATGTTGTAAAATTGCATGTTATTTTATTTTATTGTTTTTTTGATGGTGTTGTGGAAGTCATACAATTGTCTGTGAAAATTTTGATTTTTATACTTGTTAGTGAATGTGATTAAATTCAGAAATTGTTGCATTGAATTGGTACATACGGCATCTTCCGCTGTGCTGGAGTACATTTTCAAATTTGGAATGGTGATTGAGTTTATTTGATTTTCATAATCGAATTATTTTAAACAACTACCGATCTTTTGAGCACATGTTGCTTGCTGATTGATAAGTACTGGACAGGTTGGATGCAGATGTTTGAACACAATTGAACTGGATAAAGGATTTCATATACATTGGATGAAGGAATTCATAAACGATCGAGTTGAAGATGTTGTTCAATAAGCCCACAGTTTACTCCTGTGATAGACTGTTTGAGGAGCTGAGAATCATGGATCCGAGGCAATTATAAGTAAAAGGCTTCATACTCTCCATTCCCAACAAGCGCCACTAGTTAGATCTCTTGTGCTTTGCTTATAATACAAGGCAAATACAAAATATGACGGTGAGAGGGTTCAGGGTTTCTAAGGAAAAGATCAAATATTCTCTTCACTACTAGACTACCACAAGTCTATAATATAATTCCCCCCTACTTGAAGAGTCCACAGAGTTTCCATTCTCTGAAGCGTGGAGCTAACTTTTGGTTGCTCGACTGCTTAAATAGAAGGAATGTTCATGTGAGCTTTTCTGATTTGGTTTAGAATTATGCTGAGGTTATATAATTTGTTATAATGTTCTTATAGCTAATTTCATTATTTTAATTAGTTAATTATTTATTTACACATATGCCAAAATAATCCGCGACTGTCTTATGTCATTGACGATTGTCTCTCTCCTGTTACCAGTCAATGTGATTTGGGCTTGACCATAACAAGCAGTCTGACCTGGTCCACCCATGTTGCTTCAATTACAGCTAAGGCCCGTCAACAGACCAAACAGGTGACCTGAGATCTTTCCGAAGCTCTGACAGATCAGTTTGTAAGCTGATATGCGAGTCTTTCATACGCCCCATCATGGAATACGCTGATCTGGTATGGTGGACGGCCCTTGTTGGTGACCTGAATTCTCTCGAGTCTGTCCAGAGATGGAATACCAGAATCCCATATGGAATCGTCCGACCTGACTATGAAACCCGCCTTCGTCTGAATAACATGACAACATTTGCGGATAGACGCACTAGAGGTAACCTGATATTCACATACAAGTGTATGCATGGAATTTTTGGACGTCGGGTGGAGGCCATGTTCTGCAAAAATAAAAATAATCTTCGAGATCACGATTTTAAGTTGAGGAAGGAGAATTTCCGCACCATTCCAAGGCAGATGTTTTTACCCAACAGAGTGTTTTCATCCTGGAATAGACTTCCCAGTTCCGTGGTCGGTAGAACTACCACCAATAGTTTTAAAAACCGATTAGACAGACGGAGACAACTTTGATGATGGAGAAATGCTCGCTGTGTTGGTGCTGTGAGTTTTTGTGTCCGGTGTGTGTTCTTACATTTGAAATAGTTCGCTATATATATGTATATTTTTCATTTAATATTAATTCATTAGTTTATCTTCATTTTGGGGATGTGTATATTGAATAGTTTTTTTTTTTCCTTGGCTTATTTGAGAGGTGTATGCTCATACTCTAATTGTAAGCAATGATTAATAAATGTATTATTTCCGGGAGGCTCAAACTCAAGTCTTAAATTTTTTTTTTGAGCTTTTTCGGTTGGTTTCATTATTGTATGATATTTGTGATTCATTAGATTGAATTGAATTGAATTTTAGTTCCGTCAATCTATGATCTATGATATTTTCTCAAACAGAAATTGTGTGCTATATATTATCCTTAGAACTCATCACAAAATTTGTTGTTGCAGATAAATTGTGATTTTATGGAACAAAATTCTATGGACTATGATTCAAATTGTGATATTAAACGAGATTCATCTCCCACATTAATGGAGGATGATAGTGATATAGAAAGCCTGCATAGTTTTCATTATTCTCCTAAAGCAGTGGATGTTCCATCAGCAATTCGGTTAGCCAAGAGATTATATAGTTTAGACGGTTTTAAGAAATCTGACGTTTCAAGACATCTCAGCAAAAAGTGAGTAACTTTATAACAAAACAAAAAAAGGTAAGGATTTATTGGACTAATAATATTTTCAGCAATGACTTCAGTAAAGCTGTAGCCGAAGAGTACTTAAAATATTTTGAATTCGAAAACGACACCCTAGACGCAGCTTTGAGAAAATTTTTGAAACAATTCTCTTTAACTGGCGAGACGCAGGAAAGAGAAAGAGTGCTGGTCCACTTTTCAAAACGATATCTTTTCTGCAATCCTGGTTCATTCAATTCTCAAGGTGGGTATGGTCATTTTGATAGTAGTTTGAATCTGGTGAACTCATTGGGTAAATGTGATTCTAGATGCTGTACACACGCTGACATGTGCAATCATGTTGCTCAATACCGACCTCCATGGACAGAATATCAATAGAAAGATGACTTGTAATGAATTCATAGAAAATTTAGCAGACTTGAATGAGGGAAAAAATTTTCCTCGAGAAGTTTTAAAACAAATTTATCATTCTATTAAAAATTACCCATTAGAATGGGCGTTGTGAGTAATTTTTTCTATCTGATTTTGCGTTGAATTTGATTCATTATTGCCATTCATTGTTTTAATTATAGTTATTTTTATGAAATAGTAAATGAAAACACTTTTGTGTTATTCACATATTCATTGCACTCATCTCTTTTCCACTGGCTTTGGCCCTTCGGATAATATAAAGTATCTTAATGGTTTATATACTTCATTTTTGTTATTTTTAAGGGGTCTAAGATACTGGTTATTGCTATATAGAGTAAGGTTCAGTAGTGCAGAATTGTTCTGTTCTGTTTGGTTATTTAATGTCTCCATTTTTGGTTTTGTTATAATCTTAGGACATTGCAGTATGTTTATTCCTGACTTCATATTTATTGCTTCATTATTTGGAATTCAAATGGATTATGCTTGATTTGTGTTATTTTTTCGTATTCGAGTTTATTAAAGTAATTCTTGTTCTCTTATAAATATGAAGCATGTAACATTTTTTTATACAATTGGTCACTAAATAAAAAAAAGGAACATCCCTATATGAAGCTATAATCAATAGAATCAAGCAATATTCATCCATTCAAAAATGAGATGAATAGTATATATTTCGCCATTAATATCTTATACAGTAGACACTATAAATCGAAAATTGTAAACAGATAACATTAAGAATGACACCTCCAAAATCGAAATCCAGGAACATAAAACACATTTTGTTTAAGAAATCATCTAAATGTTTCTCATCCCAAGTTATCCAATCCACACGCAGTCTATTATACATCTTCATTCGCCTAAAGTTGAAGTTGTCTTGTATTTTCTTTAGTCAGTAATATGGAACCAAGATGTCTGACCTATAGTCTCTAGTCAAATAAAAGTGCTGCTGACAAATATTAGACAGATATGAATTCCAGAGACAAAAATACACTTAATAATGGCCAAAACAAGTCATATACTGTTGAGTAACATAAATGTGTTTTCATTTAGTATCATATAAAATGAACTAGAGTGACCACATTGTAGTTTATTTTGAAATGTAAAGTAGATTGAAATATCCAACATGAATGCGAAATTCGGAAAAGATCAAAAAAGGAACGAGTTTTCGACTTCATAAGTGTTGGAATTATTGACTTGTGCAGCGAGTATTAGAAAATATTTTCTCTATTTCAGAATTATCAAGGACGTATGCCGTAAATCCGTTTGGTCGTTTAGGTAACTACTTATCTGTTCCATCAATTCATTATTTGGTAGCTGCAATATAGGCCAAATTCGCCTATATTGTATTGAAAATTGATTAGTGTTGAAATTGGATAGGATCGAGTGTCAGGGTTGACTATCACAAACTAAAAAATAAACTTATAACAATGCTAAAATAGAGAAAATATCGATAATTATTGATGTATCATTTATTAAATCAAATGAAAGAGTATTGTTGGGGGACTATCTCCATTTATTATTTTTTAGGTCACTCAACTAGTTTCTACTATCCATAGCTATCAATCTTTATGTTGATACCTGAAACTAGTAGTAGTGAAGGATACATTGAAAATAATATTACCAATTAGTTCAATACCCTTTTTTTTATTTCACTCAATATGAACTTGAATAATGAATAAGGCAGAAAAATCAAACAAGGTTCTCTATTATTTTGTTTCATTTAATTTCAGAGATGAGTGCACTTCACCTGCTCAAAATAAGGTCCATGAACACATTCCTTATGGAGTCAATCCATTTTTAGAAGTTCCTTCTAACATAAGTATGGTAGAATATAAGAAAGGATATGTTATGAGAAAATGTTGCTTCGAAACAAATGCCAAGAGAAGTGAGTATGAAATCAGTGGTTTTTGTAGATACTTTATTCTGAGGTTTTGGTCTGATATAGCTTCTTTATGTATGACCTTTTCATTGATACTTTAATTACTTCAACACAACTGTTGGGTCTTCATCGATTTTTTTTGGAAACTGCATTTTAGTAAATGGTTCTCCAATAAGGGGCGTTATTTCAACGAATATTGGCATTCTTTGAGATTAATGATCGAATTTTATTCCAATGTAACGAGGGAGGTAAACTATTAATAATGGAAAGCATAATGGAAATAATTATATGAGCCAAATGACCGCCACGGCATCAACAAATACTATATGCCCTCATAATCTTCATGAATTCCATCTTTTAGATCTTGAATGGGCAGTGGGCTATTGGTATAGACATTATCTTTGACATGGTTCAAAGCGAAACATTGCAAGGTGTTAGTTAACTCACAAGATCTCAGCGTCCAATTCTAACCACCCTTTCAACGCATAACATGGTCTGGAACTTTTTCCCATAATGGTTCCCATTTTCGATGGTTTCTTTTCATGTGTGAAACGTAGCGTCGACTGATTACAAATAAGCATTTTCCAGATCGAAACCATTGAATTCCGGTAATCGAAAAAATCATGAATTATTCTCGATGATGCACCGTAGCTATTGCTCCAGTCTCATTTTTTAAAAGAGTGGATTCCAGTAAACCTGCTGGACCATAAACAGCACCAAACTGTTGCTCAAAGAGGTTGGAGAGGCTTTTAAACCAATAAATCTTGGGTTTTCCAAACCGCAGATGCTACAAATTTGCTTGTGGAAATATTCCTCATTGGTTAAGATAATTTTTTATGGAATTCAAGATCATTTTCATAATCACGATCTTGTGGACTATCGGCGGGCTTGATTTATTTTATTAACTTGACCTAAGAATCCCTAAAGACTCTGGTATTTCTGTTGATGTCTTTTGTGTAATATCCAATTCGTTACAACCCCCAGGAATGGACAAAGAGTATTTCATTTAAAGTACTGTACTCTAAATGAAGAATCCTTAACACATTGGAAGCGCCTTTTTTTAATTCATTTATTCAATTAACCCCAGTACAAATAGATCGCAATTGCATAGAAAGTATTAACTAACCTTCATCCGCAAAATGTAACTAATTTATAGTAAATAAACATATTATAACAGTATAAAGCAATACAGATGCATTCAAGAAATTGAACAAAATAGTAGCAAATCATATATTTTTAATTCATATCTAAGGTTACACCTCACTTCACCAAACATTCAGACAAAAATTTTAGATGCTGTGTATTATGGTGCACTAATTGCTTTGATGATGAATTGCACTAGCCTTGCTTTTTTACTAATTTACTAACAATTAAATTAACTATCACTTAATGCTGATTGTACTAATCAAAAGGTGACGAACAATAATATAATATAATTCCATGTCGATTTCCTAATGATGTAGGTCTTGAAAATTAATATTATGCTGTCTAATATATTCAAATAGCGAAAAGAAAAAATGTCCTGTAGTCGACAAAACTGTAGAACAATATATAATCAGTTCATGCTCCATTATTCTAGACATTAGGGTATTTCAAGAGAATAACCCAGAGTAACCAGGTTATTATTTTGGTCCATCTAGCGGTTATTGCTGGTTCTTCTTGGTTATTCCTTCGAAATCCAGAAAGAATAACAAGAAATTGTCGCTTGAATGCTCGGGTTTGGTTATCCATGCTGTCATTCTTTTAATTCCAGAGAACAAGAAATTACGAATTTTTACTGTAGGGGCGTGCTTTGTGCAAAGTTTTTGAGATAAATCACGTATTGGAGCACTTGAGAAGAAATAACGAATTTTTACAATGAGAGTGGGCTTTGTGCGAAAATTCTCTTATCTAAACAAACATTTTTATTTCCTACACCATTGTCGCAACAGTAGGTACACCCGAATAATCCCTACGCAAAGTGGCGGGTCAGAATTGACAAATTGGTATTGCCGAACAATTGAAATAGATTAAAAATTGCTAAAAAAAAATCCATTGCAAGATTTCAGGAGCAAAGCGTTAGAAAGAATATTTTCCGATAATTATCAATTCAAGTATAGAACAATTCATGGACGCTAACGATTGTGCTCAAATTGATCAGACTTGAAGAAATGTCTTTATTCTGGACCATGAATATTTCATAATCTATATAATATTATTTTTTTCACATTTTATGTCACTTCTTCGATAAATATGGCATTCGTGAAAACCATCTTAGAAATCGAAAAATCTGATAGTTATTTCTCAGATTTCAGGGTGTCTTCAAATCGCTTGGTGAACGAAAAAACCATTGTTTCGGCAGCACTGAAAGGGAGAGTTGTTATTTCACCTCTTACGATTAAAAATGACATATGCATATGTTCTAAATACGAACAGAAATCTCCTATTTTTAGCACTCTTGTTCACCTGAACAGAGTGCTTATCAATTTGCCCAGTCCCAAAGCTTATATAAACAAAAAGACATTTTTATGGGCAATTTTTATTAGCCAACATATCCTTATAATGGAATTACTGAAACTAAAAAAATTTAACAATTTAATATCTATACACATCATGATCAAAAAATTATTTTGTGAGGGACTAGGAATGAAGAAATTGACAAGAAATGATTCAAATGAAAAATATCAATATTAACAGCTAGTAAAAGGAAGAAAATTAAGTCAAAGAGACAGAATGGGAATGCTTTAATTTTAAAGTCTTTCATTGAATGACAAATTTTTTTCCGGAGTTAGAAATTAAATCTATTTTTCCATTATTTCAAGATTATACTTGATGAAAATTTGAAACAAACACAAAAAGGCAATGAAAGAACTTCTTAATCTTAGGAATGACAATGACGAATCTCATGATGGTTTTAACAAACAATAATGTGAATTTGTATATTTCAGTTTATTTCAATTAAAAAAAAAAAGAGATATTTGGTCACTTCTACTGGTTCTTCTTTCAATTTAATGATCTACATTAAAGTTTCTCCTCATTGCTACCATATTGTGCATTCTCAGAACATCAGAACACCCAAACTATTGATACGATGTTTTGCAGACATAAAATAAATTTGAAGCAACCTGAAAATTTATCTTTTCATAGTTTCATTAACAGAATTCTCAATGGATTTTTATTGATTTCTTGTGGCTTTAATTTTCAGGTTTTTCTTGTAATTTTCAAATCATTATCAATTTAGATTGCTTCACACAAATGACATTTTCTCTTTGATCCTTTTATTTCTTCTCTTATTTATATCCTGAAATTTGAAATTGAATTGAATATTATCTTTATAACAAATTCAATAAGAAAAGATGGTTTTTCTGTGTTACTTCAACGTACTTTCAGTTGATGACTGGTTAAGTTTCTCTCTGCATTCAATGTTTGCAGCTGCTGATAAAATTTTTGATTACTGCGGCTAACAAAATACACAAGGAATTCTGTTTTTCTCTAATGAAAAGCAAACCTAAACTGTACATTCTACAATGCTTCTAATGGTTTCCAAATCATTTTTTTACCTAGGTGATTTATAGAAATGGAAATTTTCTCCATTGAATGTACAGTTTCTGCTTCCAATTTTATTTTTAAGTTTTCCTAAAATTTAAGTTGTGATCAAATACGTACAGCCTTCAAGGTTAAAATTCAAGAAAATCATTGGATTTATAAGTTTCATTTCAACGCACCTTCAGATGACAGACCAGTTGTATTACTGATCTGTAATTTACAATTTCCACATGATTTTCAGCAACATTATTCAGGAGCACATGATTATATTAGATCCTGAGTATTTCCTTCTTTCAAGAACTCTATTTCATAATTGCTCTATTTTTTATTATGTTAAAAAAACTCTGCATTCTGCTACATTGTGGTCCCATTTTTGATGAGTTCTTTCAATCCAAACAACACAACTTTTCGCCCACGTTCTTTAAGTTTTCTTTTGAACCTGTGAATTTAGGAAGAGCGTATTATTTTTAATTTGATCTTAAATTGCCTTAGTTCCTACCTGGAGTTGAACATCCATTTCATTAAATCGAATTCGAGTTGCCGTAGTTTGGATTATTAATTGTCTCTGTGAAATATTCAATAGTCTTTCGGTTCTACCAAGATCAGTTTTTCAACTTCCAAATAATTCAAAGTCCTTGCTATTGTTTACTATTTTCATGTTTATACACATCTAACCCTACTTGCTCTAATAACCAGAATCGTAACCCTGCTTCTCGATCAAATTGAGGTTAACTCATGACGTCACGAATCTATAACCCAAGCCGCTTGAATGTAAAAGGTATTTACCACAAAAGGCCAAAGATAACCGGTTACTCTTGGTTATTCGCTTGAAATACCTTATTGTATTGCTTCTCTTTCATTAGATGCACACATGCCACAATGCACTGTGACAGGTCAGTGTGGTTCTGAAATTTATTTCTTCTTCATCATATTGAATAATTTCTACTTACTTATTAGAAACTTTCAAAACCATCTCGAAATAGCATCAAAACCCATTTTTCTAATTAAAGAAATATTGATATCAGCAAACCAAATATTTTATGTGCTAGGGATATGAAGAAAATGAATCCATGTCATTTGAGAAATATAAAAATAACTAATTATTGTTCGTCATCAACCTGTTTCTAAATCAGTTATTAACTGTTAACACACAAACAAATCTCACACCAGTATACATAGATGTAATTTTAAGGCATGTTGAAATACATAATAGCTTTTTCGAAGGCCTTTGCTGCGTTTTTTTAGCGCCGTTCCACAAACGTAGTTGGAAGATGTTCTATTGTACCCTGAGAGATTTGATGCTCTTCCTCCACAAGGACGAGAACGGATTCCGAAAGAACGAAATGAGTGACAATCCAAACAACGCAATCAGGATACATCATGCGTTGGCCACTAGAGCATCTGATTATGTCAAGAAGCAGTATGTCTTCAGGTTGCAGACTGCGGATCAAGCTGAATATTTGTTCCAAACAAGGTAAAGAGATCTTGAAACACTTATGTTTGCTTATGTTTCTGTACTGTTATTCAGGAGCCATCGAGTTTCACTCATATTGAATTGAGGTACTCTTCATTTTATCGACAGAGATTTTTAAAATGTTTGTAATTTTCGGATATCGAACAGAGAATGGTCTCAAAACGATTGGGTTCGACTTACTGATGAGAAATCCGTGATCAAAGTTGAATCTGTCAGACCGTTTCGTATAGGCAGTAATTTTCCAAGCAGATGAACTATGGCTTTCCATATTTACAGAATTGGTTGATTGTCCAAATTCTCTATTGGGCCAAATCCAAAGAATAGTTTGACAATCAGAAGAATGATTAATTTATTAGCTGTGAAACGTTTGAATCAAATTGAAACAAATGAGATTGCAAATTTTTGTGACAATCGCCTGGCTAAAAAATTTTTAAATCATGTCTAAAATTTTGTTCACATGAATTATACATCTAATATATGAACAGAACGTGCTATAGTTTTATGCGCAGTCAAGGTGCACAGTCGATACGCCGATCTGAAGGGCGACATTTTGTCAAATATGGCCTGTCAACATACATAAGTTGTGTATAATTGATTCTTAAGTGTTTGTATTCGAATTTTTATTCAATTTTTGCAGTTACAATTGACAAAAGAAATAATAGTCACCCTATTGGGTGGCGGGTTCTTGAATGCCTAAATGAAGTCATTCAATCATTTGTTCAAATATTTAAATTCAAATCACCCTGTTATGGTGTAAAGCTAGTAAATATATCAATGTATAATAGAAACAACAGACATAAACATACACAATCAACAAGTCTATTTCAATGCCTAGGAAACGTATGGAGTTTGTGGTGGTTAATGATCTATTGGCATCAGCATAGGATCTTTGGTGAAAGTCTGTGGTAAATTCAAATTTTATCAATTGTGTTTTCTCAGGGTTTAGCATCGATTATTGCTACTGAACCAGATATTTAGACTATCTAGTGCGCCGAATATTTTCTGGTACGATCCTCTGATAGCACCAAGGATGTATCATCTGCGAAAAGTGTCTGTTGGGGCACTACTTCAATAAGGTCATTTATGTATACAATGTACAAAAGTATTGTCCCCTGTGGAACTCCCTTCTTGATATGTAATTCTTCAGATTCGATCTGCTTTCCTGTGGTTATTAATAATAATATAATCTTTATTTTAAATAAAATACTAAATTTCGAAAAATATCGCACTTTAAATAAAATAGTGTCAGTCTAGCGACATAGCAATCTGCCATGCTATATTCCAGATATTCTCTTACAGTATATGGCTCTATTTTGATCAGTAGTTTGTATATTAATTTTTTCAAGTTTCTTTCAGTTCTGAAGTGTGGAGGTGTTCAAGTGTTTACACAGGCGTATTCTGGGCCTCTTTCTGTTAGGGATTGTTTGCGAACTGGAAATTTCAAATGAGTTTTTCTGGTGTGATGGCCACTGTTTGATTTCCCTTGCAGAGTTCTCTATTTTTGAAGGTGAAGATTAGGTACTCTTGGATGTGGACAGCAATAGCAGTGAGCAGTCCTAGCTCATGGAACGTACCCCTGCATGAATCTCTAGCTTTCATCCCACAAATGTTGCGTATGGCACCTTTCTGCAACACAGCTATTCTCTGGATTTCCCCAACAGGCTCCATAGAACATGATCGCGTATCGAATTTTTGACTCAAATACTGCCTGGTATATCACTTTCATCGAGTGGCAATCTAGGTATTTTTTAAGCACTCTAAATGAGTAGTAGATAGTGACTAATTTTTTTCCTAGTTCTGTGATATGTTCGTTCCAGTTTAGATTTTCATTTATGTATAGTCCTAAAAATTTTGTTGTTTTCATTAGTGGCAGGTTGTAATTCGCTGCATTCAGCTGTTGTGGTGTATTGAGTCTAGAGTTGGGTGTTTTGAATAATATAACATTTGTTTGCAGAGGGTGATGTTCGAAAGTGCTGCTGCCTCAGGGATTGTTTCGGTCTTTAAAGAGACACTAGTATTATCTGCATAGTTCAAAATTGAAAAACCATCTCAATGATCTGTCCCCTGAAACCATATTGATTGAGTTTTGTGAGAATGTAGTGATGTTCTAGATTATTGAATGATTTACACTTTGACAGATCTTGACTAAAAGAGTGATCACTATTTCAGAATTCTCAAAGGATGTTCTTAATGAAGTGAATGCCTTTGGATCAGTTTGACTAGATTTCCATTGATGAATGTAACCATGGTGGCAGACTAGATTTCCCCTGGATGATATGGCTTGGATGTTATGTTCTGTGATATGATGATATGTTATGAGATGATGGTTTACTACCAACTCAAAGATTTTAGAGAAGGCTGGTAGGAGACTTATGGGTCTATTAACTCAGGGTTTCCTTCTTGTGGACAGGTACAACAGGTCTTTTTAGTAGGTCTGGAAAGATGCCATGTTTCAAGGAATTATTCACAATGTGAGCTTAACAATCGCATGTATACATCTTTTTACTATAGAAGTGGAGAGCCATCCTCACAGTTTTTTTTTGTTCTTTAGCTCTGATGAGAAAAGACTCATGAAATGATTCCATTGTTTATTCACCCCTTCCGTGGGAAGTTCATATACTCTACTCCAATCAACTTGTCTCAAGTGTTCTATTAGATTACTAATATTTTGCACTGGCGTTATTCTCCTTCTTATGTATATAGGAAGTGTTGATCCATGCTGGATAAGGGTTATCAACTGAACTTCATCGTGATGTAGTTTTGGTTGTTAGTTAGAATGTTGTCAATACAACTTTGACTTGTTGCTGTTGTTCTAGTAGGTTCATGTATTGTGGTATGGAAGCCAAAGAAACTAGTGAGGTCACAAAAATCCTTAACTGTGTGATCGTCTTTCTTTAATATGTCTATGTTGAAATCTCAACAAAACACTACCGTTTGGTTTGTCCACCCAATGACTTCTAGCACCTCCTCCAGTTTGTCAGGAAATATCGTGTGTTCTCCAGGTGGTGTATAGATGCATAGGATTGTATAATTGATTGAGCCTTTCATCATATCAACTGCCGCAATCTCGATGAATTCTTTCGCTGAGAGTCTCGAGAGATTCTGCCTTTCCTTGTATATATCTTCCATTTTTTGTATATTTGTATATTGCACTTCCCTTGTTTATATATACCCTTTGATACAGACTTATAATGTTCAGTGAGGCCTCTAGGTTGTCTTGCCGCGTTGATGTTTCTATAATAAATTCCAATTGATCTACAATGTTTCCGATCGATTGAACGTTTTGGTATAGTACTGTGATGTGATTTTTTTTTTGCTATCGATTTCAGTAGAATGTTGTTGGTTGTTTTGCTTGTGTATAGTTTATTGACCCCTTCTACTCTGAGTCGTTCGCTCTAAAAAATGTCTACCTCGAGTTAAGTTGAATCTTGAGAATAAAACTCTGCTAGGCCAAAAGTTGTTTTTGTAGATCTCTGCTTTGGACTTCATTAGAAAACCTACCATGAAGTTTTTGTATTGAGTTCCTTTGTTTTGCATTTTTAATTCATTTACCACAGTATCTTCTGCCTTCAAATTACCCTTGTCGGGTATGTAATATTTAATATCTCTTAAGGATACAGAATTTTTTACTTTTGAAATAAACAGCCAGAGCTTTTTTTCATGGTTTAGTTTGATTGACTCAAAGTTATTTTCTTCTGAAGTGAATGTTTCTTTTTTAAAATTTGTGTTTTCACGTCTGGCAAACTTTTTGTGAGTAACTTCTTTAAAATCACTAGCATTTGACTCTTTTTCGTGATTTGGAAATTAATAATTTTATTCATGGACTGGGTGGTGATATCATTAAAGTTTGTTGGAGTTGTTTACTTTTATTTTCTTTGTTTCTCTGTGGTTCGCTTTCTACTGTCTTTATCATTGTCATCTTCACGGCCTCTGACGTTTGTTGGGTAGTTCTAGTGTCATCATTCTTATTCTGTGGCCTGTGGGCGTTGGATCTATCTCTGTGTTGTTTGTTTCCGTTCTCTTCTATGATCAATTTGACTGCATCTCTATAACTTTTTACATTTTTCACTTGTTTTTTCGGTTCAATTGTATTTACTTTTTCCTTCAAAATGTTAACATAGTCTTGTAATATTTTGTTTTTTTCTTTAACTTCTACTAATATTTGCTTTAGATATTGGTTTTCAATGCTCAGTATTTTTACTTGCATTTCAGAATTGGTTGTTTGGATGTCACCATCTGGAACTTCCTCATTCGCTGTTTCGTGTTTGCACAATGTCGATTTTTGACTTGCTGGTTATAAAAGACAAGAATTTTGAAAGTTTCCTTGACACTTTATACACTGTACCGCGGATACAACTTTTTTTATTGCATTGAATGCATTTAAATTCATAATTTTTAGTAATTTTCTTCGCTTGATCTGACGGATCGTCTTCACTCGGCGACATCATACCCAATATTATACAGGGTGGCCATTTGAAAACGAAACAGAGAAGATTACAGACGAAATAAATTTTTTCGATAGAAATGCTCGGACAGGTTTCGAGGGGGACAACTTAAGATGTAGGTTACGGACGCATAGCGCTTCAACCCTTGCTACTACAACCCTCACTCCCAAATTTTGAATAGGGAAGATTGGGTGAGTGATACCTCATTTGAAAGGTATTTTTATACTGATTTCAGCACAGTAAATGTTTTTTTATTTTATGCATTAGTTCTCGAAATATTCATGCGTTAGTTAATTTTATCACTTAAATTAATTTTAATCATTTTAATATTTTACGAATCTGGTTCTTGGATATACTACCACCTTTCCTTTGAATGAATGAATTCTGTTCTCACACGACATTTTTCGCAAACTTTCACTACCTTAAGAAGACGAAAATTTCCATTTTCGACGATTAAAAATGTATGCAATTAGAGACACGTGTATAAATGTGAAAAAAGTTATTGGGAATCTCATCATATGATAGATTGAATAATAGGAAAGGGTAAACTCTGTCCATGAAATCACTTTGCTTGATATAAATACTTAGATTTTTTGCCAAATTATTCAAAGTGAACTCCTCTCCATCTGGATGTATTGAAAGAACAATCGAATTTGACCGTTGTGACAGATTTCAAACATAAGAATCAAATTATTACCGGGTTGCCACTTTGATATTTTTTTCTATAAGGAGATACTTCGTCAAAAATTCAAGAGATAAAGAGAAATGAATGACATCGAAAAATATTTTCATTACAGAAAAAACAATTTTCCAAACAATAGACTTTACATTATAGTAAATGTAAATATATAACTTTATATATTCGCTGATGCATACTGTGAAATTAACAAATAGAAATCAAATTCTCCTATAATTGAATACATCGAGTTATTTTTACTATGGTACGTATTTTGAATATTTGATAAGAATTTTTAACGTCTATGTAATCTTTATGTCGAGGTAATCGGCCCCCAGTTGCAATTCAACTTCATAATCCAGTAGTAATTGTGAAAATGAATGTATTTTTCAGTGGATCGAGTTGATTGGGTAGATAAATAAGCAAATCATTAGATCAACTGACAATTCAATATTTTCGGCCATCATTTATCATTCAAAAGTCAAGCTATCTAACCCAACTGTCAAATGGGCAAAACTCTTGAGCAGATTAACTGTCGGCAGCGTGACGGCATAAGCTACCGATTTTTCTGCTAAACGCCAGCAATATAGGACAAAATATGATTATTTTCATCTGTCATTTACATTTGCATATAAAAAAACTTCCAAATGCATGGAACATCTGAGCTTTTCATCATCCAATCACTCAATTGACAGTTAAAATTGTTATATCAGTTGTTTAAAAAAAAAAAACATTTTACTTGAATCCTTTAATCTTTCATCTTATAAAATTTTCACTAGAGGCTGATGTTAAACTAATGTTTTCTTTTTAGCGACTCGAAGGAACTACAGTCTTGGATTGATACAATCAACTTTGTGTGTGCGAGTTTTTCAGCTCCACCTTTAGAAGCAGCTGTGGGTTCTCAGAAAAAGTTCCAAAGGCCACTCTTGCCATCTAGTCTTACGAAGTACAATTTGGTAAGAATCATTTTCAAAATTTCTAGCATGCATGTGGAAAAATCTAAACCCTTTGGATTTCTGATTATTTCTATTATAAGTATAGAACGATGCAAATTACTGGAAACAACAATGATTTTGGGTGTATACCGCTTCAGCGTTCAGTTAAAAAAAAGAAGGAAGGTATACAATATGACAGAAGTCAGCAGTTTTTATGCTTTCACTATAATTCAATTTCGACATTGTGTTATTACGGAAAGCAAACATTTTCTTATAATTTCTATCTTCATAAGAAGACTTTTTTCAAAAATTTACACACAAAAATTCTCGAAAAGTTCCTCCATTGGATGAAATTACAATATTTCTTATATTGCAACTTGCCATTCGCAAAATGCTGCAATATTCGTCATCACACTGATGTTTCAGTATTTTTAGCAATTAAGAACATTTTTTAACGCACCTTCATGACAGTTCACAGCGAAAAAAAAAGGCAAAATTAAACGACAATAATTCATTAGTCGGTTTAGACATAACATAGTAGGTATAGGGCAAGTCACAATAAAAAGCTTTTCGTAGAAGAATAAACTTAATTATATTTAATTAATAATAATAATAATCATTAATTGATCTCTTTGGACATGTATACAGGAAAAGTCAAAAATAACAAAATGAATTAGGCTCTGAAACAATTATTGCGAATTTTTCTGCCTAAATGTTTTAATATACAGGGTGAGTCTTTGACCACTGCGTTAATTTTAACCATAGATTCTTGACGTCAAAAGAAACATTTTCTTCCTATAACATTTTTCGAAATTTGGCCCCGTTCAAAAGATATAGGGTGTTGAAATATCATAAAAAAATTGCATTTTCACCTGTTATATTCAAACAACAATATCAATTGAAATGATCTCTTGTAGAAGGTTTTTGATAACAGTCATGCATATTTTGGCATCATCAGATTTATTCCATTTCTTGTGGGTTTCTCACTACTACTCTTCAGATTGGTTAAAATGCATTGCATAACAAATATCACTTGAACTAAAGGTCTGTATCTTGTACTTCCTGGAATCATTAGTCTTTTTCGCAGATAAAATCATTCTTCATCTTTTCTCCTAAATTGCACCGTTCTTGAGATATTTGAAATTGAAAGGTATTAAATCGATATAATTTTGTCCAAATTTTCTGATTTTCCCAAATCCAACTCTGTGCTGAAATGATTCAATTATCAGATTTGTTCAATGTTGCCATATTTTATGACTTTATTAAATATTTCTACAAGGTTGAGGAAATTTCTCCAGTCTATGGTTCAACCACTAAACACTATAGATGAAATTAACCACTGAACAATTTTTGTCTTACATCATTCACTACAAAATCTAAATTGCCATTTGCTGTATTCATTATTAATGATGTCTAGCACCTTGTTTAATATTGAATCCAGAGTCATATTCTATAATAAATAGAGGAAAAGATTTCCATCATTCACATAGGTACTTCGGTATATCTTCATGATGACCGTTGAAATAGATAATATATTTTCTGTCAGGACCTGTTAAATTGAAGACTTGTCTTTATGAAGAGCTGGTTCTTTATAGCTTCAGACTTTCACGGTTCATCAAATTATATCTATTTTAACATAGGAATGCTTCAAATTAAGCTCATATGAGTTTTAAAAACTTCGAACCCAGTCTCCTAGATTTGTTTTGTGGCTTTAAAGATCTTTTTTTCACATCTTTATTTCATACATCGATTCAACCTGGTTCACAAACTTATAATTATAATAGAATTTGACTTGATTTT
This sequence comes from Micraspis discolor, assembly GCA_030674115.1. NCBI lineage: Eukaryota > Metazoa > Arthropoda > Insecta > Coleoptera > Coccinellidae > Micraspis > Micraspis discolor. Next base: position 1,195,272 of record JARTUT010000881.1, read on the forward strand.
AATATTTCTGAATGTTTGTTATGATGCGTGATTAATTAAAATTCTATCAATATTGAAACTGGAAGCTATAGGCTCATAAACAAGAAAGATTGCAATATAATGCATTTTCTGACCATAATCATTCCATACTGAATTGAATTATTTAAAACTATCGAAATTATCCCTAGAATATTTTCCACTTTTTTCTTGAAGATACAAATAACTGTTGACAGTTTCAAACAGAATCAAAACAACAGGGAACCACAGAACACTATTTTATTGGAAACTACCCACCACAGAGACGTTATAACATTTTAATGTGATAATAATGCACTCTCGTTATTCTGAGAAAAATTATACCTAAAGATCAATAATGGTTACAGATATTATCTTTCATTTAAAAAAACTTTGCAATTATAATTTTTTTCTCTCCTGGGGTTCGGTAATAAATTGATATTCTATGGTAAGGTATTAAAATTTGACATAATCTATGAATAACCATTATTCAATATTTATGTTTTTGTTTACATGATTAAAACAGATACTCTGATTATAAAATCCAAAAATTTACGCATGTTCAGTAATTAATTATATTCTAAACAGAATAGATTCATATTAATGATCTAACAAACATTTTTTCAAGCAAGAATAATTGCACATCTAAATCTGGGAATACTTGTAATCTATCCAAGTAAATTGTTATTGGGATTCAGTACAGAAAACAATCATCAAGCAAAGTAACATCACTTTAAAATAATTATTAGTAGTGACATCATTCATTGTTGTTGAAGATTTCGAAAAAGATTTTTCATATTTTTAACAAAAAAAAATCAAATACCCTGTTCACTGGTCTCTGTCAAGGAGAAGAAACTTCAGTAATATCAGTGTTTGGAAAATCATAGATGATTTTTTCTGGCTTTGAGTGAAAAAAAAAAGCAAAGTGACAACCTCTTGCCTTGGAAGTTTTCATAGAAATGATGGTTTTCATGATTTGGAAATTTTAAGAAGAAAATTACAAAGGTATGATGATAACATCCAATAATTCTGAGGTTTTTTTTGGAATTTCTCACTAGAAAGGGATGGTTTATAATCTTGAAGTAGAAAGAAATTATAATAGAACAACAAAAATCTATGTTTATGGTGTTGAATTTTTTTTACCAAAAAATTAGTATTTTGTATCTTCCTTCTGGATATGGACCTCATCGGATGAATCATGAGTGAGTGAATCATTTTTTAGAGGGAAAATAATGTTTTTAAACAATTCAGATTCATTAGTGGAAGCTGTGGAAGGTATTTTTCATTCAAACTAAACTGGACTACAGAAGGGTATTTGCCCAATGTGAAAACTGAAAATGCTTATAACTTTTTAACGCAGCTGAATATTGAAAAACCGTAATGGAAAAAGTTATGATCTCAAGAACCTACGGTTAAAATTAACGCAGTGGTCAAAGACTCACCCTGTATATTCACTACGTAATTCACCGGATCTGAAATTTAGAATTGAGCTTATTTCTGCAATATTTGAAATAAAGAAATAATGTATGAAATATATACCAAAACGTGTTGGTGAGGGTGGAATTTATAAATAGTGCTCTTTTAACGGAATATCAAATGAAGAAAAATAATTGAATATCCCAAGTTTATTGCAGTGCTTTCTAGAACTGAAATGTTCCTGTTGGGTGCAGAAAAAGGAGAAATCCTGATATTTTTCAAAAGGTCTATCAAAATTTCTCAGTAAATAATTTTCAATTTGATGTTTTTAGAGGGAACAATTGAGAGATCATGAGGAGAGAGTAACTAGACTTGAAGCTGAATTGGAGGAACATCGAAGGTACCAACCTGAAAAAGGTTCAAAGTCCCTGGTAATACAAAATTACAAAGAAAAAGAAAATTATCTCAATTACGAGGTAAGATAATGGAGTCCAAAGTTATATTGATAATTAAATAATTTTTTTTTAAGGTTAAAAGGTACAGAACATACGCTTACATCCTCAGAATACGGATAGGTCAGTATCAAGAGGTTACTGACTTGAAAGAAAATAGTATCGGTGAGCTAGATGAGGCAATGGGTGTGACATTGATAGATGAAACAAGCGCATTAGTTCCCCCTCCCATCCCTGACAGAATGTCACCTTCAACAAATCGACATAGTTACAGACAAGCCATCTACAGTAGAAATACAATTCACAGTGAATCTGAAAATGGTTAAAAAAAATTGTAGAAACATCTTCGAAATCAATTATAGTCACGTGCAATTATTGAATCATTGTGACATAAAAGTTTTAGTTGAGTTTTCAGGGAAATAGATTTTACTCGTATTGATTTGTACAAATTTTATCCATATTATATAGTAGCCGATTTCGGAATTTAGAAGTCGACATATTCATCACTTTTTACAAATGATTTTGAAACTTTCCATGAATTCTCATCTTGAAACTTTTTTGTTACAAAATAGTTAAAAAGAACCATTTTAAATACTGATATATACCTGTTTATTTAATTTTATTTTATATATACAATTGAACTGTTGTTTTATTATTTAAAAATAAACTATTGTAAATTGGCAGTATTAATATTTAGTTTTACTTCAAAGAGGAACAAATGATAGTGTTTAAGATGTTATAAAGTTGTTGAATGGGCATATTGCTCTTAAATGATAATTTAAGAAGAAATAAATCTGTATTAATTCAGAATTTTCGCGTTTTATAATTCAGACCCAGTAGATTCAGATGGTCTTTTACCTCTTATACTGGAGAAATATGCATCAGTATTTTACCCTTAATGCTACTTACACTTTCAGGAAGTCTCTGAATATATCCATTAAACTTGAAGATTGGGTGAAGGCATTAGTGACACCCACATATAAGAATAGGGGCAAGCTTCTACCTCTGAATTAGCATGCCAGATATTGGTGAAGATTATTTATGACCAGTTTATTCAACTTGGGATTACTCATACCATACCGCATAGCTTGTGTTTTACTATGGCCACTACTTCAAATAACGACTTACTCTCTGGATTGAACACTCTACATTTTATACTTCGATTTCTTAAAGACCCCCTCAACCTCATCGTCTTAATTCAACACCTGATTGAGTGTTTCTTACTGATGAAACATTCTGTATTCTGTAGAGTGAATGGTGTTAACTCATCCTCGGAGAAATTGTTTTTTGTGTGGCGTCTCGCAGCATATGCTGATTATTTGAGACCTCAAAATCATTTTCTTCCAAAATTTGAATTTGCGCGAGGCGCACCTTCTATACTGAAAAAGACTACCTGTTTGGTATAATGACCCATAACAAAAATACATTGCGATTTCCCAAAAAGAGAATTTGTGTTATTGAAGAGTAGATTTATTTTGTGAGTTATAAAGAGAATGCTGAACATCCAGATAATATCCTTTAGTCTAGCTAATAAGTGCGTATTTTGATCAATTTTTGATGACGTGAGGTCAGATTGCTTTAGCGATCTTATTAAGCTACTTGCGAATATTCACTTCAAGTCACATCTCACCCAGATAATAATACAATTCATATTAAGTACTATCCGGTTTCGAACCCAGGACTTCTGGGCGGAACCTAAGGCATGTAACCAATACAATAACTATGGCACTTGATGATACACATCATTGCGAGTAATTAGCCAATTCGTTTTTCGAAAATCAGAATGGTTCAGTTCATTCATATGATAAAAATGGATCATTAAAAAAAAATTTTCATTACTCCAGACCATTTATTTCCAAAGATATTTATTTCTCAAACCTAACCTGAGATTTTGATCTCAGGTTAGCTCATACCCTTTGTACCAATGGACGAACAAAATGTTTATAAAAATATATATATATATATATATATATAAAGGAAGGATAATGGGTGAAACCGCAGTAGTGCAGAAAATATAATATCCTAGTTTCTTGGTTGCCTTGCCCTGAAGAAGCCAATAAGCAGAAACACGTGTCGGCAAGTACCTTCCATCCAATTCTCATATTTTCTGCACTACTGCGGTTTCACCCATTATCCTTCCTTTATATCTAATTTCACCGCATTATATCCTTTTCTGTAATTCAAATATATATATATATATATTTGTCCCACTGCATGAAATAAATAAATAATTATAATCGATTACGACCACGGATCCTCAATCAGTGGGTTCAAACAAAAGGGTTGATCCAACGTTTACCCTAATATTTGAAAAATACCGACACTGCTAAATCTATAACAAAGACCTATTATCTATATATAACGTCTTTGATCTATAAGCACTCTGTTCAAGCAAACCGAAGTGCCAATAAAGGAAGAAACTCCCTAAAGCGAGTTCTCAAGCCTCGGATCTGTAGAACCAACCAATAGGTATTTACATTTTTCCCAGATGATTGAAAATTCGCCCGCTATCGGGTACTCCGGCACTCGCTAGTCAAAAAATTACATTTTTTAACCACTTGCTATAAAAATTACGGAACCATTTTTTCAAATCTTTATTCATCTTTGTCATCTCGACAAAAAACGATTTTAATAAAATTATTCACTCAATAAACGTTGTAATAATATAATATAAATAAGTAATAAACAAATAACACTATTGATACTCGAATTTTCAAAAATTACATATATTTGGGTAAATTTAAGAGTATACATTCCATCCAATAAGAAAGGATTAAATCAGTATCTCATACAATTTAGATTATCTGTAGATAAATTAAAGTTATGCCACTGATCGTGTTCTTTGGAATTGGTGTCAACAATGGGGA